>OV121091.1:28306838-29556838 GCA_921293015.1 Phorcus lineatus
TGTTACGTTTTCTGAACTGACTTTTAGCTCGTTTTATTGATCATACATGTAGTACCATAGTTACAAAAGGAGAAGGGGAATCCTTGACATAGTAATTAATAACCCCACGCCAGCACTGATAAACAGCTCAAAGTGATGAAAACCTTAAGGAACAAAAACAGTAGTGCGGTTTCTAGATACATAAAATGATCTTACGAAAAAGAAAAAAACATATTTCCAATTGCAAGACAATGTTTTTAAATCAAAAGAGGTAGTTGAAAAACGAACTTACCATGACTACTGTTTATTGGGAAAATTTGAATAAATAAACCCTTAAAAAAACATGGCACTGGCCTTTTAAGTACTAAGAAAAAGAAAATGATGGCTAATTTTATAACTGTTTTGCAAACAGGTAACCATACTTGTAGAATTTTAAAGCCAAAATCATATCAAATAACGATTGTATGTATTCTTGATAACGTTAATGAAATCTCTTAAATGTCTTGGAAAATCTCTACATGTATGTACCACATACCTTTTTCTTTCTCATAATTTGTACCAAATTTTTGTTCTGCTGTAGTATCTTACGACAAAGATTTGTGTGGAAATTCAAGACATTCTAAGAGTTGATCAACTTGTATTACAAAATACAAGCGTTAGATAGTTTAGTCTTGCAGCTCTCATGTCATCACAACATATTTTATTGCATAATCTCCATGCCTTTTCAATTCGTTATCTTGGGTTGTTTCCTCTATCAAGAATGTAATTGAACATCGTAGAGGGATAAAAGGCATTTATTTTAGAATTTGGTATTTGTGTAACTTTCATGAAAGTACTATAAAAGTTTCCCTCTTATCCCGTTGTTTATTGGCAAGTGGAAAAACACCATTTTCTGTTTTCACGTACATGCAGAAAGCTGAATATAATTTAGAAAATAAGAACGTTAAAAATAAGTAAGTCATATAGCTATATAGATCAATGCGAAATTGCATTCCTAGGGTAATTTGCAAAGGATGTTCAAGCTAAATGATTTTAATCTTTAAAGGTTTTTTATGGCAGGGGAGGATCTTTCTATCCATATCTGGTAATTAGAACAAATTGAAGTGACCTTTTTGGCTTTGAAGTCAACTTAATATTTTTACCCCCGCATGGCATTTCAAATGATATAATCATGTTATTGATTGATAATGTTGAAATAGTCATAGTTAAACATTTACTCATGTTGATTGTTTACACATTCAATTGTTTTAAAATGATATTTAAATGAAAATTTACGTAATTAAAAATAGGAAAGTCTTCAAAAGCTAGCAACTGCATAATGGCTTCACCATGACCAAGCATGAAAGGAGGTCTCTCAGCAAAGTTCAATTTCTTGAAAGAAATATTGATTGGCGCTAACTCTTGATTGATTTGACAAGATATTTGCTGATAAATGGAATGAATTATTGCGACCTTTGAATGCCTCAGTTTCATTAATAAAAAACACACATGTTTTCCCTGTGGATCAGTATCCTGTCATCAGTCATGATTCATTTGACACTCCAATGTGATTGTTGAACTTTTTCTTCTTAAGGGATCAATCACGTTAATTAATCATCGATAACATATTCGCTTGACAATTTGTAATTATCCTGACTAAACAATATTCATTTTGGAAAGTTTTCAGTTATAGTACTGTAAACATGCCTAAACGGAAAGGGAAATTGGTATCATGCAAGCTAGTGTTTTTAACTATAGGTTTTAAAATATGGATTATATTTTGACTGCTTGAAATGCTTAAAAGAAGTTAACTTGCGTACTCAAAATACAGACAATCTAAACTATATAAATGTGTGCCTTTTTATTAAACTTGTCACAACTCCTCTAGTACTGTTTGCTATTTCAATGTTCAATCTTGATATCTTGGTTCGAGTCCAGAGTGAACCAAACTTGTGACTCTGTAGCTTATGATGCTGAATAACATGGTATTGTGTCTTTGGGGCCACATATGACACATATCTACAAATTAATATATGTAAAAGCGAAAGGTTTACAGAAAGCGCCGGACCTAATACCATGCCAATAGTCGATTGGGCTCTTCAGGTCTTCATCTACATTTTGCTCTGTAAAGAATACATATGATATTGATTTTTCAAAAGGTTTACATATTCCAAATGTTAATACATTTCTAAATGTCCCAAATACTCATAACGTTTACATTGCTATGAAAAACATAAAGCATTGTTTTAGTAACCTTAATGAAAAAAACGATCCAATGTTCCATATTTGGTCAAAGCGTTACGTGTTTTCAACACCAATAATTTACCTTTATAATCGATGTCAAACATGTATAATTTTAGGAACTTTGCATTAAATGTAACACGTTTCTTCATGAATAATAAAGAAAGTTAATATGCCTAGTTGAAAATAATTCTCATTTGGAAAACTTTCGTCCATTAAAGCAGAACTATACGAAAATACCATAGCCTTTTGAAATGAATACTTATGGAACGGCGCCGTTGACTGTTCAAATTATTTTTATTGCAACCTCTCGGCTTTTACATTTCTAGACCGAAAAACGTTCGTATTAGAACAGACGAGCTACATCTGAGGGGAGAGAATGAAGTTAGTTGTGAAACGGTTCTTTTTATTGTAACGCAAACTGCCGGGCATAGAAACCATGCACGCAAATTTATCATTTACACGACAACACCACTTCGTGTTTAGTGGGTAATGGTAAAATGAATTGGAACGCTAACTCCGTGTCATCTTTGGTCACCAAAGTTTGAATGTTCAATTACTACACATTGATTAACCCTTGGAAAATCTTACACGTAAAAACTTTAAATCTTTGTGGCTAATCTATGTAAATAGAGTTTAATTTTGTCATGACCTTGATGAAATGCCTAATGACTTATATGTGGGGAGATTTTAAGAGCAAGTTATAGCTGAACGTAGATGACCTTGATTTGTAGTAACTTCGGCATTTCGTCCTAACTCTTTATTCTTATTTTAAGTGCATGCCATAAAATTACATATGCTCTCAATGATGTTCGAACTGACAGTTACTTTTACCGAAAGAAAAAATCAGTGAATAAAATCTAGAAAAAAAAGAAGGCAAGCTTGAGAAACCATGCTCTCCACATAGAGGTAGCTCGAATAAATCATACTTTTCAGTAGCAAACTGCATTTACCAAACCTTTCCATTTGATAACGTTTGATTTGGCGTCGCTAATTGCAAAACTAAATTTGATTGCATCTAATCATATTTATCCCACTTTCTAGCTCGAGAAGTGTTCGAGAGGTGTTCGTATAAGTACAGAGATTAATGTAAGCGTTTATGGTTCTATCTATTCTCTGTTTGGAGACAATGAAATAATCAGTTCAACTTGGCAAAAGTGCTTGTTTTATTTCAAAATATCTAAGGAAAGAGAAGTCTTTGTAGTTATGTGATTGTTTGTCTTGACGATTTTGAATGTCACTGTCATCTCACAGTAGGATCTCAAGTAATGAGTCTGCGTTTGAATCAGATTGAACATTCATCAATGTTAATAAAGTGAAATAATAAGGCTAGTTGATAAAATATGGAATATTCAGCATATATGCCACGGCCCTTTACAAAATGTTTTTTTCCTCTGAGAGAACCTGACAATTGATGTCTTAGAGGATTTTCATGACAACTACGAACGTATGCAACTGTGCTCTTTTTATCTTAAAAACAGCTTTACAAAGTAAGAAAAAATACTGGATGAGGTTTGACAGGCTTAAAAAACATCACCTGATAGTTCTTAGAATATAAAAGCGGGAGAGAAAAACGATTTTGTTAATGGAAAAGATTATCACTTCTTTTGTTAAATCCTACAGCAGCACTGACTTACACGAGGAGTTCCATTTCAGATAACACCCAAGATTTCAGACAATCCTCCGAGAAATACCTGAAATGCTGTATAAAGTTACCATAAGATGGTGTGTTGGGAAATGAATATAATACTGTTCTTGTGATGTTTCACTTATTTATTGCTATCACATAAGAGATTTACAGTTACTTAAGGCAGTTTGGATAAGATATATTTGCATAAAAATTAAATTCATCTGAATCTTTTGGTTAAAAATATGCTTGACTAGATTGACGTCCGAAATAACTGACATATTGTCAATACGGCGTTTTACAATGACTCACTCAAACTATGACAGTGCAATGATATTATCCATTAAACAAAACATTATCTATATCAAATGTATTTGCAAATCTGGTATAGACATAACAGTATGTTAAACAGGTCAGGGATGCACCTTGGGTCCGTGCAGGTGAGTGAGTGACGACGAGAAGACAGGTGTTCAGGACACACAAAAACCAGGCCTAACGACCTTGGTCCAAGATGGTTTAACTATCTCATGCCCCGCGTTACTTCATATCATGATCGATGTCATCTGCATGACAGAAGTTATATTAAATTCTTTAAAGGCATGTAAATTGTCTAGTAGAACTTATATTATTACTGTTTTTTTATTTCTTGATTATAGTGTGTGTTTTTTATGATTACGTAGTGTGTACAGACTTTGAGAAATAGGTAATCAAGTAAATTAATGTGAATTACAACTTATTCATCATTAGGTTGATAAATGTCGTGTTGATGAAAATATTGTATTCATTACTGACTTGCTATTCATGCGTTATCAAATTACGCCCTCAAGGTTATTTTAATGTATCCTATATGTGATGGGATGCTTTGTCGCGGACGGATATAGTATCATACTTGTATGTAGCAATGTATTGGCATTGGAGTCTTTATAAGAGTATGTTTGCATATGTTCGCCCGTCTCATTGTAATATATATAGAACACTGTGAAGTTTTGCATCATGTTAATATAAATAATTAGTAAACTCAATATAGATACTCCCGCTTTACGGTAAATATGTTTATCATCGAAAACTTGTGGGAGATCAAGCGATATCTCCAAAGAGATTTCATTTTGGCAGTAGAATTTTAACAATGCCCTTCTTACGTCAAGTATATGACATCACAGTTGTTTTACATCATTAAGTAATGACATCACAATGCTATGACGTCATGAACATGACGACGTCACAATGCTTTGACATCACCGCAGTACGGTGTTCAGTAATGTCATTTAAATGTAATGAACAAAGATTTTGGATGATAAATAGAATCTCACCCTCGTGTCTTCTGATATCAAATATATCAACACTCGTTGATAAAAGTAAAAATATCGTTGGCAAGCCTCAGATATTTGTAATTTTCATCAACTCGTGTTGTTATGTTTGATATCAGAAGACACTTTGGTGAGATTCTCTATATATCCAGCCCTGTATAGCTTCTCATCCTTTGAAAATGAAAATAGGTACATGCATCAAACCCTGTATAGATGTTATCCTTCAAATGTATATAGGTATGTGCATCAAACTCAGAATACATCAACGAGAAATACCATACCTGGTATTAGCCAGGTTCCTGTAAGATAAAGAAGGTCATAAATCATGTGAATATTTCTAATATATCTACTTTTTATTCCTTCTATAACGATTGATGATTGATGAAAAGCGTGATTGGATGCGATTTATTTAGAAAATAATTGTTCAAATACTCTTCACAAATCACCTGTAGGACTTTACATCTGAAAACTTGTGCTCAAAGTACCTTCCCCTGATAAACCAGTACAACGGCTTGACACGTAGTCATGGAAACAAGTGTTTGTAAGCGTCAGCACATGCTTAATTTTTAAATTTGATAAGAAACCTCCCCTCCTGTTTAGATGTGAAGACGCACGAATGACCTGAGAGGTAGACTCGCGAGCCAAGTTCTTCAACACATGTATTATGTCTTGTAACACGTCGTTTAAGAGGCTCGCAGGTCCAACTGACGTGGACATTTCATTGGCAAATTGTGGATATCCATACAACACAGCTGTAGACAAGCTTGAACAACCTTGGTAGCTAATTTAACACCTTTCATATGCAACGTATGATGCAAAAACATCGAAATTATCGACGTTGATTAATATATGAAGGAAAGAAATCTATGCATATATAATACAGGTCACCATCACATTGAGGAAATAATCATTATCTTAATCTAAATATAACAAAATGTATGAAATCATATAACCTCCCTCATCCTTACACTGAACAGAATCTTTTAACAATCATTGATTGGTTTGACACCTCATCAAAGAGGTTAGTAATTGCTGATGATTTTTAGTTAGTAATTCATGAGATATAGGACACGAATGGAGTGGGGTCGTGATTTCGAGTCACTATGACAAAATGGCGCTTGTCCGTTCTTTAACCTATTTGTGTAAGGAATGGATATTATCACCTGTTCCTTGTGTATTATTTGATAGTCATTGCTTTATATTTTGGAATCTTAGATTTCATGATTGCAAAATATTATATTTTCGGGCAAAAATGTATTAACAACAAATTAGGATGAATCACAAACTGTAAAAAGATACATTTATTTAGTTGATCATAAATGCACCAGTATGAAAACCAAAAATGTGCATATGGTACCGAATCGAGGAACTAAAACTAACGAAAAAGGTTGATTTCATTCATGTGCTGTTAACCGGATGTTATCTTGTCCCATTTTACTATAGAGCCATTTCGGGCTGGCCTCTAAAAGAGCATTAGAGTTCTTTGATATCAGCCTGAAATAACTCAAGAGTAATTTATTCTGCTACAGTCTTCTGAGGCCTATATCCTGATTCTTCGCATTATAGCAACAATCATTAGAGCAACTACGTCAGCATCGTCGCCGGTCATGTGTGTTGCAGTTCAAATAGTGTTGCGTTTGCCTTGCCAGGTATATTCTCCATGTAGTTGAATGTAACTTATGCAGATTACCTTCCCTACCTTCCCATGTAACAGTCATGCCGAAACCCCGGGAACCAGCATCAGTCTTAAAACTAATGTATTTAGATATTTACGAAATTTTTGATCCATTTCTGTGATATCCTGTGTGATTCATTCCTTACAGATGTGTGACGTATTTCTGCCTCCCAGTCTTCCTCAACATCCTCCCAATGTTTAATTACATTCTGGCACTTCCTTGAACAGCGGACCTGTCCGGAAAACCTTCGGGGCATGGCATTACTTAAAGGTGACATTCCGAAGCCAGTCATGTATCAGTTTTTCATACATTTCATTTAGGTAGTGAGCATTTGTAACAATTTTATAGTTCGGCAAACTACCTCTAATACTACACATTTTGTACATTTAAACAAGACCTCGAATTCGGACAAGACTCAGCTGTGACCATACTAATAATTAACCCTCTAAACCAACAGGCTCTGATCTTTGTTCTTTCATTTAATGATAGGTAATAAGTTTTAGACAATCTACATGGGTGAAAGATTTGCAATTTAGTAAATTATATATATTTTCAAAACACTGTGATGAGAAAAAAGTTATTTACAGCAGGGAAAATGCTTAATATAATAGTGATACATGACAATGTTATTTAGAAGTTGGTGTAGTGATACAAGACAATGTAATATAATAGTGATTGTAAAATTATTCAAGTGCTTGTTGTTTGATAGAATAAATGCTTCAATCAGTCCAATATAATTATGATATTTATTGTCATAAATGCACCTGAATGTTTGCTTGATAACGGTGTTAGCATCTACACCGAAACGTCGCAATCCTGCAATAAAGAAGTTGTAATCCATATAACTTGTTCTCTATTCAATTCTATTAATTATGGTTCGTATTGTTTTATACAGATTGTACCTTTTTTCTGACCGATCATGCCATTCGAAGAAAGTTCACAGATGAACACTTTAAAAACAACATCCATGCACACAACCTGTGAATGATGCAGATGTCCGAAATTACTTCCTGTTCGTTATTTTAGATTGAATACTGACGGAGATATGTTTGTATTCATCTTTAATTTTTCATTTCTTCCTTTGAAATATCACAAATATCTGGTTTCGAAGAAAACTGTGAAAAAGCTCCGACACAACAGTCGCTAGTTTGATTATATATTGCCTGAAATCAAAATGGGTTTTTAGCAACTCTTTTACTGGTTAGGGGCATTTTTTTAAAGTGATAACAAGCCTGTAGAACGTGACATCCAAGCATTTGTTTTGAAATGGATATTAAATTGCTTGCTTTCCAACACATCAATGTCATATAATAGATGTACTAGACATATAATTCTAGGCAAAGGTCAATTTATTGTAAAATTATGAATATTAAAACAATGCCAATTTGAAAATTCTTGTAATGTCACATGTGACAGAATTTTCAAATCATTCAAAATTTTCTGCAAGGTATGCTGATCTTAATGGTGAGCCTTACCTCCTTATGTCCGTTCAGTCTGATTAAAATCAAGCGTCTTCCGATGAAAGAAAGTGTAGAGATTCGAACTCATTCTGTCTTGAAATCGGCCTCTTCATACGGTCTGACCACAGCCACACGTAGCACATGTATTGGTTTCCTAATAACTTCACCACAATGTAACCTGTGATTGTGTCAGAGAATTGTAATATCATACATGGTATGTATTCCTTCATTCTCTGAGCAAAAACAACCTCATGTTCAGCGTATAAATTCATTATCTGACATTAACTTATGAAAACTGAAACAAATGTAGATAATTCAATTTCAAATTGTTTTTAAAAAGGTCATGCTATATACTCTGCAATCAACCGAGACATTCATATTTTTAGCTCGTCAATTGGTTCCTCCAGAAACCAATACCAAGTTACGTGGACCCCTTGTTTCAAATAAGTAAAGTATTTTAGCTCTAACGTTGCGAATGTATACTTTATGATTCTCTTAACATTCTAATCTGGTGAACCAGCTTGAAATCAATGACCTGGACATTATTTGTAGGATGTCATGTTTTTGCGTAGGTGAATATAAATATGGGAATTGTCCTAACATCAGAAAACTCACTTTGTAATTTTTTTTAATCCAGCAGCCCCTCACAAAAGTCTTTCTTTGAATATATGTAACCTTTAAAATACAAGAACGGCGTAAACACTTTTTCCTAGAACAAACTCCACCTTATTAGACGAGGACAAATTAGATCCCAGCGTACACTGCAAACTGGCAGCTGCTTGAAATCAGTTACATTTTTTTTATAGAAACTCCTAGGTTAAACCTATTTTTTCAGCAAGTTAGAAATTGTAATCCCTGTTCATCATAAAAAAGCGAGAAGTCCATATTTTGCCTCGTTTTTTGACATCACGTTCGTAACTAAGAAGTCATTATCACGTGACCAGACCTAATAACAGGGGAGATAATATGGAGAACGTCCATCTTATTTCAGGTGCAAAAACATTTCAAACCATCTTCAAAGTAAAAAAAAACAAATTTTCAGATTGTTCACACATAACATATCTATTACCTATAACATCCAATAAATACAATCAGTGGTACGAGTTTGAATACTATTTTTTCAATACAAAGGGTTCACATTTGAAATCTTGAAGCTATGATTTCGGCATAACTGAAGGATGTATGTTGCTCGACTCTAAGAGCTACGTCATCGGGATAATTAATGTTGCCAGTAGGAGCAACCAAACTGAACAGGTCAAAAGGTCAAAAGACGACACAAGATTATTTTTGTGAAATATGATTTTAGGCTGCATTTCACATTTACATCGTTTTTCAGCATAAGAAACTTAATAGTATGCTGATATGTACCTTGTGTACATGTATTTCAAATCAGATATACAATTATGAACTCTTATCAAGAGATATTTTTATTCTTGTGACGTAATGGTGCGTTGTTTTCTGTTATCAACATATCAAAGATTGCAATACCTGTTGACAAATACCAGAAATGATTTAGAGACGTTTGTAAAGGTCAGCGGTTTTCTATTTGGAAATTGCACTTTTTAATCTATTTAATATCCTTTATTACCTTCGAGCTGTCGTTTAAATCATTCTTAAAAGCATGCCGTTGTTTAAATCAAAAGTGCAAATACCAAATTATATTACGTTTTAGACTTTAGTTCATTTAGCCTTAGGATTCATATGTCAACTTCAAAAGAAAGGATAATTAGTTTTGCTTGCCCATGTAAATGGATTTTCTGAAATAAATATTTTTGTCACTATAGACAACTAGTTTCCATGAAACTTTTTGAAATATTTTTCATATAGGGATTTCAAAACGGCTGAGTACTAATGATCAGAATCGTTTAATGGTATCTCAAACGATTAAGAATTTGAAAGTCCTTTTAATTCAAGAAGTTTAAGGAATGAGGTAGACGGGGTTTTTTTAAATGCATGTCGGCATCTTATAACGTATTACTTAACATAACTAACGTTGCCAGTAATAAACAGGAATAGTACATGTATGTTTAAAATAGATGACTGAAATTTGTTCGACTACCACTGCTCAGTGGCCAAAGCATAATCAAGAAAGCAAATTTCAAGAAGACGTTCCTGTTTATTCATATATATAATTAGTATTATAATAACAACACAGTCGAAACATGTTACTATGGGTAGCATTTAGGTTTATTTAGATTAGATAACTTAATGACTTAGAGCTCACTCTCACAAAGAGAAGTGAAGCCATTCATCGGCGCTACGAGTGTTAAAAGCCTTGCCAAGGCATTGAAATGCATTGTTGTTTAGTCTTATCATAAATCCTTTGTAAAAGTGTTATACATACATATGGTTTAGTTTTTTAATATTGTAAATTAGAAAAGGTACAGCGCCTTTTCTCATGTCATTCTCAGAAAAATTGCGGTTCGATCGCATAAAGGATAAGGTCTTTAATTGTACACCAACACTTGACTCAATACCTTATCGTGGCGTAGTGGTTTGTGTGCTTCAGAGGCCTCCACAGCTATGCCAGCTCCTGGTATATGGACACCCCATTCTCTCCCCACAGAGGTAAGTCCGTCATAAATTCCTATACGACCTCTCTTGTAATATCATGTTTACTTCATGTTAATTGTTGTTATCAACTTGAGATGATCAATAAAACGCTGCCAAATATCCAATCTTCGGAATTTCTCATCATCGATTTGATTATGAACAAGAAAATCATATACATTGAGCAATACTCTTATCGTTTATCACAAAACTTTTCATTTGAAAAATTTGCTAAATCCTGTCCTGGGTTTTCTCATGTTTTTTATTTATTTATTATAATAAATAGAGATTATCATACGCGTGTGGTTGGGATGGTAAATATCCTGCATTAGGAATAAACATTGTACTTTGCTAGCCTTGGCGATTCAAAAATTTATATAACATTAGAGGCTTCGTATAATAACGACTGTTAAGAGACGATGTTACCAACGAACATCCAAATCCAAATCCTTGGTTTCAACTTAACGGCATTAACGGGCTTCAACAATATTCCAGACATTCAACACTTTGTCAATAAAGTTGGTTGGTGAGGTATTGTTTACCTCCTCTTTGGCAATATTTCAGCCATTAGTGACGTGATTAATGTTTGAGACATACATTATTGTATCATATATCATGAAAAATATTTCAGTATCTTATAAACTTGATTGGAAGATTAATATTGTGATTACCATGTGTGGCACAATTACCAGTTTATCGTTTCTTAAATGTCATACATGAAACGTACATGAATGAATGAATGAATGAATTGTCTTTATTTCCTCCAAATATATGAAGAGTATACAATAAATCACATTTTAGACATACATTTCAAACATTTTCAAATTGATATTTATGTACAGAGTATTGTTGATATACATGCTACAAATACAGCACAGATTTCAAGTTCCAGGAACTTATATTCCTGGCTATAATGGTTATCATTGTTGCCCACTCATCAAGTCCAATGCTGTCTATTATTTCAGTTATACCGCCAAGTAAAGTTTTTAACTTTGTTTCGTCAGTAGAGTCTTCAAACTTCAAATATACATTTATATCTAAATTGTCACATAACTGTTCACACAGGGTATTACGTTCTACGATCAATCTGTCACAGTGCAACAACTGGTTGGCTACTATGTCATTAGTTGTGTTGTCACAGGACAGACACAAACCCGGTGTAATAGGCAGAACACCGAGCTTTACGAGACAAAACACACTTTTTGTATTTATCTCAAATAGTTCACACATGCCCCACAGTCTATGTGGTTTCAGCTCACAGTGTATTTCTGCATATCGAGTTAGTTCAGGCACATTGGTGAGCATCTGTTTCCAAAGAAAACGTTCATATTCTGCAATTTTCGTATTCACAATTCGTTTCCATGTAGCTATATTTGGAAAAGTTCCAGTTCTGAAGTAATCCTCAACATACGACCATAGTTGATATTTCTTCAGGACATTCAAGAGGTCATGAGTCACTGATTATTTGCAAATACTATTTACAACATACTGTCCAAATCTGAAATGGAATATATGCTTATGAACACAATCAGTATTGCAATTGAATAACCTGCATAGTAAGGATAGTTTGAGTTTATCAATGTATCCTTGCATGGACCAAAGTCCAAGATTTTGAACAGTAGCCAGTGTAGAGGATCGTACGTGTAGATTTTGTACACTCCGGGCAAACACACGTTGGGTTCGGTCCATCTCTGTGTACTCAGATTTGCTAATGTCACACCACAGCTCACATGAATAGAAGGCACAAGGAAAGATAACTCTCTGCCAGATTTTTACACATCCAATGGGATTGATACCACCTGGTTTCAAGCCAGTTTCTCTGAGAGAACACACTGATCTTCTGGCTTTGTTACACGCCCGATGTGTTCTTTCAGACTGAGAACCACTGCTAATCAAGGTTCCAGCATTAACGGGCCTTCAACAATATTCCAGACATTCAACACTTTGTCAATAAAGTTGGTTGGTGAGGTATTGTTTACCTCCTCTTTGGCAATATTTCAGCCATTAGTGACGTGATTAATGTTTGAGACATACATTATTGTATCATATATCATGAAAAATATTTCAGTATCTTATAAACTTGATTGGAAGATTAATATTGTGATTACCATGTGTGGCACAATTACCAGTTTATCGTTTCTTAAATGTCATACATGAAACGTACATGTAACAATGTTGTTTAAGTGGAAATGTCCTTAACATTTATAAATGACTAAAACCTTTCGTTTTATGATAGCAATGCTGAATTTCGATTTTGTTTGAAGTTGATAGAGACAATCATATCTCGTAACTGTAATAACTTGCATCAATTCGACTTTTTACTTCACAAAGCGAATAAATTTTTCATTGGTTGTTTGAATTCAGGAGTGTGATCGCCTGCATGTAAGATATATCATGTAAGCATGTATTGACGAGTGTAAAGGCCATCAAGTACAATTGTCAGTTGCTGGAGGATAAATTGAAATAATCAGTTATATTAAGTTGAAGTATAAGTTTTCAACGTCTCCCTATCTGCAAGGCATCAGTGCCTGTAGTTTAATCGCGTTAAATATAATATAGGCAAAGAATTTCTGGAGCTAGGAAAATATTTTTTGATGAAAATAACCGACATAAAGTGTTATTCCAATGAATAATTGGTTACTTCAAATCTTGACTGGGAAGTAGATTTTGTTTACAAAAGCAACCCTTTTATGAAATATGTTTTTATTTTCTACATGGGTTTTTGCGTACAATACATCTGTCATTCATTTAAAAAACCCTCATTATATTCCATGCCCTATTCATTAAAGGATGATAAGAAAATTAGTTTAAATATGATTAGTTCATGACATCATGAAGTGTATGAACAACGTAACAACGTAAGATATTTGCAAAATATAAAACCTTTTGTGTTAGATGTTTAGGTTCATTAATTGGATATGTTTTTTAAAATATCGGAATTAAATATAAAGACATTTTACACAGTGTCGTTGCTTTATTTTCTGTAATTATGCTTTTTAAAATGTTATCAATATTGACAAAAAGCATTTAAAACAAATAATTTTGTACCTGAACATCAAAGGAAATTCTGCATACAACACAACAAGTTGGATAACTTGTTAAGCTCATTCCTGTCAAACTTGAAACAGATATGAGAGTATTCTATAAACATACAACCGAAGTAACATACGGTATGTGACGCAATATCCATGTGCCAGGTAGCAATATTCTGCTTAACTTTCTTTAATTTGTGCAAGCCAAGAGAATCCAAATATTATTTTTCAAATAAAAATTGAGTTTTGGTAGTCTGTTTTTCAATATGATTAACTTTTAATAACCACGAATTGCTTGATATGTTCAGCATCGACCCTAACAAGTAACATATGAACCATTAAAAAATAATAAGTTTGGTATATATCAGAGGTAACCGTGCGATAATTTCAATTATTATGTAAGCTTATTTTTCCGGCAATCCGATTGGTCGAGAAGCGGTCACGTGTCAGTCGACAGAAAAGCATATTGACTTCACTCCGAGTCCGACCAAAAGTGATATAGACTTGAAACAGACATAATGACGTCAAACCGTTGTTACATGACGTCATGCCATTGTTATCGTGGCGTCATTTGACCGTAATGTTGAACAATTGATCCAAAATGCTGTTCATGACTGTAGTTTTTTCTTCCCTTTTCGTATATATCGAAACATAATAAAACAATTATGGACTGGTGAATTCGGTCAATACCTGTTTTTATAGACCCGAGGAAAGCAATATTGACCTCGGACTTCGTCCTCTGTCAATATTGCTTTCCTCGGGTCTTTAAAAACAGGTATTGACCTCATCACCAGTCTATAATTGTATCACATGATAAATGAAGATGACACAAATCATTGCGATAAATAAGATAAATAAACTGAACATTTGAATAACGAAAATTGTGTGTTCGAAAATTGCGAATGATTAAAGGAGTCAAAGCTAAGCTCGTTCTTAGTGCAGACACCTGTGCCATGGATTTTGTTTGCGGTTCTAATTAGCCAAACAATAAAAAAATCTTCAGCTTTGATACCTTGAATCCTAATCCATATCGGTAAGAACGCAGCTCAGGTTACTGGCTGAAATGCTCTCCTCTTGAAACAAGTTTATCCTTACTTTTTGAACGTCCAATTGAATCCCTTGGGCTGATAAATAAATGTCCTTTTATCTTGTTTAAAATACTTTGAGCACCGGTAAGCCTAGTACAAGGCTTATTCAACATTTTAATTACAAATAACATGGTATAACTATATTAACTATTTCTTTTTCTCCTAATATCCCAATGTCTACTAAACTGTATCACTTGCCTGTCCGTCCATCATTCTGGATTGTTCTGAAACGGCAGCCATTCAGATACGGGCCAGAAAGCCATCTGAACGATTAGATATTATAGGAGGTCTTTGACTGTTGTTGACTGAATTTTTGGAGGGTTAAAGGTTACGGACATCAAGAAAAATGAAATATCGGAGATATCTTGAAGGATATTTGTTATTATCTTTTAATTTGTCTCCAGGGGATTCTAATGCAAACATGCTTACAACTAATGTCTTCAAAACTGTATTTTGTAGTTACTGCTTAGGCCTTGCATGCCATAGAAAACATTTTCTTACCAAATTGGTCTGTCTTTTTTAATCTTTAGCTTTATCAAAGACCGTTTACATCGAGTATGCTTTCTTCCTCGTCACCCTAATTATATTTATTTCTATTATAATTGCCTTTTCCTTATGATCAATTTTGCGCTGTAAATTGTTATTGCGAAGAAGACAATGTACCTAGTGCACCTTTTTATCATGGATCAGGATTTGTCTGACAACTGCGATGTTAAAGTTGTTCAATGTGGGGCAAAACATCGGCTTTTAATTGGACGGTTTTGTGTGATCATACGAAAGCAGCGATATAAAGTTTCTTTGCCTTACAACATCGTCTTACAAATGATACAAATGACAAACCCTTTGTAGGTTTCATCGAAATTAATCTGAATTTTAAAAAGAGTTTTGTTGAAATGTTTTCTAAAATCTTCATTTAATTGGAAACATGAGAGACAGCTTTTTTCCTTGGATTGTGTAAAACGTGAAAACATTTTCGATTTTAACAGCTGAAAGTATTGAACTGTGAATTGAAATAGAAGAATGTATGGTGATAAGAGTTACAAGCTGTTGTATTCTGTGACAAGTTGTGACTAAATAATGCAATTTTAAATTTCACCTACATGTAGGTCTTAAAAGACAGAATGTTCTTATGCTCTCCATTTATCGCACCCGTATATAACAAATCTTAAATTTCAAGATGAATGTACCTGTTAAGTACTATTTTGCAAAGTTGGAAAACTTAAAAATTAAAGTGCTCTTGTAAATGTAAACATAGTTTATGCGTCTGATTTTAAAGAGCCACTTGATTTGTTTGAGTCATATATGCCAATCTTAATCAATGGTGTCATTTGATCGCGAAGTATCGACTGTTACCAAAAAGACACATTTTAAATCTTAATGGTTTTTTACAGTGACAATATGAATGGAGAACGCAATTATGATCGAAAACCGGACAGTGGCGCGCGTCCAATAGTCAAACGTAATTTTGGAGACTTATCTAAAACAGCCAGGAGGACAGTTAGCAGTTGATAGTGTTTGTTAGGTTATATAACGAATATCTATGTATATTAGACGTGATATATACACCTCTGTGCATTTTTAAGGCTGTTTTTAAATTTTCATGGAAAAACAGTATTTGTCATATATATGTCTTTTGGACATGAAAAATTAAGATGTTTTGATTTTATATCACCACATATGGCATTTAGGTTCGCATCAAAGGTAAATAATATTTTATGAAACTCACGGAGTGGCTCTTTATATAATTGTTATTATAGTTAATCAAGGCTATAATCAGATTTAATATTTAGCTGTGTTATTATCATCTGTTTTATTTGTAAGATTTGCTGAATCCGCATGCACAGAGTCAAGCCTCGGATATTTGTAATTGTTTTCAACTCGTCTTGATATATTTGATTTCAGAAGACACTTGGGTGAGATTCTCTATTTCTTACAGACAGGGTTCTGATTCCCTAAGATTTGCGCCTTCTGACTTCGCACCCATTTTGAAAAGAAGATCTGAAACATAAATCATCATAGTAATAAATGAATCATATCACTTTCTGATTTTTTGCTGATTTTATAAGCCTTCGAGCTTTTGTGGTTTTGGCGGTTGTTTTTTTTCAATTACATTTTCAAATCAACCCATGAATTCTCAAATTTTGTTTCGAAGTAAAATTGTTTTGCTGTTATCTATTAACTTAATTAATGGACATAAACAGGTGTTACTTTTTATTTTGGCTATTATGTTAATTGGACAGCTGGTTCAAAATACAGGACAAGTATATGTATAAAGTATTAAAGAGACGAACTTGTATAGTAAATTAACCTGTGTAGGTTTACAACTTAATTTTTTTATAATTAATCAAACATTCGAGTGGAGGAAAGAGAGTAACTTATTAACAATTATCCTTTTTGTGGCGGCATGAAACCCATTTAATTTAATTGTGTCGTTGTGAAATGATGTCTTTAACTGTAAAAAGCATCTGTCATTTAGACCTGTTATATTGGTGCGAGGATGCATGGCTAATATTCAACTTGATATATACATGAATTGTGATGGCCAATTATGGAATAAAATAAGGAATTACTACATCTTCTCTCAAGAGGACTAGTAAGTGTGACGAAGCTTACAAAATACCACCGGAAAGATCCACGACAGATGGCATCTGCTTCTAGCAGGAATATACCTAGTAGTGTGTTGATCCAAACAGTATGCAGAGGTAGGTAGTCAATAGTTTCTTCTTCGACTTGAAAGTTGTGCCATACTTTGCAACATTTGATCCGTACTAGCATTGTTCGGTTGTTGTGATTGATATCGAAGTTTTTTTATCGTTGCCCTGGACATGATTGAGACAATAATTTATTTATTTATTTATTTATTATTATCTAATTTATATGTTGCTGTCCATGCCCCTTACAAAAATGTTAGTCTTATTGGTGGTTTCGTCATATGAGAGTCCTACCGTCTGAGAATTCTAAAGACGGTTAAATATAACCGGTCCTATTGATGGTTTGCTCTTGTTAGTTAGTGAACAGTTATCAATAGTTAGCTGTAAGTAGAAGCCTGGAGCTGATTGCTGATCTTTACCCCACGTCCCAAGTTGTTTCTTCCGTTTTAATATTGTACTAGTCATATGAGGATATCAACCTTCAAAAGTCACCATTGAATCAACTCCATTACAGTAAAAGTATCTGAAAAATTAACAAGTACAACCCTAAATCTCTTGTGCCCACTGTCCCATTATTTGAACAAGATTCAAACTCATTTTGTATATATTAATATACATCGTAAACCAATGCTCAGGGAAACATGTTCAGTTTATGTTAAGAAAATCAGTATTAACACAAGTTATATAAAACATAATGACACACTTATAATTTTCGTTGTGGCATTTGTTCTCGAGAATCGTATTGATGTTGGTTTAAAGTCAACTTCACCTGGTGATGTAAAAGGTAAAAACGGTGTGCAGTTTGACCCGGAACTTTCAATGGATACTCACATCTCATACATTACAAGGATTTGTGGGTACCATCTCAGACACATCAGTACAATACGACACCTCATTGATAAGGATACCGCATATGGCTTAGTGAGAACATTAATTCTTTCAAGGTTGGACAGCTTTCTAACACCACTAAAGGAGTCCTTAAACGTCTACAGAAAGTACAGAATCGCTGTGCAAGACTGGTAACCAAGACAAGAGTTTCAGCATCAATTACACCAACACTGATTCAGCTGCATTGGCTGCCAGTAGAGGTAAGGATAGAGTTTAAGGTGATAGTGCTTGCCTACCAGTGTTTCCCCTACTTGCACCAGTGTACTTGCGTGATCTCCTCAGACCATATGTTCCAATGAGATCACTGACATCAGCTGATCTCATGCTGTTTGAATTACCGAGAGTGAAGACTTATATTGGAAAACGGTCATTCTCATATAGTGCTGCCAAACTGTGGAATGAGCTACCGAGAGAACTAAAAGCCACAAACTCTATACCCACCTTTAGAAGGGATCTTAAATCATATCTCTTCCGACTCCATTATAGACTATGACATTGTTGTGTAGCGCTTTGACTGGGCACTTGCTGTCCGGAATTAAGCTCTCTATTAATGTACATATCATTATTATTATTATTATTAGTAGTAGTAGTAGTAGTAGTAGTAGTAGTAGTAGTAGTAGTACATGTATTATTATTATTATTATTATTATTTCATTAATAATAATAAAGAAAAGTTTCAAATCAAATTTTCATCTTTTAAACATAATTCTGATACACGAGACCACGCTTACACGGAAAAAACTTCTTGTTGATTGAAAACATAAGTGTCCCAAAATAAACACAATGGGTAATAATGGGTTATTGTAACTTCATTAACATCCATGGCACTTATGGCAAATAAAATTATAACTCATTAACTCACTGAAATATCATAAATGACATTTTTCTTTCCTCTCTCTTCTGGTCATGAATAGTGTCCCTTGCGTGTTTTAAAACCATCTCGTTATGTTAATTGCCCGAGGTCTTGTTTAATGCGAATTGATTCTGTTGGTTGTGATTCATTTCCTATTTCCTGTTGTGAACATCCTGCAGCTTAAGGATTTAAGGATGTTCTTTATTTGCTGTGCTTATTTTAAACAAGTGTGTGAATATGATGCTTATTTTTGCACAATGCACAATTGTGAAAAAATAAGCATGTTCTTCCCTTTTTAGAATTTATGTTCAGACACGGCTCATGCATTTTATATCTTCTTTGCACATTTAAAAACATGACGTTTGTTGACAGAAAATAAATATAACGATGAGATATGACATAACATATTACCGACAGTGCCTGTGATGTTTTTTCGTAAAGCTTTATGAAGCATCCTAAGGGCGCATTAACTCATAATGTTTTTCAAAACACTTCTTGTCAGATCAATGAAGTGATTTGTAAGAATGCATTTATCAAGTAATTGAATTCTTAATCCTCGGAGAAATCCCATGCCTTGCTTTATCACGCTGTAGCCACTTGAAGGATCTTAAATGACCCCAATTTAAAATTTCTTTCAAAATTTCAAACCTTTGGTTTAAGCTATCTTGTACTCAATTCGCATCATGGCACATGCTTTTTGCCCCTGCTGTGAGATATATTGCTCATTTGAATGCTAAAACGTATGATGTAAAAAGTGAAATTTATAGTCATCGTGTAATTAGTAACTCCATGTGCATATATGTATGAAGTGAGAAAGTGGTGAGATATATTGTGGTTCAGAGTGAAAATACATGTAGATTCAAATGAAGCATTCCTTTCTCTAGTTGCCGTTCTTTCCGAATGAACAAATTTCATAGAAAACCTTTAATAGCCCCCCGCCAATCGAAGTTTTCAGAGATAAAGAAATGACCGGTGTCTATCTATGCAGATTGTCCTTTACCAAAACTCGAAAACCATAACGCCTTCATCATTGAAACTTGGTATATAAAATGGTATATGCATATGATTATAAGTGGTGCCTTTTTCTTTGTTTGTTTTACATGTATTTCTTCAGAATTTTATTGCTGGTTGTTTCCATGATAACACAAGGTATAAAACTGATTCCAGGGCAGACCCTTAAAACCTCAGCGCAGACCAAATGAAACTATAAGGATCTTTAACAATTGTCATCTGTAGGACGTATTTTGTGTGACCTCTAAAAGGAAGCATCGATGCATGTGTGTTTCGAAGTAACCATTTTATCCGAACATTGTGACTTGGTGATCATGTTAGTAAGATAAGTGTTTGATCCCAGGATGTTTTCTCTGTGTGGAAATGAAATATGCAGCAACATATTGCCAGGGAACTGTGGCACACGCTGCACTTGTATATTTTCTTTACCTTTAGCTGTCTGACAACTGGGATGTAGGAATCCTTAGGAATCGAATCCCAAACAGTGATTTGTCTCCATATCTGAAGCTGCACGGGCAATATCATAAAGGTACCCAGCTGGTTAATATGTTTGTCACAGTTGAAATAGGTCTACATTTGTTCAGTAAGACTTATCTAGGTTCTAGTGAGCATATTCTAAAATGAGAGGAAATCTAGACTAAAAATACTGCTTTTTGACTGGCTCTTATAATAATAATTAGAGTGATATAATGCTGATAAATACCTCTTAATATTTACGACCGATTCACATTCCTCCCCGCACGTATACAAAGTGCACTCGATGAAGTTTCTGTTAACATAAATAACAAAATTTATTTCAATATTTCAGATGTAACCAACATTCTGGCAAACTATAATTTCCATGAAAAATTAGACATTTCTTTGGAAGATGTGAAACGTATCATTGAATTTGAAAAATCTAGTTTCGCTTGCTTCGAACAATAGCAATTCGTCGAATGAACAAGAAGCGACTATATTTATCGATTCCAGTAACGTCCCTTGATTCAGACCATGTCAGTCCACTTGGGGTGTTAGTTCGACCTATGTTTTTACATGAAAATCTCTGACTCTGACGACATTGAAAATCTGTCCCCTGTTGATATCATTTTCAATGAAAGAGATATAAGTTGTATTCAAAAACGTTTGGTATATGTTTTGATATTTTGATGTCAGCGTGTAGTGTGTGTTATTTGAAAATGGAACTGTAACATAGTTTTGCGATCAAGCGGAAACCGGCCTGTAGTGGTGTACAAAGAAAAATAGTTCCTCATGTTTCTAATGAGTCGGGATATAATGGAGATTAATCCATTCTGTTTAAGCTTATGTGCCTTAAAGTTCCGATTGGCTAATGGTATGGCATGGTATGACATGTCGTCCGGCATCAGTCTGAAAACTTTCACTAGTTCATCTTCTTCTCCAGAAGCATTTACTCAGGAAATCTTATATCTTGTGTACAGACTGCTTGACTAATGAGGTTTTTAATATAAAGATTTGGTGACCTTGTGACCACTGATAAGGGTCATATGGTCCACGCCCTAAAAACGTATTAACATATATTTTGTTTTTACTTATTACTTGCCTTACGTGTCTTCTGAATGACTTTTTCGCGAACATGACACTGCATAATGTCAGATGTAATTCCTGCCAAGTGATTGTGAAAATGTTATCCAGAAGAGCTAAAAGCTCTCCATCTTGACCAATCATAAAAATATTTTTTAAATTATTTAATTACCTCGTTTATGGTTATTTATTTGATGATAACATGGAAACTATCCAGTGCTTCATTATTGTAAACAGGGACTTTTTCTAGAGAAGAAGTGTAGTCAGATGGATTGTAAATGCTTAAAATTTCAAAAATGATGTGTTTTTTTAAAACAGAGTTGACAGGCTTTAAACATTTTACGGTTCGTATATATTTTACATGTCCTTTTGATGTCGTTTAGATGTAACATGTACATCACAGCTAGACAAATGCAAAATAAGATTTCTGCTAGACTAGGATTACATTGTTTTGCAATGTTGTTTTGATATCATGGTAAAAATGTAAAACTGTCATCGCCTATTCCCTTCACAGTCATCAATTATTACGTTATCATGTTGTCATAATTGTTGTAATCAGAGAGACTACCAGAACCATTTCAGATTTCAATAATCATGAAGTATGTTATTGTCAGACAGCTATAATAATTAAAGAATTATAATTCTTTTCTTACGTGAATTTTAGGAAGCTATTAAGTTGTCCTCTAGGTGATTAGTCAGTACATTTAAAGTCTGGATTATCCAGCATGTATATATATATCATAAAGGTATATATATATATATATATATATTATATATATATATATATATATATATATATATATGATGGAGATTTTTTTATGCAATGGTCAAAAGGAAATTTGTATATTCTTATGTTTTGATATTGTTCTTATATCTAGATCTATAAATTGAATCAATATAAACTTTCATGATGAAACTTTGAAAGCAATACCAGAACTACCTTATACCAGGTTAGCCACTGCGAGTACTGGCTATCTGTTTTTGCAATAGTATTTCATAATCATAGTAAACAGTCTGATTAAAATCGACCGTGTTCCGAGGAATAAAAGTTTTTAAATATTGACTTCTGCATTTGATTTAAAGGTAAAAGGCTTCAACAATAATACAATACTAGTCTTCTACATTGCATCTAAATAGTATGTTGAATTAAACTTTACTATACTTACATAAATCAGTTGTGAAGCAGTCACTATAATTATAAATCACTGATTCAATTCTTAAATACAGAAAATGTTCTAATGTTCTTTCATACAGTTCCGTTAATTGGTATGGTAAATTGACACTTTGGTTATCTAGATAGACTGAAATAATTTAGCTATGGTTGAGAAGAATTCTACAATGTTATGATCCAACTCTCAAGACAACCTTGATTTGAAGAACGTGACGTATATTTCCCGCTCCTATTGGAATCAATCCAGGAAGTGAGATTCATAAAGAAACCTTGATCGATGAACCTGACTGAAAAAACGACAGTAATGAAACTTTCAATCATTGCTTCTCTCGGAGATTGGATTTCTATCACTCCTTTGCCAAATGTCGTACTCTAATGTTTTGTGTTTTATATTCATAGGTTTCTGCTTATTTCAAACAATTTAGAGTCTTAATTGGTGCTTATGCTCTCAATTGAATTGCCGCATTATTTGATATTCTGACACGTTACACTTGTTCATTCTTATGTTAAGCAGTAGCAATTCTCTTCAAAAAGTTATTTGCCAATGTAACCAGATATTGTATTGCTTGGTTCTCTGACAGCGCGTTTTAAATGACATTAGGACCACATAAACCTTGTTTATGGTAATCAATATCAGTTAGCTGAGTATTTAGGATGTGAATGTGAATAATGAGACTAAGATCTGGAATTTTAAGTAAGTGAAGGACTTTAACATTATATACAAAATGTGTACAAAATACGCATTTTGTACCAAAAAATATATGAGAATGTAGTATTTAGTGTAACAATATATTGTCATAGGTGTATAAACCCAACTAAAATGTATCCCATATCCGCTTGTCCTTATAATTGATAATATAGACCTCAAACCAAAATAACGTCAAGAAAACTAAAAACACAATTCAAAAGGAAAACCGTTTAAAACAGATCTAACAAGGAATACGCTAGTTCAAATAACTGTCAGATCGCATTATTACAAATTTAGTAAGATCTAATAACGCAACAGACGATCTAAAGAGGGTAGAAACTAAAAAGATAGCTAGTCGTTATGCTTACGCCAATTATCTGAAGGTTATCATACTAATAGTTATTGGAACGGGATTTATTATCTTAGAAAAAGTAATAAGTTAAAAGTTTACAATTAGACTACAAAATATATCTTTAAACCAAGAACGTCGTTTAAAACCCGACTACACTGGAGTGAGAGGACTATAAGACCCAACTATATTTTCCGTGCGTACGAGGATTAAAGTGCCCTTATGATCATTGAACATTACTTACCATTGAGTGAAACGGAGCCGACATAACGTGCCTTTGAAGCATGAAATAGCTATATCTCAAGAATTAATCGAGATACATTGAAAACATTAAGTATCAGCGACTCTAATCTCCCATAGGACTAAAAAGTGTAAATACGAGACGAATGATTAAGCAAAATAATTACATTTTATTATTATTATTCAAACTTATTTATAAGAAAGAATTGAGTACAATTCATCTCACTTATAAGTGAAACATGTACAGTACTCATGACGTATTCCATGACGTACTGCTTTTTTGCATAACATTTTATTTTGATACAATATCTTATCTTCTGCCCTATGGTTCTGTCTATTGGGGTGGGGGGGGGGGATCTCGAAGTTACTCGATGATTGTATAAATATATTCAAATTACAATTCAATGTTGCTAAATGCGAATGCCCATGCTGAGCTGACAGAGTTAATTATTATTCAATATTCAGGAATGTTACAATTCTTATAGGTAAAGGGGTATTCAGGCAATGCAGAGTTCCAAAATGTTTCAAACTAACCTTATAAAGTAAGATATAATTACAGAGGGAAATAAAATATAAGACTTATTGCAGCATAGTATAGCAAACATACACTTTATATACAAGGTTAAGACGGCCAATGCACTATGCCGATTTGTAGCTTGATGGTACAACAGACAATAGAGGTTATCGGCCTGGTGGTAACAACAAGAAACAACTTAGTTCACTTATAACTACATAGTAGTTGTACGTTTAAATATATGGTTTAGGCAAATGCAGTCAACATTACAAATAAGGGCAATCCATAATGATAATCCATAATCCGTATATGAAGGTCCCATACTTAGTCAAAGTACCTATCCAAATCATTAACACTTATCCATAGTCTTAGGATGGTCTTCCATGAAAATTCTACCCTCTTTGTTCACCTTGTTCACGAAACTCATAAACCTCCAGTCACTATTTTACGTAGGCTATGCTTGATTGGTAACCCGGCGAACTTTCCGGCGTACGCCGCCGGAAATGACGAAAGCGGTGAATTACTTTATTGGCAACCCGCGAAAGCCTCAGGAGCACGCCGGATCCGCCGGTTTGAAATGACAGGCGAAGCCGGCGTATAATGGCGGAAAAATATTTTCGTTGCGACTATTCCACAACTATTTTATAATCATCATTAATTTTTAAAAATAACAGGCAATTACTTTGATAATGCCCTCTACCCCGGGCAATTATTTTAATAATGCCCTCTGCCCTGGGCAATTATTTTGATATCATCCTTTTATGAATCCTTCAAATAAGATAATGAATTTTCAGTTTAACTCTTCTTCTGACTTTTGAAAATCATCTCAGATTTCCAATTCCAATCTAAATGTGCCGTCTCGAACCAGTTTACTTCATACATGTCTACACAGATCGCCAAATGTGTTCTCCTTTTTAGTCAAAAAGCTCTATCCGCCTCTGCTTTGACGTAGCTGAATATTTCTGTGCCGCCCAGGGCATTTCCCGCGGGTCATGGGGCCCACGGGTCATGTTTTATCCTATTCAGAGAAACACTTACTTTTCAGTAAATGAATGTCTCGCGAAGTCCTTCCTTCCATATTATTTCTGAAATTTCTTATTTAATGGTCTGTTTCACTATTTCTCGGATTTTCTTTCCACTTCCTCTCTTAGTTCTTCGATTCCCTTTGAGTTACTTGAATGATTTCACTTTTTCTTCTCGAGTTTCAACTTTTTGTCAATATCCTGATATATCTAACATCAACTTCAATGGTTCTAGACTCTCCATTAATGGATATTTTATACCATGAACGTGCTCGGTTATCAATATTGTAGCTACCTCTAAAAGTGCTCATTGAGTTTTTCCCGAAGCTGAGCCAACAATACATCGATGTGAGAGCATTGGTGATGAAGCCTTAACAGACTGATCAAGATAGGATTGTGTCATACTTATATTACTCACAGCTGCTCTTTATCTCATAGTTCGGTTTCTAATGTTTGGGTGCACTTGTAACATTTGTGTACGGAGTTAATGTCGCTCAAAGGTTTTCAGCCACTTTTTAAATATCCGGAGTCGTTTGCACTATATCCTGTTTATTAGATTAAGGAGCAATTCTATGAACCATTAGCGTTTTCTCTACACTTCCGAATCGAATCGCTGCAGACATTTACCTATTTGAGTAATCCTTGTCTCGTCCAAATAATAAACAATAAACCCTCAAGTAAAGATACAGATAGAGAATTTCACCAAGGTAATGGACATAGTACTTTCTAGTATCAATGAGAAGTTGTGTTGGAGTCTAATTTGCATTAAAATTTATTCCAACGGTTTAGCGAAAGCAGAAACTGTACAAGTTAAGTCTGACATTTTCACTTCGGTTAGTAACTAGTAAATGAATGAAGTGATTTTCGTTGCACATATTTTTGTCATAAAATACAATTTTGATAATTGAAAGGTTTGAAGGTTTGAAGTTTAGATCCTGAATCGATGTAACTTGTAACGAAAATGCAGAATATATTAGCTTCTGAAGATTCATTAACTATATATGAATATGAAGACTGACTGAAATTGATCTGATTGTTCATCTAATGCATGGAAACAGACTCTTTCAGTTGTCCAAATTTGTGGTTTTTGACAAGACACAATGTTCATGGTCTGTATCAACATTACAAATGTACTCCTTTCTTATATATAAATATAACCTGTTCAAAACAAAATCCTTTTGAAACGAAAGAGTGTAAAGAAACGAGCTGCCAATATCAAATAAGAACGTTGAGAAGACGCTGACAAAACATATACTTGATATTCAACAATTGATTATTTCTCAGAGAAGTTTTAAAGTTTATTCATGATCATATTTTTCACAAATGTGGGTCTGAGCACGTTAATCCATACTGACAGCATAATAATTAAAGCAAATGTCAGATAGTGGAACAAAAGTCCTTAATAAAAAGGAATGAGATATTGGTGCTCATCTTTATTGATCGCACAATTCTACAGAATGAAAATGCTTTAGGTCCTATCTTTTTAGTGCTTTTTTTAGTCGGGTTGTTTGGATTTTCTGTTATTATAAGTTCTAACAGAAGGGTGATTTTGTGAGGTACGGTGAAACATATGATGTCATTGAAGGTATGTCCTTTTATAGTACGCTGCAACAAGTATACTTGTTTTTCAATTATTTTCTTGAAATAGTACTGATTGGTTGATGCTTTAAGTTAAGCATTTATTTTTCAAGCTCATATATGTAAATAGATATGTATTCAATTTATGGATTTTGCAACCAAAAACACTGATGGTGAATCCGTGCTGGACTTCAGGCAGTTGTTTTCTGAAAACCGCTAATGGGCAGGGGCGTATTGCTCGGCATCGCCTGAATAACGAAATTCTATTACATCGCCATTATGAAATTCTTCAGAGAATTTACCAACAAGCTATATTAAGGTAGCTCTTTGATGTTTGGTCATTAGCTTCATTCTGTTGATTGCCTTCTAATGAATACTGATTGTCGAACAATCCAGAGTCATTGAATGGAATAATTTACAATCTATGCTTCTATGCTCTACTTTTAAAACTGATGAATGGATGACATATTCCTTCTAATGAGAAAAGGTTGCTCAAATTAGGAATATCTTGCTTTCGTTATAGCCAGCTCAACAGCCTCGAATTGCAGAACCGTAGGCCTATTTGTGAAAATTACATAATACATATAGATTGAAAATCAATACTTAACCACCTCAGTTGTAAATTATTCCATTAAATAAATCCATTGCAGGATCGACAATAACAACAATGATTGCTTGACTTACTTATAAATGAATCAGTAAAACTGACACCAATTTAGTCAGTACAGCGAGTTAGTCAGTCAATGTATTAAAAAATAGAAGCATAACGATACAAGGTTATTTTGAAATGTTGTTTAGATCGAATGATTGTTTGATATTTATTATCTTTTATAGTGAAGATTATTGTTCGCAAAAAAAGGAAACCATTGCATCAATATAAAGCATTTTAGGCATATGAAGCCCTGAAAG
Organism: Phorcus lineatus; assembly: GCA_921293015.1. Lineage (NCBI taxonomy): Eukaryota > Metazoa > Mollusca > Gastropoda > Trochida > Trochidae > Phorcus > Phorcus lineatus. The sequence continues at coordinate 28,335,191 of OV121091.1, forward strand.
AGGAACAATAACAATACAGGGTGCCTTCACATGATACAATTAATGATACACAAAGTCAAGTCCTTGTTATGCTCAACAACCGTCATTCTCGCCCAACAGAGGTAGCTCCTATGCAACCTCTGTCTTAATACGAACGTATCTATATCTAGAAATGTAGAACGCTGATTGGATGCAATCAAAGTTAGTTGTGCAATCAGCGACACCATTTCAAAAGTTATCATTCAAATCGCATAAATTATTTCGAAAGGCTAAACTTCGACTTATATTAATATATAATTATGAAATATTCGAATATGCAACTTTAAGTCTTCTTTACAGACCAAATACGCCTTATTTTGCGACTGTATCATTGCATAGGCCTGTGTGTCAACAAATATGTTTTCATTGGCTGAAATATTGCCAGGTAGTTAAAGTTGCAATATTGTGCCGGTAGGGGAAACTGCCAGAAGCCTGAGAAACCTTCGTATTAAGACAGAGGTGGTATAGGAATTTATGACGGAGCTACCTCTGTTGCGAGAGAATGGACAACCGAAGGTAATAGCTGGTTCTATTGTTTGTTAATAATTAATGTAGAGTTTATTGATAATGCTGAAATTCATTTCTTAAGAAATACAGATATTGTTTAAGGAATAGTCTTAAAAAATTACTAGCGACTTTTCTAAGTTTTTTTTGCTTCCATTAGGCTTGATATGGTATTCACCGAGATATGGTATCTTCAACGAAAAATCTAGAAGGTGAATTTCCACTATTCTCAAAACTTGAATCATAAGTATTCCATTAATTGTTTTATTTACATCCATAAAGAATAACTTTAGTGGCGAAATGTATGGAAATAAATTTCTCGAAATATGTCTTCCAGCAAAGACACCAGGACCTCAATTACCTTTCCTGTGTCTGTGGGTGTCGTGGTATTAACCATTAACCGTATATGTCTTAATGTATAGATGAACAGTTTTCTGGTATCGAAAGAGTTTTCTCTAATGCACTCATAAAAACGAAGCAATCATATAAGATTATACCAGTCTGATATGGAAAGTATATTATCGTCTCTATAATTTCATTAACGCAATAACAACGCATTTCTATTCCAAAGATTATTGATAATGACAATAAAAATAGTTTATTGGCTCTTTTTATCATGGTAATAAGACTTAATAGCAATTCTTTGCTGTTCATTACTCAACGGAATGCGATCTGACGGCTGTCTGGGAGAGAGATCACTTCTTCACGCCTTATTTCACTCCATGGCTTCCATGGAACCGGTTAGGATATAAAGGTTAGGAAATAAAGCCCGCTGAAACCAGTGTTGACAGTTTGTTTTTCTTAAATGAAAAAAATTAATTATATCTTTGATAGTTTATTTAAACTTTTAAATACGCTCATAACTGAAATATTTGGAAGAAATAGCACAAACATTGCTCTTTATTAATTAACTACCAATCATATGGCACTTATACTACATTAACAGCTGAGACCACGTGATACGGCAACTAGGTCAATACAGGAAACACAGGGTCAATACGAAACAAACTGGGCCAATACGATTCTGAGAATGTGCAGGCACATGAAAGAGCCAAGCTGTCTCTTTGTAACTTTCATGAGTTTTATCGGTTCACTAGTGTCATGAAAATGAACTCTTCACGATGTTGCAAGTAAGTTTAAAAGATTAATTAGTAAAATTGCCATTAATTGAGTATCTCCCTATTGACCGAATTACATTACGACTTCATCTCGTGCCAATATAACGGACTTCGGACCTGTAACTTTATGTAGGCCAATACGGATGTACTTGATTAATAACATCATAATACTGCATTAGAGGTTCAAGAGGAATTTAGATAAAATAATTGTTGTATTGGTTCTGTATTGTTTTTTCAATCAGTGTTATCATTTGACGACGGAAAACTGTGATGTAATGATTACGCGCTCTGTTCTTTACATTCCCGCTTAAGGCTAGGTTAGCGTTCACTGCACTTTTCTGATTTTATGAATACCTGCCTTAAAACTATTTTCTTTTAAAGGATTCGTAAATGACGCCTTGTTAACCTGCTGCAAGGCATATTTCGTTTCGTTTCGAAAGAATTATTTTATTGACCCACTCATTAAGAAGAATTAATAGCAAGTCTATATTTCACTCTTGCCCGAAATCTGTTATAATACCGCCTGCGTTCTTTTTTTGTGGATCACGGTGAAACTCCTACAGGTTTGCTGTTCAAACGCCTACTTCAATTTAATGCTTATACCATTTTATTTTATCTAGCTCATGTAAGGACGTCATCATATGCGGATGAGCGAAAGTCAAATGTGGTATAGGAGGCTCTCTATAGTTGGCTGAAATTTTATGTGAACCATCGCGATAAAACTGTTTGATTGGCTGGATCATAGGTTACAGAGCGTAAGTTTTAGTGGTGTTATAAATTTATATCAGTGATATATGAGTGGAGCGAAAGCGTATACGTTTTACCCTAAAACAGCATGGGTTATAGCTTTCCTGAGAAATGCTTAACCAAAACGGAATCTAGCTTATGGCATGATTGGACAATTTCAGCCAATTTTAGCGTTGGCTTAGTCAGTAAGCTTACTTTTTGCGACAATTATATGTGGTTATTTGGGTTACATTAAATGCTGATTGTATTTTTCGTGTCTTCATCAATCCGTTCAAGTAAATAAAAGTTGATATGCATCTTACTAAAACATTGTTGTTACAGGAAAATAGTTTTTCAACTATGAATTTTGACTGTTTTATTTCTGCACCTCTGCGACAATTATATGTGGTTATTTGGGTTACATTAAATGCTGATTGTATTTTTCGTGTCTTCATCAATCCGTTCAAGTAAATAAAAGTTGATATGCATCTTACTAAAACATTGTTGTTACAGGAAAATAGTTTTTCAACTATGAATTTTGACTGTTTTACTTCTGCACCTCAATAACTATTTTTTAATTGTATAATGAAACTGTTGACAAAATCGTTGGTTTTCATATCCTTTGATTTATTATTAAGCAAAAGACAGAACACTTCAACATGAACATGAACATGAACTCATAAATCGAAGGTTATTAATTCATATCACGACGGTCGTTGAAAAAAAGGTTTTGTAATACTTTCTTCTAGGTGTATATTTTATCTGGTAATCATTTTATATATCCTACTCTGTCCATGCTTTTCATAAGACATATTTCATTTTTTCAAAATAAGTATACCTCGATTATTGACATAGCTGTCTTACATGAGAAATTTTCAATGTATTTGTTACATTTACACAATAAACTTTCAGCCGGCCTTAAAACTTAAATATTTTTTAAAATATCTGTATAACTGCAATTACCATTAATTGAGTTCATTTATGTTTTTTTTAAAATCTTTAGAGCTAATCATTTAGTTTTTCTGGCAGATCAGCTTTATCTGCGGAGAGTTCATGTAATCTTGGTTTGTTATAAGGAGGAAATATTGCTCCTTATTTGCAGTAATGCATTATTGATTGTTGAAGCACAGAAAGAATTCTTCACTTGAATGACACTTGCATCATTAGAGGACAATCATTACGGATTAAAAAGCATTGTTAAAGCTGTATAGAGGGTTTGACTTAACATCAAAGAGAGTCCTGAAGAGAAATTGATAAGTACATTAATTCATAATGATGACGCAATGAAGAGCGTTGTTTGATTCTTAAATCCGAAGCCAATTCCTATCATCTGTTTTCAGTATAAAATTGCCTTCTGTCTTGTATGCTTTATGTACACAATTGTGAAATTGAACTTGTGGTATTGAAAAGTAGTTACACAGACTGTGCAATATTACCAAAGAATTAATCAAACATTCACTTTTTCACAACCAATGTCATATTGATTAAAAAAATTCAAACATGCATTTACAAGATAATACAACAAGTGGAAGCCAAATCATTTTGAAAATATTTAACTTTGACAAAACGTGACTTCTTTGATTTGAGTTTTGGTGCAGATGCAATCATAAAGTGTTCGTAAAATTAACGAATTGAATACTTAATCAAAAAACATTTGACAAGTCATCTCGTTAGATATTTTTGATTGCAATCTCCTTTTAACGTCATATTGATTAAATGAGTCATGCCATGTCAATTGATCGCTAACATGGACGAACCGTTTGGTATGAATTTATGACATGGACTTGTTTTTTTGCTTGCAATAAATATTTTGATAGTATTACTTTTAGAATATTATGTTTTTGTGAGTGAAAATCACGGCAACAAATGGTAAAAACACAAGTCGATTCTATGAATGGTTAGATTTATCCTTACTTACAAGATAATTAACTAATACTCTTATTTTCTCTTTCATCACATGTAACAAGGGATTTTTCGTTACATATATACAATGGTATGTGACGTATTTACATTAATATGAATTTTTAAATGTTTTTTTGACAAATAGCACTCATGGTATTTAGTCAGTAATATCATTGATAATCGTTATCGGTAAACGGTATAGCTATGAGACAGGATGTATGACAAGTGACAGCCCTAATGTTTATCTAGAATCTGATGTTTACATGTATGTGTGTTAGTGATCACATATGTCAGCAAAACAATATTTTAAGTTACATTTTAAAGTTTGACTTTTAAGTCTGTTGAATCTCATAGCATAAATTTATCAAATAACGAAGATCGTCAATCGTATAGAGAAAAGATCATCAAATATAAGATATGAAAATTGAGAGAAAGCTGCTGACAATGGCCTTTATTTTCAACATTCAAGTTCAATCATATGATTCAAACAGGTGAAAACGGGCACTTTAATTCCAAGTGACAACATAATAATACAGCAAAGGGGAGCCTAATCCCTAAATTGAGATGAATATGTTATTGATGCTCATCTTTGATCATTTATCAAACAGTTCTACTCAGAGGAAAAGTTCTAACTCTTAAGCATAAGCATTAGCCGACAGGCACCTTTTGTTTTCTTTTTATGCTTCATGGTTGCATTTTAAAACCTCCTTTATAACAAACCATGAACTTTATTCCCTGTAATGTCGTTTTATGACATTGTTAAAAAGGTATCCAAGAAACGTATTACTCCTCGTGTTTGTACTCTTTCTCTGCATCAACTTGATAAAGACATCAGCAATGCAGATGATCACCATATAGAATCCAATTGAGTTAACAAGCTTATCAGCTGATGAACACATTTGCAACATTGTAATTGTGCTTCAAATTGTTTATTTTATTTGTGTTGGTGCCAAATTGTGTAACTCAGTCTGAATTTATCATGAAATGATGAATTTGGTGTCAATTTTTGGTCAATGAATGTAGTTTCAGGGTGAAAACGTAGTAGATCAAGATGGATTGTACTTGGTTGAATTACACATTTACACTACATGGAATGCCTACCCAATACTTTCTTTTCAATCTCCAATGAGTCTCCTACAGGAATAAAGAGGCAAACTAGGGGACATATTTTTGGACACGGGGCCACCCTTAACCCCAGGACGACACTCTTTGCAATGGTTGCTTACAATACTTTAGAATTTTTGCATACTCGAAGTCTAGATCTATAGCCCGCTTTAACACCTAATACACGTAAGACGCAAACTGATATGGCAGTCCATGTTGATGTATCAGCATATGGTCAAACATTTATACCTGGGTTCTTTTTTCTAGCTTTATTTCTAGATCTGGATGTTAAACTGCTATGATTTCACAAACATGACGACGTCACAATGCTATGATATTAACGCACTGGGAGTCTTAGGGTATTGCATAGGAAAGCCTCGGATATGTGTAACTTTTTTCAAATCGTGCTGATATATCAGAAGACACTTTGGTGAGATTCTCTATATCTTGAGGTCGTTAATTTTTATTAGAAGAAATCATATTTCATTTGAGGCAAGATGAAATCAACTTTGAGATAAGTGTGGAATAAAGCAGCGACTTGATGATATTTGCTGCATTGTTACACACTAAGGATAAAACAGCAGCGTTTCTGTGTAAGAGAGAAGTGTCTTAAGATAAAAGACCCTGAAAACAAATCGATTTGTACATAATTTGAGGAATTCTTCACATGGGAAAAACACGATCACTGATGTTCTCTTTAACATGTGACGTTTACAGTTCTACATTCCTACATTCCCAAATAAACGGGGAAACGGTAAAATGAGCTTCTATCATCTAAATTGGTTACAGATAAGTATCATTTCCTGCTTACCTTGTTTCTTTAACTTTTCTATTACATCTTACTAATCTTAGAGGTATTACAGTTCTTATGAACCTAATGAATAAAACGACAGTAAATTATATTTGCTTACGATCACATATATTGTTCACTTAGCAATAAATCAACCAAACACGATCTAATATATGAATAATATTCGTTACATATGTAGATTATTAAGTGATCTATCTTCATTATGATATAAACTTATGACACTTGTATTTTAACACAGAAATAGCAATTATGGTTTTCAAGAAATGACGCAAAACAGCTTTCAATATGTTGAAAAAACTCAATACATTCATAAATGACTTGTTAGATTTTTCCTGAAACATCTAATGACGTCTACAGAGCCTAATTTGAATAAATCTGATCAAATTTAAGTATACATTCTACATTTGTATGCTGAATCGTTTCACACAAATGTGTATATGTATTGGCGTTCATGGCACATACCTTTTGAAGACAAGGATCATTTATTTTTCGGTAGTTGTAGAGGTTAGAATTTTGAAGGTTCATTTTCTAAGAATATGTGTCATTATGACGAGCAGAGGCTGCTAGATGATAAACTACTTCATATTGGGTCTGAAGACTGATCGCAATGGCAGATATCTCATCTCACGCATGGGAGGAAATTGATCAGACTTTTACAGCGACCTAAATTCATGATCAATACTAAAAGCATACCTATAGTCTGTATCAACAGTTCAACTGTACAGCTCTTCTAAAAAAATCAAAATGTATCTATAAAGTCATATTTGATAATTTGAACCTTAATTCAAGTTTATCATTTTCTCGTTTGTCAGGCACAAAGGCAAATTATTATTAGCAGTCAACTGTCCTGCAATACTATGTACCAAATACCACCAAAATTGTCCGGCTGGTTGAAGATTGTTTAACAAATTGAATGTTTCTGCCTCAGGAATGCAGGGACAACCAATAATACATGTTATAATACTCAGGTATCGCAATTCACTTGATAAAGGTATAAGAATTGTCTGTATGTCTCTTCATCCACATAATATCCTCGGTTACTGAGGGCTTTACTTTTCTATTCTCTTCACGACATCACCCCTTGGACTTTTAATCAGGAACATTTGTACCGGGAGGGAAAGTTTCATTTCAAATTTCAAAAATCAAGTTCCAGATTTGAGGACTCCTTTATAACAATCAAGCATTTTTTTATAACAATACACAAAGGAGGATAATTTGAGTACAAACTTTCCTGATAAAACGCTCCCAGTGTGCATGTGAAGAGTACATTAAGCCCAAGGATGCCCTATGAAACCGAAATATAACATAAGGATATGTATCCTTATATAGATATATATAAATTGTTGGACAACGATAACCTGTTTCACTTGGAAATGTTTCGAAAGCCACGTAACGAATAATGTACATTTCTAAATGTCACGCAGCCTATTACCCAAGGTGAATTTACAATGCAAACTTTAAAAACATTATTAACTTGGTTAAGCGGATCGAGCATATTTTCGGTATTCCAGTATATTAATGTATGTATAATTTGAGCTTATAAAGCTTTGTTGAGCATATAACATTTTCTAGTTACACTAATGCCCTATGAAACTATAGCAAACAAGAGACAAGGTACCGCTTGTGCTGTTAAATATATTTTAAACTTTCTATATGAATGTTAAATGCGTTAGTTGACAACCAGACGGTCACAGCGTATGCATTTTATCATCATTAAAAGTTAGTATGGTTAATGTAGAGGAAGAAAGTGTTGTCCTACTTTGATCATCCCAATTTTCAGGGATTTCTGTTGTGTATATTCTTACACTCTCTGTTATCAAAGATACTCATTTCATAGTTACTTCAATAACGATGACAGTTTCTAAACACAAATAGGCGTTATTGCCTAGTGTACAGACTTTTCATTTTTTTTCCCTCACATTAATGAAAGAATAATGTAACAAATATGGTTTTTATCCACCAAAGAGAACATGGAAATACAGTTTAAAGCAAACTTTATAACTTGACTTCAGACAGTTATTTCCTGAAAACAATTTAAGGCAGCAACTAAGGGCACAACAGCTCCTAAATGGCACAGCTCTATTACAACACCATCACGGAATTCCTCAGAGGATTTACCAATCAATTCATATTAAGGAAACTCTTTGATGTTTGGCCATTAGTCTCGTTCTTGTGAAGTCATGTCTTCTAGTCCTTACTGGTTGTGTAACAATGCAGCAAATGTCATCCAGTGGAAGAATGTATTGTCGGTGGTTCATTCCACAAAACTTTTAGCATGGATTTCACATTACTTCTTATGAGAAATGATTGCTCGAATCATGAATATTCCACACTGAATTTATCTAGCACATTGTCCAAGCAGTAACTAGAACCTTTTATTGATTAAACATTCTGTTAGAATTTGATAATCAGGATCTTTTGTACACATATGATACTCAGCAACGGCCAATTACACCATTTTCATCAATTAAATTGATTATTTGGTGTTTTTCAAATTGTTATATATAGTCCCTGGCGTCAAATGCACAGGATGAAATCAAGGAAAGCAAGTGATTGTTGTAGGCTAACAGTGCATATGCTTTAAAGCCACTGCATTGAATTCAACAATCAAACAATGTCCCTATATACAAATGAAAAGGGTGCCTTGTAGTTGGCAATTGATTACATGTACGTATCAAAGATAATTTAACCGATTCATATATTGAGTATATAAAATTAGTTTATCCGTAGTCAAAAGTTCTTAATTGTTTAAACATAAGGTCAATGTGCGAGGGCAACGAAATGATTGTTTACATAGGTGGATAATGTTTCACAATAAGTACAAGATTAGCGATTAAATTTCAGATAAGTATGAAAAAAGCTTGTTTACACAAAGTTTCTACTAATATTATAGTATCGACAAACTAATAACGTAAAATTATCTTGGATAGCGTCATAAATACATTGTTTACACTTCAGTAGATCAGTATTTATGTTTGTCTCTTATCGATATTGCTGTATGTAAAGTTTATGGCTCACACATGTTCATTTACACAGATACGTTATAAGTCTCAATTGTAATTTATTTTTAAAATGTAAAGCTCTGGTTCCAGTGTATAGTATTGTATTATTAAATCTCGTTGTTTAAAGCATTGCATAAAAAATGGACAATCACCAGAGTCTTGGGACATCCATATATACAAGTCTCCATTCTGAAGGTACGAACTTGGACACCCGACACTCCTATTTTTATTCTTTAGACATTTTGGCCGTCACCATTACTGATTACAGGTCAATTTTAAAGAAAAAAGTGTCAATATTTACGAGTAAAGTATGTGAGTTGTTAAAAGTTAATCGTGTATCAGATATTGGACTTAAATAAACTTTTTCAAATAAGATAAATAAGCATCCAAGGGAACTAAAAGGACCATAATTGCATTGATATGCCGGAAACTACAGTTGATATTCCCAAAACTATTGTATCACCCATTCATCCTTACAAGACATGTATGTCCAAATGTTGAGAAGAACAGTTTGTATTGTATCTGAAGAGGTTCCTCCGATGTGCTCATAAACACATTGGTAACATATAGGATTATAACAGCCTTATAACGGAAGGATATTACCTTCTCTATAATTTCATTAAGGCAATAACAGTGTATTTCAAAGATCTTTGATAATTGCAATAAAGGGGGTTTCTTTGCTCTTTTTATCATGGTAATAAGACTTTATAGCAGATTCCTGCAGTTCATTACTCAAGGGAATGCACTCTGACGGCTGTCTGGGACAGAGATCCTTTCTTAACGACTTCTCTTAAGTTAGTGCTAGGTTATGGCGTTAATGAAACTGGGTAGGAAATAAGCATGCTATGGACCTTATGGAGGCAGTTATGACAAATATCGTTCCCATTTTTAAGTAGAAGCACGGATTGTTTGATGGACATTTTTACATGAGTATTTTAGGTGCCAAAGATAGAAATATAGTGCAATTATATATCATGATGATTCAAATGGCATATCAAATTCTAAACAATTAGATATTTGATAGATTTTGTGACGTTTTTTCCTTTTGAATGCAAGACATATTATGTGTAGCCTGTCACTGTTTAACGAATTGTAAACTTAGACGAGATCTGTTTATCCGGCTGTAAGATAAAACAATAGGATTATCAAGCAAACAAACGTAAGAGAGAAGTAGTGAGTGAATAAAATGGTTTATTTGCACACTAAAACCACACGATGAAAGGGTACGGCAACTGATACCCGTAAATGGATCAACAAGAGTCAATAGCTGATTATAGTCAACTACCCGTGAATAAACCATAGACAAACACTCTAGTGTAACTGAAACAACAGGAAAATGCTAAATGCCGTCTTAACGAAAGTACGTTTATCAGAACAGATCAACACTGGCGTGAAAGAAACGGATTTACGGGGCGGGTTGACGGATAGTGAATAAATAGGAATGATTAAACAACATGTACATTGTACTTTAGATAACTAGAAGAGATCACTACTAGAGTGACTAAATAAATAAGAATACTAGATAAGAATATCAGAGCTTATTAAAATAAAGGGATGGATTGGTATGGTATTTTTACAATAATAAACGATATTTTACAAAAGGACGTTTGATTAGAGGCTCGATAAAAGCGGCACGCTCGAACAGTGCGAAATAGACCGATGAGCTACGGAGCCAATGTCTCAATATTTACCGTTTTCAATAAAATGATACATTAGCTAATGTGATAACCTTTTTCAAATATGTCCTCTTGAACATGTAATGTACTCTAATTGTGGAAATAATTCTTCCAAACGTTATCTCATCTACATTTGTATTCATTGCATAATAAACATTATGCCCATAACATAAATTCCTACATTCCTAAATCATCGAAATTGTACATTTTGTAACATGAACGTTTTCCTGCCATCTCATTATTTCAAATAGATACAGAGTAAGTTGTTTGAGTCAAATATGTCAAACTTCATAAATGTTGTAATTTTTTCGAGAAGAAGTGGGTGATTTTGATAACTATTATCTTACTGCTTATTAGTCTAGTACACTGATAATAAATAGGTTACAGCCATATCATTTGATCAGAAATCGGCCAAAAGCGATAAATTGTGTTAAATACTTCTAATGAACCTAATGATTTAAACAAAAGTCAAATTTGCTTAAGGTTACATATATTGTTCTCTTTGCAATATGTCAACCAAAAACGAGCTAATGAAATAATCATGCATATTCTTAATATGTAATTTCCCATCGACAGCATATATTTATTAATTTATATATCGTAATTTGCTCTATGTTCCTTATCATGTAAAAATTAGGGTAATTGTATTATTGTTATATGTTCTTATGACGTCCGCAGTACCAGATCTGAATAGATTTGATTAAATTAAAGTGTATCTTCTTCTTTTGTGTGATGAATTTCACTCAAATTTGTATGTGAATAGGCGTTGTGTTACATATCTTTTGGACAAGTTTTAAGCTTATAATTTTGAAGGTTCATTTTCTATAGATGTGTATCATTATGATATTGAGAGGTATAGTCGGATATTTAGCTTAAAATTGAGTCTTAGGACTGATTGGAATGGCAGATATTACACATCATGCACGCAAAGAGATTTATCAGACCTGTCCACAGCCATCCAAATTGATGACATATACTAAACACCTATGGTCTGTTTCAACATTTCAAAGTTACAGCTTTTCTAAAAAAATCAATTAAATCAATATGGTTTTGGACATAGCATCAATTTTTTAATGAATGATATGCTAAGGAGTGTGGGGAAACGACCTGCCAACATCAATTAAGTACAATAAGGAAAATTAAGTCAATTATTCAGCAATCGATTATTTATCAGAGAAGTTTTGAATTTCAAGTATATGCTTCAAAGATGTGTATTCGTGCACTTTAATCCAAATGACAACTTAAAAATACAGCTAATTTCATACGATGAATTACTAGTGATCAATAGCATTTAACATACACTCACTCTGAATGAAATTGCTCACGCTTGAACTTGAAATGGCTTTTGAAGGCATCTATTCATATATCGAAAAAAAATGTATATTTGGCTAGAACTTGGCTTAACCTTTCTTTAAGTTTTTCATTTTTCTCGTTTGTCAGAATCTACTGCAAAAGATTAACATCAGTCAACTGTAGTGCAAAACTACCTATCTACCACTTGAAAATTGGCCAGCTGGCCGCACGTTGTTTTACATATTCAGTGTTTCTGCCCCAAAACTGCAGCGAATATCAATAATACATATCTACATACTCCATTCTAACTATTAACCTGATAAAGGCATCCGCTTGAAACCCTTTCACATGCAAATAAGATCAAAGCACATATTTGCTCCGATATTCATCAAAATCACTCCTGAGAAACTTCATCAGGAAAATATGTTCTTAAATTACCTGCTCTTGACTTGTTTAAGCCAATGAAACTGCTGTTTCGATTGGACCTGACAGCCTCTCTAAAGAACTGAGGGAAGGTCTCCTTCGAAATTTGAATTCAAATTTCTGAGTATGCAATGAAAGGGACAGTTTTAATCTCAGCGTTACCAAACACATATTTCTACATCCCTTGTCAAACTGTTTCATTGGTTTACCATTTCATAACAAGACTAAAGGGCGGGTGATATGAGTGTAAAACTTCCTGTAAATATTCCTAGGGGTGATTGTGAAGAGTATAAGAACATAAATCCCTGTGTGACCGACATTTGGAAAGTCGTCAAAGAGGCAGTAAAAGCTCTCTTTTCTTGTTCCTGTATAATTGCTTGATAACTAAAAAAGTGTCTATACTTGAGTAGTTTGGTCTAAAGCCTGTTTGTAGCTCATCTGACATCAATAATTCTATTGTCGTCACATAAAATCTGAAGCCTCATCTTTAGTATAGAAGTAATAATAAAAATTCCCCTGTAGTTGTTCACATCATTCTTATCTTCAGATTTGGGGACAATTAATACTCATATTTAGCAGCTTCGTAGTTGGTAGATTGAAACATAAACATTGTAGTTTTACATTATTCAATTACAATTGCATCAGGTACAGGTGACTTAAGCTATTTTGTTAATTGGTGTTCCATTTCCTGAGGACTGAAAGTTTGGTTTAATTCCATTTGGTTACTACTGTCATTGTCTCCTCTATTTGGAGCTTAAGTAGGAGAATTGTCTTTTTAGGGGAGGGAGGAAACATTATTTATCAATTTTACTTCTCAGCAAAAGCAGTAATTATATGTACGGTCCTCCTAAACACATTCTCCGTAAGTGAGGGTTAGGTCATTGCGAAGTTCTCCACTTAATCTCCCCTGGGACTTTTCATCATGAAAATCTGTACTCAAATTGTCTTTAGAAGGCAAGTGAAACAAATACGTCGATTTCACCAGCGAACCTGTTATAGGATGTGTTGGTCTTGTGTTAAGGAACTTGCAATTCGAGCTCTTAGCGCCCGCTTTCGTGATCAAAGTTTATCAGCAGGGAAAGGTTCCTTTTACATTTCAAATTTAAGTTCCAGACTCAAGAACACTTTTAAATCAAACACAAACGTTTGTTTCAATCTTCTCGATCGAACACCATTCGGTATATATATATTGTGGATGTAAGTATGATAGGCTGAGTGTATGTATGGATGTATGTATGCTGGTCTACCTGTCAAGGAATGGGGATATGAGTTTAGAGTCAAGGGTATATTTATGTATTTAGGTTTGCATGTATGTATTAGTAAGGTTGAGGTGACATGTGGGTGTAGGTATTTAGGTATTAATATTTGTAAATATGTGTGGGTGTATGTTTGTAGATAATGGGTGTATGTATGTAGGTATGGGGGTAGGTATTAGGGTTTGTAAGTATGTAGATATGGGTGTATTAGTGTATGTAGGTTTGGATGTACAAGTATGTAGGGATGAGTGTATGAGAGTATGTAGGGTTGTGTAAAGGTATGTAGGTATTTGGGATCTATTAATATAAATGTCCTTTTGGATGCTATAAAGTGTATATATGTATTGTGTGATTGATTTTCGCTTATGTTTAACTGTATTTTATATCTGATGTATTTAAAGGTGTCTTTTGGACCTTATGAGGTCCGGTGTTATTATTATTATCATTATTACTTTTATTATTATTATTATTATTATTATTATTATTATTATTATTATTATTATTATTATTATTGTTGTTGTTATTGTCATCGTCGTCGTCGTCGTCGTCGTCGTCGTCATCATCATCATCATCATAATCATCATCATCATCATTATTATCATTATTGTTATTATTATTATTATTATTATTATTATTATTATTATATCTACAGTATATTTCATAATTTAAGCTTATTAATGTAGACTGAACATATTACATTTATTAATTACAATGCTGTCCTATTAAAACGTAAAAAACTAGCAACAACGTGCGTGTTTAAATTCTATATATATATAATATTTTTCTTACATTAAGGTATATTTGAATGCGTTAGTAAATGGGTTAGTTTTGAATTTTAAAAATCAAGCTAATTAAGTTTGGCTGAGCATACATTTCTGAATGACAATGTTGTCCGACTGAAGTTGTTAGCAAAAGGGTCACCGTGTATGCATTTTATAATCATTACAAGTTCCTAAAAAGATGGTTAATGTGGAAGAAGAAATCTTTTCAATTATTTTTATCAAGCCATGTCTTCTATTCATTTTAGCTTACATTCTCATTCTCTGTGATACGAATGATGCTCATTTACTTAATATAGTTACTTCACTGATGATGACAGATTATATAACCCTATAGGCATTATTACCTAATGTATCAGTCTTTTCATTTCACACTGTTTGTTGATTCTTTGAAATATCATTATTCATCGATGTAGCTTTAATGACTGAGTAATGTAAAGAATATGTTTTATGCACCAAAGGGTACACACACGGATATACATTGTACAGTCTACAGCGCATCTTCGTGTTTGTACCTAACTTGACATCAGGAAGTAATTTCCTGAAAACTGTTTAAGGCAGCAGCTAACGGCACAACAGTCCCTACATAACACAGCTCTATTACAACACCATCACGGAATTCCGCAGAGGATTTACCAATCAATTTATGTTAAGGAAACTCTTTGATGTTTGGTCATTAGCCTCATTCTGGGGAAGTCATGTCTTCTAGTCCTTACTGATTGTGTAACAATGCAGAAAATGTCATCCAGTGGAAGAATGTATTGTCGGTGGTTCATTCCACAGAACCCTTTGAATAGATTTCAAACTTCTAATGAGAAATGATTGCACGAATCCTGAATATTCCACACTGAATATATCCTAGCACATTGTCCAAGCAGAAACTTTTATTGATTAAATATTCTACTAGAATTTGATAATCGAGATCCTTTATCAGAGAGAGATAATACTAAGTAACGACCAATTAGCATTTTCATCAATTAAATTGATTATTTGGTTTCTTTTAAAATTGTTATAAATTGTCCCTTGTATTAATACACAGGAGTACCTTACAGAGATGAAATATGTTGGGAAAACAAGATGATACTGTAATTGTCCACATGCAGTAAAGCCACTGCATGGAGGTAGATGATAAAACTTGACTAAAAACAAAGGAAAAGGGCGTTATCTACTTGGAAAAGGTAATGGATACATGTATAAATAAAACCCATTTGACCCATTTATATGTTGAATATATATGTGAATGCATCTTACTGATAATCAATTTGATTAGCACAATATGCAAAGTGTTTTGTTTAAGTTTTTAATTATAGCATTAATACAGGAAGCATTTAACAGAATAAAGAGAATATATTGTTGACCACTGCCACACATCCATATCTCATAGATAAATATAAATCACAGAAAATGCAGATATATATATCTCTAGACCCAAACTTAGGTAAACTATCATAACGTTATTTTGAAAACTGCATGTGTTCAGGTTATAGACTTAATTCTAAAACTGCTAGTAAATTCAATGATGCAATGTTGCATATATTCCCCGATGTACGATATCGGCAATATTTGAATTATGCATATATCCTTAAATAACGGACGTCACAATTAAATAATGCATCAGAATTCACTGTGTAAGAAATATGTAAAGCTACATATAAACATTGATAAAGAATAGGTTAATCATTGTTCAGATAATATATTTTGGTATATTCAAATGCTGCACACATTCGGCTGTGAACAACCGATTCTATTGATGATTGATAACAGGTGAGTTGTTAGATGTTAAACTTATTTCAGATATAGGACTTAAATAAAATTCTTCAAATAAGTAGTTTCAGCTAGGGGAACTTAAAGGAGTACATGCGGTAACTAAGACATTTATATGCAAATGTTCAGAAGAATGGTTTGTTTCGAATCGAAAAAGATCATTTTCATGTGCTTATAAAAAAGGATTATATCATGTACAATTATAGCAGTGGAGTCTGATAAGGGAGATATATTATAATCACCATAATTTTATTATCGCAATAAAAGCGTATTTCTTTAACAAATATCATTGAAAACGGCAATAACGGTGGTTTCTTGGCCCTTTTATAGTAGACTATAAAGCATATCCTGTTGTTCATTACTCAACGGAATGCGATCTGACGACTGACGGGGAGAAAGAACACTTCTCACGACTTCTCTTATGTTATGGCTTCAATGAAACTGGGTAGGAAGTAAGCACACGTATAAGGAAATTGGAGGCAGTTTTGAAAGAGAGGGTAATATGTTTGATGGTTACTTGGACTTTTAAAGACGCTGATAACATAGATTTTTGGATAAACCACCATACATAATAGTTTGTTTTGCTTGCAGGGGCACATGTGAGACATCTAGATTATGCGACGGTGGATTTTGTACCTTGAGCGAAATTCCATCGGTTAGGCCGACCTTGCGCGACTGATGATACATGTTCACACATCACTTCTATCTTGTAACCTTGACCCATTATCTGACTTCTGACTTTTGACATGACCTCTAACCATTGAACCGGGTGTTTCAGCGTTGACCAAGTTTCATAGTACTCACCAAAAAGGTTTTGGTAGCTTTAAAGTTTCTATTTTTGATGAGATCATTTAAAACTTTTGGTAGTATGCGTATCAACAGTCCGTCTCGTTGCATAAAACATAATGTGGGACTTTTATATCCTAATGTCTCCATTGAAAAAATGATAGTTATAACTTATATTGAATCATATAGGATGGTAGCAGTTCAGTCTAAGAAGGGAAGTATGTCATCGTCTCTATATTTTCATTACCTCAGCAATAGCGTATTTCAAAGATCATTGATTATAGCAATAACGGGGGTTTCTTAGCTCTTTTTATCTTGGTAATAAGACTTTATAGCATATCCCTGCTGTCCATTACTCAACACGAAATGCGATCTGACGGCTGTCTGGGCGAGAAAACACTGTTTAACGATTTCTCTTAGGCTATGGCTTCAATGAAACTGGGTAGAAAGTAAGCACGCTATATGGAACTTGGAGGCAGTTATGACAAAAAGCTTTGGTGGAGATTCTGTTATTATTATAAAAGGCGCCGTAGATATAGTGTTCACATATATACTAAACTGCAAAGAAACGTCACCATACATAAAATATGTACAAATAATCTTTTAGTTAGTAAATTAACTCGTATTTCAATTTTAACATTTGTTCGAATCCAGATCTCTTGTAAACCCGATGAAAATGTGATTTTGTGACCCCAAAAAGAGTCGCCAAAACGCAATTCTAAAGATGCCAATGGTATATATAGGGTTTCAGTTGACACTCATGAAAATGGAAATGCACGTGCATATCGAGTGGGCGTCTCCAATAAAAGGCAACCCAAAAAGGAATCCAGTCATTCACGTTTTGATATCAGCACAATGCAGAGACTGACAAGGGATCCAAGCAATTGGAAGACTGGAGGCTTGACAGACTGCACGGCGGGTCGCAACTCATATCAACGTTCATGTTCGAACAATCTACAGGCTGCAGCAACGTTTCCAGGCTACCAACAAAAGTCTGAAAAGTGGTAGACCGCCGATAACAACACCCAGACAGGACAGCCATATTGTCCGCCATCATCTTCAAGATCGCTTCGCCCCCGCTATAGAAATGGCCCGGCAGAACATTGGGACCAATCAACAACCAGTAAGTGATGACACGGTGCGTCGCCGTTTAGCCAGAAGAAACCTTCACTGTCGCCATATCGGGGACTATACACTCACAGCTCGGCACAGACAACAGTGGGCAATACAACATCAGAACTTAAAGTCGATACTATATTTCTACCGCTGATGGGAGAGTGAGAGTCTAGCGTTGACGTTGTGAACGTCATTCAGACGCATGTGTGGTGCAAAGAGACCCATGGGGTGGTGCTAGCATTATGGTGTGGGGTGCGATTGGTCTCAATCACAAGCTTGGCCCTGTAGTCTTCCAGAATATTAGCCCAGAAAGAGAAAATGGTGTAACGGCAGCTCGGTACATCGACCAAGTCATCTGACCCCACGTCGTACCTCACTTTGATCGTCACAGGAACGTTCTCTTCCAGCATGATAATGCACGTGCCCACACAGCCAGAGCAACTGAGGGGCTTCCTTGGACAAAGTGGCACCCAAACACTGCAGTGGCCGGTCCTCAGTCCAGATTTAAATCCTATCGAACTCTTGTGGGACGAGATTCAAAGGAGACTGAATACAGTCCGACCAAGTTCGAGAACTCGTGTTGAACTTAGTCAGGCGTATCTCTGATCCCAATGTACGATGCAATGCTGTTGTCAAAGCAAACGGTACTGACTTTCACTCATCAGGAAATCCAAAATTAAAGTTTTCCGTGCCTGTAAATGTTACACATCCTACCTTGGACATTGCTTATCACTATTGGACAAGTTCATTACGATTGCGTCTTCCGATCTGTTTCTATCACATTTTGAAATAAAACTTATTTATACTCTATCTGAAGGTGACGTTTCCTTTGCGGTTCAGTGTGTTAGATGCTGATATAAATAAATAAGATGTTTTCTTAGAACTCTTTAATGCTGTTTACTTCAGTTCAGTATCAGTTATTCCATTCTCTCCCAGCAGAGGTAGCTCCGTCATAAATTCATATACAAACTCTGTCCAAAAACATGGTTTCTCGCTCTAAAAGTGTAGAAATCTGATTGGATGGAATCAAAGTTGCCGATGCCGCTTCAAAACTTAGTATTCAAAACGTCTTAATTATTTCCGCAAGATTTCTAAATGTGAAAAGTTATTCGAATATGCACCTTGCACTTTGAGTCTTATTTGCCTCATTTAGCGACTGCATCATTGCAGAGACCTGTGTGACAACAGATCTAGATATGTTGCAGTATTGTTCCGCTAGGGGAAACTGCCGAAAGAAAAACGGTCGTTGGAATTTATGACGGAGCTACCTTTGTTGGGAGAGAATGCAGTTATCAATGCAAAGCAATAAAGTTGCATGTGGAGTGACATTCTGTTCTATTCTTTTCCGCAGTCTGATAACTAATCCTGCCTTCTTTGCCTATCAACGTTTTCGAACGCATGAAAGCAATCTCTCGACTGAGAGCAAAATATGAAATATTAACATCTTAGTTTTTATCAGTTATCATAGTGATAATAACAGGGGAAAAGGGGATATTAATGATTCAAAACCCGACAATAGCACACGCCTATGACTCAAACGTACATTTGGAAACTTACCTATAGCAGACACAACGAGAACTATAAGTTGGTAATAAACATATGAACTGGACGTTGAATTTCGACTTATGGCCTTCAAAATAAGAAAATGTCATAATTTTGGCATTTAAGAGATAAAGATGCAACTTTATATCGGCGATTTGAATTTAACTCAGATTATATGAAATTTTGGTTCTTTTTAAGCCGCATACAAAATTTATGAAACATACTTTGTCTCACTTTAAGTACATTTTGTCAAATTATACTTTTATTTCCAATGAAACTTAAATGAAATAAAGCTTTGGCATTCCTCATAACTTAGTTTCAAGAAAATCTTATAATGAATAGTAAATTTGATATCTTCAACTGGGAATATGCACATAGATTGGTGTTTTAAATGTGTTCAATATTTGTTATAATTTCAAGAGGCAGTTTTGTCATTCTTTTTATGGAGTAATGGGTCTTTAAATCTGTAAGTCGATGTTTGAAATAAGGTTATGAACTAGCATGGAAAGAACATTGAGATTTAGCGAGTTAGGAAACATGATGAGTTAGTCAATTGTCCCACACCGTTTCGCATTAATACGCTTGAAAGCTATCATAGCTGTAAATGATACTGTCACAAACGTTGCAAGGGAGGTAACTAGCTCTAGACAAATTGCAATCTAGCTTGAAATGTTACAACTCAGCCTATCTTATGAAATATGTATGATATACAAAGGCATTTTAAAAATATATCACAAAATGCTGAATTTTACCCTGAGAGTATAGTTATGTGTAGGATACTAGTATTCAGTGATACCAATAAGAATAAAGAAGTAGTTTTTACATGAGAAATCTAGATCAAATAGTGACTGTACATTATTCATTGTATAGCTATTTTTTTGTATGAAAACAGTAACTCGTTAAATACCCCAACTCCACATCTTTCTCCATATGCAAATGTTTTCAAATTAGTTCAGACTTTCATTCATGATGCAAAACGATTTGTATAAAAGGGATATGTGTTTATTATGTTTTCTTCTTGTCACTTTACTCCTCGCTCTGTGTCCCGTTTCTGCTAAGTATCTGTCATCTTGTTGTGTATACATGTGTAAGTCAACATCGTAAATACCAAGGTCAGGGTGTTGTATTTGTTCCAAATCCGATGCCTTGTGAATAAAATAAGGTAAAACCAAGCCCAACCACCACACGTCCACATTTTACGTCTCCGTACAGAACTTTGATTACTGTTAATACATTTCTTTGTTCATTTATGTCGAATTTGGATGTTTAAATTTTCATAAATTACTTATCAACAATCAACAATCTCCAGAGTAGGTACTATAAAATAACAAAACACATGATACAACATGTTTAAGAGAGTCATTGTTACATCGTAATAGTGTTCTGTCATCATTTTAATAAGGAGCGCTATATCTGGGCTTGCAAATTCATTAAAATAATGTCTGTGAGATACAAGAATTCGCAAATTATTATATAGATTATCATTCTTTCAAAAGGAACACTGATATGGAGAAGGATTTTATTACAAAAGATGCGGGATAAGCATACTTTTGAACCTGCAAAAGGGAAATAGAAGTGCTCGTAAAATATGGAATTTCGACCTGTAAAGGGGGTCCTAAACAAAGATGCTTTCAAATGTATACGGCTGGTAACTTCAATGAAATTCACTTACATGTACTGTAGGTTGGTTGGGAATGTTTTTCATGAAAAATTGGCATATTAAAGACATAGGAGACAATGGCTCAAATGGATTATATAAAATATCAATTATATCATGTGAGGTTAAACAATTATAATAGATCTAAACGTACCAATAATACAAAAATAACCTCTTTCCCCTTAACGAGCTAACGGAATAACCCAACCCCTCAGCCCCTCCACTTCTGAAATAGATGTTTTACATGTAGAATGTATTCACAATATTCATGTTCACAATATCTCCCCCTCCCCTACTGCATTTCGACCTCCTTACATATGTAACTTATGCAACGGGTCTGTATATAAACAGTTGTCATCAACAGTCGAAGCTTCCCAGTTCCCGAGACATTTCCAATTCATAAAAATGTCATGTTCTTGTCACAACTGTCGTATTTAATGAAATATGAAAACTAACTATTCATAATCACATCAAACGTCTTTAATTTGCCGAATTAAAAATAAAAAAACACATTCAACACAATGTCTAAGGAGTTTATTTGACACGGGAATTTATTGTTTCTATATCATGTTTACACTTCCCTTCAAGAAAATTGTATTTCAATACTCTGGAGCTCTTAGGAAAAACGTTTAAGAACAGTGGAGATTAATATAGATAACAATCATGTATCGTTATCAGTTTCAAATATCTAAAACAAAACAAAACGCAATTTCAAAATGAAAAATGCATTCAATTTTGAGGAGACAAATTGCGATATGTGTATATTTTTGACATCATAAGGCATGTGTTGTAGTTCTAACTAAGTGGCTGGTAGTTCGTCTAAAAGGGAGGTAACTCCTATGCCTCTGCGAGAACACGTCTCCCTGCGTGGCAAATAAATGTTTTTCGGTATTGTAAATGAATGACATCCACATTGCTATAATATTCTATGTATTCCTTAACGATCCTTCTCGTAAATCTTGTGTGACCATGTACTTGATCCATTGGTTCCTCATTTACTTTCTTTAAATTCAACTATATGTTGCAATGTTTATAACCTATTTACAGTATTAAATCATCTAACGTACCGGTAGACGATAAGCTACCATCACATCACATAAGTATGTTAGGTTTTCAGTCTTGTGAAGAGAAGCCATAGGAACCAACATAATGAGGCTAATCGGTTAAGGGGAATTTTGAGAATGAAACTCTTATAAAGTGTCTTAAAAACATATCTATATGGTATCAAAATATATTATTGATACCCATAGCAGAGGCAATTATTATTAATCATATCTTAATGTAATAATCTTAAGGGAATTTCGTTGCCAGAAATACCCGCAGCGTTGTAAAGGTTGCACTCAAGCACTCTCGTTCGTCACCGGTTATTCCTTCGAATAAATTTATCTTGTTGTCAATGTCATAAATATCTGAGATTATTTTGTTTCCCTTATATCAGTTAGATAATAAACATATGAAATATTTGCGCTCCATAAAAGTATGAAACTTTAACTAAATATGTTTTAATCTTTTGATATTTCTTACGATGGAAACGGGTTTCTGACAATTGTAATATCGAAACTGATAAAGTTAATTTGGTTCGTTATATTTCAATTCCTTGGGTGATTCTAACTAACCGTAGCTGATATTTTCGTTTTAGTAAAGAAATTTACACCTAGTTTTCGTAAGAAAGAAATTAATTAATCATTACAATGCCGATTTTTAATTGCTAGCAGAAGATTATGAAGCATTTACTGCAAGTTTTTTTTTCAGATGACAATTTTCTTCCAGAGTGTAAACATCCAAAATGGTAACTGATACATGTTTCTTTGGTTTCTTAAACTAACCGATTTTCTCAGTCTGCGCTTGTTTTAGCAATGAAGCAATCTAACGTAGCGTCATGACGAAAACGTTATATAGAGAGAGACTGTGCATCGCATCCCATCGTATCCCACATCTGTTACAAATAATTAAAAAGAATCAGTTATAATCTTCGATAAAATTAACATGTGTGAATAACTAACTCTTAGTATTTACAGATCGAATAACTTTATCCACATAACATGACAATAATTTTCTTTAAAATAATGTACAAGCATTAAAATGAATTGATAAAAGTCATAATTGACTAGTAATGAAATTGAATACCATATATTATGCAATTTGTAACACCAAATTTTGAACTATCATTGATCATTAGTGGTGAAACTATATTTGAATGAAAAAAATAATGTTCAGTGGTTCATCATCATCATCAAATTCAAGACATGACAACGATGTATTCAGTATCATTTTGTCGTTCGAGCAGAGCTAAATTTTGATTAGATAGTCAAAGGAAAATATTTGTTTCTTAATCATAAATATGAAATACACTATGATCAAACTGTAACCAGTGCAAACCGTATGCTGCATTGTGATATGGTTAAAAGTATGCTTATCATTTTCACCAATTTTAAGTCATTTTCTAGATAGAAAAAGTGAAATAAAATAAATATGACATGAAAAGGCATGTTTAAAGGGGCATGTTTATCGTATATCATTCAGATAATTATATTTTCAAAAACAAGATATTGAATATTGTTATTAAAAACATTCTAGCATCTTCATTCCTTAATAAATGTATTCTTACTTACATTTTTTTAAATTTGACTATCGTTCGTTTGGTAGCTGTCAAAGTACAGTTTAAACAAGATTTTGAAAATCTACATTTTAACAAAAACACTTCTAATTTATATATATCTTGTTTAGAGCGTTGTGATTAAAGGTTCTTAAGATGAGTTGAAAGTTCATATTCTTGTTTGACTTACTTGATTGCGGTAAAAGATCAAACGATTTAGATATCGATAGGTATAAAGTAAAATGATTCAGTTTCCAATACAGAAATTCTTCTGTCGTACACAAAAAGTAAATGTTTTACTTAAAATCAACATTTATTTATGAAATTATCATCCGAAGCCAAAATGTCGATTTATATTCATATTTTTTAACATTTCTGAATAGATGGTTAAATCTTTTTAAATATACCAACTGCCAAAAGCAACAAGTCAGGTAAATATTCACGCCTTTAACTATATACATTGTCAATCATGGGGCATGATAACGCATATGTATCTTATATACAAAAACTCACGTTATGCACTGTGTTATGTAACTATCGGAATTAACATTCACTTGTATCCATATCACGTTTTGTAAAGTATCTATTTAACGTTGGGGTTATATGCGAATACCCATGCAAATTACATAGGATAAGTGCTGGAACCTTTTTTGAAAATTACTATATATTTTGAAATATCGAACGTTTATTTGAGATCAATGCATAAAACATAAGTTGAAGAAATGACAAACGGTACAAACGAACTTTGTGCAGCTGTTTCGTGAAGTTCGTGATCAAGCAGTGCCAAATAACTTTCCTCGCTGGTTGCAAATTTTAATGAATAAACAGAGTAAATTCATATTTTACTCATGGGAACCAAAGGCAGATTGAGTCACATGTTCCAGAATTTGTTATTTAGCTTCGGTGTGTCATGTTTGCTGCTTGTTTAATGAATATTGGAGAATACATAGACTATGATTTAGTTAAACCGTAACGCTGTATTTATGCAATCTGTTTTATCAGCATTTAAAAAAGGCCAAAGAACATTTGACAAACAAACAGATATATATTATATCTAAAACTCTCCCAAAACAAGGAGCAGACCCTAAGTCAGCTGTAAGCAGCAACAATTGGACAGATTGTTTCTCTAATAGTAAGAAACTTCATAATATCAAAGGATTGTATATTAAAATTCTAAAATTCTTTGAGTAAATGGACCATTATAAAATGACAGTACTAATATGGATTTTCAAAGTCATGAAATGTTGTATTTATAATGAGGTTCGATAGTAATTGTTCCTACGTACATTCTACATTGTCAGGTGTAGCTGAATTTATTGCATGTTAACGTTTACTAGAAATTGTTTTTCATATCAATGATGAATATAAACAAATGGCTATTTGATTACTTCGCAATTTCCTCAATAATTGATATTTACTCAAAGAAGTCTACATGTTGTATGTAAAAATGTTCTTTCACTGCGTTCGGACACAACATGTATATGAAGTGATGTGTCCAGGCATTGAACTTTGGATTCTTCATCACTCCGTTATAGACATTACAGGAGTACAAGAAACCTTAGCTTCAGCGTTTGTTCGTATTTGACATTAAACTATTAATTTCCATGTCTCGAGAACACATTACTTTAGAACTATGTAAATGCTCAACATGCGTGGAACATTTAAGCATTATTCTATTGAAAACATCTCAGAATATTCACTGTTGAAACAAACTTTAACATTTATCAATTATTGCATTCTTTGTCGCAATATGAATTATTTCTCAACACATGAAAATGAATATGTAAGATCAATAATGTGAAGGGGCCATTTTCTATCAGGGGCGCAACAGAAATGAGACAGCTGACAGTTTGATAACTTGAATATAAAACCTGTAACTTTTCTGCAAAACTTTACAAAACAAATGAGAGAGAGATGCGTTGTGACTCTAAGAGCAATTCTTTACGGCGCGTAACGCAAACGATTGTGAATGCAACATAACGTTGATTAAATCCAATTGGCCCAACAACAATATATCATTATTTTTCATAGTTTATTCAATCAAGTTGTAATTTGATACAAGCTATGACAAAAAGGAAATATTTAAGAAGTATCTGCCGACATCCCTTGAGACAAGTCCTGGGAAACTGCACGTGCAAATCATGCAGGCGCTGGGTGTCACGTGACACGAAGAAGCGGAGTGATAACCACTAGTTTCGAATTCGTCTTCAGTTCGTTCCAGATTGATGAAATTTTCCAGACACGGAAGCTTGAGAATTATCAGATTTAATAATAGTTTTTCTTTGTTTGTGAATTTTGTAATTTCTCTAACGATAGTGTGTTCATTTCAATACTTGACAGACGCCGCCGGCTACGAAACTAACCCTAGAATTTGCAGTTAGAAAGACCATTTACCAAGGCGGTAATGAGAAGATGGGGAAATCTTTACGCCAAAAGTGAAACTTTAATCGGATATAAAGTACCTGCATTTAAACGAACCTTCACAAGCGGTCCAAGCAAGATTTAAACACATCTTGCTCTTGTCTAAGTGAATCAATCTTAAATAACATGCAGTCAATTTTTAATCTAAACAACACGTTCAGTGTTTTTGTAGTTTGAATTTTGAAATTTATAAAGTTACATTACGTTTCCCATTGTCATCTATATCATTGTGTAAACCACTTTGTGAAAAAGAAATATGCAATTGACATTGTGTTATTTGCTTTGACTAACGCGAACCCTCGCAGCAGATTAGATGACAAGCACGGGATAGTTTGGGAAATACGGAAAGCCTAACTTAGCACGTCATGAGGGCTGACGCAAGTATAGACCATGCGTGGGAAGATGCCATGGTCCTTTTTTAGGCCACAGAGTTACCAAATGTGAAATTTAGGATCCACATTGGCGGAGGAGTCTGTACAAATAATTTTAGCTTTCTGAGTCTTTTAAATCTGGAAATGAAGATGAAAACAGGTTTTAGGGCGCCGTCTTTGTGACTCATATAGGGTGCAACAAAACAACCATATATGCAATTAACCATACACAAATTTTTTCAACGTGATGGAATAAGTGGTTATTGTGGAGAAAAGGCTACAGGTTCACTTGGAGACTCACGCCATGTGATGCCATAAGTCCATCTGGCCTTTCAGTCTTGATGAACTAAAAGTACCATTTTGGCAAGGCCGAAACAATACCCTGACAGTGTCCCTCTGCAGAACTAGCAAATTATACTTTTGCGCCACTGTAACATGCTGTACAGATTGACTTACATACACATGCATTGTATTCAACAATGGTTCAGTGTAAAACGATGAACTACCGATCCTTGGTGTTACTCATGGGAACCATAGGCAGATTGAGTCATATGTTCCAGAACTTGTTATTTGTTACAGGGAATACAATTTTGAGCGACGCGTGGGTACAAGCTCTGTATACAGACATGAACACTTATTCATTCTTCATAATGGTTTGTGTAAGAAAATTAAAGGACACGTATGTGCTACTTCTTTAATCTAGTACGGTAACATTTTGACGTATATACGTATATCCTTTCAAGCAAGTAGCATTTTATAAGTCGAAACGTAGCCTTTGCAAAAGAAAAGAGTAATATGTATTCAGAAAATGGCCTGCATTTTCTTTCGTCACCTCGACATTCTAGAATGTCTATCAATGAAGATCACTTAGTAGAGGGAAGGAAAGTAATTTTGGTCTTCATTTTTCTTTCCAAAATTAAAGAAATTCCAATACCTTAATCTCACAACAGACTAAAATTTATGATTCGAATGTTAAAAAAACTAACGTACGTGAACTGTGAAGGACGAAGTTCACCTTCATCTCGACACGTGAGTTTGAGGTCACGTGATACCTACCTATAAACAAACCGAGATTAGAAATTGTCGTCATGGCTTTAGTCAGACAGACATTTCCTGCGATCATCTTGCAAGAAACGTCTCTGAAGTTGTTCTTTTCAAACAGCTACATCTTTCCTGCCACTGCAAGCGAATAGTGTTATTGTTTGAAATTAGCCCGTTTTAATTGCCAAGCAAATTGATTTAAAGACAGAGTTTAAGCGATATAAGCACGGTATCATGTTCAACTTGTCAGCTCTAAACCCCTTTGTTGCGGAAATTTAAATCTGTATCAAAAGCGCTGGCAAATTAGTTTATTTAGCCCACGAGTTTTCCATTAGCTGGGTTACCTCACCTTTGACCGTTGATATGATATAGAGTCAGACTCCAGTGTCTGGTAATCGCTCCAGCCTGTGGGAGTGATTAATGAAGCTTAGTAAATGAACTGATCAAGGGACTCTTAATGCACAAGAGCTCAATTTTCTAATTTATTGAAAACACCAGTCTCGGAGTATTTAGCTGCGTCGCTAAATCATGATGGCAGTCTGTGACTTAGCGAAGGTGTTAATTTGGGAGCGAAACTCTCCACATGAACAACATAAAACATTAAAGAAGACAGCTGCCTCGATTTGGACATAAGGTATAATTACCATACACGACTATACGCAGCTCGATGTCTTGTTGCCACGGTGACACGCGCGTCCTGCACCCCCTAAAGGCAACAAAAAGCGAGCGTCCATCCCTCATCCCAACCCCCTGCTACCCCTAACCGAGTGTCGGCAGGGACAGCCCCTTTAATGACGGGGTAGGGGTGTATATTACACATAAAAATATCCTGTCCGACTCAAATCTGAATGAAATTAGGAATC
Source organism: Phorcus lineatus (assembly GCA_921293015.1). Classification (NCBI taxonomy): domain Eukaryota; kingdom Metazoa; phylum Mollusca; class Gastropoda; order Trochida; family Trochidae; genus Phorcus; species Phorcus lineatus. The sequence goes on from OV121091.1 coordinate 28,363,960, forward strand.
GCAGATCCAATCAATTTAAATTTTCACAATAAAGCTTGTCTGACATGGGTTAAATTAGCTTTACTCGATAAAATTGATAGTCCAACACCTGTCCTGCTACTGGAGACAGACAAATGAATTAGGAAGGATTTAGATAATTCTTTAACTCAAAACATTTGTAATCATTTCTCCTGAAGATTTCTACTCTTGTTGACAAAGGTCAAATGAAGGCAGTCAGTTCATGTTTATCGTGCTTTTACATCTCTTCTACTTCATTTTTTCTGAAAATGAAATTCCACAGACTTTATGTGTCGATTAAAGACTTTTATCAACTCATCTTTTTATCCCATAGACCAACGACTTAATTTTCAGTGTGATCTAATGCCCCGAAATAGCAACGACAACAGTAAGTTTTTAACGCGAATTTCTATTCAAAACTTGTTTCTCGCGTCGTACTTGGTAACGATTTTCATGTCCACGTTGTTACAAAATTTTAAAATTTGGAATATATCAATTTAACAACAATTTGATTTCACATCCTTAGGTTTTACCTTCCTATCAAGGTATTTAACCTTACCATATCCTCGGAATCATGGTTTCTTCTTATGATAACGACTGCATTAAAATAACCCACCATGTTTTCTTAGGGAATATGAAATAAATTCCTTTCACACTGATGTATTTGTATGTTATTGTATCATGAGTTCAGCAAATAAGAGCCACACTAGAAGTGGAAATGGATATTAAAAATGTCCCAAAGAATGCGATGTTTTAGTGTAGATAACACGTGTACAGAGGGGAGAATGGGGTGTAAACGGTAGGGGAGCTAGGGGTGTGAGAGGGTGGTACGGGAAGGCAGGGCGGTACAGCGGGGTGGGTAAGGGTGTGAGGGGGTGGAGGTGGAAGGTGTGAGGGGTGGATGGAGGATTGCTAAGGAGGTAAGGGGAGGGCATAGGAGGTCTCGGGGAGGGGAGGGTATGTGAGTGGAATTAGGAAGGGTGTGAGGGGCTGGAAAGGGCGGATGTGAGCAGTGTTAGGATGTGAAAGAGAGGACACTTGATTTTTGACAAAAACCTTGAAGAAAATAATGAACTTAGTTAAGGAAGGAGTCACGAATAATTTCCAAGAGTCTGTAAATACAAACCATTTTTTTTCTATCGAACTCAATGATCAAATATGCAGCTGTATCGCTAACGTTTATTTACCATCTTGTCTTAGCACAAATATAGTGTAATGTATTTCTTTGAGGCATCGTAGCTTGGTCATAATTTACCCGTATGATGTTGTGTTACTAATTCAGAAATGACGGTAAACTGCACCATAACTTAACATAATCTCTGACATAATCTCATTTCACACCTCACGTTTATCCTTTCAGTTTTGGCAGCTTGTTGAAATGACCAGGGGTTAAACATTTTGTACGTCTAGTTCATGTTCTTCTCCTTAAAATCTTCACAAAGAGATCGAGAGCCCATCCACTGGTCAAGGATTTTCTTTAAAAAAATGTTTCGCTTTATGTCGATATGAAAACATTTAATTCAAAATAAAGGATATGAACACCATCCAATCTGTCTATTTCTTCATACCAAAGTTCGAAAACTTAATAAACTAAGCTGACAATGTTTGATTAGATTGAGGATGATTGCTGTGAATTTGAATTAGTGCAATTGACCTACATCTGTACTTCGAGGAAATACATACGTTGCTGTACTACTGTTTTCGAATTCATTACAAATTCATGTGTACTGAGCGGTAGGATTAAAAGGTTTCAGGTAAAAGATTACTGATGACAATCTCCAGAGATGTATTGAAAGTATGAATGTTATGATTTATTAATGCCGATTTTCTAGCGATAGTTAAAGTCGATCTTCAGGAAAATCTCGATCAACTATTAGTGAAGATTGCAATCAAGCAGCAAGCGAAATGAATCTTTTGTACGGGAGGCTATCAATCTACTTTGGCATTAAACCTGTTCGGAAAAATACAGGAAGTGATATCAGAGGGTTAAATTCCCCATGTCAGAGGTCTCTGATTTCATCTCGCTACCTGTCCACTTTAGATGAAGGGAGGTGGTCGCCGATCAAATCATCAGATTTTTTACCTGTCGTGCGATCATACGCTAAGCTAAATTACTTGCGATGTGACGGTAAACTTTTCTCCCTGTAAACCAAGCCGGGCCATAATTCCCCTGGTAGGGAACTTGGAACGTGAAACATGAACTCAAACCCTACGTGGAGCTGTCATGATTGGGAGATACTTAAAGAGGAAATGCTGTCAAGAGTGAGGTCGTCCAACGAAACGAAGTGTCAGTCTTTCATAGGATGGTAGACGGTGGTGGCGCGTTAATTAACATTTATACCCACACCTCTTTGCCTGAAAACAGAGAGGTCAAAACGGGTAATCTGACACTCGATTCCGACACTGCCACTTACGGGCGAGATTTATTGAGGTAACACTAACGATATTACTGGTTTTTGCCAGAAATGACATCAAAACCAAGACTGATAATTTCCTCCAATTTCTGTCAAAGTTATAAAACTCACCCATATTTATGTCCAAGAGATGAAACTATCCTCTTTTACGGAGATGATTTTAAGTTTTGAATGAATTTTCCCTTCTAAGTACGTAAACAACTTAACTTACCATTTCTGAACATTTTGGTGGAGAGAATGGTTTTATATAAGAGGTAACTAATGTCAGCTTTATGTCTAAAGAAGCATCAATAGAACGATCGAAAAGTCTCACTGACAAATATTTATATTGTGTACTTATTCATACGGGTTGTTTCAATGACATGTTGATGATTGTTGTAAGGAAATTTGATCATTGACCAACCAGAAAAGTAATGAAATTACATAAAATATCGCTGAAGTACGCCAGTGACATCGGACAAATTTTACTAAAAAAAAGCTCTTGGTGATACAAATATGGCACACTCAGTGAATTTGTTAAGGATTCCTAAGCAATTTGTTTTCCTTTTGTTGATAATGAACTTATTCAAAGTAAAGGAGGGAAGTTAACACAAGGTCAGTAAAAGAATGTGGATCTAATTCAAAACGTTTGAAACGTTTCACCTTTCCACACATATTAGCATAACGTTAGAGGTTGAAGTGATGTTCCAACTTTAATGAGATGCTTATGTATTGTTCTGATGACGAGGAGTTGCGAAACAAGAAACGTGAACACAGTCTAGGGCACGAGATCAGGCCCGGTCTTCACGGGAGTGGATCAAATCTGACGGTTTTACGCTAGGCTCATTCATCACGGACGGCCCAGGGCGGCAAATTAAACACGTAGGAATAAAGGGGGAAGCCAAGCCGGGTACCCCTACCCCGATACCTCTATTTACCATCTCCCGCCGAGAGTACGGTCTATTTCTTTGAGCGCGCGTGACCCGTGGTGGAAACTGCACATGCGCATTAATCTCTTGCTGTGAAGAGGCGAAATGCGAGATACACTCAGGTGAAATAGCCACGTAATTTGAGTTTACTCAGAACCTCATCAGCTTCTTCGAGGGGGACTCATGTTCTGACCCCCCTCGGGCAGGAACCCACCCCCTGACGGGCCACATCTACCCGCGACGCCATGTTCTTTGTAACGTTTCAGGGATGTCTAGCGGCTCGGGTTCCGCGTGGAGTGGCCGACAAGTGGCTTTCTAGCTGAATCATAGATCAAATAAGCTAACGTCAAATATACTGGTCAAGTCTCACAGAAAATTTACTTTTTTGGCGACTAGTTATTTAATGTTTCCATCGTTCCATCTTGCTTATTTATGGTATAAGTATCTACATCGAAATACTGCATTTATTGCAAGACATCTTAGTTTTCGAAAAGAAATACTTTATCCTTAGCTGTACGATAGATCTTAATTGTAGTTTGTAAAAAAAATCCTTATATAAAATCCCAAGAAAAAAGCTACTTTTTCAAATATAGCAGACCCATACAAGAAAGTTATTTCATGTTGTGTGGACCATATCATTTATGAGGAGGTATTTAAAACTTTCAAAATAAGCAGAATAGTGAATTTAGGTATTATATGTTTAGCTATTGGTACGCTTGAGAGAGTTTTGTAGTAATTGAATGAGCGTAAAGACGTCACACGCAAGTTACACATCACAATAACAACCATCTAGTCAATTGTCAAAAGTTTCATATACAGCGCAACTATACTTGATTTGATATGCATGATCTGTAACAACCGCAAAGTCGGACGTTAAGTAAGATACACATCAGTCTTTTCCCTAGATGTATTGTCTAACCTACGTTAGCCAATTTTACAACTGCATATTAAAAGGATTATCAAAGTGATGCATAGTGACATTTTCTACAAAAAGTTTACACTTCTCAGGTAAAGAACTCAATTTCTACTTCTGAATTTATTCATCAAATACAAACTTTACTTAAATTAAATTGAGCCATGATTTAATGGAACATGACGGATTTCAGCACATCTCCCGGTTCTTTTCAGTGATTTAGATTTGATGGATGCTGCAATGGAATTTATTTTATCTGTGGTACATTCAACGATCTTAAAGTTTTTTAGATGGTCACGAGAAATCATATCTTTTTTTTACGAATACAACTATATCTTAAATCATTTTACGTTAAGTTATTTCTTTTCTTTGATGCAATTGAACTAAGACATTTCCAAATAAAATAAAAATTTTAAACTATTAAATATTTTCTCATTACGTAGTAAAAATATTCATAATACATATGTTGTCGATAAACGTATACACGTTGAAACAGCGAAAAGCAGTCAGAAGCGACCCAAGTTTATGGGAGCACTAGTGCGAAACGCTGAGAACAGAAGGTCGGGTGTGAACAAATTTGTAATGAAAACTTCATTTTGCTTATGTCGGGTCTGTCACATGGCCAGCGTGACAGAAATTAAATTACTAGTGATTAGACCAGCTTTCCACAACACGACCGTGAAGAAAAATAAACACGTCATGGAAGTCAGGCGTTATCCAGTTTTCTCGCCCGGGGACAGAAAACATTACACGATGGTGAAGTGAAATGCAAATGGGACCTTTTAAAAAACTAAAAGGATATCTATTTCAATGCAGGTGATGCTGGATTAGTGATGCTGGTCCAATATAGGGCCGTGCTATTGTTCCTCTCTAATCCAACATTAGCAAATCTTGTTTCATTACCTGTGCTCCATTTCATGTCCTTTATAGAAAACCGGGAGGTTGTTTTCATACAGCATTTATTGTCAAATTAATTTTCGGAAGACTCTTTATGTTACGAAATAAACACACGCTTATGACCGCGTCGTTTGTACGCTTTGTGCACGTGTCTAGTAGTAAATTCTAAAATTAGTCAAAAAATACACCCGAGGTAAGTCCTCTGGGCCTTCTGAAATGTGTTTGACGTGTTAACAAACGTCTATTAATTAAAATTAGAATTAAATGAACCGCGCTAGTGTTATGTTCTCATATTGGTATATAAAAACTCATATAAAGCCTTTAATTTCCTTCTTTAGGACCGTGTGCAATTGAAATCAGTAAATGCATAGGTTGAAGTATTAGATATCTGTACTACCATTTACTTTTAACATATCCGACTTCATGAAATAGTTTTGTCTGTTTCCAACTCTTGACCAACTTATCCAAGGTTCAAAGAGTGGACGGTTTAACACACGACGCACTTATTTAACGAAACATGCAAAATGATTATACAAATAATGACCAAAATATTCATTTATTCAAAGATATACATGTAATAAAGAAGCCTAGGGCGTGAATGAACCAACCTGTAAACGTTTAGAATTGCAGTAAGATTACAACAATGTTCATATTTACAAATAATAAGTGAGGTATATAAAATACCCGTTTATATTCAAAGATAATTGTAAAATAAAATTCTAATTACAATTGTTCAATATTTAATAACTTTTGCAAGAAGAACAATCAGTTTTATAGCTGTACCGTCAGCGTCATCAGAAATATGTGGCATGCAAGTGTATTGTATTTCAATCTCTTTTGCTCTTTAGCTTGCTTGATATACAAAACGAATTTTACAACTACACGTGTTTAATAACTGAAATATTGTTCAAAACATATTAACCCCTAACTAACTAACTCACTCACTAAGAATATTGGTGCATGTTGTTATAACGAACTGATATATATATTTCTCGCTGGAAAAACGTTTTCAGTTTAAACTTGTATATATTTAGAATTCTTAACCAATCCAGACATTAAACTGTTACAACCTTTTATAAATCGGATATAACTTGTGCTCAAGAGTTTTCTTCCATGAAGAGTAAACTTTTATGAATTTATATTTACTTACACTTATCTTGTTTATAGAAAGACAGACAATGTGAAAACGCTGATGATATTCAAATGGCCGGCTCAATATACAAGTAAGCTTTACACAAAAGCTGATAACGCATCTGAAACAAAAATGTCCTGAAATTATACGAAACAAAATTAAATAGATATATTTCGGTAAAAAGAAACTCGCTGTGGATAAAGCCTTTTCCATTGATATAAATCAGATTCAAGAAAAAATAATATCTTATTTTCTTTGCAGAAGACTTGACATACGCCTTCAAAATCACCCTTCCCTTTGACGGCGAAATCACATCTCGGTTTTTCATACATCTCAAATCAATTTTAGTCACTGGTTTTATCCCAAAACAGACAGATCTTAGACAGGGCTGCACAGTTTTATAGCCAATACCATTAGTGTCGGCCCGAGCTGTCTTTTGCCATCTCCAAGATTACAACAGCGGCAACGAAAGTCGATTTACGGCACCTTAATGGAATTGAACTTCTCTCTTGGTTTGCAAACTTTGGAATGGGCTTGGACAAGGACAGGCAAGGTAACCTCGGGAATTAGGACCGGTAATCAAACGAACGGAAAATGAGCTGCGTCAATTGATTAGCAAGTATTTTGTGACAGCGACAAATCTGAAGATGGGATCACTTTGTCCAAACGCGGAAGAAAGTTTCCCGATTTATTGCCTCTTAATGCAAATTGCAAGTATCCCGGCTTAATGCAGTGACTTTTAAAGGACTCGCAGATACTCAGGGTTACTGGAGGAAGAATGCTGCGCATTTGTAGTGCAAATCGTTGTAATAGAAGATTTGCCATTTCGTGCTGTGGAATAAAGGAAGAGTGTTTAATGTTTGGCGGTAAGAGAGCTACTAAACCGTCATGAATAGAGTACAAGTCGTCTCGCTCTATCCTGGTCTGCAGATTTACAGGTTCGTCTGAAGCAAAGCTGTTGTGCGCGTGCTCGTAAGCCGTTTGTAAACAGGGGTTTGATTGGTACATCTGTTGATGGCCAATGCTTTCAGACGCCCGTGACATGGGGAGCAAGCATGGCCATCGTGCTAAATGTTTGGCGCTTCTGCAAGATATGTCCGTGCCAGTGAAAAATTTTGTCAATTATTTGCCATTTTGTAGAGGATTTCTTCCATCTGTCGAGTGACACATTATGTGCCCCCTTCCCTCCCTTCTTCCCGGCTTTCTTGCAATGGGGATGTAAAACATGTCATGCTAATTGTTGGCAGCCTTGCCTTAATAAAGAGCAGGCTACACAGAGTCGTTATTGTGTCTCGGACTCGACCCGTGCTGAGATAGGCCAATTAGATGCTCTTGGAATCAATTTGTTTTCATTAACGTGCTACCCGAAAGATAAAGTCCCATTAGACTCGGTGAAGAAACTGTCCTGTATGACGCGAAATTTTAATGAAGATGACTTTAAAATAAAACTGTACGTGCTCATAACTGTTCTCAACATGTGTACATGTTTTTCATTTAAAGGCAATAGAGGCACTTCTGGGATCATCACTTTAGAATGATGGAACATTTGGCATTTTAATTATTTCGCCGTCATTTTTTAATCCACTTTCATCACCACGTCACTTTGAAAGATCAGGTGCTTAAAAAAACGTCTGAAAGTAAGTTATAAAAGAAAGAAATGCGTTACCCTGAACTCCTATTATGGCACACGTAAAGGAAATCGGACGAAAAAATTCACCAGTACATTTAAATAAGGTGTCAAATTAACACACAAAATGTAACCCAGGAATGACTTTGTTTTAAGATAAATAAAGTTAACTCACGAAAATGAAAACATTTTTTTCTTATTGCAAGACAATGTCATTAAATCAAAAGAATCAGTTTTAAATGAATGTACTATGATCAGTTAAGCTATGCAAATCCATGTCCCTACCTCTGATGATTAAAAGGCGTTCAAACTGGTAGAGTAATAAGATATTTTGACCCACTGAAGATAATACATTTCGCAGAGACAAATGTTTATTTGGGTTAATGTGATGAAATATATATTTCAATAAGTGCTACTGTCCCTTTGAGGAAAAGGATATTTGTTTGACTCGAGGTGATATTTCATACACGTTTAATAAGATTGAAGCATTTTTATATGCACATGAATGCATCTGTAGGGTTAAAGAGTCAACCGACAAGATATAATAAACTATTTATGCAAGTTGTGAATAATTTGGAATTCCAAATTCAATTCATCAAAATTCATCGAATTTGCATATAAAGCTATATTTTTGTTTAACCATGTATCCAGTCGTTAAATTTCAGATATTCAAATTCAGAATTTCAAATATTTGCACATGGCTAATCTCAGTTTTTAGCTGTATTTTAGATTTAGATTTTATCCCTGTAGATATACTTGTCCAAAATTTGTGGGGGAAAGTAGCAGGTAATATATATAAATTATCCATATGTTTGATAGGAATTAAGTACTCAAGGAGTTCTGTATAGATAAAACTATTGTTATTTATTTACGGAACAAACAAGTATTTCTTATCCATTGCATCTTCATAACTCAGAGACACTTGAGTACATGTACGTCTATTTCTATGTCATACTAAAGTAAAGTAAAGATTCATTACGTTAAATTCAATTATGTATTACTTCTATGGCTGAAAAGAAAAACATAATATTTCATCATTTGTTCGAGCGATCACAGACTCGCATATATGATCTTTTGAACAAGTTTTAAAGAAAATGCTGGTTGTCGTTTTATTTGTGACATTTTTATTTGCAGATTTCTTTACCGCCAAACAGGTCATCAAAGGTGTTATAACTCGTTTTGACAATAAATATAGTTGTCCAAACTCTGAACTATCCGTTGTCATTATCATCCGAGCGAATCTCAATACCTTTCATTCACGTTGGTCCAGTGATAGAACTGTAGTCTCAACAGGTAGCCAGACGTTGACAGGGTGTATTATTTAACCAGGGGTTTCAATAACATTGACAGTAACCCCGGCGATTATGACTGACCAGGACTATGACATATTAAGAAGGGTGACAAATATTGTGCAGAACCCGTGATAACGAGGGGGGAGGGAATAAGCGAGATAATGACCAGTCTTCCACCGGAAGTAAAGACGACTCAAAACGAGGGCGGGTCTATGACAATGAGTATCAAATGTGGCATGACAGGATAGACTTTCACCTATGGAGATTCGGCCAAAGCTTGGATTCCGCGCACTCAGGCGGAAGTTCTCTAAGCTGGCTATTGGATCCCATCATACCCTACGGCGGAATGCCATCTAGTGGCATTATGAAGGAACTAAAGAATGCTCGGCTCCACTTGCACCATTGGTAATCGTTTTCTTAAAATTTCCGCCATATTGTCAGCGACTAGAAGAGTGGGCGTAAAATTTCACCAAGTCGGTTCATTAAATTGAATAACAAACTGAACATTATCAAGGTTGTCTAACACATAGAGCTCTTTCGCTGGACATCCTCGGGCAGTTAGCCCCTGAATAGATTTGGGAACTCAATCAAAATGGTCACTAAGTAATGGCAGTTGATCTCTTGTTTTGAGAATTAAATGTTAATTTAATACGTATAAATTTTGCGATTGCAACAGATAACATGTTTTTCGCGAGTTTAATAACAAGATATATATATCTCAGAATTGGAAAGTTGATTCGTAGGATTAAAACTTCAAAGCTTGTCCCTTTCCAAAGCAACACTTGTCCCTCCCTAAAGTCCTCTTGATGCACTAAACCGAGAAGTTAGATTGATTTATTCTGTTTATTCTGAACTATTTATGTACATAAAAGTATCACAGCATGTAAAATATATACTTATCATATATGTTCAGTATGCGAAATCTCTCACTTCAAATGACGACTATTAATATTTCAGAATATCTATATATTTATTTGACGTCAGTGGTCAGCTCTTTGATTGACATTGGTATGAAATCTTAAAATGCGATTTAAGTTTTAATGTCTTTATTTGCACTATTAAGTCTCAATTATCATATATGTAATTTTTTCTATGCAAGTCAAATTTTAATCAATTTGGTTGTTTATTCATTAAGGGTTTTTTTGTTAATTCAAATAGTTTTCCCTATCAAGTCGTACCTTAAATGATATCTTCAAAAACAAGGAAAATGCTTTTTATAACAAAGTCATGAATATGAAAGTCATTTTAAAAATCAGAGTCTGGTTTTCATCAAAATTAAAACATTTTCATTCACGTTATTTTTTCCATCAGAATTTTTTTATTTTGAAAAAAATCAATAATCTCATATTTCCTTTCATTTTTCTTATATCTAAACAAAGTCGATATCTTGTCAAAAAGGATTTGTTCATCCAAGTCAGTCTTTTCTTCATTTAGAGTCATGTTCACACTATCAGTCTTTCCATATACTGCTTAATCCTACAATGTCAAACTTTCATCAAAATTGTATCGAGACGTCAATGCTGTTGCTGTTTACACAAACTCTCATTCATCTTACATAATAAGTAATAAGTTGTTATTGAATCTGTTCCATAGTTTATCCCTGTCATGGAATGTAAAAGTTTTAGAAGAAATTCCAAGATGTCTGAAACATTATGGCAATTCCGCGTTTTTCAAGAATTCAATTTAAGTTCATGTTTTATTTTCTTATTTCATTTACATTAGTGCGATACATTATCAAGATACGATACAACAGAGTTATGTTACTTTCTTTTTTTGATTAATTTATTTATTAATTCTTATTAAAAAAATTATGAATTAATGATAATGAAATGTTGAACATTATACATATTTATCTGGTACTCAACTCATTATTTTCAATTCGTTTTTTATCAAAAATATTTTATTTTGGGTTAGCGTCGCATTTGTTTTGCTGAAGACTTTATATGTCACGACGTATATATATATATATATATATATATATATATATATATATTATATGAATCTAGAATTTGAATTTGTAAATGACACATACAAAACTACAATAACAAAAAAAATTAACATGTACATGTATGATCTCCCAAGTTTGCTAATTAAACAAAATGTGATTGTTTTATATCCAACGTTATTTTGTTTCACCGTTTGATAAAATATTTCGTATTCATCTGTATTTTTCTTCGGCATAGCAAACCTCAAACAGCTTTGTAAACTTCAAACCTAAATTCGCATTCACTTTTATCAAATACATATGGGGACATTTCAAAACACACTGTATAACTGTACTTACAAACATAATGTCCTTTCTGTCTGTCGTCCAACTAAATCTATTTTTTCTTAAATACATGTCTGACTTGACTGTCCACCCTACCATTACCACAAACTCTCCGGGTTCGATCCTGATGTCTATGGATCTTGCAAGTCTGTACTTTAGGTCTAACTACCCCTCCCTGTCTGCTGCAGATTACAGACACTTTTGATCGCCATTTGCAGTAGTTCAAGCCTATTGACTTTGTCTCAATTTCTGACAGTCACAGTCTGGCGGTGAAACTCACACAATCGGGGGGATGCGCCATCTATCGAAACTAAAACCAAATAAGGAAAAGCCATTACTGATAATCAAAATGAAAAAATGAAATTAGTTCCTTTAGCAATGTACCTATAATTAATCAACCATACCTTGAAACTATAATAAATGACACTAAATAGAAGCATTCGATAAACCAATAAAGCACTTAATAAAACCTGGTTTGCACAACACAAATGAAATGTCGGTGACAATTAAATTGTTGAAAATAATTTTAAAATACATTAGTCCGTTTAGTGCTGTAACAATAGCTTCAACCATATTTCCAGTTATTTTAAGTAAATGACGTTTTCAACTGCTAAATTACATTATGATTTTACAGAGTTTAAATTATTGTCACTGCCAAAATGAAATGCCAAAACAATCGATCTGTGGTCACGGAAGTGCAAGTGAAAAGCCGAACATAAATCAGAGTAGAAAACACCAACAAAATGTTTTCTGAGCTTGCTGTAAATGATCGGCATTTAACGTTTCTTGATGACTACAATTTACCTCTTTGTTGATTTTATAATTTTGAGCAACGTCAAGAAGATACACATTTTCTCCCAACAGAGTCTAGAAATGTAGAATGATTGGATGCAAGCTTTCCAAAATCTAAAGTTTATTCGAATATGCACCTTGCACTTTTAGTCGTCTTTACAGAACACAAACGCGACTGTATCATTCCTCAGGCCTGTGTGACAACAAATATGTTATTTATGCATTCGTTGTTTTCATTGGCTTAAATGTCGCCAGGTAGTTTAAGTTGCAATATTTTGCCGGTAGGGGAAACCCGAGAAACCTTCGTATTAAGACAGAGGTTGTATAGGAAATTATGACGGAGCTACCTCTGTTGGAAGAATACCTCTCTTGGGAGAGAATGTTGTATAGGAATTTATGACGGAGCTACGTCTTTTTGGAGAGAATGGAAGATACAAATTGCGAAGAGAACAGTCGAATAAAAGAAATTTTTCCCAAAACATACGGAACTGACTTAAAGTCATAGTCTCAATTTTGCAAGGCAAATTATAATGCATGCCGTACAAATAGTTCACCACTCACAGAAATCTTTCCCCTGACGTTTGCAACAATTTTCAGAACTCTGCAGGCATTCTAGCCCTCAATAATTAAGTTCAAACTACCCTACCCTACCCTAATATTATGTCTTTTGCGAGCGTTAGTCCTTATGACGTCATTTCGCTAAGGCCGTGACGAAGAACACATAAAATTTCCCAGCTGAATATCCAATGAAAATAGCTAATAGCTTACGCTTTTTCAAATACAGAAATAACAAAAAGGTGGTAAACTCAATGAAGAATGCGTCTGTCATAAGTATCGGCGCTGCGATGACTAGATTTCCGGTGTTTCGCACTCGCGATGGGACTGCACTTGATTCGGTACCTCATCGGTCTGAAACGGCATACGCCAATAAGCTGCTTCATCCAAAACTGTAAAACGGGCATAAAAATGAAAATCTTTGCAAACGCGACAGGAAATGTTTGTGTTAGTGATCAGATTTTGTTCATGAAGAATAATTAGTTCAGTTTAGTTGCCTTACAAAAATGAGACTATGACTTTAAGACTTAAGCTATGAATACATCAAATCAGGCTCCTCCATTTCTTATCCGAGAAATGCTCGTATTCACACAGAGCCTGTGCTCTGAGTTTGTGACTTTGGCTTACAAGCAGGGAAAAGTAGAATTTTTCATATGATTTATGTCAAGTAGAACCCATTGCATGTATTAAATGCCTAAATGTAATATTTGTGCAAGTGTCATTGTTCCTTTTTAGTCTCCTCAGTATTGGTGATAAATCTGAATAAAGATTCAATAAGCAGATTATATAACATTTTAAAAACTTCTTAACTCCGATATTTTTCTTAATCATGTTTCTGTCTGGAGTCGGCTGCCTCGTTTTAATGAAACAGAACCGGCGTTACCTTGAAACTTGACATACAGCGTTAATTGGCCTTAATTAAGATCCACATTTAGCATTATTTATGAGAGTAAAGAAGAAGAGAGGTCTCAGTTGAAGTGTAAGTCATTCGAGGGAAGGTTTAAGATAGCTAATTAGACATGAATAACCGCCCACTTCCTACCCTTCCTATACTGGCAACGATAATTCAACGAGTTCACACGCAGAAGATCACTGATCTCAACTTCTTATCGTCTTCTGATCCTACAGCGCTGAAACCTTCAATCCATTCCACGCGGAAGAGTTGTTGGAAATATTCCTTGTCTCACAAAGTAGCTGTGATTCGTAGAATCACGAATGGTATAGACGTATCGAAGAAGCATAATCGATTTTAAAGTTATTGCAAAATACAATTCTATATTCGACCAATAAATCGTTATTTAGAGTTGGTTACTTTCGAAATTTCATTTCAACGGTAAGATAAATGCGGGATAAATTTCAAATTTCATATTTGATTAATTTTTGATGGTCAACCACAATTAACTGAGATACTTCTTATGATTACTTGTGATACTCTTTAGGATTGGCGATATTATTTTTCATGTATCGAGGAATGAAACATAAAAACGTACATGCTACCATACTTCGCTAAGGAATTCACAAAGCAATAGATATGAAAAAGGATAACATCTTTTCAATGCTCAGATTGGCGGATGTATAATGCCGAGAATTGTTGACGTCACTGTGGCAGAAGTTTTTATTTGAGAATAGGCGATGTCACTGTGGCAGCATCTTCCCACGGCAAGGTGAAAATGTATCGAGATAAACTCTATCCATTTTCTACCTTGCCCTCATCGGTAACAAAACCTGTGATACGAAGCAGCGACACCTTACGTCATTACCGAGTTACCACCCTTACTAACTGCTAACCTGCAGCCAATGAAATCCCCGTTTACAGCCCAGACCTTATGATAAAGAAATTCCAAGCAAAAATTTCATATTATACTTTAGTCAGATGGATTATTTGCATGTACTCACTAACAGCAACAAGAATTAAATTTGAACAATTAAAACACATCGGGCCGTACATGTATTCCTCAAGTAATTACATTTTTTCTCCTTCTTTAAATGATCCTTATTCAAGGCATATCTTTTACGTCATAAGCAGTAGATTAATTACGAGAGTAATATTGTAGTGCACTGATAAAAAGACTGAGAGCTTGTCACAATGGAATTTCATTAATAACTGAAATATTGTTCAAAGCACGTTAAACCCCAACTCACTCACTCACAAATGGAAAAAAAATCCCGTTTTGCATGTGCAGCAGTCAATATACATTTTACCAAATGATGCATTTACTCCCGTTTTGATATTTTCGATCAAACCTAGTCGGCATCAAATTTTCATACATCCCATCTTTCGGTGTTCAGAATTTGAGTAAATCTCATCGTTTTTCGCCAACATAACACAAAACGATGGCACCATTACATAAGGTTTGATAACAAATATTTCACAATATTTTTGTTTGAAAACGTATACATTTTATGAGAAACATTCAAAATTGAAACAACGAATTCTATTTATAAAATAACTTTTTATTGACGTTACTTTTAAACATTACAAACTCTACAGTAAATATAGATCGACCTCAAACGTGATAGATCTACCCTGTATCCATCTAAACATAGAAATTGAAGTTACATTTGAAATTAATATATTAAAGTCTTCTCTTCAAACGCGAAAGGTCCCTACCGCTATCTTTGCCGTTGACATTTGAAAGTTTATTTTGAAAGCCGCCTTCTGATTGGCCTATCAGAAGGGCCTGCAGTGGGCTAAACTCTTAACACAGAAAATGTGGGCCGTGATGTCAGGGCGAAGCGGAAAGAGTTCGAAATCTTTTCGTTTCGGTCTTGACGTTGTGAAGATGCTGTGGCAGAGATTTAATGTTAACAAGGGGTGACTTCACTGTGGCAGTGATGTAGTGTTAACGAGGGGTGATGTCATTGTGGCAGAGATTTAATGTTAACAAGGGGTGATGTCACTGTGGCAGATATTTAATGTTAACAAGGGGTGACGTCACTTTGCTGACACCTAAAACTGAGAAGAGTTGACGTCACTGTCGCGAAGTTTGATGTTGCGGAAAGAAAGAATGGTGTCACCGGAGCGGAGCTTTTATGTTACCTAAATCCTTCAGTATGTTTTCTTTTCAAAATATCACTTATTGTTTATTTGGTATATACATTGAAAATGATAACGTATAATACTACTAGAAACAGTTCGAAATTGCTGATGTTGTACTTTAATCAAGGTGACCCTACGGATCTTGTCATTAAAAGGTGGGTCAGAGTGGTACAGATTTAAGGATGATTTGTTTAATCAGCAGCGCAGCCCTGAGTGTTTTATGCTCCCTGCTATGTTTTATTCAACGATAGATGCACAACAACGAGTTTTCTATTTCTTATATGAGATACCCTTAACAATTACTTGCTTTATATATATAAACAGTTGAAAAATTATGGTATTTTTAACAAAAACATTTTTAAAACAATGATGTCTCCCGCCGTAGAACATATTCGGACGAGAACATTATCATGTATAGGGGTGGGCGCTCCAATATAGATAGAATCTATAGATATATAGATCAATATACGTTACGTCTCTAATCCGTGCTTTTTCTCACTCTGCAAACCCACACCTCTCCTTCTTTTGGTTTCGAATCGATTGACGCCGAGTCAGCCATGATGGACAATAGCCCCCTCAAGTTTGATCAATGGACTTGGCCAATATGACGTCATTTATAACGTTACTGAAATGACGTCATTAACCTCGCACATGGTTGTATCGTCAAATAAAGCACATCGTCGGTCCCATTGTTTTAATGCCGTGGGTATCTTATACTTGGGGGTAAGTGTAGAGTTTCGAAACATTCAGATCTGAAGGACTGAGGATATTGGATAGATCGAAACGTTTCATTTGCAATAAGGAAAATGTTTTGAATTATGTTTAACTCTTTTCAAATATAACGGATCTCAAAAGCGTTGAATGACCTCAAATTGTTGAATGAACATTTTAACCCTATGAATAACTCACTTAAGGATTAATAGTCACAAGCCATTGATTGATTAAAGATCTGTGAAAGATACTATAATGCAACTCAGCTTTAAAGAGGATTGAATTTTGAAAATTATTATCTGTATTCGTTTAATTTATACGAATCAAATGAGCCACAAAATGGGAAAATTTACACTTTAATTCGACTACTAAGTCACATTTTATACCCTGGTTTAGGACAATCGCTTATCAGACTGGGGGAAGCTTTAAAAAATCATTGATGCATGACTCGAATCCCCGCTCAGTGTGTGACGTGTAAATAGCCATCTGAAACTCGAGCTATTTGTTTTTCTCTGTATTTGTAAGCTAATTCAACAGCTAAATAGGGGCAATAGCATTACCGAAATAATATATATAGTATAGTAAAGTATTACACCCTCATGATATCAACTTTCCGTCTCAGTCGTCATATCGATTTTGATTGGAGCGTGATAATCCTTAGATGTTTTTTTCGGATGGATTTATATAAAAAAAGTTTAGAACTATTGAGTAATGACATTTTCGCAGAAAATCTTTTTTCTTTTGCTAAACTTTCGTGACAACGTGGTTCTAAACATAATTCCACAATTCTAAGAAAAAGGTTTTGTTAACCGACTAAACCTTCTCTTTATCTTATTCATAAATGAAAATTTTACAGATTTGACTTTCCATTTGAAGAAGCATGTCCCCAAAGCGTAGCCATTGGAATTTTACCTCGAGCAGAAAGCACGTGAAACCCGTCACGGGTATACAAGGCCCCTGTATTCATCATTTCACAACATAATTCGACTATAATGCCGAGAGTAACCGCAGAAGAACGGAAAAGAGCCATTGGTATGCTTCAGACTGGTTCGACCGTCAGAGATGTCGTTGCTGCATTTGGATGTTATCGTCTCACCATTCTAAGGCTGCGTAGACGTTTACAGCAGACTTGAACAACACAAAACCGACCTAGAAGCTTAAGACACGTTTCTCAACTCCAAATAACGACCGGTACTTTCGGCAACTTCACCTCAGGAACAGGTTTCAAACAGCAACAGTGTCGGCAAATACAGCACTTGGACGTCGAATGAGTCCCTAGGCGGTGAGAAGAAGGCTTCATCAATATGGACTGAGGCCATACCAGCCGATGCAACAATGTAGCTGACACGCTGACATCGGCAAAACAGGGTTGCTTGGGCCAGAAACGTAAGACGTTGGCAGATCCAAAACTGGAGTGGGTGTATCGTCCGATTAACTTCTGGTCCAGCTGCACAGGACTGACAGGAGACGGAGGATATACCGTCGTCGGGATGAGAGGGAGACACATGACCGTACAGGAGGTTATCCCTTTCGGTGTAAACATCGTCACAACCTTGTTGTGAATAACGGCAATCTCACGGCACAGAAATACAATGACAGGGTTCCACAGACAGTGGTCATCCCATTTATGCAACAGAATCCCAACACGCTTTGCCTACAGGAGAACGCTCGACCTCTTGTGGCAAGACAGACGTTACATTTGCTCAACGTCAACAACGTTCACGTTTTTCCTTGGCCTGCCAGATCGCCGGATATGAATCCCATTGAGCACCTCTGGAATTACATTGACCAGAGGATCCGGTTAAGACAGCAGGACTAACATACACGTCAACAACTTATCGCTGCATTGATGTATGCATGGTAACAAATACCACCTGCAGTCATCAGACGACTGACGTTTTCTGTGAGGAGAAAAGTTTAAGCATGTTTGAATGCCGACGGCGGACATACCTGATACTAATCAAAGACATCGTCATTAAACTCATGATTTTTCTATGCCTAGTTGTATTTATGAATGATCGAAAAATAGACAATTGACCCAAAACTTGAAAATAAGGCGATGACATAAAGACTATTAATTTAGCATAAAAGATTAAACTTATGTGATGTTAAAACATAATAAACAAAGTTTCTTTGAGCACATAACGTTTTATCATAATCCATTTTAAAGAGGTGTGACATTTATTTTGTTGTTCAGTTTACGAGGAGACGGAACATGAAAAGTCTTTTAAAGTCATTTTTGTATCGATTGTTTTAATCGTTTTTAAAATACCAGGGGTGATTTGATAAGTAGTTACCATTTTGCAGAAAAATGGAAGAAATTCAAAACAAATTCATTCATTAGTAAACTTTTTCTCCAACTTCAATGCAATACTTTTTTGCAATCTATGTTTAACCGCCTGTATTCCTGTTCGGTTGAGGTTTTGTCCTAAGTAAGAACCGGGAAACTTTTATGAAGTGCAAGAAACAGATAGACGTCCGAGAGAGCTACACATGGCGAGTAGGGTGGATAAAGAAGTTGAGACCCACTGTCATGGGTTGTTACCCACTACTTATCAATCACAGTATGTACACTTTACCAACTATTTGTTTGAATTTATTATATCGTCATCATGATTTATTATTGGTTTCAATATCATTATCGACACCGATAATGTTCACATTTCGCTTATTTTTTCAATGAAAATGCTTCCAAAATCTGGGATATCTTGTAGCCGTTTCATCGATTAAATATAAGTCACTAAAAATTGGGGATTTAGTTTTTTCTTGACCTGATCAAAGGAATAGTGGAAATTCTTAATAATCTCTCATACAATTTAATAAAGACAGAATTGTAACGGGATTTCATAAACCGATACCATGTAATCCCCAATTACCATTAATTTAAACTTCCGAGGTTCTGAATGATGTATAATCAAGGTTAAAACATACAGAATTGTCAAACCAGAGAGAACATGAATGTCTTTCAGTAATTACTTTCGTGGTTTTCTTTTGTCTTGTAATCTGCATGCATAGTCGAGAAGGATTTTCGTGAAATAAAAAGATTATTGAAAGAAATCTTCCCGTTATCATGCGTTATTATATTATAAATTCAAATCTCAAATCACGTAGCAGGGAAATTGCAGTCAAATTTTCTCACTTTTTCGATGACTCGACCTTTCCAGGATGCAAGAAATGTTTGACAGCGTTATACAAAGGACACGCAAATTGAGCGGTGCAGTCTTGATTGTTGACCCTGTCTTAAGTTTGACACATACCATACAGAACTCTTTCTCCAATACATCCATTAGATGCTGCTCGCCATAGCCAAGTCTTGGGCACAACTGTAATTACTATCAAATCATAGGCAATGTATGAGGTCTTCTTTCTCTCGCACGTCAAGAGGGCCCGCTTCGCAGGATTTTACCAGGATAATTTCAAGTCTGGAGTATGTCCCTGCTTGGTAAATTAAATAAGACAAGGTTTGCTTCTTTTTAGGGGCGGGGAAGAAGTGTTGTGGTCAGAAGACTTCTAGCGACCAGATTGCTGCTTCCCTTCCCAGATGGTCCGGCCACGAATCAATGTCACGTCGTCTTGCGAACACTATCATTAGCCTGTCTGCCATTGAACACGGCCACTTGCAAACAATTCTTCTTAGTTTGAATCTTTACGACATTTAAATTCTCTCAAGTCTCTGAAGTCTGTTTGGAATTCCACTCCTAACATTTTAGTAATTGCAGGGGTTGTTTGAGTAAAAAGATTCCCGCTTTAAAATCAAAATACCAAATCCATATCACCTGTAACTATATATATATGATATAACTTAACTCTTAGTCTACGTTTAATATATTTTTATCATTTGTCATTCCAAATAAAATAAATCAACTTTTGTCTCATAACTTAAGTCGTTTAATGGATACAGGGGCATTTTTGGATAATACATTTGGGTTTCGTCGAATCGATCGAAAACAGCAGTGAATATGTATGTAAAAATTAAATTTGTTATATTATTGTCAGTCATCGAGTGTTCTCTCAAAGCAAATAATTGTTTTAGCATATGTTTCATTCGAACAAAAAAGTATCAAAAGTGTCAACGTTCTTCGTTTATAGGTTTTGACGTAGTCATTGACGTTCGACACAGTTTTACGGATTATCAGATTGAACCTTATTTCTGAAATTAGTTTGCAGTCGTTACCCTTTATCCCACACACGAGGTGCACGTGCAGCGCGATATTTTCTTACATGGGTTTGTGTCAGCTGAAAGAGTTTTCGCAACGTCTCTGCTCAAGTTACCAATTCACTCTCTAGCGCTGTGTCCACAACATGGAGTGAGTTGCACCAACAATTTAAGACAGACTTCGGAACATTCGTAATGCTCTTGCCGCTTTCAACTTTAAATTAATAGCCGCCTCAAAGTGTGTTGCTATTTGGCCGTCCCCTTTTGGTTTAATGTTTATTAGAAACACCAGTTTTAGAGCTTGGCGCGGCGACAGAGGGGAGGAAATCACCTCAAGGTGTTAATTTTAAAGCGGGAAAAACGCCAAAAAGGCAGAAATTGAACAGATTTTCTCGAGACAGCTGTTAAGTCGCTTTCTAGCGCGCAATTACTTTCTGTCTGAACAGGGAGCACGGGTGGGTTGTCATAGCGACACGCGCCTTCATTTCAAACCATCATGCGATCCCGCCCCAATCTCTTTGACGTCATTACGATGGGTTGTCCCGACTCTGTGCACCTTGGATAATGATAGGTTTCTTCTCCCATCTACCTTGGCTTCTAGCAGACAGGTGATCTCAATAAAGATTGGCCATCGCTCCATCTTGGGCTACCGTACTCTTCAATTAGACGAGTTACACGGAGTGGGAAGAAAGACTTCTCCCTGGTATATGTATGTCCTGAGCTGGCTCAACACCTGTGGTTTTTATATTAATCATTACATAAACGTTCTGATACTGGTTTAGTATTTTCGTAAGTTTCTGAGCCGTTCTTACAAGATCATCTTACCTATATATAGTAGTTACGTTGATGAGTTCGAATTGAAAGAAATAACCGACTATACTGACAAATATAAATTCCGGTTTTATATTTTCGTAAGTGTTTGTATTTCACTTAAAAGATCATCTTACTAATATTTCAAACAATTTGTCACCTTGAATAAAACAACACTGACCATGACAAATAATCAACTCTGGTTCTTCCATAACTTAATAATGACTATATTATTCGTTTCCTTTTTGTGCTTGTTGTCTGTGTTGAAATGACATCTGCTTTTAAAAATATGGCTAGAAGTATGTACCTTTATATAACAAGCTACAAAAGTATACTTTCAGTGGTCTTGGGTGCCTTTGAACCTATATGTCCTGGTGACTAACTTTTCCCACTGTTACATTGACACATGAACATGTAAGTCGATGTATGTGTGCTATCTGCTTGTCCTGTATCAATTCTTGTATCGATTTGAAGATTTCATTATTTTAGTGTTAAGATTTCAAGAGCAAGATTTCATGATGTCAAGCCTCGCGCATTTCAAACATTTCCTCTAAATGCTTACATTTCTAGATCTATTCCGTTACTTTTCCAATAATGAACATGTGTAAACTCTGGATCGGATTAAACTAATTTCTTTATATTAAATCAGATCAAAACAGCAATACTAGTTTTATGGGTTTTTTTGTAATTACCGCTCACGGATGTGTGAATATGATAACATTACCTAATCGTAAATAAGCTAAATACTGATACATTATCCCTTTTGTGTCGTTACAACAGCAACTAATTTGAAATGAGTTGAGTAAATTGACTGGGTACGACTTCATGAAATGAAGTACATTTTATACCGTGTGTAATTTCAAACGTTTGCATGAGGATTTATGTGACGAAATACAGTAATCCGAAACCAGTACAAAGTAACTGTCATTTAAAAAGTGATGCCACAATTCGCTCTGTATTGTCATTAACACAATGAAAAGGGAACGGTCAAAGGCAAATCGTAATATGGCCCGCAGTAACAAATTGATGTCTATAAAACTTAATCCCATTCGATTATTCTGTCATTAAGTGTTTCTGATACTGTTTCTGAAACCAATTTTACTTTATAAACAGGTGTTGATACAAATTACATTTCGGATATGCTTACATGTAATAAACAAGCTTGGAAATTTTCCATCACATCTTGAATAAATTGTGGATGAAAAAACACGTAACGTCAGAAAGGAAACCGAAACCGGTAATTTGGACAAGGAATCTGTGAAGTGACAACCACCCTGTGACAAGCTCTGTCGGGTACGACACACAAACGCAAAACTTGCACATTAATCTCGTGCAACGAGTCTTTGAGACGAGAGTTCAGTTTAAAAAATCAGTTGCAAATGAAAAGCAATTTTATATTAACCTTTATCGAGGGGTTGTCAAGAACGAGAATCTCGATACCCTCTGCGCTTCCGACAGTTCAGGTTCTGTTAAGCGACGCCTCCTTCCGACAGTGATGAATGGAGTACGTAACCGAATGTTAAAATGGCGTTCGTGACTCGCTGATACTTGGTTTTCGTTCGTTGTAGATTTTTGTTCGACAGATGTGAGATGTATCTTCATTTGTGTGAAATATTTTCTTTCTTTGCTGAAAATAATTGTCCCATTATGAAAAAACCCACAGATAATTTATTTACAAACGACGAATTATACAAACAAAATACAATTACCTTCTAAACCCATTTAGGTACTTTAAATGAATGAAAATATTTCCACATGTTACATCGTTAATATTGAATAATACACCAAGGCCAAAATAATTCAACATCTATATTTCTGAAAGGATTTTTTTTCAACAAATAGTAAATTGAACGATTAACGGTTCCTCTGCAGCAAATCTCTAGCCATTAAATCTCCATATTATTGGTGATTGGCGGTGCTCTACTTGCCTCCCCCATGCCCCTGTCCTGTCCGCCCTACCTCCACCCCCTCATCTACTCTCGTCCTCCTGAACGCCCGCTTTCACCCCTTTACAACCCTATGTAATTTTGACAAGATACGACCTGTGAATTGTTACATTCGGGTAGTTAAAGTCTTCGTTTCTCTGAAATTTTGAGTCATATCTTATTATCATTCTCGTTTCTTGAACATTTTCCTCCTGATCCCTGGGATAATCACGATTTTCCCATCTTGTGCTGGTGATTACTGTTATTTGATAAGGATTCCCTACGTTTAGCATATTAGTAGGTTGTAATTAAAGTTCTATTTGATAAATCCTTCGATAATGAGTATTACGCCTTGTAACATTGAGAAGGGCCAAGTCCATACATGTTATGGCTATTTTAGATTTAGTCTAATAATTGAATGGTAAGTTTAAAGTCCATGGATAATCCATGTTTGGTTAGGAGGAACTGTGTTTGAGGTTTTAATGTGTGCTTTGTCCACTCTCCTCTTTGAAGTGGTCACTCCTTTAGTTTAATCACCGGACGCTGGTCCGAGGCACAGTGGTCTAATTATGATTCTAAACTTCTGAAGTATCAAGTAGCCAGGCAAACCAAAAACATGACCAAGACTATAGGGTAGACAGATAAATAAAATTACAGACTTGACATAATAATTTGCAGACGCTCTAAACAAACAAGAACCTGGATTACCTGAATGTGCTTCGTTAGTAGATCCCCTCAGGTGAGTGGAGCAGGTGATGTGACTTACCTTGATTATAGACTGATAGCTTGAACACATTGTTACTGGCAATTAGTTCGAAGAGTATGGGATTTGTATATCATTGTAAAATCCATGTCTGTTTATCACTTTTCACCATGAGAAATCTATGTCACTTTTAAAACTTATTATCAGGTAAAATGTATCACGTGAAATCCATTTTAAAAGTGTGGTAATTTTACCCTCTGTTGGTAAAAAATGCTGTTGAATATTTACACTATATCACAAGAAAAAATATTTAGTTTTAAAAATAATATATCGTTCTTCATTCGATATAATCGGAGCATGATATTATTAATTATGAATCATCTTTCTATGGAACCTTTGTCAATTTGTACGCTGTTAGAAAATGTTAATTGATTTTAAAGCACCTTACTACTTATTTGTTCGAAAGTTATATACTACGGATATTAAGCATTTGTTCACCTATACGTTCATCGCGTAGTGGTATCATGTAAAAATAAGTTTGTTAGTGGTCGAATCTCAGAAAACAATCGCCCTTACAAAGTACAAAATTTTGCACGATTTTGGTCAGGGTGGTACCAAATTTAGAAATTCAAAATTACATATAATTTCAAACAGGCACTGTATAGTGCAAATATAACAAAAACATTATTTTGTACAAGGATACAGCTGCATATCAAAAGTTTGTTCACATACCACTGTATCGTAGTGCAGATATCAAGTAATTTTATTTTTTTGGACGTCAATAAAACAACTTAAGCAAAGCTAACAATGGATCATATATTGTCCATGTGTAAAAAAACGATTATTTAACCTATTTTGGAGCCATTTGTCTCTCATGCAATAATTCAAATTCTGGCATGTGGAATTAGACAGAAAGTGTCATATTTTCGAAATTATGATTTTCTAAAATTTCGAATAAAATATTCCAGTTCCAATTTCTGAGAAAATATCAGCATAGTCACATTGACTTAGTGCATGGAAACAAACATAATTTGTGTTTAAAGGTGACTCCTATAATCGTTTACCACCACAAGAATCAATGTGGGACAGTTTGACCGACGGTTTGGTGTGCATGAATTGAAACTGGTATTACTCTGTTCATGTTTGTATTGTCTGTTAAAATTTTCTGTGTAAAGATTTATCAAGTAAATATTGTGTCTTTAGACAACTTATGAAAATGGACAATATTTAGCTTCACAATCGAACTGTGCATAGATTGTAAGTATGACCTTAGTAATAATAATAATGATAATACTTTATTACCCTCGTTTGCATCATTACAGAGCTTGAACATACATGAAAGGCAACACAGGTAATGTGTGATACATAAACAAACACGTTCTATTAATTCAAAGGTCATTTAACAGATGAAAGGAATGAATGTATTTTTACCTCTATTGGTTTTATAACGGGGTAATACATATCTTCTGCCTGAAGGAAGCTTAACAAACTCTCCGTATCAGACATGATCTGGATCTGAAACAATCTTTAGAGATAATCTTTTTCACAAAGATATGATACATTGGTAAAAATAAATCCGCGATTTTCCCAGTAATTTGAACAACTTTTTCCAATCGAGACATGGTAACAATAGAAAAGGAACCATACATAACTGATTTTATAAAATTGATATCATAAAAGATACATAATTTTTCAATCCAAACCAATAAATATAATTTACTAATCTATAGTAATTCATCAATCTATATATACAAATTGGCACTAAACAACATTTTTACAATAATATCCGTGTTATGAAGAATCACTATTTTTTGCAAAATTGACTAGTCATGTCTCCTTCCCAGGTTCAAGCACAAAAGGATTTTTATCACTAATGATTTTTGTCAATTTAGATAGTAATAAAGATGTTTGATTTTTCCTCTTCAGTCTTGAATGGACATAAAGCCGTAACAAGCAATTGTCACTTTGTCTTATGCCAAGGGTTGGGTTTGAACCCAGGTGTATCCCAATTTGATGAACTGCCATCTTAATTCTTCATTGATATTTAGATAATAGCAATATAAATGCATCTAGCAAATGATGAAGAAAAAGTTGACGCATTGATATTTTAGATTTTAGACATTTCAGCTCTGATATTATATACTTATATTCAAACATCATTTTTAACCATCTGTCAAAATTGATGTTGATATGTTTTACCGCAAAACACATTTAATATCTTCTCAAACGTTTTGATCGCCCACATTATGATATAACTTCTTAAGAAGTTCACCTGAATGTGCCTTTGATAGGAGAGCTGTTGACGGTGTAACTCTCTTCCTCTGCTGTTAAGGGTGGGTAGAACCGTTTAGTTGTTAAACTGCTTGCACCCGCTCACACCTCTAACTGAAAAGACAGCTGTTTATTTTTAGTAATTTCACCAATGTGTATAATCTGTAATCCACATATATTTATCACCGCACGAACCAAAGCCCCCTCAATATGCCAGCGACACAAAACATCAAAACTGTTATTCACTAACTATATTGCGAGCAACTAAGCGTATTAATTCCGACATCAAACGCTGGTTCGTCAAATCGCATAAAACCTGAACTCTTTTGCACTATTTCTCTGTCCATTGAAGTATTGTGAAGAGTTTTCATATCAACAGTCATTAAAGCGAATGAAAATGCCAGACAGTAACTCGTGTAACTCCATTCCTCCTCGTCGTCAATACTAAGTGGAGTACTCTGTGCAATTTACAAAGCTCTTGGTTTGACCTGTCTCTAACAGCGTTAAAGTTTCGACATATGTGGCGCCCGCCCTTTGATTGTGTTATGTTCCTTCCACCTCATCAGTAGCTGATCAAACCCTACTATTCTTCGTATCAATTGAGTGTCCCGTACCCGCCTTGAGAACAGCATACGGAGAAAACTGTCTGTCTGACGTTACAAATTCCAAATGGAATAATGACTTCTCCCTTGGCAACGTCACATGCTTGTCAAAAGTTACCTTCAAAGTGAAAGAGTTCGATCGGCAGTTTATACGGCAGACTGGCGCCGAAGAGTTGAAAAATATATCTATGAATTGCGCGAAAATGCCTTTCTTCTTATCAAGTGTCCTGCAAATATGTCGTGCTTAATAGATATATCATACTTGTGTTCGTTAAACATGTGAAATTAGGTGAAAAATTGAGTGCCTAGGCATAGGTCGCTACAAAAGGGAGGGTTGAGGCGTGCATGCTAGCGCTGTGAACAATGTTAAATACAACAATCGATGACCCGTGCGTTTGTTCATCTTGGAAAATACACCTGGGACATTGTGGTCCTTCCGAGTTTATATGTTTCTTATAGAAAGAGAGGGGACAAGGTGGGGGTGAGGAAGTGTTGAACCGAAAACTAAGAATTTAGGACAATATGTTACATTTTATTATCTATTTATCGCCCCAAGTTTGTACAGGTTGCCTGGCATGGTGTGGGTGTTATAATGATAAGACGATGATATAGATGTTAGGGATGTATAGCAAGGTGTTCGAGTGTGTTACACCTATTCCAGGTGTAATCAAACATGCAATCATGAATATCACAGGTGTTAGGGAGTGTCAGTGGATCTCACTTTCAAACGATGTGATCTTTTATACTGCAATGAACATTGTTGTGTATTTCACCATCTTAAAAAGTATTTAAAACTTGAACAAGAAGCATAAACACTACTCTGTTACAGTTTGAAAACCTTGCACCCTGGAATACCCACGATTTTCTATTTACACCGTGACGTTTCTAACCCAGATATTGTGTATCATTATTGTAAGCACATTATAAACCTACAAAGGTTAAACCCACCCATTGTTACCTCTTTCAATGACTCACAAGCACCCGGATATGCATCAATACGGTGTAATATTAACTTATACAATCTTCTCCTCAATAAATATCATGTTTGCATCATTTGTGACAACACATGAATCTGATGCATGTATAATCATCAGAAAACAATATAGAAGTGATTTCACAGGCTTGAAAATTCTTCTGAAAATACTTCCGAGTATAATCTGTTTTTGTGATTGCACGTTTTAAACAATTTTCATTCAACTGTCACTTTTACCATGCATGAAGGAAATTATACAAACTATATAAAACTTATTCGTGAACTCTCAGTTATGTTTATATTTACACTTCTTCTACCACACTTACGTTTTATGTTTACGTCCTTAATGATTTATACTAAATTCACATTATTGAATTATTTTGTCCTCTGCATCTAAAGAGTATTTTCCTCTTTTTTGATATTTCAATCATGGAATAAAAGTTAAAACCCGTCTAAATTGTATAACGTTTAACAATTTATTTTCCATATAACGTAAAACGCTTCGTACACCATACTTTTATCTTCGTAAGCATTTAGCATGCAAAGGCGCTTGAACGTTTTCCCTACGGTTTTGAATATTCTCTTAGCTGTCGCTTTCAAAAGAGTATGAATTCAATTGCCAATTTCTTAACTTCCTTTCTCATTTGATTAAATGTTGGGGGTCTTTGAGATACACTCCCAAAGGGGCGTAACTCACTTTATTAGATTGAGCGAGTGGTTCAACTATTGTTTTATATGGAAATGGGCGGATAGGCAATCAATAGAATAGTTTCATAGGCAATTGGTGCTGAACCGATCATTCAATCTCTTAAAGGCCCTCAATTAATACAAAGCAACTTGGCATAGTTCTTAATTGAACTGTTGATATTAGCAGATTTTGATTAGCAAATTATACTATTTGTAAAACACTCATTTAGATTTACAATTGATCTATCAGCTTCCATTTGGATATCATCAAATATTGAAAAATTCGGTAATTTCATTTTTAAAATCCATAATTTAATTAATGATAATAGAATAATTAGTTGGCTGTTATCTTACGTTTCATGACGAAAAGGCCGTTTTTATTTAGATATCTTTTCACCAAAGAATGGTATGTATAATCCCATACTGCGTCAGGTTTGAGCTGGTAAAGGTAGAGATAATATTTTCCTCAATAATAGAAACCAACTATCAATTAATCGAATTAAGCAAACTTTATATTAGATGATACGAAATAAAAGAATTTTGATGTAAAATTAATGTACACGTACAATGTATACATCTTTATGCCAAGTGACACATCAAATATTTTAAAACCTTAATTTTATATTGGCTTATAAAAGTAAAGTTTTCGCCTGTAAAAAGCGATCATAAAATAATTACCTTCAAATATTAATGAAACATTATATGAGAGATAGAGAAAACCATATAGGCCAATGTCCCTTCTAGTTTAGGGTATACACATTTTAACATATGAAATACAACATTTGAAGTGGGGCCGTACAATGCTATGTTCCTGTACGTGTGTAGGCGTGTGATTAAATATATACTTAATTTATAAATAATTATCGGAAATAACAACATTTAAGCAATTTCCGAAATAAAGTTAGAGATTTTCTGCAATTCCTGAAGTTGGTATGATGAAGAATGTTTTAGTAGAAAGAAAAACTTCCATTAACCTTTACGAAAAACAATAACGCTAAATAAATGTATATATGTGATTTCTATCAACATATGATGTTTGAATAATAACGGAAAATTATTTAATTTTCATCCTTAGTTGAAAATATGTTTTCAAATTCTTTCATATCGCCAGCAGTGTCGCTCGAGCTCAACGGGGTAACCCCATAGCTCATTTAATTCCAAAAGGAGAACTTTATTTCCCTGTAACAATACTAAACCGAATCTTGAACGCACTAACCTTAACCATTGGTAGCAATTTGCTTTGTGCTTGTATCTTAAGGTTCAAATGCTCGATTTTCCTTTCTGAAACGAAATAATGTCACCATAACGTTGATCAAAAGAACGCAACCAAGCGTACACCCAAATGGGAATTTGCCTAGCTTAACTCACCTGATGTAACCCGCTTTTATACTCGTGTAGTAAGAAACAGTCTGCTGGCCTGTTTGACAACAAACCTGATAAACTTTCGTGTATATAAAGCCGGTATACTGAATGCAAGAAATATTGCAACCTATCTAGGGAGGACTTGTGCGTAAATAAAGCTGTACGCTCCTACAATTTCACACTAACTTACTCATTATTTGTACTGCACGTTTAAACTTCTACTGTATATTCGTATTGCATGATGTGTTGAAGGAGAGTCAGTTTGTAAGATCATGCCATTAACGTCTTGTCAAATCTTGGACCTATAATTAGATGCAAAATGTCACATGAAAGTATAAAATTCGAAAAGACTATTTTTCCTGGAAAATTCAATGATTATATATATTTGATAATTGATTATCACAGTTCAATGCATCTAAACCACAATGCATCTCAACATAATCGTTTATTGTGAATTGAATTTGAATTGATTATTTTACGAAATATTAACATTTGCTTAATAAAGAGCATTTGAAAGTTTGTATAGATAATTCCATGCAGTTTTACCACTTTCTGATCTCGCAAACAATTTCGTTTTATGCTGTTAATCATAGGTTGTTAATATTCTCCGTCTCCTATTGCGTTATTTATTTAACTTAAAACATAATAAATGCAGGTTCTTCACATGACTTTTTTGTAGTCGATTATAATCAAAATGATAATACATTATCTATAGAGGTAAACTTTTTACATAACACCGCATTGAATTTAATCCTTAACTGGATAACGTTTAAATACAATTACCTGCCTGTAGTAAATTTGACGTTTACAGCCCTCAGTCGAGTTAAGGGGCGTGGCACTAAGTCTTTATTAACAACACAAATAGCTTCAAATCGAAATCCATTATCTGTTAAGAAACAGATAGGATACAAGTGAACAACGCTGACACACAAATTATGCAATTTACAACATTTTAGTAGCAACTTTCTACAAAAGAGATCATGTTTAAGACGTCATTTACAACATCTCGTTTCCTTTTTCTTTGACAGTGACCATTAAATTAAATGACCATCATCCACGAAGCATGTCCACTATTACGAGACACAGTCTCCGATGATTCTTTATAACGTCTTGAACCATCCCATTGTGATAAATGAATGAGCAGCACTTGAAGGCGACACTGTGGTATGAAGGGGGACGCTAAACTCGTTTCTCCGCCGAACAAGCTCCTTAAGAGTGCTCAAGTCTCTGCCTTAATACAAGACACAACTGCGGGTGTGAACTAGCACATTATATCCGAAATGAAATCAGCAACCTAACATAGAGGGACGTCTCCGGCTTGAGGGTTACAAAAGCTTTATTACTGAGAATGGGTCTGCTTATTGAAGGTTCTTATAACGTGTAAGGTTATTGTAGCTTTTGCCATGAAATAGCTCCTGAGAGCGATACAAATAGGCTCCGTTGATGGGTTCACACCCCGAGGGAGGGGGTTGTGATTGTTAAGAGTTATATACACTGTGTTCAGTATATTCTTAAGCCGTGTTGAGAGGAGAGGGGTTGCACTAATCATATAGCACGGACACACTAGCAAAGAGTCACACTGCTTGCTTCTCTGTCTGTTGAATTATACGTGCCTCCTCATCAGAAGAAAGCCTATTTTTCAGCAATGTTTTAGCTTAACTTCATGATCACGATAATGATTCTGACGACGTTGTTGATCTTGATGTTTCAGACGTTTAAAATATAATTTACGTTTTAAGACACGAAAATGTAAACTATTCATGTTTTAAACTACAACGGATAAACCATGATTAAATGAGGTTGTTACCGAAAATACCGTTATGTGATTGTCCCAATAAATTACAAGATTTGTTCTGTGTCAGATTGTGTATATACACTGTCTGTATCAACTTCGTTAGCTACTTACTGGTAAATTCCTTTTATTTCTTATAACACGCTATGCAACAATATAAAAAAAATTATGACACAAACAAAAATGCCATTATCATGAATCAGTCCACTGAATACCACACATCTGCATTGTCAATAACAGAATTAGATAACCATTGAATTAAGTGACATAAATTGCTCCCGTGCCACGTTGTCTTTTAAAAAGAAAGGGGTCGATCTCACGATTCGCAATTGCAAAGCAATCTTTTCTTGAAGAATAAAAAGAGTTTCAACCTGGCTTGAGAAGTTCTATTTCCTTTACTCTAAACATTTAAGGTGTTCATACTAAAAATGACCCACGAAGTTTTCGCTTAATACGCAACACCATTAACTACGACTACAGATATTCGGGTGTTTTGTCTTCAGGAAAATATGATTTGCCTAAACTTAAAATATTATGGGGGATTTTGTGCTAGTATAACAGTAAAACCGTACTACAAGGCCCTTCAGAATACACTATATCGATACTGTTCAGATCCGTGCTATTTGACAAATCGTGTGCTGTTTCCCTTTACATATCGATGCAATAATAGCTATAAGCTAACATTCGAATGTTATCTCTGATATATAGTTTGAAACGTCGATTTGCAAAAAGCGTCTCGTATATTGCTAAACAGTTTCTCTCAATGACATAGTTTACACTTATTGGAACACATTTCATATGAATAAACAAACAACTTAATTCAACAACTTTGATATTGCATGAGAAATAAATCTTCCTTAATCCTTAATAACTATACATGTTGGTGATTTGAGGATAAGATGTGCTTTTGATGTATAATATAATGTAAAATAGTAAAGTTTTAATCACAGAAAGTGCGTTTTCTTGTATGACAATTGATTTGGTAAAAACGAAACAAATGGAAGCGTTTCTAACGATGTCATTCTCTATATTTAGTTTAACAGAAAGCAAATGATGTAACTATTTTTTACTCCCAAATTTATATTTCCTCTTGTGGGACTCTTCAGTACGTCATTTCAGCCTCCGTCGCACTTCTGGGAAGAAGGAGGGGAACTGGGCGGTGTAAAGGCACTTTGTCACCCACTCCATTTCCACCCCATCCTGCCTCTTTACGCCTTTTTGTATTGACTGACTAGTGGGAGATCCATCATTGACACCGTCTGGTCATTTCATCACGTGACGTCACCACGCCCAGATCCAAATAATCAGATGCCTTTCGATCTAATAGGTGTTTTTGTGGGGAAAATAGATTATCAAAATTTTGATTTCGGGAAATGTAGTTTTTGCTCATGAAAAGCAGATTTAACTAACTCAAAGCTGAAGTAATGTTTTTTCAAAATTCAAACTGATATTTTTATTGGTACATTCTGGTGAAGTTTTACGCAAAAATGGGTGAAATGCCAACCTTTTATTCAACTTAAATATTCTTTATTCTTTATTTATATATTCTTAGTAACACTAGCGAGCACCAGCGGTATCGTTACTTAGCTGTTACTAAACGACCTTCATCATTTGCTTTTGTATCTGCCTTTTTTATTTTTTATATAGCATATCAATTCACGTTTGCCAAAGTTTGGAAAAGTTTAGTACGAGTGTTACATTTTACATTTTTCAATGGCATTTACAAATAACAAACATCATTACCTTCTCTGTGTACTGGTAGATCCCTAAGGCTTCACATTGAATTCACTTTACATTTAAAGATCATTGAAGAATTTGTAAACTTCAAGAAACATTTTAATATTGAATTAATATTCTTTCGTTTCTCTCCATTATAATCAGAATAAGAAGTATTGAGTAAATACTCATAAACCTTTTTTTTAGCTTTTGTATCAGGTTCCATAAAAGCGTTAATCATTCATAATGCCAAATTGATTATACTGATGACATGCTATTAGAATGTCCCAGATTGTTAAGGTTACCTTCGGACAAGAACTCGTTTTATTAGCTCCATGTATCAACTGAATAACTGAGATTGAAAACGAAATTTTCATCATACGTCTACAATACTGACGCTCGCAAAAGGAATTTTAATTACACGCATTGTAGAAATCAGCTGTCACTCTGAATCAGACGAGAGAGCCACAACGATCTGCTCAAAAGAAGAAAGTGAAATCGTCCCGGCTGTATTAACAAAAGTTTGGCCCAGAGCAAGGAGGCTAGGATGTGAATCGTTGTCAGATTTGCCTAGTATTGGCCCATTAGGTCTTACTTTATCCAAATCTTTTGAGAAGATTTCAATAGCAGGCGTGTCGACGGATGAGTTTCAACTAAAATGAACACAAGCTTTAGCTCCGAGAGCACTATTTCCTCATTCTAACATCGCCTCAGAAACAAGGTTTTGTTCCGAGAGAGCACTCTATGGAAGGGATGAGGGATGTAGACTGTCAATTGCAGAAATATCACCATTAGTTTTGCTCAGGTAACCATGAAAACGCTGAGCCGAGAGTCTTTAAAATCTATATTGTTATTGCAGAGAATGACAGGGTTTATCTCACGATATAGAAACGTATCAACTCCAATAGATTTCACCCGGTGACAGAGAAAGACATTGGAATTGCAGTGTTCTGTCAATGCCTATTTCAGATAAACGCTCACAGGGGTCCCCTGCTGAAGCCCGGAAGATTTTGACATTGATAGACAGGTGGGAATAGCATGTTTCACATCAAAGAGCACGCCACCAGGTGTCAAAAACTACAACCTTGTCGTACTCCACCTGATGCGAGTTTACCTGTAACGTCATCTGACGTGCTCAACAAAGGGAAACAATCCTGGTTTACATGTTTTGTGTATGAATTCGTCAGCGTTTGAGGAGATTTTCTACAGAGCTTTGGAGAATCTTGATACATGAGCCTTGTAACTTATGAATATGTAATCTAGAAGTTTAAACTGATTCAATTAGTTTATCAAGCCTAAAACTGGGATCGCCATGAATCATATGTCTGTTACGAAAGTATTGATTACGATTACATGTACAATGCATTAAAACTCTTTAAATCCTTTTGATCTTGTACGTTCTTTTAAGACTCAATTACATCGTTGTTGCCTCCGTATGAGGTTCCGATTAGAAGATAAATCGTTGCGTATGTAAAATTTCTGGGAATTCTTTGCTCTTACACACCCGAAAAATAAGTTTAAAACCGACGCCGTCATCCGAAGGTTCTAAAATATTATGTTTTCCGGTGTTGAATAACAATGAATTCGGAAATGTTACCAACCAAATTGTTAAATGATATTGGAACATGACCGTTTAGCAAACTCTTTTTGCGTCCAATCTTCTGAGTGGAAAGAGCTTTTGGACTGTTTCAGCATAGTAAGTGGTAAAGAAAGGTCAAAACAAGGGACTTCCCAGCTTGATATACATTCAAAACTTTGTATATATACTGAACACTGCTAATAATAAAGGTGGAATATTACAATATTTATTATGTCATATTATACCGAGATAAACATATGTTTAACCCGTTCGCAAACACCGATAACCTCAGGACAAAAAATCTTAAACTTGTTCAAGTCCATGTTACAGTGACGCGATCATTATGAAGTCAAAACAGTTGGTTTTATGACGGCATTCGCAAGAAAGCGGTCACATGAATCATGGTGTCAAAATTGTTCAACGTTAGCGAGTTTAGATATTATGATTAGATAAAAACTAATTCTTTTTGAGAATAATACATGATGTGTACAGGTTACTGTGTAAAATCTTAGGATACACATTTATATTAAATGTTGTATATATGTTATGTTGTAAGAATGAAGCCTTCGAAAAGGTAACAGAACATAACACACGAGATAACACAGATAATACATCTATTTCTAGGTGCATATGTTCTGTGCAAGTTTAAGCATTCATAAAATTGATACCGTCATAGGTTGACAGTTTGCTTCGTGAAGACATAAACGACCAATGAAAAAAGGAATAACGTCTACGCAAAATTATAAATTCCCTCTCCTCAAGATCCTATTTAATATTCAACTTCTGTTAACCCTCTTGATAAAATATTCTCGTTCGGAAAAATTCTTTACCATCTAGCCCGAGGCTGTACGACTGCCCCGCAAAGTCAACAGAAAATCTTTAAGGAAACTAATCAAAACGGGCAAAACGTTAAAATAGGAATATAAAAACTAAAACTTGTCAAACGTAAGGGATGCTTTGAGTGTTTTTACAATTTCCTCGGCAAACAAATGTTTGTGTATCGGACAGAAACATGATTTTGTCGGCCGTATGCCATCAATTGTGGAAAAGAAAACGTTTGCTGAAGTTTACAAAAGTGTTCACATTGATGGTCTGTGACCCATATCGTACCAAGATACTCGAGCGAATGTACAATCAGAGAATTGTACTTGTACTTGTAGCGAGTGTTTACCCTATACCATCTGCGTACTGCACTCTATAGTCGCCCTGTCGAGGCTCCAATCATTGCTGGTTTACCTCACTAGCACATTTCAAAACCATTGCTTTTGGGACGTTTCCACGTTTCCGGCGTCCAGAGGTTGACGCTGCTACATGACGGGATTCTTGGGGTGCAGGCTTCTTCATCAACGATAGTTTGATATTAATATTTCTGCGTCATCAGCTTCTCGAGGTTCACACACCAAATATACATCATAGGTATTCATGATTATACTTCTCCTTCCATACTTCTGAGGGTGCCCATGTCCTCATAAACGGCTTTTGAGGGTGAACACTTCCTCTTTTAGGGATGCACATTTCCTTTTCTTTGTATGCATATTTCCTCTTCTGTGGATGCACATTTCCTCTTTAGGGGGGGAGGGGGCACATGTCCTCTTCTGTGGATGCACATTTCCTCTTCAGGGGGGGGGGGGGGGGGGGGGGGGGCACATTTCCTCTTTTGTGGATGCACATTTCCTCTTCAGGGAGGGGGGGCACATTTCCTCTTCAGGGGGGTGAATGCACATTTCCTCTTCAGGGAGGGGGGCACAAGTCCTCTTCTGTGGATGCACATTTCCTCTTCAGGGGGGAAGAGGGCACATGTCCTCTTCTGTTGATGCACATTTACTCTTCAGGGGGGAGGGGGCACATGTCGTCTTCTGTCGATACACATTTCCTCTTCAGGGGGGAAGGGGGCACATGTCCTCTTCTGTTGATGCACATTTCCTCTTCAGGGGGGGAGGGGGCACATGTCCTCTTCTGTTGATGCACATTTCCTCTTCAGGGAGGGGGGGGGGGCACAAGTCCTCTTCTGTGGATGCACATTTCCTCTTCAGGGGGAGGGGGCACATGTCCTCTTCTGTGGATGCACATTTCCTCTTCAGGGGGAGGGGGCACATGTCCTCTTCTGTGGATGCACATTTCCTCTTCGGGGGGGGGGGGGGGGGGGCACATGTCCTCTTCTGTGGATGCACATTTCCTCTTCAGGGAGGGGGGCACATTTCCTCTTCAGGGGGGAGGGGTCACATGTCCTCTTCTGTGGATGCACATTTCCTCTTCAGGGGGGAGGGGGCACATGTCCTCTTCTGTGGATGCATATTTCCTCTTCCGTGGATGCCCATGTCCTCACAAACGGCTTCTGGAGTGCAAATTTCATATTCTGCGGTTGCAAATTTCCTAATCACCGGCTCCTTTGAGTGCTCATTTTTTCTTTAAAGAGCCATTCCGTGAGTTGGTGGAGTCAAATATGCCAAACTTAATCAATGGTGTCATTCGATCGTGAAGTATCGACTGTTACCATAAAGAATCATTTTAAAGATAATTGGATTTTTTAACAGTGACAATACGAAGGGAGAAAGTCGCAATTATGATCGAAAACCGGACAGTGGCGCGCGTCAAACAGCCAAACGTAATTTTGGAGACTTATCTTAAACAGCCAGGAGGTCAGTTTGGAGTTGATAGTGTTTGTTAGGTTAAATAACTAGTATCCATGTAAACTGAACGTGTGATCTCCGCCTCTGTGCATTTATAAGGCTATTTTTAAATGTTCATGGAAAACCAGTATTTGCCATATGTATGTCTTTTGGACATGAAAAATTAAAATGTTTTGATTTTATATCATAACATATGTCATTTAGCTTCGTATCAGAGGTGAATAATATGTTATGAAAATCACGGAGTAGCTCTTTAATGGTTTAGCTTTGACATTTCCATATCATCGCCTTTTGACATACACACCTTCTCACTGGCTTCTGGGAATGCATATTCCCTTATCGAGGGAATCGTTGTGCACATTTCCTCCTTTGGAAGTGCATATTTCCTCACCACAAACTTCTGAT
Organism: Phorcus lineatus; assembly: GCA_921293015.1. Classification (NCBI taxonomy): domain Eukaryota; kingdom Metazoa; phylum Mollusca; class Gastropoda; order Trochida; family Trochidae; genus Phorcus; species Phorcus lineatus. The sequence continues at coordinate 28,402,118 of OV121091.1, forward strand.
GTGCACGCTTCTACGTCATCGATATTTTAACGTGCACAATTCTTGTCACCGGCTTTTGAGGTTGCACATTTCCTCATCACCGGTTTCTATGGGTAAACACTTTTACATCAAGTTTTATGGAGGTGCACGAGGTGTACGATTCAATATCGACGACTTGAGGAGATGCATGTTTCCACATTATCTACTTATAAATGTACAAACGACGATCAGGCTTGTTAAGGAGTCTGGTTTATTTCCTACATCAAAAGGGAGTTCTATATAGAAAAAGCATCATCTGTCTAATTTGATAAAAGGAAAAAATAAATGTCGGAACAGTTGAATACCAGAGTACGGCTATATATTTACATGTTTTCATTTCTCATTTGTCTAAAATGTATTGCTGGTGTGAGGATTGACTATTGATTAATCACGTTTTCAACACGAATGTAAACGAACACGCACACATTTATTAACTTATAAAAACATTTCAAGTTTTGGGGGGAAACAAGCTTTTGTAACTCGAATACGGTATTGCACACGCGTAAAATGTTTCTATTGTTACACACTTTGAGAGTACCATCTAAGCAATGATAAACGCCTTATTCGTACTGCATGTTTATCACACCACAAACGTTGCAGGAATTAGAAATGCTTCAAATATAGAAATTGGTAACACCAAACAGTACGGTACATGTAAAACTATCAACAAGGGGTTACTGTCCATTTCTTATTAATGTAAGAGAAAGAACATATACCTTAGTGCCGTTATATGGCACCGTTTTCATTTAGCTGTAAAGATTCATATCATGTTAGCGATGACTCAGGGTGTGCGTATTTATGTTGCTGTATTTATTAACACCATCTTTTCAATTTCAGTATATGATCGATATACATAGATAGTTTCAGTAAATCTACATTTTTATTTAAACATATTCACATTTTGATATTTTCTCGAACAACAGGCTGTGGATATCAATGATTCATACAAATATAAAAACAATCTAACCAAATTGTTACTAAAACGTTTGTTCAAATATTTTTCAGTCACATCAATCCAAATATAGTCTGAATTACTTACAGATTTTCATCACAATGGGTAAATTATGATCTTGAAATGTCTATAGATTTCTTGCATGGAAAGAAGTGGGCCCATTTCCCCTTTTCAGTTATGCGACAGGGTCTATTAATTGATACAACTCAGCTTATTACCTTGATACACGGAGCCTTCGATATCAGCGCTTCAATTCTTTAAGTCACAGCATTATCATTGGCTACTAGCACTCTATAATTGTTATAATTTCGCGATAATGAGAGTAAGCGGGGTCTAATGATGACAGGTTATCACCGGTGTTTATTGCGAACTTTGGTATGATGTCAGCTCGTGCATGAAGCATAAAATCGCATCACGACAAATTGCATCAAGCGGTCTTTAATATTTAGTGTCTTGTATTGACGACTTCGTTCTGAGTCCGTGGGGAAGCCGTTTATGAAGCCTTTATATTTGCGAAGCAGGGACCGTATCTCCAAGTATATGTGAATTTATCTTAAAGTTCAAATAATATGACATTGGCGTTCAGAAAATGCTTTGTTTGAATTCCTTACAAACTAAATCATTGCACTTTCCTTTTTTTGCAGAGTAAAAACTTTGTTGAGAATATGATAAATAGGTATCTATATTTATTTGTAATAAAATATTATTTCATTCATTTTGGTTTCATAAGCCGTTTCTTATATTGTAAAGCATAATCCTTCATCCTTCAGATATCGTGTTTATGTAAGACGCTCTGTCATATAGGTGTGGTTTCAGTGCTGATGTACGGTCAATATTGTCAGTCGGTTGGCAGTCACAGGGGAAATAAACTACACCATTGACATCTAACCATATTTTAGGAAAAGCGTACGAAAAGACGAGTAATAAACTTTTAGATATCGATTTTAAATTCATGATCGGAACATGAGTCCTTCATTAGAATAAATAGATATGACAAGATTGTTCCGAGGAAAGACATGCTGAAAACTATTAATTGGATGACAATGAAAACAGAAATAATTAAACGGTTCAAAACGTCCCCAATTTCCTTCGTATTTTATTAATTTTAAATACAAAAAAATTACTTTACTATTTTCTATTAAGATACAAAACGATAACATTAGCAAGAAATGCAATTAAATCCGTGTGTGGCATTGAAAAACAGTAGTTCGCACTTATACTATTAAATATAGAAACCACACATTATTGTCTACTATTTCATAAGTATTCTTGCATTTCTTTAATAATATTGTTTGAGCTCAATGTTGTTTTTTTTAAATATCTTTCTTTGTCAGCATAAAAATATAATATAATTTCACGGTGGTTAATATTCTCTTTTTTATAAACTTTAATGACTTTACACTAGCTGAACCACTAAGCATTAAATGGGTTTTGAATTATATAAAACATTAACATTTTACAAACCCTTTCATAGTTAATGGTTTTCTAAAGATGTCTGAAACAATTGACTTTCAAACTTCTATAATAAATAATTACGTCACAATTCTTAGCCATTTCTTTTAATGTTTCACAAAACAATCTCTACAAGAAATGAATCGACCATTATGCTTTTCATTCATAAGTCAATAAAAGCTCACTGATTTTTAAAACAAAAATGTCAAAAAATGGTTTGACATAGTCCCTGCATATGAAATACATATTTCTTTCAATGGTTGCGCTCCACTTGCCCTTATTAAGAGAAAAGACGAAGGTTCGATAAGGACAGTAGCGATTGCTGCTTGAACCGCCGATATAATGATTCAAACTCAGGTGTAGCGGCGTTAATTTCACCTGAGTTGACGCGTTGCTTGATTGCAAACACCTGCCTAGGTTGAAAAACAAAGAGGGGTCGATAAAAAGAAATTGGGGATACAAAGAAGAAGGAATAAAGACTGAACAATTATCTCCTCTCTTAAATGTTTCATATTTGAGAGAACAGCTTTAAGAGGTTTGGTTTCAATGGAGGCCGAGAGGACAGCCAGGACTTTAGAGGTGGAATTGTCTGATAACGATCGGAAAGTATAATTGTTGCTGCGTGTATTAAGAAACTTAAACAAGTGATGGACAAATATGAAAATAATTATTTCATGTTAACCTTTTTGAGTTGACATCAATTGTATTCTGACATTTGAATTATTTCAAGTATTGTGTTGTCATCAAAAGTTCTACTGCCATAGGCGAATAAAACCCAATGATACACAGGATATTTTTATGTAATATTTCAGATTTTAAACTGATAACAGCAAAATAGTTTAGAACCCTACCTACATGTAACAATTAACGCCTTTTAAGTTTGATATTTTCAATTATGATACTTCTGTCTCGTTTGTCGTTGCCTGTTTGTTTGGGACAATGACTAAACTTATCAAGTATCAAAGATTTGTTTCATATCCAATACATTTTGATAAAAAGATATATAAAGATTAGAAATTCAATCGACTTTACAGTCCAATAAAATCTTTGAGGGAATTTTAGAAGTTGGTAAGATTTAATAGAGAACAAGTTAATGCAAGATTTGCAATAAAGAAGTTGTAAATCCTAAGACGTTTTTCTCTATTCTGTCCAAATGTCAACATTATCGATACCCTTTTCAATAAATCAAGTAATATTTTGTATATAGATAAACTTAGGAGTAAAATTATGTACGAATGCCTTAAAGCTTGAATACACAGATTATTCTTACTGAAATTCTATGTTTAGTTGATCTAAAGTAAATACCTCAAAATGTAGTGGGAGGATGCTCAATGCAATGGAATAAACATAAGTAAACAGTGGGCAGATTTAAACCTACCTCGGTCATTAGTTCGAATACCCGCAGGTCAAATGCGCCTCGGTGTCAATGAAAGACGCCTAACAATGGTATAAGCGGTTACTGTATCTAGCATAGACAGATCGACATGTAGAGAGCGGTAGTACTAAACAGCTTGAATCGATTAGCCAAATCAAACAGAACCATTGACAAAAGATTTGCAAATCAAACACACCCTCGGCGAGAAGTTCTGATCAGTCGTTGAGGATTATGGGTAACGAGGTGTGAATCTCGCGCACTGACGAGAATCCGCGTGGTTTAAGATCAATCGTCATGTGAATGGCTATAAGGGATATTCACTGATAAGAAGAGTGTTGCATTGTAGACGGATTATGAGTGCGTGTCGGGATTAAGAAGAAGTTTAGTGTTGAAGCATTGTAATAATCATTCTGGTCATTGAAGCTGTCAATAGGTGGCGGATTAGACACAAAAGAACACTTTCACTGTATTAAATATTATTCGGTATGATATATTTATTGATTAACTGTCAGAAATGTATTAATCATAATATATTATCTGAATACTTCCATCGTATCTTTCTGAATTGACAAATTCATCTTATTTTATTGTATGTTTTATATTTCAAATCAATGTGTATCAAAGTTTGACCCTAACACTTAATGAATTAGGATGATATATGTTATTAAATACACTATGTAATGAAAAGGAACACATGCATAATTCAAAGGGTGGCAAAATTATGTACTCATCTACTAATACATTTAACACTCAGTACACATTTATCATACATAAACGTCTATTAAGATTTCTCTAATTCAATTAAATTCAAAATACCTCACTTTGTGCGTTTATTTCATAACTGATGGCGTCTATTATATCTCTCAATGCGTTGGCAAAGAATCATTCACGAAGACAACTTTTAATTATTGATTGTCAATGCACCATTTATCTATGAATAAACTTGCATATATCTTAAACAACAATAAATACCATGCAAACAATCAAGTCGAATTTTACTTTATACACAAGCATTAAGATATGTATACAAGTTATCAAATATTCATTTAATTTGTAACAAGCATTAAAATAATACAGATCAAAAGATTGATACAGATTAATGTATGTGTACAAATCCCATGAAATTCCTTATCAAAGTCGGTCTCTTGTGAACATGCAAACCAGCCGACAACCTGTCTGTGTGAGTGATATAGATCATGATTGCAGGTGTTATTTCGAACAGGTAAGAATATTCGGGGTGTTTTACCTACGGCGGGTGGCGTGGTGTGATGAATTTACAACCACAAAGCTGTAAACATCAGATTTGCAAGGTTAATGTGTGAAACACAAAGTGTGGGATATCTCTTTAACGATATACTTGATTTTGAGGCCACGTGACATGATGAGTACTGCTACAACCCCCGTCAACGTTTTTTTAGCCTTTTTTATATCCAAAATAGGTGTTTATCTAAATTGTTGGTGATCATATTAGATTTACCAAATTTGTACCAATTTTTTCTGAATAACAAATTGAGGTTTCAAAAAAGTTGAATACTTGATTTTCATGATTAAGCATTTTGTCGTCTGATAATTCATGATCTATTTCATTTATTCACACTCCCGATGTCAATTTTAACAACAGCGTTTTATGGTATTTGTATGCTTTGATTCTTCGTAAATGACATTTTACCTTGAAATTCTACAATCACATGTCAATCAACTTTCGATTTGAAAACAGCACAAAAAGTCTAATGCCGAAACGATTCGAAGGAGACATTCTTTGTTTCAATAAGGACATCCAAACAATCAAAAAATCACTCAATTCTTTTAAGTGATTTTTAAAGAGGAATTTCAGAGATAAAAGTAAAGGCTGTATAAATGTTACCAGGTTGGATTTAATCAGGCGAACTGACGTCCTTCTAGAAAACAGCGCCTCCTGCAAGCCTCTTCACTCGACTTAAGGTGTCGAAAAGTCAAAGCTTTGAAATCTAAAGTCATTTTCACACACGGTGATAAAGAATAAAGCATATTATGATCCTATTCACGAACTCCAACTTACACTTACGTAGAATAGCGGCAAGTTCTAAGACCGACTAATTGTCAAAATCCTTTTATTTTAAACGTTACGGAAGAGGGCAGACCCTATCACGTTCTATGAAAAACTCCAATTACCACAACAAGTGTTAATATTGAGCCTAATAAAGAGAGGTTTGGCACTTTATAAAGCGTCGATGATACTGAATTCAAATGGATAACAAGGCGGCGGCACCATCAAAAGACTCTGATTGTGAATTACCTTTATTTTTACCTGTTACTTCACACAAGCGACCCTTATCTATTGCTGTGCTGGGGAGGGGCCGAACCCCTATTGTGATTACGTGAGGGGGAGGGTCACTTGCTATTGTCAGGGGAAATGAGAGGGCAGCCTCCCCTCCCTTCCTAGAACACGTCAGTACCTTTGAGGGCCAGGTATAATATCCCGCATTACCTGCTCTGACTCAATGTAATTATAGCGTAGAATGTTATACCTGTAGTCAGTGAACATTTAATTACTGACCGGACCTAAACCAGTGGTCATCTGCTCATTAGTCCATCTGTCCGGTTTGACCTGTACTTTAACGCTATTTAAACGATTAACTTTTGGTAATGGAGACCTACACATACAGAACTCGCTGTAGAAATTCATGCACTTCGATTTTTTCTCTGGTTGTTTCGTTTGGTAAAATTCTTTGGCCTATAGTGATTAAATTTGCAGTTCAAAGACAATTATTTATGGAGAATGGCTTGTGTATCTTAGTGCTTTTTTCAGTAGATTAAAATGTTTTAAAATACGTTATAAGCCCTCGAATAGTTGTTTTTATGGATATGAGGAACACAGGAAAGCCATAGTCAATCAACGTGTGTAATCAATGTAATGAACGATGCACAAAGAGGAGTGGATTCACCAAAAATAATCACAAAGTCCCTCATGACTTGTGACGATCTCATCGAAATTAACACTCTCAGGTAGCCGAGTAGGTAAAGGCGCTGAGGTTATAATGGTTGACTAGCTTGTCCGATACCTGTCTTGCCAATAAAAACAAATATACTTCTAAATGTCTTACGATATTTTTTTTAATCCTATTCAGTTATATTTATTGACTTATTTCATCGTTCTTGAAAGAAGCACTCTGGTTTGTATCATTTAAAAAACCAAAATCTATCCCCCTTTCCAACCGGAAAAAATCAATGAGCAGTTCATTATTGAAAATTAACCACTGTTAACACAAAATCGTGATTTCATCACTATTGATCAAGCATTATGAATCCAAGTTAATTTGAACAATTACTTGGTATGTTTTATTAAACCCCGATATCCCCATCCCCACCCCCACCCCCAATTTCCTTTCGTATTTACTTCTAAGTTTATCTATATACAATAAAATTCAAAGATTTTAATCAAGTTAAAGTGCTTAGATAACTTGTATTTACTGAAAGGTATCGTTTACACTATCATGTAGCATAAGACACGACATAACCACTCAAGTATATGCAAAATAATACCAGTAATGCTGATCGATAAAAAATGACAAAATAAATCTGTTTTAACTTGCTGAAAGTTCAACATTTATGGGAAGTTCTGTACGAAGTTCATTATTTCTTCATCATTTACCTCAATGCAGAAACCTAAGATAACCCAGGTTAAACTTCAGTGATTGAGCTTGAACTCTGACCTTGCATTCAAACTTAAATGGCCGTAATTTCAGGGTTATACAAATTGTCTGCATGGGTGCCGAATCCTGAATCTGAATCCTGTTTGATCGTGGAGCCGGAAGAGCGAGGAGAACATTGGGATCGCTTCAATAGCACTCTGAACAATGCGGCCAATGCTAACTCCTTCTCTGGTGTCTAAATAGTCTTATTAAGCTATCCGATTTCGTTTTAAGAAATATGATTACCAGCCTTAACGTTCTATCGCTCCGGACATGGCTAGGAAGAAAATCCGTTCAAATAAATTGGTCCATAATTTTAGTATTTATCGCTAGTGAAGTTACTTTCTGTCGAGGGAAATTTGCTGGTGTTTACATCAATCGGCGAAACCGATAATCGTGCCTAGTAGGCCTCTATCGGGTTATCTGCTCTGAGGAAACTTCCCATAAAACTATGAGGACATGTTGGGAGTGAGTGTCCTGTGAACACGATCATATTCTTTGAAAGGCTTCTCAAACTTTGAAACATACCAAGCATATCGTATTTCAAAATTTGGCCCGGTAGCCCGCATCTGACGTATCATTTCGCGTATTGTCAGAAAGAGATTAAAGGATTTTCCTGATTAGGCCTGATTGCGAATTGTGATATTCCGGCGCTGTCATTTTAAAGAACATAGTTCTTTTTATTGGAGTAAATTTGAAAGCTTGGCGACTCGCAACAAGCGCCACATCGCCGGCACACAATACTGGTTTATCATACGGGTTGCGATACAATCTTTGCGTAATGTAGGAGTTGTGGATAGTTTGACGATAAAAGGGAAATGGTGCTTTTTAAACCACTCAAGAGATGTCGTAAATCACGCACTTATCTATCCACAGTGGATGTGTTACACAAAATTACTAGGCCTTTTTCTTAACAATACAGTATTTAAGATTTGATAAATCTTCTGGATCAATTTTCAAAACACCTTGAAGGCAATGTTGGTTCGCCGTTTCGGGCCATCTGTCATATTGCGAGGGCTACATCGAACCAGATGGTGTCGTTCACTTGTTTTAACTTTTCCGTGCCAGTTCCAATCTTAGTTTGTCATAAGAAGATAAATGAAATAACAAATACTTACATTTTAGATGAAACGACTTTGTAAGGGTCAATGATGACGATGGTCATTATTATCATCATTACTTTTATTATTGTTGTTATCTTAGTGTGAAAAAACGAAACGTGGATGGAGCATTTCCTGTTTCAAACTAGAAATAATCATTATTTATGTTTTAAATGCACTTTTAAAAGCAAGTATTTTCGCACTTAAATTGGCTGTTAAGGTTATATGAGGACATGCATTAAAATACTTGTTATTCTTTACAGTTGATTGCAATCCTTTATGTAAAGGTTAAGACGCCCGAAGTCGCAATGTGATATAAGAAAACGTAAAACTCGGTAGTACACAAATGAGAATAGTTGATTGTTGAAAACGACTTACTGGGAATGTGTTCAGCTTTTGGACATATCATAGTCAGTTAACTGAGAACATAAGATGATATGTTGATTAATTTAGTTATATCTAAGACTTTAACGAATATTGTTTACACATCATAAGCATTGCTGTTGGACTAACCATATAATTTACCATATATAAACGATATCATAGTTCGTGTGGATTTAATGCAACGTTTACATTTAATACTTCTAGTCTTTAAGAATAGACTTTATAAACTGAGTTAGTACACATTCTACAAATAACTAGTCGTCTTCAGTATCGAGAGATGGGTATTTTCTGAGCATCATTCATATCTAAGAAATATTGGCGAGCGTCACTTCCTTTGAAGGAAGCACTGCAGGTCAGAACACCGGCAAGAAGAGAAGGTGTAAGAAACATTGACTGTATAAAATAAAAACATCAGCGTTTACCTAGGAAGGAGTTTTAAAATACTCTTCCAAAATGAATCTTATAAAGGTTGGGTAATTTCAGGACGCATGTTCCTGGGGTAAAATAGTGTAGAGTATCTGGTCATTAAGCCCTATGTGAGGGAAGACGTATTCAAACAGCACTCTAAAAGTTGAGAACTCATATACGATTATAAATTAACCTTAAGGAATTCTTAAATAAAAATCCAAATGATGCAAAAACCAAAACGCTAAAACAAATACGCATAAAACCACTTTAAAAGTCTGCATTTCCGCTTTAACCATGCACCGTATAAACTTCCTGATATTTATCTGGAAACCAGAAATAAAATATGCAAACTGTATGACGTGGGGTGAAAGGTATTGGCTTTGATAAGAGCTAATTATATCACATATCCTGCGCACAGACGTAGAGGGTTATAGCGCGAGTTTTACGACTTCTTCTCGCGGAATGTCATGTTCGGCGACTTACTAACGATGTCTAATTGCCTTTGCAAACAGCAGGTGATTTCATCTAATTCTCATAATTCCATCCAAATTGAAAGCTTGAGAACTAATTGGAATCAAGATCTATCAAGTTTATCGCCGGAGATAATTCAGTGTCGCCTGTTGCTTTGACCAAACAAAAACAACGTGTACTTTTATTGGTTCCTGTCCGGTTAAAAGCTTTACTGACGGCGTGAACATGCCGATGCATTGCATGTAATGTGATAATGGGTTATCGTGTAAGTTGGATTATAAGCCTAGATTGATATGATTACAAGGCGAGGAAGAATTTATTCTTTTGGAGTCAGGTTGAGCCGTTTTAGAAGTTACTTCGCTGGTTTGAAGTCAAGTTTAACGTTTTACGTTTCCTTTGACAACGAACTTAACATCTTAAAAATGAGGATTTTAAAACCGGAAAAAGGATGTTAAGTTTTTGACGCTATTGTACGAAGTTTATGGCATTTTGTTCTTCAATTCGAAACTTCATTTTACAAGGATTTGCCTGAACGAACCCAGAAGTGTCCAAATTAAGAAGCTTCTCATCTGTTGGCAGGGGAAAAGCTGACACTCAAGCTATGAAGTAGGCAGGGGAAGCTCACAAAAAACGAGGTGCCTCTTTACAAATTAGTTCAGTAATCAATCTTTTGTTGTGTCTTGGCGATGAATTTTATGACATTGTTCTCGCAAAGAGTGACCGAAATCTCTGACCCTTGGCGATAGTATTTGTAACCAGGAGAGCGCGTAATCGCCTTTGAAACAATATTGAGGAGAGGGAATAGAAGTCATGTTCACCTGAAGAGAAGAGCAAGCGCTTTGTGAGCGCCGAGGGAGTTGAACAGGCACTTTGTGAACACTGTTTTCCATTCGTCGGCTCCCATGATGCACTCTTTTGATAGACGTGTCCGGTTGTCAGTTTCATTGCGCCGTCAACAGTAACATGACGGTTTAAGAAGATACTCGTCTATAGCTTCACTCATCTTTAACCCTTCAATCACGCCAGATACCTTTATCATGAACTCGCCCACTGTAGACTATCCGGTTTTCGACTATAATCTGGGTTTGGGACTCAATTCAAGATTGCAATGTATCTGATATAGGATTGGTGGTATTTATGGTAATAATATTCTTTTATAGGCTATTGTTCATAAAAGTAAGAGAACGTACTTTGTAGATATTACATTGGATGAAAGGAAAGTTTGTCATTATGTTATATAGGTGTTTCATGATAAATTCGTGTGCTGAATTTTCAAAATTAACGCCTATTTCTCAGAGTCAATGCCAAAGGATAACCACTTTTTAAAGTTAAAAATTCCAAAAGCATAAATTTTGCAAGATTGTCAGTTTGTCAATAAATCACTTCCTAGCATTGATTAGATCAGGTTTAGTGAATATTAAACTAACGTCTACCTTACTCAAGGCGCCTGCAAGTATCCTTACAGCAGTAAATAAAACCGCCAGATAATCAGGAAACTATTAGACGTTAAGACACAGAGTCAGCTAGTCTCTGATAAAGCTATGAGGTTTAGTATATACATTGAGATGAGATATGACCATTACATTGAATATCAGCAAAAATATCGATTTGCTTTTTAAGGTGAGTTCGTTTCGGTTTCGAACCAGGTTAAAGTGAACATATTAAAGTAAACATAGAAATAAAAGACAGACTATAAGTAAGCCTAACCTATCAGCTTCTTGTAGTCAGTGATGGAACATGAAGCTCGGTTACTCTGAAATCTGATCATTTCAGCGACCTCTGACGACGTCAGTGACACCCTACGTTTTCTCATTTTTATTTGTAACATTTTGACGTAGATGATAAAAGAAATATACCAATCCAGTGTTTGGAACATTTTTAGACACAGTGAACTTTGTTCACCTACCAACACATGATTCAAACTTTCCTTCAGGTAATATTATTGATTTTTTCTCTAATTCATGAAAATGCCTTGGGTATGTGTTCCCAATCTATAAGAATGTAAGTATCAACCCTATTTCTGCATGACAGTTTTAATCAAAACTGATTTTAGATCAACACTTCATGATTTTATTAAAACATTTGGATTCAAACTTCTTTTGTCGTTTTAATTATGTTCCTATTTTTCATGAGCCGACCTTGAAACACAGATAATTATATCTCTTGATGTGGTATTAATTATAAGAATCACTAAATTATTGTCAAATGTAAATGTGATCATTACGACTTTCTTTCTCACACCATTCAGTAAAATTGCATTCTGTACAATACATAATGTTTGACTTTGATTTCGAATAACATCTTCAGGTATTAGTATAACATCATGATTAACTTGTGCGTGTATTGTATGAAACAGTATGAATATTAATTTAGCCAATCGTTTCTTACATACTAAATGATTAATCGTATAGCAGACAAATAAAACAATTCAATGAGGATTCAGCTCTTACAGAGCCACTCCGTGAGTTGTTGGAGTCATATATGCCAAACTTAATCAATGGTGTCATTTGATCGCGAACTATCGACTGTTACCAAAAAGACACATATGAAAGCTTATTGGTCTTTTACAGTGACAATATAAAGGTAGAACGTCGCAATTATGATCGAAAACCGGACAGTGGCGCGCGTCAAATAGTCAAACGTAATTTTGGAGACTTTTCTAAAACAGCCACGAGGGAAATTAGGACTTGATAGCGTTTGTTAGGTTATGTAACTAGTATCCATGTATATTGGACGTGATATCTACACCTCTGTGCATTTATAAGGCTGTTTTTAGATTTTCATGGGAAAACAGTATTTGTCATAAATATGTCTTTTGGACATGAAAAGTTAAGATGTTTTGATTTTATATCACCACATATGACATTTAGGTTCGTATCAAAGATAAATAATATGTCATGAAAATCACGGAGTGGCTCTTTAAAAAGAAATGTTTGTTGATAAATTTCCCATTGATATTTGATTGAGACTAGGACAACGTTGCAAAAAATGAAGATCTAAGATCTATTGTTTCAATATAAGACTGATTAGTTAAAATAAAAATATTCTAGCGAAAACCATACTTCTATAAAATTTAAAATTTCGAAATGCACTATATGCGCAAGAATTGAAAAAATAGGAAAGTGATACCACATGAAACATTTTTACAAACAGACGTATATCAATACAGATTTAGCCCATTTGATAGTATACCTTTCTATTCGTTCCCTGAAATATAAAAAGCCATCCTAATCGGGAATTTGATAATTTCTCCCAATTTAATCTATTTCTTGAATATTTCTTTGGCTATTTTGTTCTTAATTGACCATAGATATCAATTTTCAGACATGTTGTGTTTCGTAGCATCCAGACATAGGATTCGTGCTGTGGGGTAGAAACTTCCGCCTATTGAAACATGTTTCTCATTGTCCCGGGTGAAAGTGATCGTATCAGCAAAACGTACGATAAGGAGATACGTAATATGTAGGTATTGTCTGTAGGCGCGATGATCACAAGGACAGATCATAGAGATAATTAATTCTTCACATGTGGACAGAAAAGGAATTTTATCTTGATGCATCGATTTATTTAATACCGTAATCTCCTGGAATCGGTCAAGTTGAAATACCACAAACCTGAGTCATAACGCTGCAGAGAAACCTGTTACGTCACATTTCAAAGCAAATATGCAAAGAATGTCAGAAAATTGCTGAAATAAATTGACCAACAAAAGAGGCTGATTTAATGAGAGGTATAAGATCCCGCTATTGACAGAAGTTATTGCCGTGCTAGCTATAAAGGAACGTTCAAGGGGCTTGAAGACATGAAAGAAACATTTTGATGGATTGGTCATTTTAAGGTGAAATAAAGACCGGATGTTTGCAGTTTTAAATAAATTGCATCTTTTCGATGTAAATAGCTGTTGTAAATTCGTAAACAGCTCGTGCCATGCGATTCAAAAATTAAAGAAGAAGTAGGGCCGAGCAAACGAGCATTTGGGCTTAAACTGGTCCTGTGAAGATTCAGCTTATGCGCTTTCGTCTTTATAGTGTCGTTACGTCTCGTTGGGTTGCTTAGACTGAAACACGTCAATTTCCCTGGTATGATAATACGACTGTTTAGTTTCGCTTGGGATAGAACCTGGTCGCTCTCACAAAGGGAAGAAAGTTTCCGTTGGATCTACGTTAATAAATTGTGACAGGACGAATGTGATATGACCATTTCACTAGCTATTAAAACTTTGAAAATTGTGGAAACTTTGTGATAACGTAGAAGATAATTTGGATCATTTTCTGTAGCCTGTTTGATACTTTAATAACCCCTGTACGGATACCATGGACTCTCGCTTTATGGTTTAATGCCATTTCAATTAGAATTTGGTTTTAAATCAAAGGATTAGTGACAAATGTATTGGAAAAGGCTTTTTGGTTATGTATGTACGTTAATCGATGGAAAGACACAGCTGGATGCCTCTAGCGTTAACATTTTGTATTGATTTTTGGTTGTCACGAAATATGCATGGTTCAGAAAATAAATAATTAGTTAAAAATGTTGTATCGTAGATAAATGATGTCATTGAAATTGTTCTTATATACGATATAAATTTTGGGTTCATTACAAGAAACAATATAATGAGATGGTTGTGAAGGGATTATTAAAACCAGTTCCAAATTGTCCAAGAATGAAGGAGTATATAGAAGTATATAGTAAAGTATATAGTATGGTAAGTATGGAACTTTTCGGCTGGAGAGTTTCATATCCTCTTGGACATGCATTTTGGTGTCGTCTTGTTCTAAATCTTACTGTAGGGGAAATAAGCGATAGAATCAAGTACTGCATTTTTTATAACCATGGACTCCGTTAGCTGTTGCTTTTTACCACTTTCTCGATTTTGTTCAACTTTGAGTTAAAAGCGGAGCATCATTTGCATGTTGTAGATTGTTACGAACTCTTCTAATATTTCCTTATAAATATTGCGTATAGTATACTATAAAAGGCCAAGTTTTTGTTTTAGATAACTTTCAATAACTCCCCAATAAGGACAAAATGATTGGTTGCAAAAACATTAAACAGTCAATTGTCAACAAAAACATAATCAAAGTTACAAACCAACCACGGGTTTAAAAATTACAGTAACGTGAAAGAAACTAGGATAGAGAATGAAATAATCAAGGAATGATTTGTAAGGACTTTGAATAGTGCTCAATAAATTAGAAATTTATACTATGATAACATCATATATAGAACTAATAACTAAACATTATATAGATTTATATCAAGTATCGTAAATACACTTACATTCGTTATTTCAGTAGGAAAAGTCGTAAAATAATGTGTCTCTTTTGCTATGTACGATGTTCGATGATGTTTGTGTTGCTGTGGAGGACATCATTGATTTTACAATTAAAATGTTCAAGTGACAGCGTTCGATATAGCCAGCACTTGATGAACCGTGTTGACTGACGCTTTCCTCTCACTCAGATGTGCTCTGTAAGTGTGTAACAGCCGGACTCACAATCATTCAGAGAACGACAATCATCTGTCAGAGACCGTAAAGCAGTGACCAAACTTTCGTGATCGGTCGATATGATATTGAAAGTTTTTGATAGGTCATATGTTTATTTGGTAATGTTATAATTTGTAACTAAATTGCAAATTCAATGTGTCTTTTGTTACATTCTGTAAATCACCTCTAAATGTTTGCAGTATGTTGGACAAGTGTATGTACATCCATAGCATTAGGCAAACCTTCAGTTGTTCGTGTCTACAGACTACTAGTGATTCAGACAATTGTTCGAGAAATTTGAACATGGGTGACCAAAACAATAATGATAATACATATTGACAACGATGATATCATTACTTTGAAAACACATCAAAATGCGTGATGACAAAATGATATCAAATTATCAAAAGTGTATTAGATCTTTCAATAATGATTAATGTGAACAACATTAATTTTGTTTCTTTAAGAATGTTTGATTTTTTTAAGTAGCAAAATTATCAAAGTGAAAAGTCGAATGTCAAAGCCTAAACTAGTTAAGAATTCAATTTGTATATTGTATTTCGATGCACAAACCTTATCCTATATTTCACAGACTCTGCAACTTTGAAAATATATACTAGTAACAGCTTCGCTAAATCCACATCGCATTTCACAGAAAGAAATACGAACTGTCAATAACTAGTGTATTGAATGAATGAAGGGATTCTTTTTGTGAGCAATAGCAAATATTATATGAAATTGTATGGAAGTTTCTTAACAAGATTAACTTTTATACGAGCGATATGGTTTCTTATGTATTTATATTTTCTTCATATAATTACAATTCTTTACGTTTCGAGATATATTTTGGAAATTAAATTAATTCATTCAATCGTTAAAGACCCTATAAAGACATTAACTACTCTTATTAATAAATTTATCGGTCAATTATGTATCAATGTTGTAAGTTAAATACTTGCTTGGAAAACAATAATATCATCCCTGGTAAATTTATGTCGTTTATTTCTCAAACCAAGTAAATTCAACAATTTTCATGTTTCAAGTGTCTTTGTGAACATGTTTTAAAGTTTGTTCAGAATATCCAATCTATTTCCTTCGTTCTTTGCTTCGTATAGATTTCACATTAAAATACATCTATCAATAATGAAAAATATTCAACAGCATTCAAAGTAAAAGTATTTTTTTCTTAAACTATGGAGTAAATTAGTTCAGGTATCAAATCAATCAAACTGAATCAAAACACTATTACTTGTTACATCGATTTGACTTAAACCTATTACTGAGCTTTTAACCAAACTAATTGATTTAATATTAATTGATTAGAAATATTATATAAAACAAAACATTGTTAATAATTTTCCAAATTTCATCGAAATAAATTTCATAAGCATGTTTTTGAAATTCATCATTATAATTCTCATAAAAATCTAATTGTATCCAACTTATGAACTACACATATATTTAATTTAATCTGTTTTCATAAAGATGTTTTTTGTTTTTCTAAATATTTTATTTATGAAATTCATTTTACAAATTCTAAAGTAACAAAACGCTAACACATTATCGCAAATACTAACATAAAATATTAGATCATAGAATTTGGCACGGAAACAATAGTTTGAATATGTTTAATCATTTATTATTAGTTGCGCTTTGCGTTAATACGTTGTATTCAGTTAGAAAAAATATATACATGGAATTTAAGTTTGTTATTGTTTCTTGAATAATTTACGCAATATGAATACATTTTAAAAGAGAAAAGCAAAATTTCTAATTGCACTCTTTTTACATAAGGAACACATTTTCCCAAGGAGACCATTTTCTACTCCGTCAATTGTTTAAAGGAACATTATTTTAGCCCTCAGGAAATACTGTTTTCACAATAAATATGTCATCCATAATGTATCTTTTCTTATTTATATTATATCACAATATAATTCAAACACTTCTTAATGAATAATTTCAAACATAAAACCAATATGTATCAAATAATTTTATTACGATTTCTTTCAACATTTTCTAGCACTTTGTACAATAATAAACATGATTCATACATAGAAAGAAGAAATATTCGCATCCATGCTAAATATATACAGATAAAATTCATTTCAATAAATCTATTACACACCTGAAAACCCTTTTTAACTTGATGTAAAAATGGGTAACTCCCGGTGATGAGCTAAATGTAGAAACAGGATACGTCTTTCGTATCAATTGAATTGATCCTTTTACTGATTCTTACGAACTAGAAACATGTTCATTTTGGGTTTAACATAATGGATAGATAATTATAATGAACTGAACGATTAACAAAATTACTGCATTTTGCTGTCATCAGACCATATGCGTAAGCTTGAAAAAAACATATTTGAAATATATATTGCTTATGGCAGTGAAATAAATAGCCCTTTTTTGAGTAACAATGATATATAATCTTCTGTATTAGCGAAAAAATTTCAAAGTGCAAAAATTATGCAAAAATCTTTATGTAAACATTGTTTTTGCCTGACTCGTTATTTAAAAAAAAATTGAGCTATGTATTGACCAAAATGATAATTATATATTGACAAAAACAATAGTGAAAACGTTAAGATATGGTCGACATCATGTCGAGTTCCTGATATTAACACTAAATAAATTAAAAGTTTGCGCCTTGTTAAAGTTTGGCTTCAAAGAGAAGTAAGATTGAATACTCAAGTGCAAAACAGGTGAGACATTTCGATGATATATATACTCATAAAAGCCAGAGAAAGGCCAAAATTTTAACACTCCCGTCAACCAATATATCGTTTCACGGAAGTTTTAGTGTCAAAACAACAGCTTCACACTTCGACCTGTCTCGAAATCTCACAACAGGGATAGTTTTTAGCACATATTCAAATATACGAAGCAGTGTCTCAGAGTAGAGAAAGTCAATTATCACGTTTTCAAATTTACGAAATAGAGCCTCAACTCTGAAACACCAATATTCAGTCATGCGCTCTCACACAAGGGGAGATAACTCTAACTCACACAAGGGAGACAACTCTACCTCATGGCCTGTTCTTCCTTTATAGGTACTTGCGATATCTGCGTGTTGTTCTGGCTTGGCGAAGTGTTCACATTAGCGCCCTCCTGGCTGTTCTCTGTATCACTGCCACTACCCTTCTTGTCTGAAGCTGAATGTGTCTTCACGTGTTTGCTGAGGTGGTCACTGCGCATAAACCTCTTATTACACACAGGACACGCGAACCTCTTCTCGCCAGTATGTGTCCTCAGATGTCTCTGAAGTTCATCAGAACGTGTGAAGCGTTTCCCACAGAATAGCCAGTTACATACAAAAGGTCGTTCACCTGTATGCCATCTTAAATGTGCCTTCAAATGTGACGTTTTGTTATAAACCTTTCCACAGCCAGGAATATGACAACTATGAATGTTTCTTTTTCTCAAGTGCTCTCCAGCCGGACCCAGTCTATCGGCCTCCTGGCAGTTTGGACAGTCACAAGTGGCCCTCCCTGTGTAGCGTCTCTGGTTGCGAGGGCTTGGGATGCCTGAAAGACTGGGTCTGGTGAGGAAGGGGGTAACACTGGAGGGCCCGAGTTCTCCCTGGCCCGGCAGCATAGATTTGTATGTGTCCTGAAGGAGGTGCTGCCCTGAAGACAGGAGGGAGCTGGGCGTGGAGGAAAGACTGTGTCCCAGAGAGGAGTAGTCCGAGGTTGGGTAACCACTGGGAATCTGTGAGTGCAGTCCTGATGCCGTGTTTGGCATCTCTGATAACCAGTTGGATGGATTCGAGTGCATATTAGCTGAATGCATCTCCCACCAAGGTGACCCCCCGTTTACTGTTGTGGTCATCTCTGTCTTGAGGGTGTGTGTTGTTGGTGGATGAGAAGCTGGCATGCCGGCTCCAAAGGGCCAGGCTTCATAATGATGGCCGGTCATTGATGGAACACGAGAGTACATCCCTCCAAACCCAGAGTTTCCCAAACTGCCATCTCCGTGCATCTTCTGAAGAAAGGCCGCCTGGGAAATGTCGTTTTGGGTGGACGAAGTTGTGGTGGGATACAGCATTTCGCTACTGTAGTTACCAGAACACGAGGAGTTGATAGTGGACCGGGGATAGGTCAGTCCACTTGACGTCATGGAGAGAGACGGGTTGAGAGATGGTACTCGCTGAGGGGAGAGGTGGAGCGGGTTGCGGGCGTCTGCTGTGCCCTTCTTCCAAGGGAGGAAACTCTTCCCAACTGTGGCTTCTGCAAGGGGCGGAGGACTCTTGTTGGTTATTTTGCTGCACTGCGCTGCTAGCATCGCAAGTGGAGTTCCGCCAAACGGCTGAGGATCCTGAAAATAGAACGAAGTCCTTTAGAGATATATTCGAGGAAATCTTAAGTGCATGCACATAAGACATACATCATTCAGAAATGCCCAGACAATTTTACAACAATGCAATACATCAGTTTGATAATGAAATCGCCCTGTTTCCTTTATAAATTGCCGTCTGGTCATTGAGCACATGCATAAAACATAAAGGTGAAATATAGGTAGAGTGGGCATAGGGCGTACATAGAGAAAAGGCTTGAGTTAGGACTGTCTCCTGTGAGTGATCACCGGGCTCAGTGAGCTACATCCACTAGCTCCAGACTACACACTATCTGAGGACCAGAGTCAGAGCTCTATGCAACCGTCTTCCCATCTCCTGATCACACTCTACATCTACTCGGACACCAAATATCTGTGGGAACGCCATCTAAACCCTGACTGTCAGTAGGCAGGGACATCTATATAAACGTCACCTGTCTACCGCTTCCTGTATCATTTTATAAAGGGATTTGGGTGAATTATCTAAATCTCGATAATGGTCGCGTCCAGATGGCTAGAAGGTCCAGATGGGTAGATTAGAGAGGGACTGCGTACCCGGTAATACTGGACTACTCTTGACTATTCCTACCCGCTCAAATTATCCGCTATTAGCGCCCGTCATTCAAGCTAAAGATATTCGCGTTAATAGCGCTATAGTGAATCATAAAAGCGACCTGGCGTTATAAGAACTACAAAGGATTCAGGTGGGGAGAGGGTCCACCTGCATACGATACACTTTATTAGGATTGTTGGAAATATCAAAAAGAAAGCTGTTTTATGGATCAATGACGGGCATATAGATTTGAAGGAATCTTTTCAATATTTTGCGATGATCAGACAAGCAGAAAATATGTTGTATGTGTTTGCTACAGTGCGTTCACACTCGATGGTGAATAGGCAGCACAGTATACCCTTGGTATCATGAAGTGCATACAGAGTTCACAAGTGAAATAGTCATGTTACCATTTTCTTACAATAGATATACTTTAGATGGATGCAACATAGTAAGCTAAATGATATTCAGACAATCACAATCATTAATGTAGATTTTTTTACATTTTGCATATTAGATGTTTGAAATTCACTACTGAACATTTAGACAAATTCATAGAATAAAATGTTAACTTTTCTATGTTTTAATATTAAAAACAATGATGCGTTATTTATACATATTCGTTGACGAATTCATGAGAAAGTATTTTACAGTCATGAATAAGCAATAGTCAATGTAAACACATGATTGTTTTCTTAGTATTTAAAACAATTTTTATGCGGAAGTGATATGAAATCAAACCGTGAAAGGAACATTTAAGATAATGATTAGAAATTGGAATACATATCAGATCAAGAATTGTAATTTTAAAAAATCCGCATACAGAGACTGGATGGATTTTAAAAAGTGAAAAATATAAAACTTTTGAATAAGTTGGCCTCTTATGAAAATTAATACATATTCGTTTGAATAGACTGAATATTTTACAAATACTAAAATAATGATATTTCAAACCAAAATTATTTCATTTCCTATTAATATTCCTTTCTTTTCTTATTTTTTGTTAAAAAATCAAATCTAAAAGAAATTAAGTTTCAATTGAGTTTTTCAAACAAATTAATTCAAGTAAATGTTTCTCCTTTTACAAACTGAAATAAACTCCGTAATGTTATTTCAATGAGAATAATTTATGTTGAATATCATTAGAACAACTCTTCATTTAATCTTGATAATTGCGACCAGTGTATCGCATTTCCTTTGGCACAACCATTCGATTGTTTCGGACAATTACGCTAAATTTGACCATTTGCCTGTTGTCCGTACTTAACGCTGACCACAATTGTCGTTATTAGAAGAGACTATAATAAATGCAATTATTGCTTGATAAGGTGCCAATATTTCTGGAATGGGGGAATTGGTTCTCGGGAGAGAGACAATGCACTAATGATCTTCTTGTTTCTCTTCTTCAAATCGAAGCAAATGTTTGCCCTGAGTTTGTCACGTTTTTTGTCTTCAACGATAAATCACCTCGATGTGTTAAATACGAATTTCCCTGTTTTCAGGATAAATGAGTTTATTGTCAGTTATAAAATTATGTGTTTGACAAAAAAGATCACTGCAAAAATACTATTGATCACTTGAACAACTATTTATAACGATGAAGTAATCATATGTATATCTTATTATTTTTAAATGGCAACTTTTTATTGAAAAATATTATTTCTCTCTTTACGAATCAATGTTTGAATAAATTCTATCATCGTGTCGAAAAATATTAACACTGGGATGAAATTAAAAATGCTAATGTTTCATCTATTTACAAATCATTGTGGTTTAAGGATACTGAAAGTTTGCGTATTTAACGATATTAGAATTCAAGTTAAATACAAAATTATTTTATTGGATTTACGTATTCAATTAAGAAGTTCGTTTTATTATTCTAGCTTATTCTTTTATTCGTTTAATAATGATGATTGTTTATTGATTAACTTATCATAGATTTGAAATCTTAATTTGATAGCCAAGGATCCTGTAAGCTAACTTGTCTGTTCCTACATGTTCTTCTCACAACCATTTCCTTAAAAACACAAAAATTAAAGTATCTCTTGCAAATATGTTTGTACATGTATATTTTGTTGACTTATCAACTTGCTGATTCGTCGTTAGAATTATTACGATAGCATTACACGCTAAACTTGACACCATTTGTCGTCTACCTTCAAAATAACATTACTCTCATATTCCGAAACAAAATTGGTGATAAACAATTTCATAAACGGGTTTCTCTACACGTTTATGCCGAAAACAATAATAATGTGTAAGCGTATCTTGCAGCAATCCTATTTGAGCAGTGTTAGTATTCTGCAGCGCACATACTATGATAGATGGCATGTAATACAAGCCACGGTGGGTGAGAACCCGAGAAGTCAAAATGTAAATTAAGCTTAGATCAACAAAATATATTTTGAGGCCATTTTGATATTTCAGTTACCATTTTTCTTATCTTGATAAATTACGCTTCAGTCACCGGAACGTATTTACATTAAGCACGTATCACATTCCAGTTTAAACAAACCCCGTCAAAATGATTAAGAAGGAATCTGTGATACCATCGCAAACAGGTTCGTGTTCTGTATATGTCCCTTCTTGTAGAGAAGTCTTACGTTTAAATAATGTTTAAAATATGTATATCATAACATATCTATATGCAATTCATTGTGACTTGACAAAATATTACGAAGGCATTTCTGCTATGCATGTCATAGTTATAGACGACGGGTAAGAATATTATGCTCAAGGTGAAAATCACACGTATTAGTTAACAAGAAACGTCAAAGAACATGTCAAGCAAAATATTTCAGCCTCAAAGAGTCTACCTCGGTGAAACTTATCCCAATCTTTTTCAAATATTTCCAAAGAACATCCCTGAATTTTACACGCTGTCAGTAAGCGATAGTGTTTTGTTGTAAAGAAATCAAACAAATATATGGAACCTAGCCGACAAAACACGACCAGCGTTCACTTAAATGCTTGTTCTTTGCATCTCCCTTTTCAAAACAAGATCTCCCCTTAAATTTATTACATTTTTACACGCAAGGTCGCTGGATAACTAAACGGTTCGAATTTCATTTCAAAGTATCTAAGTCAAAGCATATGTAAATAAGGATTATAAGAATTGATATATCCAAAACAAATACCCTACTTGTAATCGCTCCCTGCTGTTAAGACTCCCGAATGGTAGTATCCTGCTGTGTCAGACGAATCATGGTCAACTGCTGTGGCATCGCACCACGCTTAATATATACTCAACTGGGCCGAGCTTCACAGTGTAACCGCTCCACGATAAAACACAAGACACATAATCCGACATCAAGAGAATGGCTGCCGGTTGGACAATAGGATAGGCTCAGGTATTTTTTCCGGCAAATTTACCCCCCTTTCCTCACTTCGTTAAGGTTCGAATCGGTTACACCGTGGGAAGAGCGGTAGTCAACCAACTAGAATAATCGGGACGAGGCGCACGGACAGGTGGACTTCAAAGGAAAGTGCCGACTGCAGTCTTGCTCTAAACAATACACGAGCGAGCGCACTGTTACGTACCTGCCCAGGGTGATAGAACGAGATTCATTAAGAATGTACCGGTACATTTTGATTACTGTTTTAATCAGCCCCCGGCTGCACTAACAACAGTAGCTTGAGAGGTTTAGCCTCTTAGTCAGAGGTCAATTGTTTTTTCTCCTTAAACGATGAAGAAGCCCCGATTGAATTACTCTTGATATGCAAACATGTTAAGAACATGTTGATCTATTGGTTTAGGACATGTAAACCTGTTAAACGTAACACAATTACCTTGACGTAAGGTTTTCTTTTTCTTGCTAATCTTCTTGAACATGTTGGATTATCTCTTCAAAGAAATAGAGGTTATCATAGAAAAAGGATTGTTTAAGTAAACTATTTACACTTTCATCATTGGGATAGATTAATTTGATCTTTGGTTTTTAGAACTTATACAACAATATACGAAGTTTCATTTACAATGTAAAATATTTTTGAACGCTACTTTACTGTCAACAGTTCTTTGAGTTTAGTCAATATAAGGGAATTTGTTTATATCCTTTATGCTAAATTTTATACAAAGATTAAAAAAAGCAAATAAAATACTTTTAGAATTAAGTAAGTGTTATGACATCACATCGAACTTATCAATATGTGTATATCAGAATTTGAATTTTTGTATCATCAACGTCACGTATTTCTTTATTGTACCTAAAAACGTGTCCTTTTTCAGTTGAGTTGGTAAAATTCACCAATGACGAAGAACAGTTGTTTCAAGACAACTAGCCGTCCCTCATGAATATTTCATGTGTAGAACAATTGTGAGTGTCTCCAGAACGGCTTTCCTGAAAACTACTTCATCAAATTTCCATGTGCTCAATACGGATGTGTTGCAAGCTGTCATATTTGTGTATTGAGCGTAGATGCTCCCCAGTACCTACATATTGTCTAGAAATTAATAATGAATGACTCTTTATGAAACAGGCGGCTTCGACCAGTAGGCAGTTTTGCTTAGGCATCATCTATTACTAGTATAATTTGTTTTAATAAATGCAAAATCAGCATCAAAGGTAATCATCACATTTACGAGTATGAATATGCAATATGATAAGGTTGATGGGGGATATTGAAATTATGTTGTCAATGTTTATTTGATAACTCAAACTGTAGATTATTTCATAAATATGCAATATGTGAAGCGTCAAAATGTGAATAATGTTTTTCGGTATGGAATGAACCTTTGTTTGAACGGTAAACGAATTTTAGCTGATTAATTAGTAGAAATGGTCAATACTATTTAAATACGAAACGTATTTAGAAAAGTAGCTAATTACCCAAGTTTTGTTTTATGTTTATGTTTCATTTGAATGACTTTAAGTTGGTAATATCAAAGGACAGTAGTTACCACAAAATAAGGTATTACAACCTGCATTATCATTCGTTCAGCTTACAGATATATTCAAGCACTTGAGAATCACTTTCTAACAAAAACGTGTGTAATTCAAGGATATCAATATATCTCTGTCAATAGATCTAGAAGAAATTAGTGTATTACATCTTATGTTTATTTGATACAACTTTATCGGGTGTTTCACTATCTATAGAAGTAGCAGTAAGTTACTTTGCAACGACGTGTTATTCACAAGTTATTCAAGAAAAGACTGTGAAATCTGTTTATGAAAAGTAGTATATTGGAATGTAATTAGATCTAAAGTACAATGTATGGTTATAAACAATGTATGATATATCACAATCTATTTCACCTACTCTACTAGTTTATGATAAACAAAGAAGTAAAGCAATGTGGCATTCAAAACAGGACAGGTGTATTCAAAAGAGAAGTGTTTGTCAATATGGCACCGAGCACCCATTTCACTCCTGGTTCCCTACCAATTTCTGCTCGACCCTCCTTAACACTACAGAGAAACGTGGTCCGGCAAATATTGGAAGCAGCGTGTATTGAGATGTTGAGTTCAACTAGAATACACAATCTAATTGAATAAGCAACTCTCCCTCTCCATTAGCAACATTAATTCATGTCCCGAGTTTCAAATCGATCACGTCAACACCACTTGAAATATTGAAAGCCAAACTAGACACGCCTTCTAGAAGAGCTATTATCGAGCAAAAAACGTGGGGAACTTTACCAAATGTAAACGAACACATCGTTACAATGAGATCTAACTATTGGCTATTGCGCTCTCCAATTTCAAAGGGGGTTTAAATCTGTCGACTAGTTGCTCGCCCATGTACAGGGAAAGACGTGGCCCTTGTAACACTCCATAGATCTTTGGTTCAATAAGAGGCAAGAAACATATGGCAGACTCCGACAAGCCATAATGGAACCATGCATGGTTTGTGAGGTTTGTTAAAAGGTGCGAATAACGCCCGGACCGACAATGTGCTAAATAAGTGATAGAGGGGCAGTTGTCTGTTTCTGCAGCTCGGAAGGAAGAGAAGCGGCACGGATGACCATTGTCGCTGACCAGTGGTCTGAACGCGTGGCCACCAGCCGTCCAGGCCAAAACAATATGGAAACATGTCAGGACAAATCAAAAGGCCATATTAAAAGTAGTCGCTTTCTGGACCGATTGTTGAAGAATTGTGAAAAGCCCTGACTCGCGGCCATCATCAAAGATGTTCTAAGCTGGTCCTAGTGTTCTGAGTCACGTGGGCAAGCAGTCTCTTCAACCCGCTGTGTTTAGTCTTGGCACCACCAGCCATAACCCACCTTCTATCTTACTCTATTCAGTCCCTACACTAAATGCGCTATAAACATCTATCCGTGTTTAATGGGAAGGTGGTCATGGACGTTCTCCTTCTTCCACTCCCTACGTATTGAGGTACCCACAATGATAATGCGATGAATGTATGGGAGCACGTTCAAACAACGCTCCACAGGGGAGATGAGCTCCCAGAGCGTTACTCGTCCACAGAGGGAGGATAGGGGTCGTTTCAGAAAGTCATTTAACGCCAGGACTTGGGAATAAACACCGACAGTATCACATGCGTGTTGTCAATATCATAAAAGTGCTGAAAATTCCATAATCATTACGACTATATCATAAGCGCCGTATGCCCGTATCAGAAGAATTCAATTAGTCAAAGATCATCAATTATAGCTATTATGAGGAGATCATACTGCGCGTTATTGTCATGTACTTGGTCGACATAGCGTGGTTAAGTTTATCCGTATACAGCAAAAAACGAAATATTATGTTATGTGTCCGTATTATCAACCAGACATGCGTTTATTTCATCATTCATGAATCGGCAAAATAAAGCACGGTTTGTAAATCATGTTTGTGGTCATTTTACCGATCAACTTTATAACCAAACGTTTCAAACAATAACAACGACCACGAGCTAAAAATATTGAAAACAAGTCTCATCAACGCAACGAAAGGTTTTGGTCACCGGAACGGTAAGATTTCATAAACATCGTGTATGCAACTGGAAGAAAAGATTTGTCTTTTTCTATTAACTATTCTGTGTCTCGGTGAAAGCAAAGTTCAAATTATTAATCAGAATTTTCAATAACATTATATTTTTTCAGAACACCTTTCTGAGTTTTTTCTATCTCGATACAAAAAGTAGCACAAAGGTGTAATTGGAACAGATGTTTAAGAGAAATCTTTCACCTAAAGAGCACATTTTGTATCTTTAATAAATTAAATCATTTGTCAAGTACGACACCCGGGTTTTGGTGTGTATCATTCTCTACGAAATGAAGCATGTGAGGGTACAAACAAACCGGCGAGAGGGCGAGATATGGGCTGCTGCTTTCATTCAATGACAAATTGGGAAATAGCTAGAGCCGAATAACAAAGACCCGACCTTTATGAAGAGTAAGTCAGTCAGTGCATTAAATGTTTAAATTTCAATTACTTAATAAAATAATCCTTGCATGAAGTACGGAGTCGATGACAAGATACAAAGCTCCAATGTTCTTGTTTACTTGTATAAAGACCTCTCCTGAACACTACATATAGGCCAAGATTCACACAAAGACTGGCCATTGTTTGACTACGTGTTAGAGTCTAGAGGTCCAGTACAGACTCCAAATATTAACTACATTGCATTTACTCAATCAAATGTGTTCTTCTCTCTGCAAGCACCTAATAGCCCCGTGTACCCGAAGCCCTGTTCAGCTCATGCCGGAGAGACACGAAGCCGTAGGTTGGGGGATGGTTCGTGTTGGTCACGTCTTGGGCAGGATTAGCCCACCACCTCCTCCCTTTGTCTTGTGGGCATGGCTGCCGTTTAGTAAAGCAAATAAAACTCTTAACAAGACTGGCATGGGTAGGTCTGGTTGGTAGGTAGTCCAGAGAGATGAAATATGTTTGCTGAAAGCTAGAGTCTGTATGATAATACGGCGAATTCAACGGGATATTGGAAGCAGCGATGGCAAGCCATGTTGGGCAAACACACGTCTTCACTTAGAACTGCTGTTGAAACACGACCGACGCATTTGTAAACAAGGAGAACTCTTTGAAGTTTCACTTTTGATAGATTTTGATTGAATTTTCCTATCTTGTTCAATGAGGACGGATTCGCTAAAGGGTACACCTTTGACTGGGAGAGCAGATCGCTTGGTGCTATAACACGCCAGATCTATTACTCGTAACATCACAAGCATGCTAAGGTTATTGCGTGTACTTGAAGTGCTCTGGTATTCAGTGAAATTTCACAAGTTCAGAAAAAATAAACTGAATTTATATTCTGCTGAAGGTTACTGTGGTTGTGGTTTCTAGCTTTCTCAATGGAAGATTTAAAGCTTCAGTTCATGCATGTTCAGCAATCATTTTATTGAAACAGTAACACATCACTAGTTATAGAAATACACTATATGGTTACCAAATGGAATTATATTTAAGTTTTTAATATTATTTTTTTAAGTTAAAAATTGTAGCATTTTTTACTTTTCATAAAATACGTTCCAATATAAAGACTTACATCAAATTTTGATGTAAGTTATTATAACAATATAAAAAGCGTGAAGGTAGCAAGGTATAAAATATTAAAGCAACTTTAAATTAACCATATAAACGAAGCAATGTCCTCTAGGAATACGTTTTACCATTTCCTTTTACACCTTGTGATTATTTTTTCTAAATTTTCTGTTATCTGCTTCGTTGTAATGGGACACATGTGCTGTTCTTGCTAGATGTGAAACTGTTCTTTAACTTGCCGCTGTACTTGTGAACAATCTACATACTCGACACCTCGTTTGTCAAAGTGTCCACTGCGTATATTATCGACTGTATAACAACATAATATAAACGGGTCTTCATGAAATTAAAACTTTGGGTAAGAAATAGTGTTATGATATATATTTCAAAACAGAACTTTCTATTCTACGATATCAGAAAGTCTTTTGTGATTTTAGAAGAACTCAGTTTCATAATTCTTATTTTTATGGAGAAGAATGGTTATCATTATGTATTAAATCTAACTGAATCATTACAACAAGCCACTCTAATTCATGCATTATTTCACTGAAATGGTGTGAGATTGACTATGAAAATACATTAAATATTTATACCACATATCGAAAATAACGATGCCAAATAACTTCATCCCTAAAATATGTACACATATATAATCAACGGAGAGAAACAACCACTCCAACTGTGGACCTGCAAAATTGAAATATTACATATTCCCGCTCCCCGTAGTGATGCCAAACGAAGAGAAATTGCTGAAAACCTCCCTTTTAAGATAGGGGAGACAGATTGGTAGTTTATGACCCTCCCGTAACCCTCTCAGGAGGGAGCTTCCTGCCCCCACAGCAACACAAGGCGACATCGCCCGTGACAGTGAGTGTGAAATTGAATTAAGACGTGTGACATGCTGAAGAAATAAAACTGCAATTTTAGCATTTCAGGCACGCGGTTTAACGGCATTTTACTTATTGCATGTATTTAAAAGTTAAGCGAATGCTATAATTGAATTTTTTGTTTTTGTAGAGAATGTGTTTTGAATTTAGTGTGATTATTGAAGTGTTTGCTTTGATAGTTTATTTTATAAACAAGTTAATGTGCAAATACATTATGTTATATTTAAGTTTCTCTGATGTTTGTTGGACAATAATTAAAGTAACTCTCAATCAAAGTGTTGTTGATTTTCAAAGTGTCTATATGTTTTCATGTGTGTCCTGTAGTTTTAATGTTTGCTTAGAGATTATACGCTGTAGTTTAAATTAAAAAAAAGTCTACAAGTACAAACATTTGGGGGAAAACTATTAACAAAGCGACAACACTTTAAATTGTGAACAATTTAAAACATTCATACTAACCGAGGGCTACATGTTATTTTTAATTCGTAACAGAAGCTACCGAATTCAACAAGAAAATCGTTTACTTTATCATAGTCCTTTCGCCTTCACAATTATCACTGATTACTCAATATATTTCTTTAAATCGTTAGTACATTAGCTAGAAGCGATCATTTACTCAAATATTTTCTCGTCCATTTAAATTCCATCAGCATTCCGCTCATACTCTTCAGGCTCTTTCTGGCGCGCATCCTTTGACGGTTTCACATACCCGAGTTGTGTATAATTCCACCCGCGGGTAGTCAGACACGCGACAGACTGGTGGAATCTTGCCCTTACATGTGTCTTGTACATCTAGCACCTCTCTAAGACCCCTTACGCCACTGTGTAACCTAGGGCAAGGCGACCCGATGTCTTTACAAACATTTACACAGGCTCCGATAGTCGCGCTGAGTGGCTTATGACGATTGGTCAAAGAACTAACAGGGCTAAGATGTAAAGGGATTATCTCATTGATAGAATTATTTTGTTATTCTCTTCAGATGAATTTGCAATGAGAAAGATAAAGATGAGCTTTTCTGATTTGGGGGAAATCGACAATGGAGCGAAGGAGAAGGTTCTTTGCTGTTCACGATAATGTGAAGATGGGGGCCTTCTCTTGAGGAAGAGGATTATGACGAAGAATCAGAAGTGTGTCCGATTCAAACAGAGAAAGATGATGTCTTGTAAGTCATTTTTGTGTGCTTTCTTTTTAAATGAGGTTTCGAAATGGACGATTATGATGAACAACAAACGTGTCTCAAACAAAAAAAGGGAAATGAAGAGGGGCATCTTGTTATTTGTAGTCATAGGTTTAATAGCGATAAGTCAAATTTGTACAAAAAGAATAGGAAGAATTATTGTGGTAATTTTGCCATCGTTATTTTTTTAACTATGAAAATTGAAAAAATAAAACATTTTAATCATTCTAAGTGGAGAATAACTGCATTCTACTTTAGATTGTTTCACAAAAGACTACGCTAAAATTGAACATTTAGAATGAGATACACGGGTCAAGAGATCGTGTGATTTCTCACAGTAAAAATGCAAATTCTGAGATGAGATGTAGGTAGGGAGAAGGGAAGGGTCAACACTGCCATCTTTTGTCTCAGGATGTTTGTAACGGCTTCCTTGAGTGACAATTTAAGGACGGTTGGAGACTTGGGATAAACCTGGGCGTTGTGTGGGGTACAGGGGGTGGGGCAAGGGGTGTAGAATGTTCTGTGGGTGGGAACTTGCTGACAGCAATGAGCTCGGGGGTCCGTGGATGCAGAAGGGGAGGGGAAAGTGGGTGACAGGTTACAATTTGGGAGGTCAAGAAAATTGTGTTAATCAGTGAAAAGATTTCTTATTGCAATGAATAGGGAGTATCTCATTCATATGAGGTCAAGCATATAAACGTTTGTGTCGTGAGAAATTCCTACATTTCATTAAACTGTCATTTACTGCTTTTTACTGACATTTCTAATGTATTTTAGATTCCCTCTTAATCTTGGAAAAAATATTGAATATTTGCTACTGAAAGTGTTACTTTTGTTTAGAAGATTTGATTTGCAACGTTTTAGTTGGATAGTGTAAAGTGACGAAAATGGATATTAAATACGTGCCTTTAAAGGGACAGTAGCATGTTTTTTAGATAACTAAAGTGATCCCTCGAAGATCGAAAACAATTGTTTGAAATTGCAAGACAATGTTTTTTAATCAAAAGAAGCAGCTTTAAAACGAATGTACCATGATCGGTTGAGCTGTGCGACTCCGATTCCCTAGATCAAATTATCAAAGGTGTTCATATAAAAAATGGTCGCCGGTGGTTTTTGCTTGACATTTGATTATTTCCTCTACAAAAACGTATGATTGGGTTGAGTAATGAGATGTTTTGACCCTAAGAAGTTAATTCATTTGGCTTACACTGATGATTTCTGGGATAAATTGAAGTACTACTGTCTTAACAGATTTCAAGTAATTCAACATGTTCTTGTTTTAATCGATGTGTTATCAACATAAAGAGATGTACAAACTTGCAAATTATTTATCATTTATTATTTTAATATATAATGGTACACCATAACGAAAGGTTGATGTAGAAACCGATTGCTTAAGCCCATGTTAATTACGGTAATTTAGTGAGATGTATATCATTGGTGCTTACAGCATGCTGGGATCAGATTTACTTTCATCTTTTTCCGACAAACAAAGTCGATTTAAAGAACAAGTTGATTTTCTTTATTAAGAATCCAAACAGTTCATGAGTAAATCCAAAAATTAGTTCATGTCTGTACACGCTCTTCCTGGCCTATCAAAATGTAACAAAATCCAAGGTATCTCTTGGCCGTTTCGAGCGCCATTGTCGTTTAATTTGTTTAAATTGAAAATTAGACATTTGATCATCTTGCAAAGCTTCGAGCACCGCTAGTCACCGAAAGCGAACAATTCATAGCCATTTAAGGGATTGCTCCTAAAGCATTCTTCGATAATTCTGCTTCTCGCGAGATTTCCTGTGACGTGAAAATGTCCTTGCCGTAGCCAAACCGCGCAAATCACGAAAAGCGGCGCGATAATTTACGAGATATGGCGAGAAGAGGCTGAAGTGATGTGTTCAATGGGGATCAAGTGGCCCTTAGTGGGGTCACGATCACGCAAATTCTCGCGGGATTTGATGGAGGAGCGAGAGTCTCTAATAAAGACACACACACAATGCTGGGATAACTTAAGCCAAATGGTTACTTTTCTCAGTTATGATTTCTGAAATGAAATCATTTTAAATATGTTCTCGCCTTAAGCTGATCACAGATAATTTTTCAGATGATTTTGGAAACCTATTTCAATGTATTTACTTGTATATTTTATGTTTATCAACCCTTGCAATTTAGTGTATAAAAATCATAAGAAAAAGAATTTTCAGAATCCACCGCCCCATAGTGTACGACATTCCGATTAACATGTTTCACCTGGTCAAGTGTCCTTTTCACAGTTAATCAATTGCGAAAAAGGAGGTTGGTAGATATATTTCAATCAAGGCAGATAAGTTCAGGTATCAGCGACACACCTGAACGCCTAGCCCTGAATGTGACAAGTTAGGAAAAGGATGAAACATCTTCTTATCGTTTTATCAATTCACGTCTGATGGGTAAGGTGAAAACCGTGTGAACGCTGCCTAGGTTTAGAAGAAAGAGGGTCAGGGATTGTAACAATACAGCATATCACGTCATACTACATGACACTCAGAACACACAGCAATTTTTATACCTTTCTGTGATAGAAGATAACGAACGGGTATACAACACAGTATGGGTGATAGTATTACAGTGATTTCCACGATATTCTATTTGATTTTTATATTGGGAAGACCACAAAGGGACACATTCCATTTTAATGACACTGAATTACAATATGTTTGTATGACAGCAAATCATATTCTAATGTATTTACAAATACACTACCGTAA
Source organism: Phorcus lineatus (assembly GCA_921293015.1). Classification (NCBI taxonomy): domain Eukaryota; kingdom Metazoa; phylum Mollusca; class Gastropoda; order Trochida; family Trochidae; genus Phorcus; species Phorcus lineatus. The sequence goes on from OV121091.1 coordinate 28,435,581, forward strand.
AAGTACAACTGCTTTTTTGTTTCAAGAAAAAACATATGATTTTTTTAAATTATATTTTGTATGGACACATAATAATAAAAAAAACATTTTCAAAAACTTTGCCAAATGCATTGTATGATACCTTGATTTTTCAAACCTTTATGTGTACCTAAATATGTAAACTTCTATTGTAAACGATACTAGAAGTACATGGAACAATTGAACCACAATGAGAGAAAAATCAGCATTTTTATTATGCATAAAATATCAATATCTATTTCATGTTAACAAATTTGCCTGAAAATATTATTTGTTTAGACGTGATTACTAAACTATTAATTGAGGAAAACCAGGTGAGAATAACACCATGATATTTCGAGTGCATGCAGCACCAAGAGATGTGCATGCTGAACATACATTTACATCATCTCTAGTTCACATTGCGGTATCATACATCCCAGCAATAAAGTACACGATACATGTATATAATCTCATGAGGTGTAATGTTACCAATGGTTACCAGATGTCATCTATAACTGGTGTATATGACACTTGTTGACGACGTGTTGATATAAACCATTATAAAGATATATGTATATAGATGGTGAGATACTGCTTGTACGTATTAGCTTTCCGTGAGAAACTACCCTGTTACTGTTTCCTGCTTGATACGTTTCCTAATATGTGTCCACTGTGTCCATTAATGTCATAAATATTTAACATTAGCACTAATAACCATACTGGAAAAACGCCGTAAGAACAAACGTGATCGTAGAATCTGCATACATTGGATGGAATTGAGAGGAATACGTAATCTTTAATATCTTGAAATATTCATAAAAAACGAGTTTAAATAGTTAATTGTAGTAACACAAAACTTGATATTAACTTTACCTGAATTTCGTATTATTGAACTTATCAATCCTCTGTTATAATAAGTCCAATGGATCTCAAGGTAAAATGTAGCCATGGTTTCTAATATCTCATTTAATTGCATAAACTGAATAAATAAGTTTTGAAAAAGATAAAAAGACAAAGTATAAAAGCTAAAGCATTGTTTACATTTATCTAAAGTAATCTAGAATTCTTTCAAAAATGTTGAAAATGTTTGGATTAAATCGTTGTTTATTTTTCAAGATCTTGATAAACTGTTAAGAAAGAAAACCCTGAGGGTGAAATTTTTCACAATCCCGGGGTCCTGACTGACCATGAGAAAGTACCACCCCCACTCTTTTCCGTAAACCAACACTGATTGCCCCACCGTGGTGAATACCCCCTAAACGGCTACTGTTACGGTATCAGAACTATCTCTCACCCCACAGTAACACACAGTGGCACTAACTCGCAGCTCTCGCTCCTGACTTAACACTTATCTCTCCCCATCTTGAGTAAATAAAACACGTCTATAGAGACTTGAACAATGATCCAGGAAGATTTGATGGGACGATATGCTGACTTAAAATTAGTTACAGTGCTAGCTTACCGTTATCTTATCAGCAAGTCGTTTTGTGTTTAATTTGAGAACTATTTAAATCGAAGTATTTTAATTTTGGAGGATTTTCTACATGTGAAATTATGGCCATTATTTGAGTTTCCCCTTAAGCAGAATTTCATGGAGATTCTATTCGATTGTCCCCTTATAGAGGAGTAAAGGCAGAAAGAGGGATGGGGCGTGAAGGGGTTTCTTTTATCATCTATACTGATTAAACTCGTCTAGACATTCAGACGGGTAGAAAAAATTTCTCATCGATTTTAGGGTTCACTCACAACAATGGAACATTTTGAATTATGGTGATTCAATGTAAGATTTTGTTAAAAGAAAGCTTGTGAAAAAAAACCGGAAAATATGTTTATGTGGCTAATCATTTTACAAGACAAGCGATAGGAATAATCAAAATATTACTTTCATTGATGAAGGGGATAGAAGAACTACACTACAAGATGGCAGAATTATATTTTTTGTATTAACATAATTTAAGTTACTAAAGACCATAACATCTTTAAAATTAGAAAATAACAATAGGTAAAACTATGTGAATGTTCTATTATGTTTTTAAAATATTTCATTCTATTGAATTTTTTCATTTGCCAATAAACTAAAATTAATTGATTAATGGTATTAAAATGTAAGTTGATATGGATTTTAAAGGTATCGTAAATATTTTCATATTATTCAGTAATTATTTATCATCACATTTTGATGAATGCACCGAATGTTTTTAACAAAGTAATTATTGCTCAAATGAACGAAGCAAATGCTAAACCTCTTCGTTTTATTGAAAATATTCAATTTACTGTATTTTCTTCCGATCAGAGAAAACTCCAGATCCACTTTCTAAATTTTATCAACATCAAAGCTGGCAATAATTTTCTTCATTGTAAATGTTTTATCATGAAAATTAGAGCGTGGTTTACTATTTTTATAACTTGTCCAAATGACTGAAACATATTTCAGTATTTCTGTAAAGCTTTCAATTAGATATTGAAATGTAATTATATAAAGACAATCTTATATGAAGTCATCATTGAATAATATTTATTATAGTTATAATTATAAATAAATAGTCTAAATTTGTTGGATTTAATTCCCAGGTTTATTTTTCTGAAATGTATCTAGTTCAGTATCTTCATCAATTACTTTCGTCCCAATTCATTCTTAAAGATGTCTGACATTTTCAAATGTCAGTTTAATTTTTGCATTTGGATGCAATAGTGAAGATTTTGATATAGTTTATGAAAATTCAATCAGTCAATTCAGTATCTAAAGTTTAAAACATCTTCTGTTATACATAAAATATCTACAAAATCTTATATGTAGTTCAGGACCCTTTCTATTCCATTAAACCTAGTTCAATTAAACTTTGCAATGAAAAGCTCCTTCGTCGTTCATGCTAATTGTGATTCCAATTCGAAATTATTTGTTTTGATTATTTTCAGTTTATGAAAATTAACAAACATTACTTATCTTGGAATTATAACTTATAATTATAACTCCATTTCCAAAGCCCAGAAAAGCTAACAATTCAACATAACCTAGACTATATTTAGTACATTAACCCGACAGACATCAGAACACGGTGCATGAACTTACATTATCTATGAAATTTCATTACTCATACCTACATACATACCTGAGTACAATGACCACACCTGAATGAACGAACGCGACAGGTAACTCCACCTGTTTACCTTCATAACGCAATATCCCTAAATGAATCCAATCTTGTGAAAACGGAGTAAATACATTAACCATCAAAACTTACAGCTTCGCTTTCCGTTTCTGTCTCCTTCTCTTTCGATTCGTCCATTTTGGTTAAACCCGTCCAAACTCAGAGATTCACTACTGCATCTCGTAACGCGGGTATCCAACTGTCGAGCTAGCTCTGTTTTACGGGTATTTAAATCTACATCGTTCCGCCTTATGAATGTAAGTCATGCTAATCTTCTACAGACAACCCGTACATTTTCAATACAAACAATGGGCAAATCGAGGACATTCGAGTTCATAGCATTTACTTAGATATGTAATTATTTCTATGTGGGTCATCGTTCAAGAAGGCATAAATTGTCTAAATATACGTGCTCGATTCGCATCGCAGTGCACATATTCAAGAGCATTATGTAAAAGAAGACATGACATTTCATTTGAACTTCGTTTGGTAATCCTTAATTTTCACTATACATTAATTGTTTGTTATTTGATCTAAGATCCTGTACAACTTATTTTTTATCGTTCGTTAATGAGTGACTGCTATGTAGCATTGATAGGCTTAGTTGTAGAAGAGGTTTACTTTTCTTTCATAAGTTATCAGGTAATTCAATATACATGTAAGTTTGTAATTGAGTCCATTAATACGTTATAAAAGATTTATTTGTTTTAGTTTCATTAAAAGGTTATTAGTGATGGTAATATTAAATCACTATACCTACCTCTTGTATTACCACCCCACAAAACGATACAAATATGACAGAATATGATGTTACAATTAATATTTACAATACGGTTAATATAATATGACTCCAGATAAGCAAAATAAATAAATGGATATTTTCTTCGACATAAATGATTACATGAACTGATTCAAAACCAGTAGATACGCTATTTCAAATTCATGTTTATAAAGATTTACATTTAAATAGTTTGTTCGAACTCGTGCTTAAGAAAGCAAATTAAAACTTGAAAGATATATTAAAAAGGTCGCATGTCTACCTAGCAACTCTCTCACATGGCCCATGTCAATACCAATGCCGTCAATCAAACTTCAGTCTTACCGAAGATGAATAATATAAAAAAATATCAGATTCTCTTTAAACATTTTTCATCGTTCCGTCGAAAAAAAACACGACTCATACAAAATATTACCCCGTCTGTAAGCTTCAGAGCGAGAGGCGAAAGCGTGAAGACGAGTGAAAGCTACACAATCTTTTAACACTTCTATGCGATAGTATATCTATATGAACATTCTACAAGGCGGTAAGTCATCTCGCGCTCACGCCAATATGCTGCCTACAATGCGCGTATCGATGTTTCAGTTTACCGATAGGTTGACAATGCCTCATCAATATCTCCAGGTCGCTGCTTACCTCGCCTCGCCATCTAGGTTATGTTATTGTTTTACCTACAAGTTGCTTAGAACCTTTCCATGTGATATGATAGGAATAGACCGTATTGTGATGGCGTATTACGGTGTTAGATGGCAATGAATTATGCGTTACGAAAGTCATCGACTCCATTTGAATAATGACTTCATAACATCACTCAGTATATTTGGAACGTCATTGGTGTTTGAATGAAATAATTAATAATGGATTTTAATTATGCATTGGTATACCTTGATGAATAGAAATGACGTTATTAAAGAGACAAATGACGGTGTCTTCTACAATTATCATTTTCCTTTCAATAGTTTATAGTTCATCGCACAAAATTAATTAAAATTAAAAATAACGTTTCGGGACAGACGATCATTGACAGCATGTTAAGGAACATTCGCAAGTTTGTAACTGGAACAATACAAAGAAGGATGATTTCGTATTGTCATAACGGCATGCCACTGACTCATATCATCATTATCAATAAGAAAATGGAACGAATAAATTGATGTTTATATAATTCATATTCATATTGCTGTATCGCAATGTACAGTTGACTAAAATTTGGTATATTTTTAAGAAAAACCCCACTAAAGATGAAATACAATTATGAATATATGTATCATTATCAAAGAGCGTTACTTAGGAAAAAAGTTCAAGTTTTCAAATAAAAGATTTTCCTTTTTCAAATATATCTTAATACGCATATTTGGTTTGAATGCCCAAACGGACGCCGATTATAGATAAATGGATAACCGTATACAATATATATAGCATGAGAAGAGCGAGTGTCGTACATAGATAGACAGTAGATGGTACAATAGAGAAGGAAATCGCCAAGAACAGGTGTGTTGATTGTGTACTTACAGGTGCGGAATACTGAAGCATGTCACATACAAGACCCAAAAGGTTGTATCCGATCCTGTGTAGTTGCACACAACACTACCGGCTTCTTGTCCACACGAAATGCACTTGAAGTCACCACTATGATTAACGTCGTATCCTACACTTAAGCAGTTATCACGCCTCTTCCAATAAGTTCGATTTTCATAATAACCGCCTGGACCCGTGATCACTGATAAATGGTATGGATGTGCGAGCAGTTCTGATACGGAATGAGAATGGAGTATTATATCGTCACTGTATTCTTGCTACAAACTTACCCCAATGACCGTCGCCGCCATTTTCTACGCTGAGTGTTGTTACGCCTCTTAATCGGCTGTTTTCATTAGATTGGAAGAAAATAGATGTATGGTGAATGTGGTCCTTGTGATTATAAAGTCCCTCCCCTCAAGTAGGCAGGGCAACCGCTGAACCGTGTAGTTAAGCCTTTGACAAGACTGGCCAATCACGGGAGAGGAATGAAATGATTGATGGCTGAGAACGGCGATAGGCGTGACTAATCTTAACTGGAAAGCGACCTTATCGTTGCGATCTGATCTGGTCGGCGATAGGCTTCAAACGTGTTTTCGTCTGCATTGATTTTCACTGCCGTTGGCAACATGGTGGGAAAATCGTAGCGTCTTGATTTGACGGTAATTGAATGATATATTTTATATGTGCTAGCTGTTCTTAGAGATAACTGAAGTCTTGACGCATAAACGCTCTTGTCATTTACAGTCAATAAAAGATAAGCTTATCACATGGAGGGCTATCAGAGGCTAAATATTACTGAATCCTTGTTAAAACAGTCCTAGATAACACAAGATCCACGAAATAATAATCTCGTTTTGAATCATAACGAGATTCATGATTTGATTAAATTTCGATGTATATAATTACCATTCTGCCATGCATCGGCTTCATTCATTTCTTTTGATGAAGGGAAAAAGCTTTCTTTTTATTATGACTGTACGAAAGAGCCATAAAGCTTTTTGCTTTTACGCTGACTGTACAAAGTTATTTTGAACTAATTTCATAATGAAATCAGCGCAAATATGCAAGATTGATTTTCATTTCCGCCGTCGAGAAACGTTTTCAGTGTGATTCGATTTCTGCGAGGTGATTATTTTGCACTTTGTTCCAATTGGAAATGGTAGGTTGGATGATTTCCCGTTTTATTGACCGGCACCTAATCAAGGCGCCCATAATAACCGTTTATTATTGATATCAACGCTCCCAGTGCTAATGACAGAAGATGACAGCTCGTATCGACATTCGGTTCCGATCTAAATCAGTTGTTTCTAACTCGAGTCGTTCAAAACATCAAAATTACCCGAAAAGCGTCGAGTTGGTCAAAAGCGGCAATGGGGCGAACATGGACTAAAGTCATGGCTTGCGAATTACGTAAGTGGAAGCACGGAGCGAGCGATTAGGGGGAGAGCTGGGTGCTCCAGTGGCCGTGAAGCAAGAACTACCATTGTATAAGATTATAGGGTTAGGAACGCTCCAGCGAGCGACCAAACGCATCCAAGAATACCTTTTGCCGACATGCTCGCTGAACGCGTGCAATGGTCAAAAGGTTTCTACATGCATAAACATTTCTTGTCGGTTCAAGTTTTGATCATTTGATTTCGGAAAAGTTTAAAAACTTTCTGCTTAGTGGTCATGAAATTTCCCGGAACGGAATCGGTGTTTTATCTCATCGGCACGTGCGAAATTTCATCATTGCACTCGGCGCATGGAATAAATGACACAAGAAATTTGGCATGATTTAAAGTCCAAAAAGCGTTAAATATGTGTTGCATTTCTACCATAAATAAAGAGAATTTACAGTCACGCCTCACATCACTGACGGGCTCAAACAAAAGAGACGACAGCTTCGTGTCAAACGAGAAGGATATCCAGTTTTTTTAGGATTTTTTTCTTTAAAAAATAACGAGCTTTTGAGGGGGGCGATGGATAAGGAGGGAGACGGGAGTATGTAGACATTATGGTAACGAGCCTTTTCACTTAGGAGGCATATAGCAAAAAGTGATTCATCTATTTAGGGAATAACTGGATTTTACATAGATATTTCCTTTTTTATGCTTTATTGAAATCGAACATTAGATAATGATGCGCCCTTATCTTTAAATCAAGATATCCACTAACAAATGTTCATATTTCTAATTTTATTTGGTTTACGTTTTTGTAAATGTATTTATACCTATCCACCTATGTGTTTAACGTTTTATATTCGTCTTGATTTATGTTCAGTTAATGAATAATAAATTGTGCTATTGAATTATACCGAATATTTCGCACAATACTGTTAATTTGTTTTATTATTTTGGTATGATCGAAATTATTTCTCAATTTAAGCTACTTAAGTTTTTTTGCATTATGTCGCCTTTATAAAGTATTTTCACATAGTGGTTTATTTATATATTGCTATCCCTTACCGTCTTTTAATTTTATTCTCCATCCTTCGCTCCATGGTGCCGTTTCTTCTCAATATATATATGATATGTCTTATCTACTTATCATATTATAGAATTCTGTACATACTTCCATTGTTGCAAGATTTTAACAGACCCTATTTCATAAAGGCACACTTATTTAAATCTAGTTAAACAGATGTTAGATTTTTTGTATGGTTTTCAATCATTATTTGATCACGATATAAAATCAACATAAAAATATGTTATTTAAATGTTTAACGATACATGCTTACAAGATATGGATAGAATTTATCAATTTTACTACTTTATAATTCGGTGTGGCCAAACAGAGAATTTATTACAGTTTGTCTTTCATAACAAATAATGAATGTTGATTGCTTGGGTGATAAATGATGTTGAATAAAGTTAAGGAGTTTGTGAATCATTTGGATTTTGAAATTTGATGTTCGCTTCATCCCTTTTCCACGGTACATAAATCGGTTTTGTTAATACTTTCTCTGCATGTTCATATTCAGTGAATCGTTTAAATTCAAATCTATATCTAAATTATTAATATGAATAAATAAAATATTTTTCTAATTTAATTTGACACGTGGGAATATTATCCGCCCACTTTCTGACAAAAGAAGGAATTTCGACAAAGCAAGGAATTGCTTTACCTTAGAAACACCGAAAGTAGAAATCGCTTCTCCATTCATCGCATATGTTTGCTCATTCAACAGAATTTCATATGCAAACATTTCCCTTAAATACGCATCTAAAATTTATTTAACAAATGCTAACGTTATTTAAAAAGCATTTACTTTAGTATGCTCTTTCAATTCGTGTATTCAAAATCTTAAAAATAAATACTCATAGTATTTCATATTTGTATCCATACAAAGATATATATATATATTCAATGATGACGAATATATTGCTTCTTATCAATGCTGATCTTAAAAACAATTCCTTATGTTTGATAAACTGGATGGTATGAATATGAAGAATATATTTTCAGTACATGTTTTATTATACACTTATAACATTATAATATCATTTATTTATCGTTCAATGAAGATGAGAAATTCTTGTTACGTATCATGAAAAACCAAAACACGAATTCGCATGTATTATTTAGGACGATATATGCAGCAAATGAGACGTTACTATAAAAACATGTAGATTATTTTCAATAGAATAGTAATGTAATTTCATAGCTTTCATCACTCTTATTTCTTTATTTTGACACATAAATAAACATATTTTTTCTCTCATACCGTTTTGTAACTTTTCTCTCACAAACCTTGTGATACATTAAGTATCTATATCTTATTCTAATCGCTATAGAATAAACTCCTAAATTTAACTATAACTCGAGAAAAATCGCAACAGACATCGACAAGGTAATTGTTGGCTAATGAGTTTCGTGATGTAGGCTGCCTCATTAAGGCTGACAGTTTTCTCAACAAAGATAAACACAATCTTGCGAGGAGTAAACAGGAATCAACACCAACCCCCGCTGGTGTTTATTGTTAAGTGACACTTGTCTCAAAAGACCAATCTTGTTGTCAGATTTTTAAGCCTTCTAATTCATATTCCCAATACGACCTCTATTCAAATCACTCTTCATCATTCCCGGACACACAATGGGAAGATTTCGGCGGCCGATGTCCCCGAGCTAATGAGAGTAAATATCTACAGGCACAAGAGACAGTTTCCGAGATCACGTAATCATGCCGTCTGTCCGGGAGCCGAACCACAAACAAATGCTCGTTCGGATTTGCTCGTGAAACTAGTAGATCACCATTGAACATACACAGCATGTCGAATGTATGATCAATCGGAAACTCATCAGTGACATAGCCTCAAGGCAGAGGATTGCGACTTCTGTAACCTTCGTCAAACAAAGCAATCAGTACCTATGTTTTCTATTCACTGAAATTTGTTCTAATACAAGGTAAATTTACAACTGTAATAGATTCGACGGGATTGACCGCTGATGAGTTTAACACGGCCCAAGGCTATGAACCGGCGTCAAAATCGCGACCTCAGTTTTATTTTTGCGCAACCGGGCATAGTTGATTAATGGTCTGTGCCGAAGCAAACGCAAAAGTCTGTCTGTGTCCCGCCCGTGGGTAGCGCCAGCCACGCCCATGTTCTGACCCGCGGGAGGGGAGTAATTGTGTTAGAGGCATGGCACACATACCTGGTAATTTTCGGTAAATCGTTCACTGTGATGTTCCAATGTTGAGTAACAGTCTTTGTGCCTTCAGAACTTTGGTAAGGTCCGAAGTTCAGGACGAGGGGGAGTTGAGAGGTTTGGAGGGGGACGATGGGTTGGAAGGGGTGGGAGGGGGAGTGAGGGGGGCAGGTGAGAGGCAGGTGACATCTCACCTGGTAAAAAAAAACTATAATTATTTCATTCGATCTAAACAGGGTTAATGCAAGGTTCCCCTCTATCCCCTCCCATACATCCCTGGGATGTACTTCAAGTTTAACGGATTTGCCTGGTCCGCAAATCGCTTCACAGTCGTGTTTTATAACGGTGTAAGTGGTGGTTCCACCTTTCTATAATCTGCACGCCAGGAAGTGAATACTTAGATAAAATAATCCAAAGGAACGTAAACACCACATTTGGAGTAAAGCCTCGGAAATCTAAATCGTGTGTAATGTGATTTAGTAGATGAAAATTAACCGTAATGCTGCGAGCGGTAATTCATTTCCGCCCAAACCTCAGCGCACAATTAACATAGCCGAAATAGTTTTAAAGAAAGTGCAGTATTCAGAGTTGCAGGTTTATTATGTCTTATATGGTTATATACAACATTTCAATATGCCGTTTCTGTATAACTCTTGAAGTCACAATTGCAGATTTATGTTCGACCTTTGCGACACATGATACATACTAAAAGATGATAGAAAAACCAAAGAGGGTCGGAAATTTTAAAAAATGGTATCCTCCTTGAAATGACTTTGATATAATATGTTCTTTTACAGAATTACATGATAAGCTCACACTACATTTTAATCTTACAATACGTTGTGTTGTCCAAGATAACAGCGAAGCAATGACTAAAGTTGGTTTACTTCTTGAGCTGTCCATTGATCATGTTTTATGTGTTATGTACAGTTTCTTCAAAATATAACTATTTTCTTATAATTATTTTATATATTCTAGTACCGTCCATTGAAATCTATAGCGTGTCGAACAAATATCGTATCGATCCATGGTACCTAAGAACCTCTATCGTTTTATATATTTTATCTAATTTTTATTTAGCAGTATTTTATCTTCACTCGGTTATGGTATATATCATGCCACTTCATTGTTTAAAAGTATGTACATAATCAAATGTAGATGTGATCCGAAGTAAATTAGCAGCATGTCTTTCCTAGTTTCATCTATAAGGACAAGTTGATGCGATTCATGCTGACAGACACACAGACAGAAATATAATTTATTCAGTCTCACATATATATATACATGACAAAATAAAATACAAATTCGTGCAAAACAACTAAGATATTGAGAGATTAAACGTCGTAAAAGGATGCATTTTAAAAAAAAATGATTTACAGTTCAGATGATAAAGATAAAGTACATAATAATAAAGCTTGGTTTATTCATCAAATCTCGTATCTATCCTTACTCATTTTACTACCGGTGTATTTTTCTCTGTCAGAATTTGCATCAATGTTTTAGCTTTAAAACTAAATGAATATAATTCGAGAAGCGTGGATCAAGATTACATATAATAACGCCAGTAAGCTGCATAAATAAAACGGCTGTTCATTAACGTGTTTATTCTACTGTATCTGTTCATTGTGTTATCCAGTTTCTTTTAAAATATTAGCCTTTTCCTGCCAAGTTAAGTTTTTACTGTTCTATCATCGCATTAACCTGGCGTATTTGTTTCTATCAGCAAAGTTGATGTATTCATTTCACTGTTAAACGACCACGATCTTTCACAGTTTATTTTGAAATGGACAAGGTGTCATCTTTAAGTCTTGAAATGTTTTGATTTTGTATACTTTCGGAATTTCTTCCAAAAAATTCATTTTTTTAATTGATTTTCTGGGATAAATCAATTGAATTGTCCTGTGTAACGTGTTCATTTGATGGTTTGAAACTGAAATTATTGCCACATCTGTTCTGTAACACGTGACACAGAATTTCTGCTGCAGTTACAAAAATGTGGGCATAAACGTAATTCAAATGGTTTTAAAAAATAGTGTTTATATAGATATTCAAATTAAAATTCAACCAGCTTTAAAAACAGGAATTGGTTCGGCTGTGAATGTTTTTGACAAAAAAAAACATATTAAAGATCTTTTCATGACAGAAAAACATTACGTAATCTGGTTGTTTCCTCCAAACTAAAATGTTTAAAAGCAACATTTTCCCAAATAAGAATTAATTCAAAAATCACAATTTTATTCTCTTGATATTATGTAAATGCTTTGAGCCCCAGACTCTTAACCAAATTCTCCTGCACTTGAGAAACAAAGAGACACTGAACAAACTATGCAAAGCATTTCTCTGTTAGTGCGGCCCACAGAGACATATGCCAACTCTTAGGTAAAGGGAAATAAGATGTGTCCAACTCCAGTATTGACAAGAGGAACTTTAGAGGACGTTTATAACGACCCTTCACCCTGGCTCTCATATTTCTCACCCTTCCACATGAATACAGGGGAGGCCCGGGCGTGATCGGCCGGCCTAGAGGCTGAGGGGGGTGGGTCGGGCGGGGAAGGGGGGTTGGGAAGGCGGTGTCGGGATATTGGTGGGGGTTAGGGATCCCTCACGCAAAAATTACGGGCTGTCACGTCGTGTCGTACGCCCCTAAAACTGAGGGGAACCCTCGCATGTCTCTGTAGAGGCTGGCAGCTTTTACCGTAAACAATGATAAATGTTAGGGATATTTTAAATGCAGAACAAATTGTCCCTACATGAATATGCTTGATTAAATTTCGTGTCGTTTTTTATTATGCTACTATAAGCTGAATGATACATCTTGTTGTCTTATCAATTCAAGGGTTGGAATATGGGACTTGTTTTATCCACGTAAAGACTTTTCGTACATGTATTTCGTATCTTAGAATGAGTTATATACGATTAAATTTATGGTTGAGTTTAATGTATTTATTGTAACAGAATAGATCAGTTATATAAGCCAAATAAACAGTTTTATTAACATAAACGTTTGAGTTTCAAATGAAATTGTGGGATCATTGTTAGAGAAATTATAACATTCATACAGTTATTTGTGGATCATTATAATCATCTAATTTTTATTTTTATTTTTTTAAATATCGTAATGTTTTAACAAAGAGCAATTACAGTTGGTAAATTTTAAAGATAATATTTCAGAAATGTCTAACCTGTGGTGTTTGTTTATAGCATACAATATAAGTGAAATAAGCTTTAATAGACTAATGTCCCTGTCCATGATTTTAAGACAAGTATCAAAAGTGTGAGCTGAAGAACGTACATGGCTAAACATCACGCATATCTCAGAGAGCTAAAGAAATTGAAATTAACTAAATGGTTGGACACCAATATTTACGGCAAGACATTTATAATCAGTTCAACCAAAAGTTAATATATTTGAAAGATTATGATCATAATAGCAATCATACATTTTGAATCATCATGAACCTTAATACAAAACTTTTAGCAAATCACTATATCAGACGAAAGATCATTCCTTGTTTTAAGTACGGTACTTTGTTTAACAACCACACACAATATAAACATCTGCCCCGGATTTGGTCGGTCTGTCTTTGAGGTAAATTGGAGGCCAGGAAAGAAAATTAGGGGTTGCCAGTCTGGGTTCGATTCCGAGAAATATGGGATCCATCAGTTTGGAGGTAGGTCCAGTCGAAACACACGTAGCAGAGGTTTGATCTGGCAACTAGTAAACTGTCCCGACACAGCGGAGGGCGGGGGATCTGGCTGGATTTTTTAAGAGAGTGGACACTTGTATATATATTACATATACAGTTACTTGAAAAATACGACAAAGATGAAATGTCTCAGTTTTCTTTTTAAAAAATGTATATACCTATATATAATTAAAGTAACTATTGTCAATTTATTGCAATAATGGTCTGCATTCATATTGTACGAAGAAAGTGTTATGTTATTTACATTCATGATTAATTAATTGTGCTTTTTCTTCTTTTCTTCTTTTGTTTGTTTTCGGATGAAGTTCTGGAGGAAATAACGAGACTCTCAAAAACGATATGTTTTCGTTATCAATTATCATTATTTCAATAAATTTACTCCAAAGAAAGACATGTTACAGATCGTATAAAAAAACTAAAAATACGAAAATACTGAGAAGATCATGTTTGAAAAAATCGAGACTCAAGTTGCTTGAACTTTTAACATCAAGGACAATTTATGACGTCGTTTTGTTGTTAAATAATATGTTTTATTTTCCCTTCCATACAATGTGGTAATCACTAAATGCTCTCGACGTCTGGTGTGACAATGGCATATAAGTTCTGCGTACATTTTTTTTAACTGATTGTATCTAAACGTATTGTGTCTTTCATTCCAAGAGTTGTTACTTGTCAGATGTAACTCGTATATTTATGTTATTTTCAATACAAAGTTCTGTTACATGTTTCCATGATACATACCATAAAACTTAGTATATAAATATTTATGATAAATGTGTATGTTTGTCACGAATTCATTTCTTAATTTTAATGAAAAGTCAATTTACTGAAAATTTTGATATGGTACAATTGAATCGGAAAATGTATGTTTACACTTTTCTATCTCAATTTACAAGTCAATTTAAAAGAAGGACAATGAAGATATTTATTGTTGTACCGATGCAGAAAGATCGTCATAAAGACATATGACCCTGTATTTTGGCTTTTTCTCATATTCATTCAATGATGAAAAAATACTTCTCAAAATAAGAAGATTCTACAAAAAGGTATTAACTAAGCCGATAAGATATTTTTTTAATACCATGTATACCATATACGATTTTATAACTGAAATTGTAGCACACCGTGTTTTGCGTTGAATAAATCTATTTTTTATCCTTACATTGCAAAAGGAAATATGTATTGTACATCTTTGTATAGCAAACGTATTGTTGAACGTATTGTTGTATTGCCTAATCTATCAAAGGGATATAAAAGTACAACGTTGTAATATTGTATATAGGTTGAATCATATTTTTGAAACCAAATTATCCACGTATGTACCTGACACTGTTTACCACAAGGGAAAAACATTTGTGCATTTAATATTCACTTTTTAGCAAATTTAACGATGTTATTGCAAAAGAAAAAGCATTGAACGCAAAACATGTGTATATGTGCCTGTCACTTCTGATTAACTTCGACAATCATTTAGAACATTAGATTAAGATTTTGAGCTATATATCAGCATGATTTGAAAACATCAGTCCTTGGATGCCTCCGAGTTTTAATGTTAACATTTACAAAGGAGAAAAGGTCGTAGAAAATACTATGGTGCTATGTATGCTAAGCCAGTCAAAAAGCTGATATTTCACGAGAAATCGTATACATAAATATGTAGAAAATATATAAGAAATCTTGACATTTTTATGGTTATGTTAACGTGAAAGAAGATATTTTAAAATGACTATCAGAATCATATTAGGTCCTCGCATTAAATCTTTAGCTATAGTATTAACGACCACGTATATGTTAAATACATCATGACGGTCTTTCAAAGAAATCTGACGCGGAAAAAATAAACAAGGGAATATTGAAGCTACTATTTGAAAATAATTTAACATTTAGTTACTATGAGTTAATAATCTGTGAAATATGATTCCCTTTATATAATAGTTATTCATAGATAGTAATTATTGTAATAATAACAAATTTACCGAAACACCACGCAGTACAAAATATTTTATCCAACAGATTTTGAATAAAAACTTTTCGCTCGAAATCAATTTAACCTTTAACGTTCAACAAACATGTCATAGGTCTCAATTTAATAACCGATTACATAGCATATTTGTAACAGTTTGAATTGATAAGGGTTTCCATATATTACTCAAGAGCATGCACAATACTCTAACAGCGAAACCTGTTGAAAGAGGGACTTGTAACATAGCATGTAATTGTAATGAAAATGATTGTGAAACCTCAAAAGATTTTCTGCAGGCGATTTCATACTGTTAAATTACCTACCTGTTTATGACCCCCAAAATATATGGTGTACAAACCTAATCATAACGTATAATTGATAAATCACATGTTTGATGTTGATGGAATACAGTCCGTGAAGAAAGAGACATGTATTTTAAAACTCACCAGCGTTTATAATGAAATGAATGCAACAGGGGTTGTGAATGATGTTTGATTGACATGTTTTGACAGAAATTGACATGCCTCAAGTGTTTGTTTCATTATGCCTTATACCATAGACATGGTTTAAAGACTGCCACTCCTTCGCCTATTTTCGTCGTTTCAATCAGTCTGTGTGCAGTGAATTCCTTCCCGTCTCTTTACGACGCTAGGCTATGAATGATTCAAGCACAGTGTGTAATTTTGACGGCAGAAGCATGCATTACCCGTGCCAGACTGTGCCATTTGCATGATAATACCAGCGCGGGTATACAAGAACAT
The DNA here is from genome assembly GCA_921293015.1 of Phorcus lineatus. Taxonomy (NCBI): domain Eukaryota; kingdom Metazoa; phylum Mollusca; class Gastropoda; order Trochida; family Trochidae; genus Phorcus; species Phorcus lineatus. Next base: position 28,452,089 of record OV121091.1, read on the forward strand.
TTCTCAGTGCCAACGATGCCGTTAAAAAATGAACTCCCATAGAGCGTCTTCTCTGCGTCATTATTTCATTTCTTATATACATCGATCCTTGACAAAAATATAGAGGTATATGGGTCACTCTCCAAAAAAGGAACATTTTCATGAGAAAAAAATATATATAAAACTGAACATAGTTTGTGTTAAATGTTGTTAAATAGCAAATACTGAAGCAGTAAATATGAAATCAAAGCATAAGATCCTCTAGTAAATATAAGTGGGGAAGTCTTTAAAAAATCGAAACCATCCGTCTGCTGTTACCATACTAAAATTCCCTTTTAACATAAATTTGCAAAATTCTATGGTAAAAATATCACATGAACAAAATAGATAACATACGGGCACTTTTACAAATAAGATCATCTATAAATAAAACATAATGTTGTTTGGACAGATGCAAATTATTTTACATAAATAATAATTGTCCATTACGGACTTTTGACTGAGCTGTTACTAAACTTCATTATTGTGTGTCATACAATTTATGCATTCGATAAAAATCACAACTCTTACAGGAAATATAGGTTTAAAGTGTTAGCTGATTAATTTTCCTAGTCAGACAGGTTAATTATATTTAAAATATTGGTCAGAACGACTCGTCTGTGGTGTTACTGCATGGTTTTGTGGTGTTACCGTGTATAAAAGTAACACCAGAGACAGTACAACTGAAGATATAAACTGAAATAACTTTAGTTAAATGTTATGAGGACCATCTAAATCAAACATGAGAAATGCATAGGGATTCTTTAGGGGGGAAAATGAAAATCTGAATCGCATCTTTTTGCTAAAATGAATGTTGTTATTCATCACATGAATTTTTTTCAGGTTAGATAGGATGAAACAAGGAATAAAACTTCATTAAGTGTTTTGGTAGATTATGTGACAATAGTTCCCATGCCACCAATTTGACGAGATCATAATTTCTTTTTGAATAAACAAGATGTTCATTCCTAGTACTTTTTACAACTCTTGATTTCTATTTAGGAAAAAGGTATAAATAAAATTTCAAAGTTTTTTTTATTAGCAAATGCATCACAAAAAGTAACTCTAATAGGTTTCATTCATTTAGAAGTTTGGATTTCTTTTATATTTTAACACATGTATTTAGGTACCCACGTGAATATCTTCATGTGCCTACGTTACGTTTCGTTACTTATTACAGTATTAAAGCGAAAGAATTTATGTATGCACAGCGACATTACCATGTCTTACTATATTCCCGCTATCATATGAGGCTTCAGGTATATTTGATAATTTAATAACGTCTTCCAACCAAGATCATCATCCGCATTCCTTTCTTGAACATGAAACTGAAAGTTGAACACTGGCTAGAAATCAGTTCACACATTTCGTATGTGAAATTTATACTGTTCTGTAAATTAGATGTTATTTCTTTGAATTCAACATACATTTCTTATTATGCATTCCTTGAAATGACAAGGAGAACGATGCTATTTATTCAACAACAAAAATAAATAAAAGAGATTGTTAATCATAAATCTATTATATATTAAGCTCCACGCGTATGACTCATGATACGAGGGGCATGTTTATCAGATGAGTAATACCATGAAGTCCTGTGTTTAGAACCATCACCTCTCAACAGGTGACTTGATGATTGGATGTGGTTGTGCTGTCAGTGATTATCAATCATCACCTGTGTGGTATATGAACGAGTCTATGTTGTTACCTGTACCTCACATCCCGCCAAATCACGAGGCTACTAAATTAGGCCATGTAGATCCCCCGGTGTCAGGAACCTCCATAAATCATTCAGGGCACCTTTGGGCTTTAGAAAAGGGCGCAAAGAAGCCCCGGTGAGGCGCTCCCGACAATACTAATAGTCCCATTACACGGCCAGCAATGTTCAGCTTCATCCTATTCCAAAGCTTTCTCAAAGACGTGCAAGCTCCGCAACAATGCCGTACCGAACCCTACTGCGCTATATTTGAACAGTCCCTGGAGTTTGAACTCCGTTCAGTGTTGTCGGATCGCTGTATCGTATCGCCCCGAGTGAGGGGCATTGTGGCCGGACGGCAGGGTGCCTACCCCACTCACGGGACAATCGCCACCAAAGAAAGTCAGCTATATTCATCACTGTAGAAAATTTGTCCTTCACGGTTTAGCATTGTCAGCATCAACAAAACATCTGATTTATTAGCAAGCTTCACCTTTCTGCATCTCGGGTTGTTGTGACTGCAGCTACTGCCTCTGTCAATATTGCTCCTACAAATATACATTCAAGTCACAATACTATAGTAACAAGGTCTCCTTATATGCATTGGGCTCAAATATGTTAAGTTCTTATACACTCTTTTTAACCAACCTACAGTAGTCAAAACCAAACAACGTCCTTGAGCAACATTCACTGATAACGCCAATTCTTCTTGTAAAAATATTTTCTCCTGAATTGTCTTCCAACATGGTTTAAGATCAGCTTGGGAAAATAACCAAATCTGGATTGGTTTCTGAAATCTAAATATTTCGAAACTAATTGTGTTTGTTATCATTGCAACTTCAAAGCAGAGATACCTGGACAAACTGATGAAGTGAGAAGTAGTTTTCACCTATAGATTTTATAAAAGCACAAATGTATAGTTCATATGCAGATAATATTAGAAATGTTAAAGTTAAAGAATTTCATGAATACTAAGTATCTAAACACACGTGGCATGTCCTAAATTATCGGGATCACTGCATTAAAACCACTCGTATTCTCGTCCATCTTCTTATGAAATAAACATCGGCTTGGAGAAAAGCTTTACGGCAAATGGTTTATATTCTGTGTCGATACCATTTTGGGGCTTTTGCCATGAATGTATTGACAATAAGAACAACTCTAGATACATGGCTGTTTAATTTCAAAACAAAGAGATCGAATATTTCTGTCATCGAGAACAAACTTTTAATAAAGTAAGGTGAAAATCTGTCCTTAAACCTATAGTAAAAGCGCTTATTACATTACAAAATGATATTTTGAAATACTTCTTCATACATTTGGTAATAATGATTCTCTGTTTATGATATTTATAAAAGTTATAAAAATTCTTCTCATCAAATACTTATAATATATCCTATGGTTGAGTTACATTTAATTGATATACAATATTCTAACCATCTTAAATTGCATTAACAAAACATTTTTGTAAAAAAGTTATTAGAATATTTGCAACGTATGGTTCATTAGTTATTAAGCCGACCAAAACCTCTTGACGTAGAACTGTTGCTCCGTGCATCAAATTGAAACATTTTCGTTTCTTTTCCATAGAATGGCAGGACCCGTGCAGACATAAGTAGGGAGTTTGTGATAAATTCATTTTTATATGTAAATCTGTTTATTTGATTAATTTAGAGCTTAAATAAGGTTTCATATTCCAAATAATTTCTGTTCATTTATATCAATAGAATTTACACATATTTTCGACGAATAGTCCCCGACAAAACAACCTTAACGAAGAATGTTTAAAACTATTTTGATTTACATGTGAAACAATTCTTGGTTATGCTTGAAAAGGATTTATTTTTCAGTTCGTCTGCCTGTGAATGCAAAAAAAATATTTTGATACGCCCGATTTTGGACATTAATTTTCGACGCCTTTTTAGTCTTACATAGGTACAATTCACGGTAAGGAGAATCTACGATTTAGAATTTTTAACCAATTAAGATGTATGTCCTCTTTAATACATTATCCATTTTTACAATGTTTCCATGACATTGAAGGGGGGTCTTCGCAGGACGTTGAAGATACTGTTAAAATGTTAGTGACAAGGATTAGAGTTAGTTAAAGTAATCCGATGATTCCTAACATTTAGCCAAGTAATTGTTATGGAAACTTATACGATAAATATATTTGCGTAGTAATATCTTTTAAATCAACATAAAGTACTTTACAGAAAAAATACCTAACGAATAAAATTAACGTTTTCTAATACCATCCGGTCCGATCATGTATATAATTTAACACATCAAATAACGACTAGCACACTGGTATTGAATATAATAATCATGTCTTCGCTTTCTCTTAATTAAACTGATTCAAACTAACTTTTGGATAAGTCGTTTTACCACCATTTCCCACTTCACAATACAACAGTAAATCGCCGACACTTATCAAGTCAGCATGTATTAATACAGTGTGAATCAGCTTACTCTGTACAATCTGTTAAATGTAACATACAATCTAGATTCTCTGATTAGGCCGCTGGTTGAGTTCTAGCCCGAGGCGGCAGGTCTCCTATCTTCTCACCTCAACCAGCCGACAAACACGACACAAGTGCAGCGATTTAGATGCTACAAGATAAGCCGCTAGATACTCGCACCTTCCAAACATGCCGCATCTGTCCTAGCGGGTCCTCCTAATTACTTTTGACGACATTAAAAGGGGTAATGATGATTTCGGAGTCCACTTTTCCTCTCCGTGGGGTAATTTGCAAGAATTACACCGCTCCGCCAACCCTTCTGAAAAGCACAGCAGGACATCTGAACCGACGGTGGCCAAGCAAAGGTCTTAAAGAAACGCTCCTGGTTCGACCTCTGAAAGGTCCGTTTGGACTTCATACAATTAAAACATAGCAGGGACGTCTAAGAGGCTTGTCTGTGGCTGGGTGTTTACGTGGAGAAATTGCCAAGTGGTTTCAACAAGGCTTGTAGGAGTTTTGATGACACTTGACATAAATTAGATGGCAAATGGAACCATCCGAAATGAGCGTATGCCTAAATGGGCTCTTCACTCGTGTATCAAAGCATATATCTTTGAACTTCTTTGTAGTTGGGGCAGAAATTTCCGCACTTGTGCTTGATAATCGAAGCAATTTACCGCCCCTTTGGTATTATGAGTTTACAATGTACTGGGTCATACGGGATCAAGAATTTCCGATAGCACAGGTTGCAAGTACATCGGTGATAATCGCTATTTAAATTTTAACGTCTTTTCCAAATTTCTGATAGATCGAAAAATATTATTAGAAATGTGAATGTGGATAAAGCAGCATTTCAATTTCAAAGTAAAAGCTAGATATGTCCACGGTATACAAACTTGTCGTCGCACTCTTCCCTATTTTGACTTGATATAACCCAAGTACGCTGATACATTTAAATTTTGTCAAGATTTTCCTATACTTGTTTTACAAGAGAAATGTTTTAATGACTCTTTGTTATCGTTCTTCCTTATAAGTGCAATCATCCAAATGGCCTTAGCACATATAGGGATCCACTTATTACAAATTAATCCGTTCATTAATACAAGAAACCACTGATTCCCATGTGCAGAAGGCAACACAGTTCCATTTGAAGAACAAACACCTCTATATTTACGAAACTCGTTTTCTATTTACTTATTTATTCTAGCAAAAGAATTGGTTCCAATAGAATACCAATGCTAGTGTCATGGGTATTTTACATTTGTCAATCATAAAGCTTGTCTATCGAGGAAGGCGTTTAACAGTTGATCACTAATACAGTTGTTTACAGGGTAAATGAAGCGTGCACGTCAATATTGTTGAAATCGCTGGTGGGAATCTCTTATGAATGTCTATTAGGTAAAGGTTAAGGGCCCCAAAACGTAGGCATGTCTTTTCTATATATGGGAGTATGTATTAAGGAACACATTGTATCGCAAATGGATTGTTATGAACATGTTGAATAGTATCTAAGTCTGAAATGAATAAGACTTATTTTGTACTAATTTACAATCATATTATTTACCTTTGCAATTAGAATTACCAATATAAACAATGATCTTGAATGTTAATCAATCAATCTTTCATATACCGTTAACGGTTATCCATCTACCTTCTAAAAGTTCATTTATATCACCGTCCCAAATCCGCCTTCACAAACAAAAATCGAATTTAGAATAGCGATTGACAAAGATTTGATATTATTCGAGTTCTCAAACGTATCACGAGGGTTTCCCAACATTCTAGTAGCCCACTTCATCTTCCCCAAATGCTTATTAAGCGTACATAGATGTATAAAAAATACCTTTTCTGGACAGTTTGATATTTGAACGTTGTGTTCTTTTGAAAGTTCTATTTTCCTAAACAATGAACACGAATATAATAAAGTTAATGGGCAAAATTACAAAAATGTTAACATACAGCTGAACTGTTTGAGAGGCATTCTAGAAGTTGAAAGTGTAAAGAAGATTAGGCTATTTTACGAAGGAACTGCTTCCTATCTTCATAATATCGACATTTCGTTGTTGATATGATTGAAAGCGCTAATAGAAAAAATAACGAAAAGTTTTTATAGTGAAAATAAAGAATTCGTGTACCCACAAAAAAAACTGTTTTCCGTAAAAATTAATCGCCTACTAAAACTTCACACGTCATACTTACAGTGTTACATTATCGATTGTGTATTTTTCTAAAGCTGCCAGATAAATGCAAAATTAAAACGATCACTGTGTGAACGATTTTTATTTTTGTTATAAACATAGAGACACCATATTTTCTTTTCGCCTGCTAGAGTTGTTTGATGGGAGAGAAGACAGTGTGTAGGAAAAGGTTATCATATGATAGAATCGTCATAGCACTTCATGAAAGAATATTTCATTCAAATAAGGTCTTCCTATCATAACCATATGGTACTCGCATGTATAACATCCTGAACATTTGGCATCAATGAACTTCGTTGTACAGAGAAATGTAAGTTAGCATAGGTTAATGTCATGCAAGTGACGTCATTCTTCAGAGTGAACCGACGATATCTTAAAGAGCCAGTCCGTGATTTTCATAACATATTATTTGGCTTTGATACGAACCTAAATGTCATATGTTATTATATAAATTCAAAACATCTTAATTTTTACTCTGCAAAAGACAAATATATGACAGATACTGTTTTTCCATGAAAATCTTAAAAAGCCTTTATAAATACACAGAGGCGGAGATCACGCGTTCAATTTACATGGATACTAGTTATATAACCTAACAAACGCTATCAACTCCTAACTGCCACCCTGGCTGTTTTAGATAAATCCTCAAAATTACGTTTGGGTGTTTGACGCGCGCCACTGTCCGGTTTTCGATCATAATTGCGACTTTCTACCTTCGTATTGTCACTGTACATAACAAATTAGCTTTAAAATGATTCTTTTTGTGTACGGTTTAAGAGCTTTCGAAATAAAAGAAAACTTTTGAAAAGTTTGAATGTTTTTTATATCTGAAACCTGATATTTATCAGGCATTCTAGGTACAAGAACAACAGTAATTTCTTTGTTAATGTTTAGTACCGTCATTATATTACGAACAGTTTGTGTATATGTCAACATAAATTGTTTTCTATAAACAAACTGATTAAAAAATATCGATAATTACACTTATTCGTTTGTTCATAATGTCCCATAAGCATCCCATTTCAGCTTGAATTAAGGGTTTTCTTTTCTTCCTCTGTATATGCCCTATGATAAATCTCAAGTATCAAGACACTGCGTAGTACATGTCTACAAATGTATGTTCAATGTGAAAAAAACGAAAGCTTCTGTTCCGGTGACAGTGTCTCAACAAAAAGCTATCGAAGTTTGTAATTTGTAAATCCTGATAAAAAAATTCACATGTTCATGCTTTTCTCTATGAATACCAAATAAAAACTTATGATTTAAGGGTCCAGTATCATTAATTACAATACTTTACTTAATAAGAACAACAAAAACATGACCTACTCACTGAATAAAGTAGTTACCATCAACATAATTTTTTCCCTTATTATTTAGATATTGTATATTTGTTTCTTCAATTTGTTTATGTAATTATAACACACAGATCTTACAAAATAATATGCATAATAAATTTATCACCCAAAAAAATCCAGAACTTTCAATATTTATTCACAATCCTCAGTATTAGACACAGGTGCCAGAATGTACAATATCATGTAAGGATATGTACATGTAGCTATATAACATACACAGTTTATATGTATATGTTATTTAGTTAGTAGTGAATACTGAAGTTGATATATAGAGTCAGGTGCCTTTGGTATTAGATAAGGTTTTCTCGCTTGTAACTACATTGCTGTCAGTGAAAATATCTCACCTTGAATCTTCAAGCATGGACAAGACAAATTATTTCAAAATTTATTTTGACGAAAACATGTCATTTGTGTATGACTGGTGCACTGATGAATAGTCAGCTCTTCAATAAATCTTCTATCACAATAAATAGTTATAAACATATTTGAACTGAGCCTTTGATCAAACATCATGATGTATACATAATCTGTAAATGTGGTTACAAATCATTCAGCAGCATACCTAGATGAACATGGTTGTGGACGGAGTATCTGGATTGTAACATGAACAAGTGAAACATTTGTAACATGGATTGTAACATCCAAAAATATAACCATATATAAGGTGGATTGTAACATGGACAAAAACACATGGAATAATAGAGATTGTAACAGTGACTGATTGGGATTGTAACATTGACAAAAAACATTGAATATGACTAATATGGATTGTAACATTGACAAGCAAAAAATAAGTAATGTTGATTGTGAGATCCCACAAATATATGTGGGGATTGACAATGTTCTGGACGGATAATGTGTATTGTAACATGAACACTTAAAACATTTAATGATGTGAAAAATTACAATATAGATAATCATATGAAAAATATAATATTTTTATACTTTCGCATGATAAGCATGAAAAACTATAAATTAATTGGATTGCAAAATGGTCAGAATAAAATACTATGCATCCTAAAGTGAATCAATAACCAAATTGACACTACGAACAAATAAATAGATGATACTAAAGACCTTCCATTTAACACCATTTTGATTCAAGGAGTTAATGATTAAGTATAAAACAAGCGAAAGTGAAAATAGTATTAAATTGAAGAAAGTTTAGAATTCTTTTTATTACTTGACCTTAATAATCAAGCAAGATTGCCGAAAGTGTACTGAATGAAACACTTCTGCGACTTGGCCGCCATAGTGACGGCGGGGCTAACATTGTGACGTCACAACCACACAATATCATGACGTCATACATGCAGCATTATTACACTAGTTATATGCCTATGAATATTACACTACAGTATCTTACACGGGAGAGTAATAATAAAACTTCATGCATAAGAACTGTAAATCTATAAGTGTGAGAAGATTGACCACTAATGGGGATATCTAGAGGGTATAGAAATATGGTTGACAGTATAACTAGGAACTTATCATGTGCATTTCGAACAGTAATGCTACAGTAATATGGATGATAATGTGGAGAGATTTCAAAATTTCTCAAAATGTATAACACTGTTGTACCAAATGGATGAAGTAGTAAAATTACTGACTTGTATTGATATACTTAGATGGATATTTAGGAAAAGAGTAACCATATCAAGATAATAACAAACGAGTAACAATAACATTTAAAACATGAAAATAGTGGACAACGAAAAGTAAAAAACATGAAAATTAACAATAAAACCTCCAGTATTTAACAAGAGACAGAAAATGTTTTAAAATGTATCACTGATTCTATTTATTTATGTTTGCTTGAATCATTTTAAATTTTTTGACAAAGGACTGCACAAAATTGACAGATGATTCAAAACATAAGCTTTCTTGTAGATAAACAAAGGAAAATATATGAATTACTATAAGAAATCAATAGTTACATTTGGACTAAATATACTTCAATCCTATTTATTGTAAAAACTCACGTAAAGGTGATCAAATTATCCAATAGTAAGCTTTTTGTATTATCCCAAAAGCTGTGAAAAGAGTCCAAAACCATCCATCAGAGTATATCAAAAACTTCAGAATAACCTTGGCTATATGATAGACATAACATTATCTTAATAACTTCAATATGGCACTTGAGGAACTGTATTATTGTGTTCATGTTTTAACAGTGACATGAATAATTACTAGCTTACACCTGTATGCTTCTGTCTGATTACAGTCGTTAGCAGGTGGGGTTAGAGATCAATATCAACGCACTCACAATCAGGGAGAAACAAGCAATATCTCAAGTGTTGATCATTCAACCATTAGCCTTATCAGCCCAGGAATTATTTTCTGAAGATATTTCTTAATCAAATCTTATGCATCATGCACTTCTATGTCTAAATCTAATCCAAACTAAATCTAATTAGAAACTCTGTTAATCAATTTGATGTCTCAATGTGTTTGTTAGCAAATTTGTTTTAAATTCATCGCATATTTCTTTTTTAGTGTCTGTTGATGTTTTCTATCTGATATAAGCTACACACATACTGCTTTTTCATATTAATGTAAAATTCAAAATAGAAAAGGCCATAAGTCAATATTTTCAACATACAAAAACAATTGTTGTAGAATAGGCAACAAAATATAACCTAGTGATAGAAGGGAGGTAACTCTCGATATTGGTCAAATATTGATCGAAACAAACATAAAAGCTTTGTCATTGTCTGGTTATTCCAAAAAACAATCAATCAAATATGTATTTTCATTTAAAATATCATACTTCAATGGCATTTTTCTTTAAATCTCAAAATATAATCACAACAAATAAACCTGACATTAAAGAAATATACATATGTCTTAACACAATATGTTTGGCACCTTTTATATGACCACTATAAAAGGTGATTTGCTGTTTTAATTGGCAATATAAGTTTGATGTATCATAAAGTTTTTTTTGAAACCACATCTGCTAATATGATATGACATGCTGTTACTTTAATTACAGTATATTAAATCTAAATAAAATGCACTGAATTCAAGTGACCTAATAAATCTTTACTGTGGATAAGAACACCAAAGGGATGATTTAAAGATTTAAAACCTGACTGAAAAATCATCAACGGCACTCATAAAATCAACATTTGATGGAAATAATTAGGAAAGCAAGGTAAAAGTGAGCAAAGCACTTCCCACATTAGCCAATACTTGCATCAGCTGCAATGGCTTGCTAAGATAGGCCTTGCCACATTTCTCAAACTTTTCTGGGCTTGCCGTCCAGGCTGCTACGAAGGATCTTGAAATTCCAGTGAGAAATTATATGATAATTGCAACTATTGGCCAAAGAGGGTGCTGCACTTGAAACACTGATTTCAGTGGGTTGGTAGGTTTAGATTAGAAAGTGATAGAGACTGGTGGAACTTTAAGCATTGCGGGGAAGATGCATATACCCATGCCTGTAGTCGGACCACCTTCACATTACATTCGGTAATTTAAAACATAGGCAGTTGGTCACATTAATGAATGATTATTTTCAGAGGACAAAGATGATTTAACACATTTTGACATTTGAACAACACACAGTGAGGTAACATCCTTATAAAATTTGTAGTTATGAATTCATAAAGTTTTTAAATTATACCCCTGGAATAAAAACAAGGGAGAGCTATTGGTCTGTTTTGGGGTTATAAAAATAGAAAAGTGTTTTCATTATTACATTTAGCTGTTAGAGTTTTCAATTTCATAATTGTATTCTTCACAAGGATATGAGGTATACAAAAGTAAACTTGAAGGCTACTTTTAAGAAGATTTTGAAGTCTACCATAAGCATACCCACTAACAATACAACAAAATCATGCATATATATAGAAACATCCTTACAATCAATGATGACAAAATCAAGCCATTTTTTATTTCTTCACGGATGACAAGTTGCGTAAAGTAAAATGAATTTTAAAAGATATATATATGTATGTCTGTTATCGATTTGTTCCCACTTTGCCACCAGGCCACCAAGGATTAACCGGGATTAAGATTAACAATGTTTATACAAGCAGGTGGGTCGTATCAAATGCTGAACTGAGCTCACCCCCTTAATAATATCCATCGTAGTCATTGAATACTGAAATGTGTTCACCACCTAGATAGATGTGAAACATGTTCACTCATAAAATTGGTGAGCGATTTTCCGTATTTATTGATTAAATAATTACTACTGATAAGTGATCACTGTAGATACTGATATATAAGAAAGTTCAGATTAAGTCATTCATTGCAAAATGGCAAATGCACAGGTAGACACTCAGTTCATTCCCAACAACCGTGGTGGTAGAAGCCTTGTACATCAAGGTTATAAGGCACCAAAACTCCAACTGAATATGCAGATTCAGTATCTCACCTTAACTTTGAAGTCTGAATGTGTCTGAATCTCGTGCTATAATGAAATTGAATTCAATGTATAATGAATTTATATATCATGAATGTGAAATGATGTCTCAAATATATTGAGACAGAAATGTATCTGTATATTGTGAATTTAGATGATGTCTCAAATATATTGAGATGAAATGTATCCGTATATTGTGAATGTGAATGGAGAATTTTATTGAGACGACCCCCTGCCACCTCTATTGTTTTACCACTTAGCATGCATGACCAACTTAGCCACCGAGAACAATAGGTGGTGGCAAAGTGAGAAGACGCCCTGTTATCTATCTCATGTATACATGTTTTGTCAGTTTGTTCTTTCATGCATGTGAAATAAGTAGCCCTCTTATTTGGCCAATAGACTCAGCCGTGAAATAAAGATGGTGATGATATAGTGAAATACTTGAAATGAATGAAAAACAAACCCCCCAAAGATATCAACAATTTGATATTAATGTTAAAGATAGCTAGTTAAATCTCTTTAAAGAAAACGAAATATTCATACCATACATGTAAAAAACTGTACCACATAGAACCTGTGGTTGAAGTTTCATAAAATCCTCAAATGATCAAACACCTTGCTCCCCTGTACAGAATTTAATTGTGGATAAATATTAACAATCTGATAATATAAGAAATGCATGATATTATCTTGATATGTTTCATTCTTTTGAATAATAAACTACTGAATGACTTTTAACTTAATTATAGTGTGAATAAACCATGACAAGCAACAACAAATGATTTTACTCATATGACCAATGCCCCTTTGCCCAAATGCAATTTCTAACAAGATATAACACAAAAAATCATACTTACATAAAGAATTTAAGGGCCATATCATGGAATACTAACACCTTCAAATGTAGTTGAATCTTCCAGGATTGCCAATGATCTCCGAATACATGTCAACCCATTAGTTAAATCTTGAGCTACAGTTGAGGAGTAACCAGGATTTTAGCCACTGTTCAGTAAATCTCGTTCCAGAAATCATTGACAATCATGCTATTAAACTATCAACACTAGTTAACCATCCCCGCCCCCTTTTTGATGATTTCACCATCTCTAATTTGTAAAAGGCCAAATCACAAAATGTTGCACCCGGTGTTTTATAAAAGGAGTTGGATAGCAAAAATCTTTGAGTAGACACCATTGCAACTTCTAGAAGGTAATGCAAAATTTTCAATGAACAGCTTCAACTGATCTCACACGAAGTGAAGTATTCAATTCATATTTTGGCTTGTGTATCAAGTTCACTGTAAGTCAGTTACCAAGTAACTATTTCCCTGGCAACTTTTGAGATTTTTGTTTGATTTTTCCACTTTAAATGTCAACGAATATCTGGTGAACTTTTAAGCTTATATCTCATAGTGGTGTAACTAGCAAGTGGTAAGGTAAATATCATCCAAAATCAGTAAATATTGTGATATCAAGAATAACTTACATGCTTCATCAAATCATCTTATTGCAATTAGATAGTCAATGAATGTCCTCAAAAAGCTTTGACATCACTGAGAAAACAGCTGACACTGCTATGATATCACAAAGTTGATGACAAAACAATGCTATGATGTCACAATGCTTGTGAATATATAAAAATTATAATTTAAGTGATACTATGACCTCAATCAAATTATTGCTGGCAGTTTTCTGGTTATAATATCATTTGCTGATAGTGTAGACAGCTGAGTGTAGTAAAATGATTTGGATGACAAATGTAATTAAATGTTCTGATATCACAAATATCAACCCTTGTGATTTATGCTTAACATATCCTTATCAAGTCTTGGACATTACTTCCTTTTCACAACCTGGGTTGATATATTTGATATCAGATGAGCCCTGGGTAAGATTCTCTATGTTACCATTCCAGTGGTATGCCTGTGTTCAGGTTAACCAGTGTTGGTGATGAGTTGTTTAGTTGTGCAGGATATTCTTAATGGTAGAGTTGGTGTCCCCACTGGAACTTCTCCTAGACAAGACTTTACCAGCATACGTAGCCTCGTTCTCTCTGATCTCTGTCGCTCTCTTGTACAGCTTGGCAGCAGTCTCAAAGTCCTTCTGTATAATCAAGTAAAGCCGTATGTAGTTTGCATCACATAATCCTAAATTATCCCCCCCAGTTAAAACTTACAACAATTTATTTCAAATTTTAATAATTTATTTTCACAGGTGTTTTGACCATTAAAGAAAGTCTCCTTTGAAAGGCATTTAGAAGTTGGTGAGATGAATAGAGAACAAGTTCTATGGATTTACAACTTCTTATTTCAGGATTGTTCTCTATTAAAGAAATTTTTCTACATACCAGAAGATATTCTAATTCAGATAAATAGTTGAGCTTTGGTGACCTGGTAGTTAGGTCTCATAATTTAGCTTCTTTTTCACCGTCACAAGGCAACCACATAACATAGTAATTGAATCAATACTTTATGAATTAAGATTTATCTTTCTTACCATAGAACAATGATTCTTCTTATCTCTATTTCTTTTCTCAAGAATTTTTCCTGATTCAAAACAACATTTTGCTCCAATCATCTCTAAATTCTTACTTCTTCACAAGTGAACACTAAATGGTAGGCAATATCCTCACCATTTCATACTTCATGACGGCCAGGTTTCTCAAAGTCTCTGCTAGTGCTGGGTGACTTGGTCCGAAACTGTCCTCGTAGATCTTCAGAGCTCGTTCATACAGTGGTTCAGCTTCAGTGTACTTGTTCTGGGTTGTACAGAAAAACTTAAGATTTGTCTAGGCTATTTCTATGTAAAAAATCAATTTCTTGCTGATAATATCTATGTCAAAGCAAACAATTTCTATTTATATCTCATCATGAAATAAAGGAGAAAATTCTAGTAATACATGCATGCAAATTCTCATCATTACTGCATCAGTAGATAAGGGGTTAAAATCTTATGTCACTCAATTATGAGCCATGTCTCACCTGTTGAGAGTACAGAACAGCCAGGTTAACGAGTGCAGTGGCTACCGAGGGATGGTACGAGCCAAAGGACTTCTCCCGTATCTCTACAGCCTGCTTGTACAGGGGCTCAGCCTTGTCATATTTACCCTGGAAGAAAAACCTCTTGTTTCACATTTACATCAGGAAGATTATATTCTAGTTGATTACAGATGAACAAATGGTTGGTTAAGCATAACATCATATCTTATGGTAATGTATCAAAATTGTAAAAACAAATTCTGTGTCATACAACATGTATGTGCACTTGTATCACTGTAGCTCACCAATTACCGGGAATTCTCGTATTTAAACCCAAGGCTTAATTTTGAATTTTGCCCATGTGAGCGTTGAAACATTTCAACTGAAATTAAGCCCTGGGCTTAAATTCGAAAAGATGTAAACGACAAATAACATGGTTCTTTTATACTTTCTTATGGAACGAATTGAATGAAATCAAATTGATAAACTAGAATGGTTGTAAAACACAATTGTGATTCCCCGTCACGTATAACTGCGAATGAAAAAGTTACATAACTGGATTTGCTCAATCAGAATATACTTGACAATGACGTTTTTATCCTCGACAGCCACTGAGAATCGATCAGAGGCATCTAATTTACTGCTTAGAATGTCACCTGCCATGGGAGGCCAGTGGGTTTTGAAAATGTGAAACTCTCTTACGGCACTGACAGTGTTATAATAACCGATTCGAAGCTATGCCGTCAAAGCAGGGATCGTCTATACGATCCCTGGTCAAATTAAGTACCTGTGGTTTGAAATTTTGAAAGGGAGACCACTCTATAATTGATTTCAAATTTAAGACCATGGGCTTAAATTCGAAATTTAAACTCGTTATTAAGCCCATGGGCTTATTAACGTCAGGGCGTAAATACGAGAATTCCCGGTAGTTCTTGCATTTACACCTTCTCAAGTGTAAGAGAACATTATAGACTGCACATGCGGCCTGTAAACATTTTGTCTGTAAGTCAAAGAATGAATTAAGTATCACTGAATAAATGAAATAGTAAATTCTAATATAGTATACAAAAGTATACTAAAGTCCCAAGTCCCAAATGCGTAATATAGCTTCAGCAAGAAAATAGTCTAAAATATTAACATATTACTGACATAATGATCTAAACAAAATTTTAAGCACTAAAATTTGACATAGATCTATCACATTGCCTGTTCATGGCCCTAAAGTCATCTTCCTACGCAAAGCTTAACTATTGCCAGTCTCGAACTGTCCAAGTTAACCCTTGCTGCCGACATAAGACTTTCCTGTGCTAGCTCTCTAGCTCACTGCAAAGAAA
Organism: Phorcus lineatus; assembly: GCA_921293015.1. Lineage (NCBI taxonomy): Eukaryota > Metazoa > Mollusca > Gastropoda > Trochida > Trochidae > Phorcus > Phorcus lineatus. The sequence continues at coordinate 28,468,501 of OV121091.1, forward strand.
TTAGATAGTCCAATCAGAAAGCTCTTAGCAAAAGCTAAATCCGGGCACTCGAACAAACATGGATGCGCCCATGTCCAGGTCCGTCGACTGAAAGATTTGTAAAGAGAAAGTGCCGCCTCCAAAGCGATGAACAATATATTCAAGTTCATTTATGTTTATAGTCAATTTGTGTTGTTATTTTTCTACAACCCTATAGCGGACAGCGGCCTGTCAAAGAATTTATTCTTAAATTGCTTCGGTAAACTAATCAAGCTCGATAAACTTTACCATGATTTGAAGCACCGACTCGATGCACTACGCCCGGCAAGACTTTATTTCCTGTAATCGCACAATTGTTTTATCTTTTGTGCTTGCAAAAACATTATTGAATACCCGTTGAACTGAAACATTGATTAAATTTTACATAAATTAACCGATAAAATTTTAACATCTCGCGATGTCATAACAACGTTGTATCGCGGTAGTAAACGTTACTCTCAACAAACTTTACTTCTTGCAGTCAAAAACCAGGTTTGTTGACGTGTACCATTTAAATATCATGTCGTCAATTAAAAGAATAAAAAAAGTAAAACAATTATTATATTTACTTCCATTTTCACTGATTTGATTTGGTCATTATCATTTTTGAAAATATTACTTTGGTTACTTCGTATGTGCTTTGATATAAAAATTATTCTCTCTCCATAAAATGTTTCCCGTTTGGCTTGTACGTGTGTTTGTGAACAGATGAATAATAAAAAATGAGACTTGTGCACATGACAAAGATAGCCCCCCCCCCCCCCCTACTAATTTTAGGGAAAAAAACAACTTTTTTTGCTCTTTATTTTAATGTTTGAATGAAAAAATAGAATATTATAAGTTTCTTGAGGCATCTCACCCTTTTCTGCAGATTGACAAAAAAACTGTATTTGGTTTCACCGACGTTGTAAGCGGGTGTTTTTTCTTAAATCATGACCCCCTCCCCCCCTTACTGAGCTAGCAAATCTCTTATTTCAGCCCCCCCCCCCCCCCCCCCCCCCCCCCCCCCCAATTCTCGAAATTGGTGCTACGGGCCTGTATACTATTCATTGTATGTCTAAAAATATTTTCTCCCCTATAAATTTGATTTTCACATATTTTCCAGGATAATTTTTCAGCTATTTAAAAATAAACAATGTGTAAACTGTACTTATTTGATGAAAAAATACAATTATATAATCTTAACGACCACGATAAATGGGCCTACATACTTCCCTTTGAAAAAAATATAAGGGGCGCAGTCATGTGTTATTTATTTACCAAAACCGGTCCTAATAACAACAAAAACATCTTTTCCGTTCATCAATACATTTATAAACTGAATCTTCTTGTTTGAAAGGTTTGCAATGCCAACTTCTTAGTAATCTGATCGATCAGGTCACTCTCTATGGGCGCAGCCATTTTGATTATCACGCAAATGATACGGCGTCACCGATTGGTTAGGGTAAGGGAGGTAACTGGAGATTTCTAAAACTCGCCAGAGGGGGCGCTGGTATCAGCACAGGAAAGTCTTATGTCGGCAGCAAGGGTTAACTTGGACAGTTCGAGACTGGCAATAGTTAAGCTTTGCGTAGGAAGATGCCCTAAAGTTTGTCAATAGCAAAATAAAATAAGTGACTTTAAACTAAGAGAGATAAAATGGATTTTTACCTGTTTCCTATACAACATGGCCAGGTTTTTTATGATGCCAGCACAAGCTGGACTGTCCCCCGTCAGATGCTGATACAAAAAATGTCAACATATTAAGTTATAACTATATTACTCCAGATAATAACATATCAATTTGTATTTTCCTTGTAACTAAGGCTTCAAACATCTAACTTAATTAAAAGTTGTACAGTAGACTTCAAGTAATTTGAAAATGGCCTTGAAAGAATTAAGAAGTGGCTTATTCAAGAACATTCTGTGATGACATCGTCTCTGATCATGTGGTTTACAAGTTTTTTCTGCTTAACATCAGATGAGAATCGTATAGCTAACTGACACTCCATAAGAAGAAGTGAAACAGTCTGATTACATGTTGAAGGCAAAAGATACTTTCTAAGCAGACTCAATGTGGCCAAGTTGTAAGAGAGGTAATGTGGGAAGATATGTATTAACTAACGGCTTTAGAAGAAGAACCTCTAAACGTAAGAATGCCGGCATTGCTCACCTTGAGTCTGATCTGAAGCGCTCGCTCGTAAAGTGGTTCGGCCTTGTCAAACTGCTTCCTGTCGTTGTAGAAGGCAGCCAGGTTGTTGAGGGACTGAGCTAGGTCAGGGTGGTCCGACCCAAGTGTTGACTCTCTCATCTCTAAGGACCGCTTGAAGAATGACTCCGCAGTACTGTGCATGCATCAAATGTATCAAAGAGACTTCAAAGATGATAATGATAATGGTAATAGGATTTTATATTGCGCTATTTCCCTGCATAACCACTGTGCTCCACATGATGAACCTAAAAGTGGCTAGTATGCTATTGAACTTACAATCAAACTATAACAATGTTAAGAAATCAAAAAAATAAGCTTTAAAAAAAGAGAGCCAATGTAGGCCGATTTGGCAGGCCTACCAAATACATAGAACATATCACAATCTATGGCCCTGTATTTAGGTGATCTCCCTAGCAAAGATTGAGGATCATATGACATTAATTTGTTGATTTTAACAAAATCTAAAATTCAATGAAAACAGCTATATCACACATATAAACTTCACACTTTACTTGACCCCATTGATAAAATGACTAATTAAATGCTAAAAATTCTCATTCAAAGTTGGAATCGTCAACTCACTCAAAATTGCCTTGAAGGTAGTACAGTACTCCCAGTTCATTAAGGGTTCGAGCCTGCTCTGGAGAGTCCGAGCACATGGCAAGTTCCTTCAGGTGTAGTGTGCGGCGACGCAGCAGATCTATGCCACGCATCTGGCCCTGCAAAGGAAAGAGTGAGAGCAATCATCATTTACTGAATGACTGAAGGTGAGTGAGTGAGTGAGTGAGTTGGTGTTTAACGCCGCTTTCAAGATTATTTCACTTATATAGCGGCTGCTAATATTATTGCAGGGAGAAACCTGAAACCTGCGAGCATCGGCTGGAACTAGCGAACCATGGGTGGTACTGCGCTGAAATTCAGTGTAGCATTGTACCCAAACCTGACTGCGTGTAGAACAGTTCTCTACTGCAGACAAAGTTGCCAAGCCCCTGGCGGGATTCAAACCACGGACCTCTTAGTCCGAAGCCAAACACGCTAACCACTGCGCTATCCCGCCCCCATGACTGAAGGTACTAAGGTCTTTGTCAAGGTATATTTGTAAGAAACCTTTTGCCTTTTAGTTTTTTTTGGTAGTTATATGTATTGTAAAAGACTTTAAGGACATATTGATGAATAAAAATTTTTATCTTCATCATTGTAGGAGGAGTTATTGTAAAGAGTTGTTCATTTCATAATTTGATCAATTTCATAATTGTGTGGAAAATTTCATGAAATGACTTACAGAGTTGACTCTTGGTGTCCTTGCCTTCTTTTTGATTGACATCGCTCTCCTCTTGAGGGGTTCCGCCTGCTCATGTCTGTAACACACACGAAAGTACTGTTAAACAAACACAAGAACTGTAACACAAACACAAGTACTGTAACACAAACACAAGTACTGTAACACAAACACAAGTACTGTAAAAAAAACACAAGAACTGTAACACAAACATATGAGTACTGTAAAACACACACTAGTACTGTAACAAACATACACGGAAGTACTATAACACACACACTAGTACTGTAAGAAACATAAGTAATATAGCACACATGAATACCGTAAAACTAAAAAAATGTTTGGTAAAAGATATTAGTTCAATAACACAGATATAAGTTATGTAAGGAAGACAAGATTTTCTAGATAACAACTTCTTAATGGTGAAATTCATGACATTTCAGAGTTAATGCTTACTCCTTGATCCCAAACGTCGTGAAGTATACAAAATAGAAGTTGTTATCCAGATAATCTTGTCTTCCTTATGCATAACTTTTTTATGGCAATCTTTGCTTTCCGGGCACAGTTCCTGCATTTTCACTTTTAAATGGAGTCTATGGTGATGATTCAAATAAATTCGTCTGAAGTTGCAAACATGAGATATATTCAGATTTTTGTCAAATTTGCATAAATTTATTTCATCAAAACTAAACTGTAATGGTCTATCTATTGCGGAGGAAAAATGCTTTTTTAAAAACTGCTACTATGCAGCTGATTAACTGAGTCAGTGGCTATCTAATCCTTCTTGACCAAGGTTAATCCATTATGCTAAGTAAGCATGAGGGAAGCCAAACTCACTTCTCTTGTTTCTGGTAGAGGAGAGCTAAAGCATCCAACTCCTTGGCTACCAGATAGTGATCTCTCCCATATGCGTTCTCATACGTCTCCAGAGCCTGTTGATAGAGAGCCTGTGCAGTTGAGAACTTGCCCCACTGGGCGTGTAGCCCTGCTAGCTGATGGAGAGATCTGGCTACAACAGGGTGGTCTGGGTCCAGGGCCGTCTCTCGTACCTCTAGAGCTCGCTGCAGTGCTGGGAGAGCCTGGGTAGAAGGTAATGAATACATACATGGATGTGAATGAATATTAAGGGAAAACGATGACAATTTTTCAGGAGACAAATGGTGTAGGTTGAGAATGCTTTTGAGAAAATAATTGAGGGGCTTAAAAAGGCTGAACTCTTCTTATCTACAGAAACATATTTCTGATATTTATTCTCTTTGATAATTTTATTAAACTGTTGATTGTTACAATGCACATGCTATTAAGAAAGTGAGCAAATTAAACTTTGTTATATGCATTTTCTTTTACATCTTTATTTGTCTTTTAAGTATTTACCTTGCTTGATACAACATAAAAACCTGTGTCAAAATGTTAAAGAAGAAGGTGTTATTCATTTATTCTTTTCATTGTAATACGTTCGTCATTAGTACCTGCAGGAGGAAGGGGTGAAATGTTTCTGCTTCAACTTCTAAAAAGTCTAAGCCTTTGTGTTGGTCTGATAATGACTCTTACACCATAAACATACTTGTTAGAAAACCAAAAATATTCCATCATGTCAGGAGTATGCTGTCTGTCACTCACTGATTATTAGAATAATTTAAAAGGGTTAGGTTCTGACATTAAAGTCAAAATATAAAAAAATGATCTAAGTCATCTTGGTACCAGTTAATTCAGTATTTAAGTTTCTACCTGCTTGAGAAGCCCCATGTCCTTGAGGAATCGTCCCAGAGTTTCATACATGTCTGCTATCCTTGGAAGTGTCACCATACCATCATAGTGGCCCACAGCTGTAACAGTATGACGAATAGAGTCTTGTTAAAGCAATTGTGATCAGTGAAGCCAGTTATCTGACAGTATTCAAAATTGCCCCTGGCCAGCCACTTACTTTTAAAAATCAGATTCGGACAGATGCAAAAGTGGCCAGCAAGTCTGTCTTGCTTGTGGGATTGTCTATAAACTAAGTGTTTTATTATCGCAGACCCTTCAAAGTTTGAGAAGGACTGGCAATAAAAGACAAAAGCACAGATCTGACATATAACTGTTGTGTTATAGAGATAGCTGACTAGTCATATTCGCATTCAAATCAATTCAAGTGTACAACAGGAGCTTGAATGATAAGACTTAAAGTATAAACACAGTCAGTAGCACAGCCTTGGTGATTGTCATTTGTTATTATCACTAGTGATTAGGAGAATTTTATATTATATTTTGAAAAAATAGAGCCATGGGCTCTGTAGCTCATCAGACTTTTGATAGAAATAGGTGTTTGGGTTTAGACCATGGGGTCATGGGCAGTGTATTCACAATCAAATTAAAAATGCCCATTGCCCATTTGGGGTCAAGGGGTCACCAAACCTACAATTCAGAATCCCCATTGTCCAAGGAGTCTACACACAACTATTAAGCTATCAAGACCTTTTGGAACTGGAGAAGAAGATGAAAGTAGGATTTTAAGGTTTTGACCCCTGTAACCCCATTTGGGGTCAAGCGGTCACCAAACCTACAATTTAGGATCCCCAGTGTCTAAGGAGTCTTCACACAATTTTACAGCTCTCTAGACCTTTTGGAACTAGGGAAAAAGATGAAATTAGGTTTTTTAGGTTTTGACTCCTGTAACCCCATTTGGGGTCAAGTGGTCACCAAACCTACAATTTAGGATCCCCAGTGTCCAAGGAGTCTTCACACAATTTTACAGCTCTCAAGACCTTTTGGAACTAGGGAAAAAGATGAAATTAGGTTTTTTAGGTTTTGACCCCTGTGACCCCATTTGGGGTCAAGTGGTCACCAAACCTACAATTTAGGATCCCCAGTGTCCAAGGAGTATACACACAATTTTTCAGCTCTCTAGACCATTTGGAACTAGGGAAAAAGATGAAATTAGGTTTTTTAGGTTTTGACCCCTGTGACTCCATTTGGGGTCAAGTGGTCACCAAACCTATAATTTAGAATCCCCGTTGGCCAAGGAGTCTTCACACAATTTTACAGCTCTCAAGACCTTTTGGAACTAGGGAAAAAGATGAAATTAGGTTTTTTAGGTTTTGACCCCTGTGACCCCATTTGGGGTCAAGTGGTCACCAAACCTACAATTTAGGATCCCCATTGTCCAAGGAGTATACACACAATTTTTCAGCTCTCTAGACTATTTGGAACTAGGGAACAAGATGAAATTAGGTTTTTTAGGTTTTGACCCCTGTGACCCCATTTGGGGTCAAGTGGTCACCAAACCTATAATTTAGAATCCCCGTTGGCCAAGGAGTCTTCACACAATTTTACAGCTCTCAAGACCTTTTGGAACTAGGGAAAAAGATGAAATTAGGTTTTTTAGGTTTTGACCCCTGTGACCCCATTTGAGGTCATGGGGTCACCAAACCTACAATTTAGAATCCCCATTGTCCAAGGAGTCTACACACAACTATTAAGCCATCAAGACTTTTTGGCACTAGGGAAAAAGATGAAATTAGGTTTTTTAGGTTTTGACCCCTGTAACCCCATTTGGGGTCAAGTGGTCACCAAACCTATAATTTAGAATCCCCAGTGTCCAAGGAGTATACACACAACTTTTCAGCTCTTTAGACCTTTTGGAACTGGAGAAGAAGATGAAAATAGGTTTTTCAGGTTTTGACCCCTGTGACCCCATTTGGGGTCAAGTGGTCACCAAACCTATAATTTAGAATCCCCGTTGGCCAAGGAGTCTACACACACCTTTTCAGCTCTCTAGACTTTTTGGAACTAGGGAAAAAGATGAAATTAGGTTTTTTAGGTTTTGACCCCTGTGACCCCATTTGGGGTCATGGGGTCACCAAACCTACAATTTAGAATCCCCGTTGGCCAAGGAGTCTACACACAACTATTCAGCTCTCTGGACCTTTTGGAACTGGAGAAGAAGATGAAAATAGGTTTTTCATGTTTTGACCCCTCTGACCTCATTTGGGGTCAAGGGGTCACAAAATCTACAATTTAGAATCTCCAGTGCCCAAGGAGTCTACACACAACTTTTCAGCTCTCTGGACCTTTTGGAACTGGAGAAGAAGATTAAAATAGATTTTTAAGGTTTTGACCCTTGTGACCCCATTTGGGGTCATGGGGTCACGAAATCTACAATTTAGAATCCCCATTTGCCAAGGAGTATGCACATAAAATTTCAGCTCTCTAGAGTCATTGGTTCTGGAGAAGAAGTCGAAAAAGTGAAAAGTTTACGGACGGACGGACGGACGGACGGACGGACGGACGGACGGACGGACGCCGGACGCCTTGCCATGCCATAAGCCCATCGGGTCTTTCAGACCTGATGAGCTAAAAAGCAACTGTGTTATGATTGACCTTTTGCTTTAAGACAGATACATTCAAAACTATTTCAATTTAATTTCGATTGTTTATCACCTCTATTTACTCACCTTCCTCTAGTTTCTTAGTTGCTGAGAAATAGGCATCTGCCATGGAGTTTTTGTCTCCTCCAACAATCTGCCAGTAGCTGATCAGCTCTGAACAGCGACCCCTGTAGTGAATGAAAGAGAATGAAATACGTGGGAATCAATTCAGCATAATATCATCCGAAGAATGAGATTGATACATGCCTGAATATCACTTGATTTTTATGACACATTTTATCTACTAAAAAATCATAAAGAGTTATCTCCCTTGGTTATTAATCTTTTCACATCTAATAAGAATTCACAATTGAAAATCAAAATCACCTCATGTTTTTATTTATCAATAAGTACATCATATTCAAGACTCAGCTTTCACTTATCTTGAAAGAAGGAGAAATATCTTTAAGAAATGTGCATACAATAATTTACAACACTATTTAAAAGAAGTAGCAACCTTACTTGGCGTACAGGCGCTGGAAGACACAGAGGTTGAGGATACAGTTCTTCAGCTTCTCCTTGTTGCCTGTTTGCTTGATGAGCCAGGGTAGCTCGTCACACATACGACACGTCACACTGCCCGGACTTTGAGAGAAAATGATAGTTTTTTAACCTCGGCTTGATCATTTACTGCTTATGTGAAGATGTCTTGGTGATAACTTATCTTGATATCTGATTTTCATAATTGATGATTTATCAGTAAGTGAATGAATAAAAATATCATAAATGTAGCTTTTAATCAAAGAAAAGGGATATAAATGATAATCAAATTTACCTATATCCCTCAATAGTTTTGTCAAGTATCACTAATACAGATGATACATTCACATTCAGTTCGTGAAGAAAAAAAAACCCTACATAAATATATGACTTTCTTTGACTATTGTCTATCAATACAAGAATATAAGATTTTCAAATATCTGGCAATAGGACTAGGTTTGGAATATCATCAGCATAAAAACACAATAAGGACACATAAGACATAAAATCCAAATGAAGCTAGGGACTTTATTCTGATGCCAAACTATTCCTAAATGAAAGATAAAATCATTGAACACCTTTATATTTTCCTACTTACTGCATGAAAGCTGCAAAATATTCCTCAAGTTCCTGTTGCGTTGCTTCAAAACTCTCACCAGTGTCGTCCTTACCGTAACAGAAGTCGTAGGCAGCCTGCTTCACCTGCAACAAGGATCACAGCACTGATTTATCAAGATTACTGCATGGAGAAATCATAATACACAAGAATGTAAGTGGCTTTTATCATGCAATCAAACATATATTATTTTCAACCGTATCAGCTATTCTGTAAAGCCAACAATCAGACTAATGACATATCCAACAGAATATTTTGACTAAACCATTTGTGATACATGAATATTTGCATAATCTTGGTTTCTGTCAGAATTGACTGCCTACATAGGTTCTTTAACTCAGGCAGATAAAATTCTGTTTTCATATCAATTGATAACTTTCGGATTGATAAATCATAAAAACAAAATGAAAGACAATGTAGGGAAATCTTGCAAAATAGGTTGATATGATGTCATAAAACATATAATGGCCCCTTTTGTGTATGACATTGTGTTATAAATACAGTATAGCAACTGCTGGTAGTCAGCCTAGTCAAGCAAGTAGATAATATCATGAACTTCAGGACTCTACAGTTATCAATAAAACATTCTATGCATGTCTATGTCATACTATATCAAAGACACTCAAGCCTCATTTTCAGAATATATATCCAGGAAACTATGTCATAAACAAAGAATGACAAAAATACTCATAAAATATCCTCTTCATATACTGACCTGTTCATGAGCGAAGGTGAAAAGTCCGGAGTGATACTTGATGATGAGGTGGGATGAGAACTCCTCGTAGAAGAGAGCGAGAAAGTTCCAGGTGAGATGTGGCATCAGACGGAACAGTTCCTCCTCTCTCACTCCACACCGACTAGCACACATGTAGCCTAAGATCTGAGGCAAGAAAAACACAACAAATAGAAATATCAATACCATAGCAGGTTGAATGTAATACCTGCCTCTCAAACTAATGAGTTGTGGTCAGATCATATATCTTCTTTGAGTGGCATTTTATAAGTTGGTATGATAGTTGAAGAAATAGGAAATTTATGGATTAACAACTTCTTTATTGCAAAGAGATGTGATGTTTCGGTGTAGATTCTAACACTTAGATCATATATCATAGCATCTGTGGTAAAGACAATTTAACTTAGCATGTAAGCAATACAATTTTTCTGGAAAATTGCAAAGACCTTAATACACACACATTTGACTATAAGTTAACCCTTCACTGGTTTAATCATTTCACCCATGCTCCAAAAGAAGATTATGAGTGTTGCCTGTTGGTATCACATGATATTCTTACATCAAATGGACAATATGGTAGTGTATTCCTTTTGAAAATTGGGAAACATGATTTTCAGTTATAAGAATTACACTGCTTTATATCCTTGAAAACCGATTCTCCTATGATGCTGTCCCTCCAAAAAGGAATATTACGTATCATGCAGGAAAAGATTAACGTAAGGCACAAAGTAAACATTATTATTTGATGAAATCATTATCCCTTCTGTTCAAACAATTACTTGAGTGATTCTAACCAATAGTTGCAGCTGAAAGGTATGCGAGGAATTCCTCGAGATACAAACATAAAGTACAAAAAAGATAAAACAATTTAAGATAACAATCACTAAAATAACTTAAAAATTACTTCAGCGAGAAGATAACTGGTTTACGTACCTGTTTGACAAATCCTCTGGTGTCCTCAGTCTCATACTCAGTCTGCAGAATGTGGAAGACACTGAGACAGAGGTCTTCACAGTCCACAGTGGTCAGCAGTGTGTCCAGGTGCTCCCTCAACTTATCCTCGTGTCGGCAGAAACTGAATCATGAACAACCAGTATCAATGGCTGCTTATTTCCAGACAAAGTCCTTAAGGTTACCTTAGTGCATTGTTAAAGAATGGGATTATTATAATTCTCCTGATGATCATAATAATCATTATCATGACATAGAGCTATCATTAAAATCATCACTGTCTTACCTGGCTATATGTCTGGCGAGGACCATGACATAGAGAGGGCAGCAGGTAGAAGGTGTGCGACAGTGGGTCAATATCTTTGACTCCAGCTCAGGGGTCACAAATGCATCAAGGGTAGCTAACTCTGCTCGTATCAACTCCTTCACATTCTTGTTGGTTAGGGATTCCACACATAATGTCGGCCATGATCTAGAAAATACAGATAACATCAAACAACATACTGAAAAGAGGTTGAAGTAAATTTTTAAGAATGATATATAAGTGTCATGAAAACAGATATTTAATGCAGCCAATAACAGCAAAAAGTATTAACATTATTTCAAAGCTTAGGCAGTTTATGGATAGAGTGCAGATCAACAAAACCTATATCAACTATACTGAAATAGTACAGCTTACTTTCAAATTCTTAGCATCACAACTCTTCTTGGAGATCTTATTGGGACCTGCTACTCAAAGATGATGTAAAGAACTCCAGAACACAACAAAAGACTACTGTCAGAAAGAAATGTGAGTTATCTACCTCCACCCCTGCAGACACTTGTCTTCATGACAGGAGACGATCACTCTTGAGTCGACCGGCAGTGGGTCCAGCAGCCACTTGAGATGAACCTCCACTTGCTGAAACAGTGGCTTAGATACACAGAGCTCAACAAACGAGTAGCACAGGTTGACTCATAAATGTGATGAAACATTATCCTAACTGAGTAAGGATGAATTATTACAAATGTATTCAATGATAGTAGTCAATCTTTGGAGATGTGGTTGTTTACATATGACTTGAACAAATGACAAGACAGTTGACAGGAGGAAACTATGAACCCAAACTTTAGGCCTCATGAACTAATGAAACATTATTCATGCCACTTTCAAAACTACAGCTACTCACAGGGAACCTGTCCACAGAGTCCAAGATGAGGATGGTCCCACCTGGAGACTTGGAGGAGACTCTCTCCAGCCAGCGTGGAAACTCCTCTACCAGTCTCACTGGGTCTCCGCTCAGGGCAGGGGGCGTTGTCACATGCTGCATCAACTGGGGACAAATGTCTTATATTGTCCAAGTAGGTCTTCTATGAATTCATATGATCAAAGGTATGTTTGTACATAATTTTTACAAATAAAACTACCAGCTACCATGCCCTGAGTTTTGCCATTTCAAGTTGTTTTATCCTCAAATATTCTTGTCTTTGTTTAAACTAATGAAGAATGGTTTGACATTACTTTACTCAATTAAGGTTTATGAGTAATGTTTTGTAGCACATTTAAACAGAACAATAATTCATTCATTCATTAAATCATAACTGAATAGCACAAATATCAAGCTCAGCAAGTGCTGCTCAAGGCGCTTTGTGTGATCAGTTTCACTGCACAGTAATGTAAAAGAAACCCAACTAGCCTTGAAGATAGGCTTATTTCATTATGGAGTACCTAGCTCTGATGATAACAGTTTGGTGAGGCTACATTCACTCTGAATTGCATTATCTGGGGTGAGTACCTGTGAGGTGAGTCTCCTGATCATGATGAGCGGGTCGGCACTGATGGAGTCCTCCGACCCCACAAAGTGGAAGAGAACCAGCGTGCCGGGCGACTTCTCTTGTTGCAGCTGAATCCTGGAGTAGAAGGAAGAGAGATTAGAACTTGCTAATCAATATCCCATGTATTATTTAAATCCTTACCCTTCTGGGTATTCTCGAATGTTCAATGAAAACTTTACTTTAGCCATAAGCCAATCTCATAAAATGTCATTTCAATCATTTGATATGACAGCATAAGAATCTAAACCCAAACATTGCTGCTCAGTAATAAGGTACAGTTGCAACTCATTAAGTAAAGACTGGATAGATAAAAAACCTGAGAACCTCAGAAGTAATGACTCTTTTGCTGTCATTTCCTGTTTCCAGTCCTGTTCTTAAATAATTTTGCAATAGAATGTATGTTGGATAAGAATGCCAATGTATTGTGAATGCTAACAATATTTCAGCAGGCAAGGGACATACATAAGCAAATCTACCTACCACTTAGACAGGAGGAGGGACCTCCCGGATCCTGACCCCCCCACCACCAGCAGAGGGGGGAGGGGCCCGGCAGCTGACACATGGTTGTTTAACCTCTCATAGTACTGAAACATACATGGAGTATGACATAGTTGTTTGACAACACTTACAGATCTTTTATATCCTATGATAAATTTACATGAGTGACAAATGTTTGGAGCTCATCACTGCAAAGAAATCATGTGGGAAAGTTCATTTATCAAATTCAATACTGATAAAACACAGAGCGAAATATTTTTACAAAAGCTCACCCTCTCAAAGCCGAGTTCACAGCTGGAGTGGACGGCGAAGCTGAGGGCCTCCATCTGCTCGTAGTCATAGTGGACATCCCACAATGCACCTCCACACAGCTGCTCGGGGCCCTCCATCACCGTGTCGTCAGTGTTCCCCTTCTCCTGTTGGCTGATACCTAGTTCCTGGAGATGGATGGCATTATCAGTACACTGATCGAGTAGGGCATCATGATTATATTGACTGATGAATCCTCATCAAAGGTCATAACAGCATCTTCTTTATAGTTCACTTACCCGACATTTTTAACGCATTTTAAGCAGGTTATGTTTGAACGAAACAATGTATCACACCTTCATTGACTCTATAATGTTGACAGTTATATATGAAGATTAAAAATGGTGTTGGATTTCTGAAATTTCCAAAGGGAATATCCAGCAGTTCAGGTAACAAACAATTTCTAAGGTTAAAGACTTACATATCAGGTAATAAGATCTTGTCCATGTGGTCTCAATTATGGTTTGCATAGTCGCCCAATGCATGATTAATAATCCTTATTAATAAAAAGTATGTCTACATAATACCGGTGTAACAGGCCAAACTTTCCCCCTGGCCAGACTTTCCCCGGGGAAGGTTTGGCCTAGGACAATCTTTCCCCGGGGAAACTTTGGCCTAGGCCAGACTTCCCCCCCCCTGGACTCAATCTTCCCCGGGGAAACTCTGGCCTAGGCCAAACCTTCCCCACCCTTGATTTTACCTACACCTTTTTCTATTGTCTTCACTCATAGCAATTTGGACCCCACCTAACTAATACTTACAAATCCTCTATAGTGTTTTCACTTATATTGGCAACGTTTTTGCCTTTCATCCATATGTTCAACTGATAACATTCTGGTCTAACTAGGCTACTTTCACAAAATTGCTTGTTTTCATTCTATATTGTGAGAACTATATACAGGTGGGTGATTATATAAAGGGGGAAATTCTGGTTAAGCCAGGCTATTTTTTCCCCACCCTTGGTATTTATTTAGAGTGGGGAAACTCTGGCCTAGCTGGGCTATTTCTTCCCCACTCTTTCCCCCCCTGAAAATGAAGACTGAGGGTGGGGAAGAAATAGCCTAGCTAGACCAGAACTTCCCCTCTGAAAATAAATAACAAGGGTGGGGGGAAATAGCCTAGCTAGGCCAGAACTTCCCCTCTGAAAATAAGTAACAAGGGTGGGTGGAAATAGCCTAGCTAGGCAGGAACTTCCCCCCTGAAAATAAATAACAAGGGTGGGGAAGAAAAAGCCTAGCTAGGCCAGACTCTCCCTCCTAATATATGAAGACTGAGGGTGGGGGAAAAATAGCCTAGCTAGGCCAGAATTTACTCCCTGAAAATAAATAACAAGGGTGGGGAAGAAATTGCCTAGCTAGGCCAGAACTTCCCCCCTGAAAATAAATAACAAGGGTGGGGAAGAAATAGCCTAGCTAGGCCAGAACTTCCCCCCTGAACATGAATAACAAGGGTGGGGAAGAAAAAGCCTAGCTAGGCCAGACTCTCCCTCCTAATATGAAGACTGAGGGTGGGGGAAAAATAGCCAAGCTAGGCCAGAATTTACTCCCTGAAAATAAATAACAAGGAGGGGGAAGAAATAGCCTAGCTAGGCCAGAACTTCCCCCTGAAAATAAATAACAAGGGTGGGGAAGAAATAGCCTAGCTAGGCCAGAACTTCCCCCCTGAACATGAATAACAAGGGTGGGGAAGAAAAAGCCTAGCTAGGCCAGACTCCCCCCGAATAGAAAGTTAAACTAGTTAGACAAGAAAGGCAGAGAAGTTGTCAATATAAGTTAATGTCTGCACATTATTGATACAAGAACAGGATTTGTAAGTGTAAGTTAAGTGGGGTTCAAATTGCCATGAATTTTGACAACAGAAAATAGCTATAGGTAGAATCAAGGGTGGGGAAAGTTTGGCCTAGGCCAGACTTTCCCCGGGGAAGATAGAGCCCAGGGGGGGAAAGTTTGGCCTAGTCTAAACTTTCCCCGGGGAGAAAATAGCCTAGGCCGAACCTTCCCCGGGGAAAGTTTGGCCAAGGCTATTTTCTCCCCGGGGAAAGTTTAGACTGGGGAAGAAATGGCCTGCTACACCGGTAGTTATTATCTAAGACCTTTGCTTTCTGAGGAAATGACAAACAAACAGGGTTTGAAGATAAGACCTGCATTACTTACTATAACCTCTCACAAAACTACAGAAGTTCTAAACTATGTAAGGCAATTTGGAAGGCAACTCCTATGAAAGGCACGATGAGCTAACAATGTAATAAGTTATGGAATGACAATGAATGATGTCCTATGAAATGAGACAATCTAGCCTGTTATGTCTGATGAGCTAAAACATATTACAACTTACCTTTCTGAGTATACTCTGTAACTCACTATAGACTAACTCCACTCCTTTGCTTGGTGACGAATAGCCCGTTATCACCTTCACATTCCGCGCTTCTTTCACCTTACTTTTGATTTCCTTCACTTCACTTTGACTAGATCTGAGAAAAAACATCCCAATAACAGGGAAAAGTTAAAATGAATCAAACATAAATTGAATTTTTTTTATCATTTTTTCAGCAAATGTTTCTTTGCATTTTGCATTATCTTGAAATAAACAATTGTGGAAATTTGTGCCTTACATCATTCAAGGAAAAGAAACATTTTGATGATGCACAAACGCATGTCTAAAAATTGTTGTGTTTGTTTTCCTCCGATGTCAACTGTTTCCCAAATCTTAAGAGAAAGACTGTGACAGTATTTGAGATATTTGCTACCAATACTTTGAAGGGTGGGGAAAGTGTCACAAAAAGATACGGTTTCACAGTCTAATTGCTTAGATTTAAAGCAAAATACAATAATAAGTCTTAAAGGTGTAAAACAAAAGCAAAATATTTCTATAGCACTTTTTGTACCTCTTTGAAGCTGACTCCCTGAGACAGTAGATAGTAGGACGGACTTCTGTACAGTCTAGATGGCCATACTTTACCTCCAGACTGGTAAACCTGAAATTGAGATTAAAAGTATTACATAAACCAACATATAAATCCAAAACGGCTTCATGATTCAAATTATCCGAATCATATAGACATAAAGGGTTACGTTGACTTGGCTTAATGATATTTATCATCTGTGCTAATTTTTTGACAATATACATTTGAGTATGAAATTTAAATCCATGTTATAAAATTGAAACCCACCTATCAACAGTGTCCCCAAGAAAAACAAGAAACACAGATGCCAATTCAATCTGTTTTTTTCTTGTCTTTATCTGTCTTTCAAATGTCTGAGGAAAAATGGAAATAGCATATTTAATGTATATCATGATGGGTAAGGAATACATGGGTTGACAACACTTTCCATGCTTGTTTTCTTAAATTGCTTTAACTTCAAAAAGGGATTGAAGAAAGAAATCCAGTAGTCATGATGATAACTCTTGACAGAACAAAATATACACAAGAAAACACACAAACACCAACCAGTGAAGAGAGATTTTCACTGTCCTCGTAGGGTAGATGAACAATGACAAGTCCCCGTCCCTCACCCTCACACAGGCTCGTCAGTTTCAGGGAGTACTCCTGTAACACACACAGGCAATCATGGGTGAGGTGAGGTGATATGTTGTTCAATGCCGCTTTCAAGAGTATTTCACTTATATCATAGCCGCTAGTATTCTTGCAGGGATAAAGCCTGCAATACCATTGTGGCTATGTATTGCGGTGAAACCTGCGAGCTTCGGCTAGAACTAGCAAACCATCAGACAATTACAATTATAATCATTATTTCATTTAGGTTTTTAATATCGTAGTTTTTAATTTTTTAATATATAGTAATTCAGGATTTCTTTTACATCAACTCAAGGAAAGCTTTGGTCAGAATAATAGTTAGCATAGCCAGTTTAAAATTGTTGTGAAGCATAACACATTTAAAGAACAAACATATCAGTGCTTGGTCTTATTGGCTTAAAAACAAAACATTACTAAGCTGCCAAGTTTGCATTATCTATTTCCTCAAGGTTCTATATATCATCCAGCATCATCCAAAACCAGCACCCCATACCCTGGTTCATTCTAATTCATTGTATTTAGTTTATTCTGTTGTCAACTTCTTTGTGCTAATCTGAGCACCTCCCAGTGGTGGTCTACAAGAGTCCTACCTTTGGAAGTATTGTGCTAAAGGGGTCATGTGAAGTGAACTTTCACTCTCATTAACAATGTACATAGGAAATTTTCAGTATCTTTTAATATGTGAGAGGGCCTTTGATTGGCTGAAGTTATTGGAGGTGAAAGGTCATAAGATGACAATTGCAATGAGGTAAAAGTGTTAGCTTTGAAATGATTTAATGAAAGTGCAAGAGTTACCTACCTTTGCCAGTATGTGCACCTCTGCGTGCATGTCTGCAGGAGCTGTGATGTACACTCTCAACACACTGCTGATGGTGTGGTCTGGCAGGGTCGGGATCACTTGTGTCAGGTTGGCTAGGGCTGTGCTCCAATCATCTGGTCAATTTTAACAATTTGGAATCAACATAAATATCTTACAAGACTCAGGAATAATCAATGACCGTCTGTCTGTCACTTCATCTACAATGTATAAATGTTTGTGGTCTTACTTTGATGGTAAGCAGTTAATGTCTAAATTTGGTTCTACATATATTGAAAATAGATTTTGCCTATCAGCAGGACATAATCAACTTATTAAGAAATAAGTTTGCTCTACCCAAATGTGTTTTGTAATAAAGAATAGATAGCCCTGAACTATTATAGTTAAAGCACAAGGACGGTAGTTAATTGCATTGATTGATATATTTGATGTAAAAGGAAACCTAAGCTATATTTTTAATGCAATAAACTAAAAAAGAATAACAATGAACTTTTTTACACTTGAAAATATCTCACATTTAGCTATTCAGTGAACTTCAGCTAAATATTCACTAGTGGAGTTTAGCAATGATATAGATTTTTAAGATACTTTGGTTACCTTTATTAACATTAGTGAAGGGTCCCTCCATCTCCATGATAGTGTTGGCAAACTCTGGACCGCGGAGGAAGGCCGGCTGGTGCAGCTGCACTGTGCTTCCCAGGGACGGTTCACTCTCTAGCGCTGTCCACCAGTCGCCGGGGTTAGAGTTGCCTGCTGGCAAGCGTCAAATACAGTAAGTCTTTTAAGATGGTCTTTACCAAGCCACAGTAGAATAATAGGAACATACTCCCTGATTTTGTGAGTATGACTTAATGTGACATAACGGGCATAATTGGTAGTGCAGATTAAATCACCTTAACACTATGAATATGTGAACCAAAAATCCAATTACTGACATCGACAAAATTCATAAAAATATGTAAGAGTGAATTATATGTAATTGTCAATTCCTTCCTCTTAAAGAATTAAGAGGGTTTACTGAAATCTCTTATGAAATTATTTTGTAACATTTTGTTGATATGTTTCTAAAACTAGACTAGAAGAAATAATGTGCAAACGCTACATCAGTCCTACATACCTATAGAGGTTTCTCCTGCCCGGGAGGCTGCGTCCATGTCTTCATGTGTTAAACAGTGAGCAAACTTTGATAGTTTACTTTCTAATTCTCTTTTGGCTCTCAGCAGATTCTGAATTTCATTCTCTTTTGTTTCTCTGAAAATCTTTTAACAACAAGAAATGATGTATAAGTTAGTAAAGGGACATAGAGTGTGTTTCATAAATATTGTATTTGGCTTGAATAAGATCAAACATACCAAATGTCTTTTGGTAAGTTCAAATCACCTTCTAAAGTTACATCTTTATCTCTAAAATGCAAATTATTACATTTTTGTTTTCAAATGTAGTTAAAAAAAACTGCCAAATAAATGCTAAGAAGTCGAAATTCTGCGACCAATTTGCACCTTTAATAAGTTTGACATATTTGACCCCAACAACTTAATCTGTGCCCCTTTAAGAAATATAATTGCATACAAGAAATACTTTTCAAAGAATATAAAAGAACAACTGGAAGAAAGAGGACAATGGGAAAACAAAGACTGTTCTTTGTTCTACAAATACAAACATTAACCAATCAAAAGGAAATTTGCTAGTGGACTACATAAGAAAGTAAGACAACTTAATAATAACATAATGACTCTGATGAAAGATTCACTCTCTTTACATTAAAAAGGCCACTGTTTAGAAATTGCTTATTTTTTCAAATAATTGACTCGCAAACATTTCGTAGTACTCTTTTGCTTTATGCGAATTATGTGGAACAGGGGAAGAAGATGAATACCATATTTTGTTGATATGTCCATTTTATCATCTGCATAGATATTTACCGACATACTATCATAACTACCCATCAATGTTTAATTATAATAATGAATATTTCATCATCAAAAACCTTATGACCACTGTATTATAGGTCTCAAGGCCAAACATACAAAAAAACTCTGTTCTGTTCTGTTCATTGTACTCGTTCATTACACATTAATATCAGAAAACATATTCTGGAATTAATACAGGACTTATAACCATAATGATACAGGTAAACACTGAAACTTCTGCTCACTTTGAATTGTCTCTGTACCTTGTCCCGATCACTCTCAAAGGCAGCAGCTCTGGCCAATGCTGACATTTCTGCATCGAGACAGCCCTCCTTCTCATTTCTCAGTTTAGTACATGTGTTTTGCAGCACTAGGAGCTCAGCTCTCATTCGCCTGTTTTCCATTTCTAATTTTGCTTCCTTCTTCTGTAGACTTTGTATTTCATTTTCTTTGTTAAGACGAAACATTTCGAATTCCTTTCGTATTCTTTCAACTTCAGGGTTTTCTAAGTCTATAGAGAGAGCTGAGCGTAAACTTCCTCCTTTCGGTTTTCGCCCAAAAGAACTGACACTACGCAGACCGAGTTTGCCGCGTGGTTTCATTTCGATTGGGATTCTCTTGATGACGCCATTCCCATCAAGATCTGTCCCCAGCATGTCGTCATCATCTTGAAATCTGGGGAATGATCCGCCGGTTCCCATTGTGACTGAAGAAAAAACATTGTATCTTAAACATGGATTTTTTGCCATTACAATTCATTGAACAACAGTAAAATACCTCATGATATTTCAGAACATCACCAGCAATTTAGCATTGAGGGGTTTATGTTTGTCTATGGTTACAATACATAATTTGCCAATGAAACAAATTGAGTTCCAAAAATAGAGCCATTAACTCTGTACCTTATCAGGCTTTGTACAAAATATCAAACAAGGGGGTACAAAGGCACTATTTTTAGGGTTATAGGGTCACCCAAGATGAAAATAGTCAATCGCAGAAGAAAGCAAGTCTGTACACTGAAGTCCAACTTTCATGGCCTTTTGCTTCTGGAGAAGACAAAATAAATTTTTTGGGGAATGGCCCATTTGCCCCTTAAAAGGGGAAACAGGGTCACCAAACCTATGAGTTATAATCCCCATTAGTCAAGGAGTCTATACACAAGATCTTTCTTGGCCTTTTTCTTCTAGAGAAGAAGACAAAAATAGGTTTTTAGGGCATTGTTCATATGGCCCTTATTGGAGGCCACAAATCTCCAAATCTACAATTTAGAAACAATTACCTAAAGAATCTCTTCACAAGATTTTAGCTTTCAAGGCCTTTTCCTTCTTGAGGAGAAAATTTAAATAGGTTTTATGGCTCTGCTCATAGTAGGGTTACCAAATCTACATTTCAAAATCCCCAAAGCCTAAGGAGTGTCTATAGGAGTGCCTTTTCCTTCAGATGAAAATAAGTCAGGTGTATCCAAGGATAGATTGTTTTTCCAGCCAAGCAATTGGGCCTTTCAGGCTGGATGCGTTAAATATTACTATTCACTAAAGATGTTTTAAACAGACACATGAAATTCATTATTTCATCTTTTTTTTATTAAATATGGCAATTGTTATTTCTAGAGAATATATTATATGTGTCTTTTTTTAACATTTGAATATCTCTTCAAGTGAAGTAGAAAGTCTTTATTTCCCCAAGAGGCACACTAGATTGAGAATATAAAACTTTTGTTAACATACATTCTATTCATCATAAGATTGAATCCTCAACCATTATTAGAAGGAAGCCATTATTTCTGGATAACAACTGAATTTTATCAAATAGAAGTTGTAATCTAGAAACTCTTGTCTAACATATGGATATTACTTCTAAATGCCATTCAAAGATTTTAACATTAGAATATTTGCTACCTCAATCCATTGTTCCATGTCAAATCTTGAACTTGAACTTGAACATTAAAGGATTCATAATATAATATTTTCACTTTATGAGTTTTTACTATTTTTGATTAAACACATATTTATATAACAGACAGAATTCAGTGTTACATATATAACTTATATAGATTTACCATCAATTTAATGTTCTTAGATGCATTATCAATACACTAATAAACAAATTCAAACCTTTTATTGCAACTTCAGTCAGTTGCTCTTAGCATGTTACACACACATTCACTATATCAAAGTGGGTATCCATGATACCTAAAACAGAAAAATACACACAAATTACTTATAATGAATTAAAATATAGATTTAAAACATAAAGTTAGGAAAGTTAATGAAAGCTTATTTAATTGTCAAGGCTAGAAATAAGTATTTGTATGGTAAAACAATTACTTGAAAAGAAGCTTGGCAAGTAATATGGCAGTAATGGCTGCCAGTCTGGAAAACTCATGAAATTTTTGGGGTACAGTCAGACCCCGATAATCCGGCCACCGATAATCCGAATCTCGCAGTATCCGAACGGTAGCAAACTGTAACCAAACTAATCTCTATATAAACTCATTAAATGTTGATTCATTAATCCGTTGATTCAGTCTCCGTATCCGAACGCTAATTAGCTGTAACGGATTAGTTAATTACAGCTATTTCTGCTTCATTAATCCGACTGTTCATCAAAGCGTTCGGTAATCCACTAGTCAAGCGAGCACCACACTGATTGAATCGGTAAACATCAATGACAGTGGATTGACACGGGAGTTGAACATCAAAAACTAGAGGAAGCACTTTATGTTTGGACTAATGAAATGACCAGTAAAAATGCCGCGGTCAGTGATGACATTTTGTTAGTAAAGGCTAAAGAATTTGGTGATAAATTGCAAATGACTGATTTTGGCTATTCTCGCGGTTGGCTTTTCCGCTTCAAATCTCGCCATGCTATGACAAAACAAGTTTACCTGGGTGAAGCAGTTAGCGCTGATAAGACAGCTGTAATTCGTGGTCGAGTGGATCTAAAGTCTGTTTTACAAGATTATGAACAAGAAGATATCTTCAACATTGACGAGACAGGTTTATTTTATAAACTTGGTCCAAATCACACCCTGGCAAGCAAGAAAGTGGCTGGTACGAAGAGATCAAAGGAAAGAATTACCTTCGCGAACATTTCACTATCCGAACATTTTTTATGAAAAACGGAAGTGTTCGGATTATCGAGGTCTGACTGTATATTATGTTAAAAAAAAATTCCAGGGAAAATTCATATTTATGTACAAATGTCATTAAAACATGATAATTTCACAATTCAAAACTTTCAAATTTGTCAACCATTAGTTTTCTATTCACATAAAAAAGTGAAGAGGTTACGACCAATCATCTTACATGAAGATATTAATGATGTGTTGCAGAGCACCTTTGTAAAACTATCAACATGACATTCTTACATAACAATATTAGACAAAGGCAATTAAAAACTTGAAAGGTAGCAATATTATAAAAATATTTCACATAATATTATATGGTCCAATTGTTCCCAAACAGAAGGGATAAATAATATGTTGTGCGATGTTACAGAGGTTTACAAAGATTTATTTGTGAGGACTGCACTTTACCGGGCACTAGTGATTATCAACTAAAACACATTATTAACCCAACTGCCAAACATACCATAAAAGATCTCTGATAAGGATTGACAGGGTTAAAGTTGGACTACAAATATTTTAGGGGTAAGGAAGACTGTCAAACAGGATTCTGAGGGCTAAAAAGATAGTATTAGAAAGATGAAAATATCTTTCCAGTGGAATAGCCACAGTTTGTTAGTATCGTAAGTTTGTGACATTTACTTTTTTTAAAATACAATCTAAATTAGGTCCTCAAAAATCCTGTTCTATAACTCTGCCATTTTGGTTTTTTTTGGAAAAATTATATGAAAAAGGGTGCTGTGCTTACAAACTATATGAATGGATAGAACATCTATGCGCTTTTATTTATCAAGTTGTCAAATGTAAACCATCCATAATGTTACCTTCAAAACCTATCAAAGTATGACTGAGCAGTCGTCTGTTGGATTGTAGTTATTCTCAAAGAATTCGAAATTACCAAGCAGGCAATTTGATGTTAAAAAAAAGGTTAACCGATGTCGTTTATCGACACTGAAATAATGTTGAACTATAATTGGATTTGAAATTTGTGGTGTCATCGAAAACAGACATCATTTCAACGTCTTGGGCATGACATTGTATCAAGGTTAAAAAAATATTAAATCGAGGTCGGGGCTTAATGATCGTTATGGGTGACATATAGTATGTATTTTCATGTATTTAAATGCAGTTCTCTTCCGTGAGTTTATATTGGTAACTAAAAATCCCCATAGGTAAGCCTAACTTTAATAGTTAGGTAACTGCTCAACATTGGTTATCTACTTATTGGAAATTAAATATGTAATCAATATAAATTGATAATAAATAATAATCAAATGTTATAAAAGTAAATACTTGTCAGTGTTAAGTTGTTCTGTCATAGAAATAACAATCTAATTTCAACGTCAGGAAACTCACGTTGTGTCTACGTCAAAAATTGGTCGATCAATCAAATTTCAACATCAAAACAATTAACTTTGTGTGCATGCTAGTTAATGATTCAAAACAATTAGTTTTATGAAATAATTTACAGTAATAATCATACCAAAGCCTTGTTTTAGCAAAGGGTTATTCAAAAACATTATCCATATCAGTCAAGAAATGTTTGATACAATTCTGAATGTAATAATTCAAAAAGGAATTTATTCATACTTTCTCACAATGCATTTTGCTTTTCTGATCCTTATTACATATCATATAAAGAAAATTAAAATGTGCCTTCAATTGTGTAAGAAATATATATAGGCCTATCAATTCAACAAATGACCAAACCTGATTGATAAAATCTCATTACTTTTGCAGAAAACAGCATCATAGCCAATCTCACGAACTTGGGTATTTTCCTTCTAGACCAAAGCTTCTACGTAATATGTAATATATCAATCCGTCAATATCTTGTCAAATGCTAAAGAAAATGTGATTATTTTGTTTTGAAATTCAAAACTTCAATAATAGTATTAGTAATACATTCATTGTGGAAAATTCTGAATTTACGGTTACGAACTATGGCACTTGTCTTGAGGATAAAAATACTTATTTTTAAGTTTAACTGATGAAAACGTTTGTCGGACTATCGATCAAAATAAAGCAGAAGGATGATAACCTTCAAACAAACTATAACATTTTCTTTGTACAGGAGATATCCAACAGTGAACCCTACTTCTGACACTGTCACAGGTTCACGAGACAAGTAATCAAAACATGTTTACGTCCTAGAACGGAACCGGATATGCTACTAAGGAGGCCGTGGGTCCATTCGAAACCAAAAAGAACTCGTCCAAACCGGGAATTCGTACAAAAAAACAACCCGTATGAAATCGAAACCCAAAATGAGTCGTCACGAATGCAAACATTTGTAAACGGTGAATTTAGGCCTATATAGAATAGCTTCTGCAGTAAATGTATTTACATGTTACAATGAAAGGTTTAATTAATGTCTATAATGAAAAGTCATTTGGTGAGTGGTATCATTGAAATATAATAACCTAGATTAAAAACATTCAAAAGAAAATATTCTAAAACAATATACTTATGAGTTGAATTTTAAATGGGTATGAATTCACTGTTCGTTTTGGGTATGAGCTCGTCGACATTTATGAGCACGAGTTTGTTTTTGGTACGAATCATCGCTCATGGCTATGCTTGATTGGTAACCCGGCGAACTATCCGGAGTACGCCGCCGAAAATGACGAAAGCGGCGAGTCACTTTATTGGCAACCGGCGTACGCCTCAGGAGCACGTCGGATTCGCCGGTTTTAAATGACAGGCGAACCCGACGTATAATGGCGGACAAATATTTTCGTTGCGACTATTCCATAACTATTTTATAGCCATCAATATTTTTTTGAATAACAACTCAAAATGATTTAATTGGCAATATGTATAATTATCAAAAATCATCCATAACATCATGTAGAGTGACATTTAAAGTCACATTTCAAAATGTTTGAAAAATATTTATATCATATTAATGAAACGTATTTTGAAACTAGTCTGAGGTATGATGACTGCTTCCTGTCTGTATGCCAACATACTTGATCCAACTTGAGCCTGTTACTGACCCGGCGTACGCCGGTTCCATGTCCTGGATATACGCCGCTTAAACGAATCAAGCATAACATCCTTATCATCAAACGGTTTAATTTTCTTTAGGGAACTTTCATTCAAAGACCTATAATTCGAAAATGATTTTAAATCTTGGATGGGAAAACATAATTGTAACTTTTGACATTATTTTGCCTTAGTAACGTATCTAAGTTCTCTTCCACGATTAAATTCCAGAAATATAAATAGTTTATAAAAACATCTATTTAGTAGGCTTTATATTCCGAAAAACATTTACTCAACAATCTAAAATAATTTGCATAACAGTTTTCTAAATTGCAACTTGTTGAATCCACTGGGCGCACCCTATCCAAACGAAAATCCTGTATTCTCTCTTGGTATACGTGAAATCTTCACAGAGGAGATGACAATTAAACCGTTGCAAAAGTCACTGACCATTCCAACAGCTTAAAGAGCCACTCCATGAGTTGTTGGAGTCATATATGCCAAACTTAATCAATGGTGTCATTTGATCGAGAAGTATCGACTGTATCCAAAAAGACACATTTTAAAGCTTATATTGGGTTTTTTACATTGACAATATGAAGGTAGAACGTCGCAATCATGATCGAAAACCGCACAGTGGCGCGCGACAAATAGTCAAACGTAATTTTGGAGACATATCTAAACCAGCCAGGAGGGCAGTTAGGAGTTGATAGTGTTTGTTAGGTTATATAACTAGTATCCAAGTATAATGGACGTGATATCTACACCTCTGTGCATTTATAAGGCTGTTTTTAGAATTTCATGGAAAACCAGTATTTGTCATTTATATGTCTTTTGGTCATGAAAAGTTAAGATGTTTTGATTTTCTATCACCACATAATTATGACATTTAGGTTCGTATCAAAGGTAAATAATATGTTATGAAAATCACGGAGTGGCTCTTTAACTATTAAACGACAGAGTGTAACATAACAGGATGCCTATTCTTACAAAGTCACGTTGCAAGAAAATTTTTATCAGCGAGGAGGCACCACCTCATATTGGTTTCAATCTCTTTCTTAATGAGGACTGAGTTGTTTACTTCAAAACGCGATCATATATATGAGTTTTACTCAAAAAGGTTTTCATTTTGTCTGAATCTGTTATTTTTAAACATTTTAATTGAAACTTGTAGTTCACATTAAAGAGACAAATACAAAAACATCAAATTTTCATAAGATTTTTATAAAGACTGAATGTAATTGGACATATTTTCACTTACAAAACATGTCAATCAATGAAAATTAATATGCTTCCTCCCTGGAGTCATTTTGCCACGTATTCATATTCGCTTTCCAGACAGGTAGATAATTGACGTAGATGTAAATGGTCCTTTTAAACCCCCGATATGTCATCTGCTTATTTTCTTACGTCCTACTATAAAATAAAATGAAACTATTCAATCTTCTCTGAAAAGTTATGTTTTTTAAAGCAAAGCTTTGTTTAATTATTTATTTAAAGAGACACGCTGTGAGTTGTTAAATGAGTCACACATATTACGCAATTTACGAATGGTATCATTTTATCGAGAAGAAGCGAATTGTTGCTGAAAAATATCATTTTAGCCCTAATCGGTTTAGTATAGTTGCAGTAATTAGTCCAACGTAATTTTTCAAAATTACAAATTAATTATTATGTTGAAAGATATTACTTGACATAAAATGCTGTAATAAAAACACTTTAAAAAAAGATAGATAGAATTCAATCAATTCATTTGATGAAAAACGATTGACTTAAATAGACAAACTACTTAAATGACCAAAGTGACTACATCAACATTTATTGCAAAGAGCAGTTGATGCCATTAAGACAAAGTTTGCATGAGTCTCTTCAAGGCAAAAATATACTAGATTTTCCATGAGAAATCTGTCATCTAAGGAAGATATATGTATTACTACTGACATTTCAGAAGCTCCACCTTCTATACCAATATATGTATACATTTTACATGTTATAATTTCATATGTCAATTAACAGATCTGAATTAAGCATAACTCGTAAGACTAGTCCATCCATTTGCACTTTTGTAAAGGACAGAAAATTAGTGTTTTAATGATGCATATAAACTTTGTTGTTTTAAGCTGTAAACGTTTTGACATGTCAAAGTTTTGGTATGTCTTACCTGATTCTAGTGCAATTTTATATTCTAAAAAGCAATCTTACCTAAAGAAGTTAGATGGGTTAGACTTATATAAGTTGGTTTTATTATTAGTTGAATTTCGGAGGTGCCCCACCAAAGAGATAGAGAGTCTGCACTTGCTCCACATTGGATAAGGAACTTTAAAATCAGTTCACAAGGACTAACACGTTAATAGGTGGTTTGAAATACATATGTATGTTAAAATGACTGTTACCACACAAGACATAGTACTGTATTCATTTTCCGCATGAATATATAGATATTGACATGAGAGAATGATATAAAGGGTATTCTTTATTGTGTTTAAAAATATCTCTTAAAATGATGATCTATGATATTGTTCTTTTAAATTGACAGTCCTAGGTTTGGTATGATTTCTTGATTATCCCGGACTATTCCATTACAAGACATAGTTATCAGCTTGAGAATCAGCTGTGCGCCCAACCATAAATGTTGTTGTTTTAAGGCGTCTTTAATCTGACTCTCTAAGTTATGGGAGATTTTCCTCAAGAAAAGAAGGCTCTGTCTATCAGCAGACTGGCTGACCATCTCACATGATAAAAGTATATCACATTATGTGCATGAGCACCAAATGTTATCACAAAATATCCTTTGCATCACACGGCTCGAAAATAATGTTTCTGCAGTTAATCTATTTTCGATGTAATTGATTTTTGAAAAATAATTCAAGTTAAGAGCATTAAGTTCATCGTGACATATTTTGATTTATATTCTGATTGTAGTTAAACATGCTTTCGGGTAAGTTTAAAGAAAGTTAGAAATGAGATAAATAAAACAACTCCTTGCATCAATACGAGTGTACCAAATGTGCCCGAAACAAACATTTCAATAGAGTAAGTTAACAATCCGACTCCTCAGAAATTGATTATTTTGCTAACTACCAATTACCAATTACCTCCTTTGATAATAAAGGAGTCGCAATGAGGTGCGTTCTGTAAACGTTTGTTAGTATGAAATATTGAACAAACTTCATTGATGAATTGCTTTGTTAAAGATATAACACTAATTCTTTGAATTTAAGAATAGAGGCACTTGGTACAAACGTTACTTAACTTAATCATATAACTTTAAAAAGTTAAATCTGCGTGTTACGATAAGACATTTCAAGAAATCTATGCAAAGTAATTGACTCGTTTATGTTTTTAAAAAAATGCATGGACATATTCCTATCAATTGAATGAGTAAAGATTCAAAACATACTTGCAGATTAGTCGTCGTTTCATTCCTTGATATTTATCAGCCTATCTAAATTAGATTTTACTTGATTATTCATAAATACAGGAGTTGGTTGAAAATGTGGATTTAAGTATAAGTTCAGACATTTTAGTAATCAAAGAAACTCGACGACCCCATTTTTTATTTTGTTGCTTATCAAAATTTACCAAGTTTTGAATAATAGCTTTATCCCAAATTTTTAATGTAATTGCACGAAAAAAGGTTATAATGAAAGGGGTTAATTAGGGGTTGAACATATATACTTTATGCTGGGTAAAAGAATTGGCAACCATCCGGCATTAATCAACATCTTAGATTTCCACCAAGACCATATAGATTTGTATGTTAAATTTTAAGAAAAAGTTGCAAAAGATTTATTTTCCTGCCGTTACATGGCATACATTAATAAAAAAAAATTTGTAATAGATTTAATCTCTCGATAATATCCAAGGCATGTGTCGATGTATCATGACATTTCATTTGGCTTTGACAATTGCTAAAATACCATTGATATGGTGATGTCACTTCAAAAAATTTCACTCGGTTTGTGTATATTTGCTAAATGCTCTAATTTGATCGTAAAAATAGTCTGAAACAATTTACATATGCCTATAGCATATATTCTAGGTACACAACCTATTGAACATTCTAAGAATGACATGTGTACCAAACAAACAAAAGAGCATTGATGTTGTACTTCATGATCTCGAAGAAAGAATTTATTTTATGCTGTCTTCAGATTAACATTGTGTCATGTGGAACATTTGAATATTGAATTTGGTGTACACAATTAAGTTCTCTGCGATTGTAAAAAAAGAAGAACTTTTTATGTGCTAAAAAATTGTATTCCTTATTACAGATTTGTTGTTAAGTACTTCCGTTAACGTCTGTTAATTAAACCTACATCAATTAAATCTGCACCCAACTACCGCTCTGTTGTAACTTAAATATTCAATAAAAAATACCAGCAAACAAGCAAACCCGGTTTTATGTAAGATTTTACGTTCTCTAAATAACAGAAACGATATCTTTCCGTTACAGAATTGGTATATTAGTTCTGTGAAACAACGGCAAATAACACAAATTAAACCTCTCGTCTCAGTTACGAAATGGTTAGTCAATGTTATTTGAGCATTACTTTTTAAAAATCAGAGACCTACGTGAAACATAATGACATGGTGAAAGCTTTGATATGCCTCACAATTGCAATCACAAGGACAATAAATTCATCTGTTTTATAAATCTAGATTTCCTTATCGTGCTTATCTGATACCTCTATTTTCAACAACACTTTGCTTAACTTCATTCATGTGAAAAAATATGAAAGTTGTACTCTTTGTGTAAACTCCATTAAAACGTTATAATATAAGCTTTTTCGGATGTGAGCTTATGGTACTTATAATCACAAGGTTAATTTCGATCCATAATGTAAACAAACAGTTCTTGACTTGTGATTAACTGATGTACTGTTTTACTGTTTGCGAAAAGAAACCATTGGTATTTTTGCATTATATATTCTAAAAACACTCCAATTCATACTGAGAGTATTCTTAGTCTTTATTTCATTGCATTTATACAAAGAATCATCAAGAAATAGTCATGCCCATTCGGTTATATGATAAACAATAAGAATCACTGGGATAGTTGATTGGCTGATAGTTGTTCGGTATCCAATCATCTGTAACATCATCACCGTGAAGCAAAGCAAGTGTGGATCTAACCATCATCAATATTCAATTAACTGTTAGCACTACAGCAGGGCCAATCAAATTGAAATCTTTGTAGAGTTCCTGGTTATAAGAAGAGCGTTCGACTTTAGTACTTCAGTATTTACGGCGTTGTAAACATAACATATCGTCATCAGATAGTTTGACACTTAAAGACGAATCAAATCGACATGATTTCAATTTTAGTTTTGCTTTCAACACCAGTTTACCACGTTGACTCAGCATGTGTGAGTTTACCATCTTTGGTAAAGAACGAGACGTATCTCCAGCACAACCTACTGGGTGAGATAAAGACACAAACTTTGTTGGACTGTGCAGCGTCATGTCAGTCCCACTACGGATGTTTCTCGTTTGGATTCGAACCTCGGAAACGACTCTGTCACCTGCACAACGCGCATGCCTCATGTGCTCCAGAGAATCTCATTTCAAGGGGCCAGTGGATTCATGGAGATTTATCAGCTCTCCCCGGGGTGAGACTCTTGGTAATTTGAAAACGTGTCCGCAAACTGACCTTTGATTTAAATTTAGTCTATACATGTATGAAATAGATGAAATGTATAATTATACAATAATGACATGCTTTATATTTCTAGTGTTTACATGTGTATCAGTAAAATCTATACTTGATTAATTGGACTATATGATTGACATTAATTTCTAAAAATACATCGTTGTTGAAATAAATTTTAGTTTATCGATCTTCAATACAAATGTAAACCTTGTTGTTATTGTCAATTTAAAGGGTTTTTAATCGCCTTTTAGCAAAAGGGTTTATTCATCAACTTCTAGATATAGGGTTAATTGAATAGGGTAATGATCACCTATCAACATGGTTTATTCACCACCTTTTACAAATAGAATATATAGGGTTTATTGATCAATTTCTAGAAATAGTGTTCATTGATCACCGCTTCGCGTCGTGGTTTATTTGACACCTTAAATGTCTAAACAACAAAACCTCGCGGTCTACCTGTAACTTAAACTGAGATTAGTAAAGAATAAGAAAATTTGAAAGTAAGTATTATAATAGCATTTCTTTATCTGATATGACCTAAGTTAAGGATGCGCGTTTAAAGGGATGATGAAATAAAAAAAAATAGATATAATTTTACTAGCATAACTTCATAATCGATCGACTAACATTGATTATTATGCTAAGGTTGGAAAAGGTTGAAAAATGTTTGAATGTTCCTATAGGGTCATATGTGTCTTTTTTAATCAACTAGTTGTTGAAAATTTCAAATGAAAAACATAACTGTTATCGTCAGTGCATGACAAAGTATATTTCGTATAATGTTGAATTTTAAGATGTTGTTAAATATTCCATTAATTCTGAATACATTTTGCTTTGTCTGCCGAAACTATTCATTGGATACTGTTGCTTTAGCGGTACTTTTAAACACTTATTTTGATGTAATTAATTCTTAACTAACCTGGTTACTGAACACGGGCTAATTTAAGATCTTGTCGAGATGTAGCCCCCGCTTGACCGTGTTCGTATCCCGGTAGAGTTTATATCTTATTTATAACTTTCATTCCCCGTTGCACAGTCAATTTTAATGACGATGTTTCGGGATTAACGCGATGTTCCCGGCTCATAGTTTGCAGAATCGCAGTGCATCCTACTCTCGTAAGGACATCGTGTTGCCATCGTGTCGACTTCGTTAAGTCTGTCTTCTGAATGGACAAGTTCGATTGCTTTAAGTCGGGATTATATATTCGGCATTCAACTGAGCGGCTGCTGGTCGAAACAAGGCTATGTTTAGTCCATCAATCCACAAAGGCACGATCTTAATATGTGATTGAATCTTTTAAGTTTCAAAACATCCGTCGTTGACTTGGTTGCGAAACAGGGATTGTCTTACCACGTGTTCCTTGTCCTGTTCTAGCATATCATACGTTTTTCAATCATTAATTCATTAACACCGCGTTGCGTCATGCTTTTCTTATTTTGTCTAAATTTCTGATTCTTGTCAATATTATATTTTGTCTTGATCGGGACAAAGTGAAGCCCCCTTAGGTACATCACCTACTTTGACTCTTTTGCTACAGGAGCTCTGGGGACCTTGTAGACACCATCCATGCAACATTGGCCAGAAATGTATCACAAAGAGAGCAACGAAAAAGGCCGTGTGTGTGAAAGGTGGGAAATAATTCTGGTGTTAAATAACAATGTTCAGTATTCTGGAACTGTTAACGTGAAAAGAAACAGAAAACATACATGTATATTTTTAGTCAGTGTTATAGCATACAATGTATATTGTTTATTTACTATAAAAGCATTTTCGGATAACAATTTGACAAACGTTCAGAAAATAATAAGGAAACTATAAAATATTTATATAAAATGATAAAGAGTAAATACAGTAAATTAACACATAAATATAAAATGATAGAGAAATTATATTTCATCATACTTTCCTTATGGGTGATACTGAATAAAATGATGGTTTCCTCACACCAGATGACCTGCCTTCTCCAGGACGCCTCTGTCCAACTCCATTCCAGCTGGACAATACCACAACCTCCACGGGAGGTCGAACTTCAGGGAACTCATCAACGCACACATGCACACATGCTTACGTCGACGCAGAGTTCTCTCTGAACTTAAGTACAGCTACCTATGCTCCTGACTTTACCTGGACACTCCCCGACGTCATTTGCTCAGGTTGGCTTCTTTTTCAGGAATTTGGTTGAAATGACCCTGATAGACCCTTATAGATATTGGGATTGTCGGGGAAGAGAGCGGGGGTGTTAAGGTGTGACACAGTCATTTCTAAAATTCGTTTTATAAATATATAGATATTTACAGAGTAATCCTTGTTCTATATTCATTTCACAAAGAGTACTCTTTCCATGGAAGCTAAGATATCTGTAATACATAAAAATATATTTGGTTAGGTTTGGTTAGTACGTTGACAGAACGAGGTCATGACTTTTCGTGACAACGGCTTATCAGAGACAGATACTACTAAGCCTACACTGCCAATCATCCCTCAAAATTAGAAAAATGTCATGTCCAAGTGCAGATGAGAGACCGAGAGAGCCATTAGCATGACCTGATTTTGGACCGAAAGGACACGACTTGCAAGAACCTTTGGAAGTGTACGTCAGAATATCATGATCACTGAGTTGAGGTTCAATACTGACAGAACGGTTGGCAGTCTCGAAGTGACAAAATAGATTTTTACGTCCATCACACAAATGTTATCGGTTACTGATAGTAAAAGTATATGTACTGACACCCGGCAAGGAGACGATTGCAAGATGATGGCGGTATCAGGATGTGCTGACGTTTCTCTGGGATGGCAATGGCTAAACACTGACTCACCAAACTACGATCGCATCGACGATGAATTTCTTCATTGAAGAGGCAAGATGTAATCTCATTTACAAATACAGGAGAGTCCGAATGTGATACCGAAGAAACAAAATATTGGCTCCGAACAGTTTCCAAGCATCCTGGGCCACAAAGTCGGCGATCTGCCGGTGGTCTGGCTTTGAAATTGAGACGGACACGAAGGGGACTGTGGCAACCTGAGTTAACAACGGTGTAATAGCGAAACCTAAAACTGATTACGCAGGGGCGGATACAGGATTTTCGTTTTGGAGGGGTTGCTCCAAATGCGTGTTACAAATAAACAACGCTTTTCTTGACTTTACCATGTATGGGAATTACGACTCTCAACATTTACTATATTTGGGGTGGGCATCCCGAACCATTCTTATTGTCACTTAACAATAACTTAACATTCCGGTTCTTTGTAGAAAACACCAACCAAGGTGTTGTCAGTTGCGATATAATCTAGTATTATTTATTTGTATATTATCATATACTTATGGAGAACCGACTGAATGTTTTGCCCATTTCATTATGCATTGTATGCATTGTGTGTATATTATATACCGCAAGTCATAACTTTCTTTCATATACTAATTAAAGCCTTGATGCATTTCGTCAACTAATGATTAAAGTCTTCGGCCTAGTACACCTTAACGTGATAGTACAATCAGAAATTCGCTGGATGTCCACACTGAGATTGGCGAATGATTGATCGAATGAGATTTGCACGAGTTCAGCCTTGCGGGAAAGCTGATTATATGTAGGTTATTTAGATACTGGCACAACCTAAATTTAAATTATTTCATATTTTTTAACAATTTTATTTTTTGTCACGCAGGTCTTTTTGTTAGAGAGGAGAGAAACCCCGGAATCGTTTTCGATCCATATATTGAAAGTCTTTCAAACAAAACTTTTCAAGACGTCACTGGAGCGACTTCAAGCCTCGTCTTCTTTTACAGAGGATGCAAAATCTTTGTAGTAACGTTGTGTAACTCTTATGGGGAGATATTTCACAAGTGTTATGTTGTCATAATTGGGAGACCTTTGGCTGACAATATTCAAATTAAATATCCTGAAAACCAAATCGGTGCCACACACCATGAAGATGGCGTGGTATCCTGCGCCGAGTTCCGCCCCTTCTGGATCAGTTGGCTTGCTGGAACCATTGTCGTAGGAAAAGGTAGCATTGTCGGAAGGCAGGAGTTTACCCGCTTTCGACCAGATTCACTCTTCCAGATTAACAGTATTGGATTGAGTGCATATACAAACAACAACGGCACCTGGCTGCTGTATAAACAAAAATGAAGTTGCTGGATGTATGTTTATGAAATTTTAACATTTCATATTCTTGGCCGATTTAAAATTTGTATGTATTGAGGATATAATGAAGTCATAATTACTATGTTAAAACTTTATAAGTGAACCTATGTTATTATAAAAGTATTAACATCTGAATACTAACTGTAATATCACAGAAAAATATTTGTTTTAATGATTTAAATGTCAGTGTAAATTTTCAAGACTCAAAGGATATATTCACTGGGTTTCATTCTTGTTTTTGACGTTTATATATTTTCGTACTTCATGATTATGTCACGTATTTTCAATGTAACATTTGTGCACATTCTGACACCATACCCATTCTAGTGGGAATACATATCTGTTATCGAAGTAAGCGTCCCAATGAAACCTTTTGGAATGTGAAGATGTTGGCGGTGTTCACACTTGATACTGATTGTGAACATGAATGTGTGAACCTGTCCCCAACAAGCAACGTTATTCGTACCTCGTTGACTTTTTGCTGAGAGGAAGTTGTTGCCTCGTGAACATTTTCGGTCGATAAACTATAGATCAATACATGAAACTATTTGCTTTGTATACTTACATTATAAATGCATTTCACCGTTGCTTACAGTTGTTAGTGTTTGATAGTGTTTTTTTCTCTCTTTTTTTTCTCCAAGGGATGACATGCACAATTTCGATTATTTCGATTATTAAACAAACCACATCATTCAGCAGGGCTCAACTTACCCAATCTATAAAAAGTATGAAAATGTCATGTGTTGCATTCACTTTTCTCCATTATGCCATGTACTTATACATGTGCGAATATAGTGTATCATATTCCGTAATCATTGAAAAATGTTTTCATTAAAATCATTCAGAGTGCGTGAACCAACCAATGTTAAGCTATATTATTAAAGAGGTAGATTAGTATCACAGCTGTTACAACATGGCAAGTGAGTTGTTTTGAATTAATCAATATCTGTGTCTTTAAATGTCTTTAATTAGAGATTATCCTTCTTGCGATCAATGACAACTAGTCAATGTTTCCTGTTAAATCTATAAATCCACTCATTACCAACAATCCACGACATGCAGAACCATAACGATGATCTCATTTCAAGCCTTAACAAGGTCTGAGTCAGAACAGCTTGTTATGATAACTGGTACACTACACCTATATTGTGAAAACCAGACATCTAGGGAAATATGTTAACTCCCTCTTGAGGAGGGATGAGGGGAATAACGTAACGAAATACATGTATACGTTAGTTCAAAGCCAAGGGGAATAAAGGAAACTCAAGTGACAAAATATTGATAATTTTATACAAAAAGGATTCCGGTAAAGAAAAGCTCTTGTGAAGCAACTTTTACTCATATACGTCGTTATTTTCCCAATAATTTTTTTTTATATTTCTAAGCATATAAGAAACTTGAAGATTAAGTATGAAAACTATATTTATTTTATTTTACACGAGCTTTGTGTAATTAACAGCGACTATTCCACATTGTATAATAATAGTACATTTCTAATTGTGGCTACAGAAATGAGGATAAGAGGACTTTATTATCCTGGACAAAATGCGTTTTATCTCAAAACACAATTTACAAACAGAAATAAACAATTCATTAACAAAATGACACAAACATAAATGTAACATAAATAATGAAAAAAATAACATCAAAAGTACAGTAAATATTTTCAGTACAAAATGGAAATAAACAGCTTAAATAATTTTAATGTTTACTCCTTGATAATTCAAAATATTGAATAATTCACATATAGCTGCTAGTATAATGGATTGGAGAGCTCTGCTTTAATGAAGGAAGCCGAAGGCGGCGTCCAGAAGGACGTAGTTCAAAATAATGAAAAAGATATGGGAATTATTGGTTCTTATTTTTGTAGCTTTCTTTCAAAAAAAGATAAAATCACGGTGGCGGTGTTTGTTTGAAAATTGTGTTTTTAATGCGAGTGGCCAAATTTCCACATCAACCTTAAAAACATTATAGATCAGCACACTGCGTATAACAGTTTAGTTAAGTAACAACCCTTATGGATTTATCAATAGTACAGTTTCTTAATTTTCGAAGACAATACATGTAGGGTCACTGTTCGTAAATGAAATTGATATGTTTGGAAAACGAAAGATTTGAATCTAAAATGACTTCGATGTATGTATAAAAGTAAGTTCAACCCTTCACGTAAATCATTATCCATCCTTAAAGATGAAAAGGTTACATAATTCAATTTGTCTGAAGCATGATGTCAAAACAAGAAAGCAGTATGTTATAGTATGATGTCAAAACAAGAAAGCAGTATGTTATAGTATGATGTCAAAACAAGAAAGCAGTATGTTATAGTATGATGTCAAAACAAGAAAGCAGTATGTTATAGTATGATGTCAAAACAAGAAAGCAGTATGTTATAGTATGATGTCAAAACAAGAAAGCAGTATGTTATAGTATGATGTCAAAACAAGAAAGCAGTATGTTAAAGTATGATGTCAAAACAAGAAAGCAGTATGTTATAGTATGATGTCAAAACATGAAAGCAGTATGTTATAGTATGATGTCAAAACAAGAAAGCAGTATGTTATAGTATGATGTCAAAACATGAAAGCAGTATGTTATAGTATGATGTCAAAACAAGAAAGCAGTATGTTATAGTATGATGTCAAAACAAGAAAGCAGTATGTTATAGTATGATGTCAAAACAAGAAAGCAGTATGTTATAGTATGATGTCAAAACATGAAAGCAGTATGTTATAGTATGATGTCAAAACAAGAAAGCAGTATGTTATAGTATGATGTCAAAACAAGAAAGCAGTATGTTATAGTATGATGTCAAAACAAGAAAGCAGTATGTTATAGTATGATGTCAAAACATGAAAGCAGTATGTTATAGTATGATGTCAAAACAAGAAAGCAGTATGTTAGTATGATGTCAGAACAAGAAAGCAGTATGTTAGCATGATGTCAAAACAAGAAAGCAGTATGTTAGTATGATGTCAAAACAAGAAAGCAGTATGTTAGTATGATGTCAGAACAAGAAAGCAGTATGTTAGTATGATGTCAGAACAAGAAAGCAGTATGTTAGTATGATGTCAAAACAAGAAAGCAGTATGTTATAGTATGATGTCAAAACAAGAAAGCAGTATGTTATAGTATGATGTCAAAACAAGAAAGCAGTATGTTATAGTATGATGTCAAAACAAGAAAGCAGTATGTTATAGTATGATGTCAAAACAAGAAAGCAGTATGTTATAGTATGATGTCAAAACAAGAAAGCAGTATGTTATAGTATTATGTCAAAACAAGAAAGCAGTATGTTATAGTATGATGTCAAAACAAGAAAGCAGTATGTTATAGTATTATGTCAAAACAAGAAAGCAGTATGTTATAGTATGATGTCAAGCGGACAAGCTAGTTGAGTAAAGTTGGAAGTTTCTAGATAAAGCATGTCAAGGCACATTCATGAGTTTTCTTTGATTCCTGAAATATATCTCAGTATACTTTGCTTTACATTAAACATAGTACAGTTCAGTAATGTATTCTTCAATATCGATATCCTTTTAAACTCCAAGGCAAAAGAAAGGTTTCACTTTTATTTGTTATGAAAACATTAAGCGTGCTGGTACGGGTTTTATTCTAAGCAGGACATTTAGGGGTATTACTGCATCGTTTCCTCTACACGAACGCATCGCATCGAACGCAGCCACTGGAATTGTTCATTCACAAACACGTGCAAAACGTGAGATTTGAGCAATGTTGCATAAATACCCTTGTTGGAAAGAGCAGACATTCAGTAACATAAAGAACATCAAAAGTATGCCAAGACTTACGCAAGCGCAACGTGACCAAGCGATCGGTATGTCCACTATGGGCGCTTCCCAACGTCAAATGGCAAGAATCTTCAACTGCAGCCAAACAACCATCAAAAGGCTGTTATTACGCTATCAGCAGACAGGCCAGACACAGGACAGACCAAGATCGGGAAGACCGGCGTAACAACTGCGACCGAAGATTGCTACATCAAGCCGATTCACCTCCGCAACCGATTTGTAACGGCGAAATTAACAGCAGCGGCGACACTCAGCCATGTCATCAGCACAAGAACAACCCATCGTCGACTTCGTTTGGCTGGTATACGAGCCTACCGCCCCTTCCGTGGAATGGCTTTGATCCATTTATGTACACCGTCAGCGCAGATTACGATGGACACGTACTGTACGCCGGTGGCAGCGACGTGACTGGGAGAGGATGCTGTTTACTTATGAGAGCAGGTTTTGTCTATTCAGGAACGATCGCCAGAGGCATCATGGTGTGGGGTAGGATTTGTGGCCAAATGAAGACGCTGCTGGTTGTTGTGCGAGAGAATCTGACTGGCCAGCAATACATTGATGAGGTACTGAGACCTATCGTCGTTCCTTCCATCTAAAAACGGCCAAGAAGATTGATATTGCAACACGACAACGCAAAACCTTACACTGCCCGAATTGTTAAGAGACAACTCGAGAACGCTAACGTCACTTTATTTTTGGTGACAGCTCCAAACAACCAGCAGGAACTTGAGCAACTTTGTTAAACATAACAGGATCACTGCCGACGTCATCCGACTCCCGACGACTTCAAAGTTGAGGCGTGTTCTTGATTGCATTGATGCCCAGGGTGGTCACACTCGCTACTGATGACAGACTCCATTGATTCCCGTGACACAGTTTCTGTGCACATGTCTTTTAACTCCACATTTGTATAATTTGTAATATTGACCCCCCTGTCTCTTTGTGTATTGGGGCAAATAAAATGTCAATATATATTTGGATGCTTTTAAAAAGAATGATTTCTGTTTATACACCAATCGTCAGAATTCTCATAACTGCGTTTGTTTTTATTTCATTGACTTTAAAAATGAGTGAAACCTTTCTTTTACTTAGAAGTTTAGATCATCACATCTTAAAGACCACCTGACTGTTCTTCCAATCATCCATCATAAACCAGTGACGTTATGACGCAGTTGGTTTCTGTTAGAACTAAATGGTTACTTCACATGGTTGTCATCATGCATGCTGTGTATCTGTTAGAAATCACTTTGAAATATGACAATGACACCCGTGTTGAGTATTGTGAGAATCACAGTGTTTGGTCAAGCCGGGTCTATACAATTAGGCTCAACGTTGATAACTTCTAGTTGATACTAGGAAGAAATCTCCATTACACAGAGTATTGCAGATGAATTGAATAGTTCCAAATCCCTCCTATTGGTTACCGTTCAGATTAGCTACAGTTGCTTCGCCAAAATAGGCTCTTTGATACCCTGACGTCGCCTTTTGATGATTATATTAAAAAAATATATGCGGTCATAATACATAACAATTGAAGAGTATTTTATAGTTAATGAATAGTTACAGGACTGTTATGTTCGTTGTGTAAGACTCTTGAAAGAGAAAGGTACCGATTGAATATGGAAATTGGTTAGGTTTTTCATGTGTAGACTCTGTAGCTATAAACTCAATGATACTGGGGGAAGAGGTTATATAGCTACAGTTCTGCAGCTACGTTCAGATATGTGAAATGAGAGGGACGTCTGTTACGACCCAAAACGGGAAACGACCCAAACAGAGAAAACTATATAAATACATCCAATTACCCCAGTGAAAATTATGAAGTGGGAAAAAAGCCTTTGTGTAGCACGAAAACCAGTTGTTGACGTCATTGAACGATCCATTGAACTGGCGCAAGTAGCTGATGCGCCTGTAAAATCCTTTCCACTAAGCTGGAACAGGGAATTTGGACCCATACAGTTCTTAATATATTTCACCTACAATTCTTTAATATAACTGATTTAACTGTGCATGTGTTGCATCAGCTGTTTAAACGTTAATCAATTAAGTTAGATGAACAATATATGTCCTTAGCGTCCTCAGGTACAACACCAGTGATAAAGATATTCATTTAAAACCAAATTCATAAACTTTATTGCATATAACAGTTTTCTTTAAAAATGGAACACTACCTAATTGTGCGTTCTGAACCGGAAATCACATATACCGTTTAGATAAAAACTATAATTATCTTTCAAACACTGTCGCCTTCAATTTTAACATTTTACTCCTTTAGATATGTTTTTTTCCAAATTACGTTTGACTGAATGTGCGCGTCATTGTCCAGTTCTCAATCGCAATCACGATTTTATATTTTATATTGTCACTCCACTGAACCCATTATCATAAAGTCGCTTTTTTAAAAGAAATAATCAGTTCTCGATCAAATTAGACCATCCAGGCTAACTATTTCATGATTGATATAAACTGAATATCATTAGAAATATCTTTCAACTTATCATCTATATTCTACAAGAAAGTTATTTTCTAATCGACTTCTTTTCTTCTTAAACTACCAGAAAAGAAGTCACGGTCGAAAACAGTGAGGATATTTGTTTAATAGGTTTATTTATGTCGGTTTAGTTTCACATGCATGCACTTTTGTCAAAACAGTATCTCAGTTAAACCTACTAAACAAATGACTTACAAAATAT
The DNA here is from genome assembly GCA_921293015.1 of Phorcus lineatus. NCBI lineage: Eukaryota > Metazoa > Mollusca > Gastropoda > Trochida > Trochidae > Phorcus > Phorcus lineatus. The sequence continues at coordinate 28,510,478 of OV121091.1, forward strand.
GTAACAAAACACTTTACCACCAAATATGTATAATTCCAAAAAATCGTCCATAAAACTATCAAGGATTAAACAAGAACATTGAGATTCAAGGGATTTTTTAAATGTAAAAAGTTACTTTTAAACGGAATTCTTTTCAAATGGATATCATAGCCTCATCAAAGTGATCAAACGTTGTTTCCAATTTCCTTCCGGCAATATTCGTTTCTTTAGTCTAAAAATTTGACATAAGAATGTCAAGAATTTTCTGTGATGCACGTCTTGCGGCGTTTTTCTGAAGACTGTAACAGGTAGTTCAGATTCGAATCTTGATCAATTCTAAGGTATGTAAACATATATAACCATAGACACTACTATCACTTTGTGAAGAATACTTTTCTTACCTAAGTGTCCCAAAGGTTATTTTTAAAAACTGCAGCTTATCAAACAACATGTATGCAACATATTAATCAGATTAAACTGGACAGATATAATACGAACATTTTTACATACTTTTGATCAATGGGGAAACATAGAGAAATGTTGAACAAGAAGCAAAACTGATTTACAATGTTTTTTTAGATATGACAACAAAACAACTTTTACTTATTTTTAATCATCTCAAACAAACCTAAGGTGGTTTCGAATAAAAATAATCCAAGACATATTGTGAAACAGAGATACTTATATCTGGTTGTTTCTTGTCGCTCTTCTATGATCTAACTGAATCCCGTACATATTCGTGTCCACATGAACTTTTGATTGGAAATAACCTCGAAAATTATAGCCAATCATTTTCTTTGGCTCTTCGGTTTATCAATAGAGCCGATTACTACCCCCCCCCCCCCCCCAATTCTGTATTGATTAATATCCGAAAAGCATGTGCGTGTGTAATAGTACATACGTTTTCGTTTGTCAGGTTATGGAGATGTCCTACCAAGGGATGCATGGCCGCCCAGTCTGATTAAAATTGACCGTGTTTCGAGGAATACAAGTTTGACTAAATCGAGACGTGTGGCTGCGGTCAGACCGTGTAAAGTGGAAAACCCTGTACAGAACGAGTTCGTACCTCGATAAAGTCAATATTTGAACCTTTGATTCCTCGAAACACGGTCGATTTTGATCAGACAGCATGGCCGCCGCGATTTTACAAATATTCGGCAATTTCCGTTACTGTATTCTCTTTGCAGCGTTATTCAGAAAAGCGATAATTGAGCGTTTTATTTAGTTTCAGAAAAAATAAGTAGGATAGCGATAAATCGCGGGGAATACTTGGTTGTCAGATAGATCTGATATTTTATATACCAACCGAGTACCTTTGAATGTTTAATTTGACTTGGGGAACAATATATTTCTCTTGAAGGAAATCTACATGTATGTAATCTGTAGTTTTGGTTGATGTCAAGCTCTAGATTGATGTATTATTTAGTATTGCTCTTAATAACTTCCTACGGCTGCAACCTGAAAGTTTGTTTACTTGCTAGCCTATCTTAGGATATATCTATCTAGAATATATATCTTAGAATATCATATATTTTGGCATTTCTTAGAGATCGAAGCAACAGCAATTAGAAAAAAAATAGAAAGTGGTTTTTGTTCATGCCATAATATAATTATTTTATAATTTCACACTAAACAATTAATTATAGCAATTTAGCACCTCTATTAACTGACAAGGGGCTAATTTTTGTTACTTTTCCTTAGAGATCTCTTATAAGTTTTCAATTAGGTCAAACATTAGTGATATAATTCTTTCATTCAATCAATCACTCAATGTACATATTGTGAAATGTGTTTCTTTAAGTCAAAAAGGAAAATTTTATTTCTAATTTAAGAATCGGAATTATAGCATTCTTGCCGAAGTTTTTAATGTACAACATCCTGACAATCCGATGTGAAATTGAAAACTGATCAGGTTGCACATCGACACAGTACGGTTCATTGTAATTGCAAACGAAGTAATGTAATTGAGGTTTAAAACTCCATATAAAATAATACCTGTTTCAGATACACGCACACATACACATTTTGCTGCAAACGTAAATGATTAAATATTGATATTCGTCCAGCTAGTAAATTTTAAATTTTTATTTTTTCAGTTTCCCGGATAGCAACATTCTTAACCTGAATTAAAAAGGCCTTCATATCAGAATAAACTCTATTTGGCCGTCTTTCAAAGTTGTCTTGTGCACCTTTCAACCGTGCCACATAAGTGCATATATAACAGACACCCCGAGAAAACTGACATGAAGGTCACCTCCACTACAAGGGCGATGCCAAGTACTGTATAATAATAATAATTATCGTCTAATAATTATAATACATACTATCACCTCTTAAACTATTAACAGAGTAAGTGCAATAATCAACAAATAGAACACTGTGTAAAGCTTTTAACTTTCCGTCCGTATTCCTACAGACGTGCAAGTTGCACTTGGGCACTCCTACCACCAGGGTAACAGTAGCTTCAATTCCCGTTTTATCAGTATTGTATATTACACCATAAGACCGTCGACGGAGTCAGTGTCCCCATCAACGACCTCGAGAGAATTGTAAAGAGCTTGATATTGCTCCCATCGCCCTGCAGACGTGAAGGTTTCACTTGACTACCCCTGGAACCAGGGCAGATTTGTTTTTGCTTTACCCTCACTGCTGACAGCTACAAGAGTTACAATAGCTTCACGCGTGTGTTTGACCCCAAACTTCTAGACGATAACGGTCATGCGTTGAGGGGTGACTTCCGGTTAGTCGCGTGACTCCAAGTCAAATGCTAGTCAAGTCGTTATTCTGTTGTTTGGAACCGGTTATTAGGTTAATGGTTTGATCACAGAGATTAAGTCACCAGGTATTCTACTTCATAGTACCAGCATCCCAAAACATTTTTCACATTATTTCAAATTGATATATACATAATATGATTTTATATAATCAGGATCCTTATAACGTCGAAAACAATTGAGCACATCATATATCAGTTGCAATGTATTACAAAGTGGACGCAAATTTTAGATTGGAGGAAAATCGTGTTTTCTTAACAATAAGATATAATTTGATTTGTAAATAGGGGGTGTAGTAGTGAAATCCTAAATGGTTCTGGTATTTGTCTCATTCATTCTTCGTATCAAATCAATTCAAAGGTGAATGCGTTCTGCCCTTAAATAAATAGTTGCGCAAACTTTTGGGATGCAGCTGTTTTAATACTGACAGGATGACAACGCTTTTTTGTTTAGTGTAAATGACCGAACACACTGTTGTTCCGTTTAGAAATATGATATACATGGCAAAACACGACTAATAATAGATAGGCATTAACTGCAATAACTCCTTATCCATGGAATCTACATTTGATACTGAAAATGGATATGTTGCGAACAATCTTAACTTAATAGAAAGGAGCATTGTTTATCGTTATCGTTAAAGAAGGAATATCTAGACTTGCACAAAGCATCAAGTCATGATTGTCCACAATGTGAAATCAGATGATCCAAGTACTAAAGATGCTTTGTCTGGTGACAGAGTAAACCTGATAACCGTCCAGGGGGTGTATTTCTGTTGTCTCGGGTCAACTACCTGATGAGACACTTGTGTCCTCACTGACACAATATGAACTTCTTTACGATGTCCATCATGGCTAATGTAAAGAGAATGGCAATTGAAACCATGAACACATACTATCCGTCACTCGAACAACTGGATCGTTTATATCATGAAGGAATTCTCCATTTCCTGTAGGCTATGGCATCTGTATCAACATATGTATCTGGATGGACCAGAACGTCGTACATGTAGTTACGCAGGTTTCAAACATTCCTGAGACATGTTTAGCGCAATGCCGAATTTTAATGTAAACAAAGTTTCAAAATGGGAGCAAACATAAAAGAAGAGAATTTTATAAGATACTTTGTTAACGATTCGAGTGCCTGAATAAAGGTCATTGTTATAAGATAGCAAGCAAATGTACTGATCATGTTTTGGCATTAGTGTCCTAAACTCAATGGTTGAAATCTTTGATATCGTTATTCTTACGGACGTCTAGTAATTGAAGATAGGCAGGCTACCACTGTCATTGCATTTAGAACTGACCATAGACGGACTAAAAGTTTAATGATTTTCAATAAATTTACGTCACAATGTAGGTGTTTTTCCTCCATAAGGACGAGTCAGCTGTCGACAAACTGCTCGCTGTCACTACTCACTGTATCACATTCCTATGAAGATGATGAATATGAGAATTTTGTCAGTCCACGAACATACATGAATTTAAGTCTCTCTTTCAAATGATAGATTTTAAATCAAGAAATGAGGCTATTCCAGAAAATATTGAAGTAAAGAATAAGTGGATTGAAAATATCAGACGTTTAGACATTTATTGGGGGAAATCCATAAGTGATTAATTTACTGACCGCAACGAAGGCCGAACATTATATCAACACAATACCATAGCATGTAAAACACGTCGTTATAAGTCATATCACATCTGGTCAGATTAATTCTTCAATCCAAACTATTGAAACCAAGACGTGAATCTATTGTGCGTGTGTGACTTACCATTTTGAAGTAGGGACTTGGATTTGCATTGCTGAACCGATAATGGTACGTTCGTGTTAAAACTGCCTGTTTTGGTTATAAAAACATTGTCTTGCAATTGGAATCATTTTTTTCGTTTTCGTCAGATAACTTTATTTATCTAAAAAGAAACGTTCTACTGCCCCTTTAAAAGGTTTACCGTGCATTTACTTAACAATTATTTGATTAAGAAACGGCATGCAAAGAATTAACGACATTTTCTAGTAGTTGAGAGTTTATAAGGTATAATTTGGAGAAAAGAGCCTTTAAAAGGTACTCGTCATAGTTACACTGTAATCACGTATCAATAATATACAACGCAGCAGTTTGTCAATGATATACCAAGCAACAGTGATTTCCTTATGTCTATAACATATAGATCAAACACTGCAGTTAGAAGTGTACATATTTTATCACTGTCAATATGTATTGGTGAGCTAACGATTACGTGAACAGTACATGCATATATAAACTGGTTTATATCTATAGTGTATGTATTAAACATTGTGTCGTGTCCTATTGTCCGTGTAAAGCTGACATCAGTGACAGAATATAGTGTTTCGGATGAGACAGGTATAGACACTGATGATTCCTCACCCGCCTACTGGAGATGTATCCTGCCATCAGACCGTGACGACATGCACTAACAATCTAGTGGCTACCAGATATCGTTCATGAAAAAGAAGAAAAAGAGGAACAATATTTTATTTTGTGTTACATGTTAATATTCGTTCACATAACATTTTAAAACAATTTCACATAGCATTCGGCCATTTGGCATACGAGACACAATAAAACATTTGCATCTAAAATGGTAAATTGTATACACATAAATAGAATACACTACAATTGCGACCCACCAACCCAGCCCCAACCACAACCCCTATCTAAATATCATACACTCTTCAACCATGTATAGCTCTAACTTAAACCCACCCAAACCTAAACTAAGTTGTATTTGATATTCTACTCCTGTACCTGTGGTGAACAAGTGCGGTCATGGACCCCATTGATACCAATCTTAACTACGAATCGGGATGTGATTCTGCTGAGTAATATTAATACTTAGTACTTGATAAATGGGTTTTATTATTCATATAGTTTCAGTGCCAAAGCACCATCTCAATTTCTGGAGCGTTTCTTGAAATTTAAAAAAGTCGATCAACAATAAAACTTGTTTTTATTGAAAAATGTCTTATGAAGATTTCCCAGACTAGGCATCTATAAAATATGAGATAAGAAATACTGCAAATCTAGTTTCGCCGATTACATTCTTAGGTATTCATTCTTTCAAAGATTGATCTTTACAATGCTTTAATCAAATTAAGATTACTATGAAACTGAATTTGAACTACTAAATATATTTCTCATGTACTGTTTCTCATGATATGTCTCATGTATGTGTATGTAAGTAATTTTTATACTCTTTGTCCATGCACGTTGTCACGTATTCATACGATGAGTTATTTAAAGGAAACAATTTGTTGTTATTTGATGCTTTATTTTACGACCTATCAAGGTCTACAATGTTAGAATATAAGAAAGAACCAAATAATGAAAAGAATGTGGTTTGAGTTTCTGCGTGATTTCTGGAAATTTCTTCACCTTTAAGCAAATCCTGGTCGTTTTAACTACATTGTAGGCAGTACATGCATAATGTCATCTTCGCCTTCCTAACATCACATGTACATTCATGTATTTACACCCATTCTACCTTTCTAATAGGACTAACATTTAAACAGTTAAAAAATTCTTCAATCTAGTATTTTAAAAATCTGATTTATTCAGGTTAAATCATATCACATGAGCCATTCTACTTTAAGGAAGAAACCTTGAACTTCTTGATAGTGAAGTCGTTTGATATCGTTTATTTCATATGGCCACATGGAGGCCTTCGGTACACGTAGATTAACAAATAAACAAACTATATGATCTTGAATAACGGATTTATCGGTTTTAAAACTCTTGTGTGTGATGTTCACTTTCCCTCACAATGAATTTCGCGAATAAACCTAAGATGTGCCAACTACGTTATATAATAAAAAAGGAAACTGGTTAACTTTATCTGCATAGATTTGAGATATGCATAATGAATAGACGTTACATTCATTATGCCTACCTCAAGCAACAACGGATGACACGTAAAATGGATTTGATTTAGGATCCATCGGTTATTCCAGATACAATTATCATAAGACGAGGAAGTTTACCTTTACGAAACGAGTGTGAATTGTTTTGTTTTCATAAAGACAATTGTACAGACGAGTATGATAATACATTTATCAAGAATTCTATTCCATTTCAATAGAATACAATTAGCAACAAAACTGTGATGGATAATGGATAAACAAATTTGCCTATAAACACGTGAAGCGAACTCTTATCTATGTTCACCTATTGGAGAACTCACAATCACTAATGCACAGAGATGAACATACGCTGAAAAATACGATTAATAAAACAACACATGTCAAATACGGAAAACACAGAAGAAGAAGAAAACAAGAAGAAGACCAGGAAGTAGGAGAATAAGATAAACATATCTTATTTGAGTGTCACACAGCGTAAATACTTGCTTATTGATAAAAGTATTAGTATTGTACACTATCCGGCCAAGAATGGTCTACAAGACACTAAAGCACACTAAAAATAGCTAAAAGCGTTTACATGATTAAAACATATTTTATATATATTATATATATACAAAAATGAATTGGTCCTTGAAGACAGATTGGTAAAGTGATAATTAATAGCTTGCACTTTTGAACATAAAGGGGATCTAGTATCAGAGTAAAATTTACATGCAGTCAGGAAGTGTATCTAATCCTCTACTTCAGAAGAATTACAGTATTTACATATTCGTTGATTTATTTGGGTTTTCGGGCGAGAAAAACCACTTAAATCCATTTCTAACAGGAGAGAACCATATCTTTGTTTAACTAGAATACTTCGCTGCCGATAGCGGTCAGAAACTAAACAATCTAAACGTTCTAACATTATTGCCATTGGTCTGTCTATTTTCATTCTTCAGAATACGATCTCAATTTTCTTGATGGTTAGGTCATATTTAAATCATAAACATGTATGTTTACGCTCAGGCTGAAAAGACATCTACTTTATGTAGCATGTCGACACATACAGGAAATGGGACAACTAATTTAGAGGACCTATTTGTCTCCGTCCACCAGCTAATGTTAGACAGGCAGTAATTCTATAGTTCATTGTAGTTCTCCTTGCTCTTTCATCACTCCTTCTGGGTTGTGCTCGTAAACTGATTTATCATTCTTTCAGAACGTTTCAGAGCTATTTATATTTTAAGTTTACATTCCCGAAAAGATTTCACTTTGCTTTGAAGAATGAAATTGAAAGGGGAGAGGTTCATTAAGGTGCCTGTGTTTTTAACTGTCAGATTTTATGAGTTACCAAGTTGTAAAGTATTCAGGGGCCTCTTGAACAGTCTTGACATATTTTTGCAAGACTATCTATCTCAAAAGAAATGAAATACGGGAAATATAAGCACTTTAGTAATTAGATAGTTATGATAAATCTATTTTTCTTAAATGTGTTGACTTATATTCATAGTAGATTGTTTTAGTTGATATATTATGATGATATTTTTTTAAACAGAAACCATGTATGTCACATGACGCAACTTAGAATGAAATGAAGTTAGTGCTCTAAAAGACTATTTTAATTTGTCTATATTTCAAAACTCATTAGAAAGTAAACGAAGCGTTTTTCGTTTAGTGAAGAAAAAAACACAAATGCTGTTGAAAATGTCCACAGAAAAAATTATTGTAACCACAAGAGTTTAAATTCTCAGAAAATAACGAATGCTTTAATTTGTCTTGATATATATTTCTTAGAAATAACATGAAGGGTTTTCTGTTTAGCCAAAAGCAAATGCTGCTGAACATTTAAAATGGCTACAGAAGAAATGCTTATAACAACAGGAGTGCAAACTCTCAAATAATATTGCATGTACATATACGTCTTGGATGAATGAAGCCAAAAATATAATCCACTCATTGCTTCTCCTGTACAAGGAAATACAGTAGCAAGCGCAGTTAATTGTTGCGGTATTGTAGATTTATGTTTCCGTGTAGCTGGAAACATGGCCGCCCAACGACGAAGCATAAGTTAAATTGTTCACTTCTGTCTGGTCTGTCTGCAAAGATACAAGCAGGTTTTAACTCTGTGGAGAGACCAACTTCTTTCTAATTTACATGTAAGTGCAACTAAATGTTTGGAAGAGAATAGAGCGAGATGGTCTTTTGGTCTGTCACAATATAGAAGAACAAACATGTGTTCGACAAATGTAATAGTTGTCATGCAATGAACGATTTCAAGACGGATCTTTCAGATATTCTTCCTATAGCATTAGGCAGTTTGGCGAATATCTATTACAGTAAACAACATACATTTTCATGGAAGTAGTACTGTTGTAAAGTTGTATAGATAATTCCTGTAATAAGTTATTTTGGAATAAAAAAACCTTTAAGCAATTTCCATTGGCTTACCAATAAAGGTTTAAGATATGGTACATACTCATATAATCATAGCTTGTCCTTGCTAAATATAGTGTATAGGAAATAGTATTATAGTATTTAACATGCACTAGTACTGAACATTGTATGTCCATTTCAAAAAGAGCATCCCGTCAGAAGTTTCATGAAAGTCAATGAAAGTTTGTCAAAAAAAGCTCGTTAAGGTTTTCTTTTTCAGATAATTTGTACTTGTTTGCCGCTTTTGTCTTATCTGCTAGTATTATATTAATCCTGTTCAAAATAACGAAACTGCTGTGCAACAACTGAAAACCTGAAGACGCAATTCTTAGCGTATACGAATTTGTCCCCAGGCATTTCAGTGGTTTGATTGACACTCGTTTCCTCTATCATTCAACAGTTTTCCTAAGGTGTCTTCCTTGTAAACTTCACGTGTGCATAATGTTAGTGTTCTTATTTAATGATAGTAGATTTCAATTTAATCGGAAACATCGTTATCTTTGTCCTTGGGGTTTCTTATCAGTATATTCCATAGAAAATGGAAATAAACTTTGAATTGTTATATCTCGCTTACCAGGTAGTATGCAAAAACGTAGATGAAAAGGTTGAAATTCAAGATACGAAGGCTATCGGACGTGTCGTTTGTTACTTTTCACTATGCATAAATATCACAAAAATAACTTTTTTAATCTTCAATTAAAGCTTCAAAATATAAAATAATAACTTAATAATGTAAAACTGTAACAGTGATGGTGAGTAGGAGATTGTTCATGTTTATAGAAATGCTGAGATACTAAAGACATCTCGGGCAACAGTTTGGAAACTTCCCAAAAACTCAGATGATATATACAATATGATTAATTCAATAAACGACAATAAATTATGCCCACCATCGACCATTATGATAATTATTAGATAGAACAATATCTGCTCCTGTTACTAACATCAAACAAACTGTTCAAATCAACATTCTTTTTAGTTTCAATTTTCTAAGGATATCTTCTCAGCTTAAAGGTTAGCGCAGTACATTTCTATATGAAGTGAGCTGTCAAATTTTGCCAACGGCATTATTCTGAGTACAAGTCTTCCACCAGCATTGGGTCACCTTGAAAATAGATAGGTCGCTTCCCTCCTCGCCGCTATCACTGCGACTACATTAATAACTTCATTATAAAGCCACAGCAATATGAGTACCCGTAGTATTCAAATCTTCTAATCTATTGATATATGAAGGTGATATTATTTCATGAGCAGTTCACGTCACGTGGGGAATTTACTAGTAATTAAAAACTTATAAACACAATCTGAAATGTTACTCTGTGCCTTTATTTGCCCTTGTTATGAAAACAAAAATCAAGCAAATGCTTAATAATTGTTCCTTTATTATTTAGTTAAACCATGCTATTGTCAAGCGATATTTCCATCAGTAAGTTAAGGTTACGTCGTTGATAAGAATTTTGTTTAGAACTAATTATTCTTTATATCAGGGCTGAATTGTTTCAATTGATAAAGATAGTTTCGAGTAAGTATAAATGTTTTTATCATAACTTATTTCAATGTTAATCTAAACTTATTCCTTAACTTAAATCCGTTTATGACAAACTGAGCTGCAATTAGATAACTTCAGCTTAAATTAACAATTTCTTAGTAGTTTTCAAAGGATGTTTCCTTGCCAAGTTTGGTACTTGCCTTGTTGATATTCTAAAAGCTTTTATTGTATTTTACTAAATCACTTTAAATTATATTGAATCTCCTAATTCCATGAAAAAATTGTTTTGAACACCATAGACTTCTTAGAGCAATAAATACAGTGTAGATATTGTAGAAATCGCAGTAAGTAGCTTCAAGTGTGTTTTGCTAGGAGGTCACCTTGGAAGGGGTTATATGCCTCATGTCTACTCACACATGATTATTTTTATAACGTGTCATAAACACACAGTGAGCTGTAGAGCAGCTGATCAAGCCGTCAGTAATGCTTTATACATTTATGTCAAGATGTCTTCGTGTTTCAGATTCTTGTCTTTCGTATTGTCATTTTTGTGATACATTTTCGCAAAGATAGTTATTTGCATATTTTCGTGTGACTTATTTTTTACACTTTCTGCGAAAAGGCTTTTAGATATCGAAAAATCCTAATGAAATGTTTTGAACACAATACTGATGGAAAAGCACAGAGAGTTCTATCGGGGTATTTTTGGAAACGAATTTCTCTGTGTATACATATCAGTTATCAAACTACATTATCATTTCCAAATTTATTTAAAACATATTACTCATCATCATCATCACACGTTTATTACTCAAAATGATCCACCTTCGGTGGTACTGAGTAAACAAATATAACATTTTAACATGTAATACAAGATAACTGAATGAATCAAATTAACAATCAAAGGGGTTACAAACAGTCCTAATGAACTTGGAAAGTTTTTTTTAGAGTTGAAATTTTACTTATAAAAAGTTTGCGAAACTTATACATACAAGGCCAGGTTGAATAATATTCTTGAAACAATGACCTACGTAGATCTGCAAAGTAGTGACATTTAATTGTATATTGAAACTCATCTCCAAACAAACGTGATTCATGAATTACAGAATCTCTCTTCTCTTGGGATATTTTGCCATCTACCAGTTTCTGTTGGAAGTTTGTGATTGCAAGTTCTAAATGTTAGGACTGGTTTAGAGATGTCTTCTGATACGAATAGATATTGTTCAAATTGTGGAGAAGATTTCATAATTTTATAATAAACTCCTGATCGGAATACTTGGCTTGCTTTAAATTCAAAGTTATTCATTGAAGAATGAACTATCCAAAGCGAATTAAGCCATTCATCAGTGCTACGAGTGTGGGAAAACTTGCTATGGCTTGACAATGCAGTTTAAATAAGTATACGGTTTAATTGTTTGCAACTTGTTGATATTCTATCAATACATATAACAAATGTAATGTGGATATTGATATGGCGCCTTTTCCACGTCCTAAGACATGCTACCTACATCATTACCCTGAGGGAAGTGTACTTTCAAAGCTGCTACTAAGCGCTAAGCGGAACCGTATAGGTCCGTACAACCCTATATTCAGGTACCCATTTTAACAGCTGGGTGGACTGAGTGCAATGTGGATGAAGTGCCTTGCACATATATTTCATCATGTAAAATTACAGCGCATGCAAACCATTTCATGAAATGTAGAACAATACAACATGGTTGTACGTTGTCTTATTAGTTATAGAAGTGAAATTAAAAGTAAAATCAATGATAAGAGTGATAATAAGTCCAAGTAAAAGCAAGGTGTCTTTAACCACAACTGATTATACCAAACATCTTATATAGAGATTATTACCCGAGGAAGTGTGTCATATGACTTTTACGAAATGAGTGCGAATTTTTGTATTACCCGAGCGAGAGCGAGGGTTATACACAAGTTCGCACGAGTTTCGTAAAAGTCATATGACACAATTCCGAGGGTTATAATTTCTATATAACATGTTTCATTTAAAACACACGGAAAGCGGCCTGCTTTCTTTGCGGCGGCCCGCTTCAGTGACGTCACGAACAATGGTTTGATGACGTCCCAGACGACATAATACGGTAACTCGCGCTGAAACAATCGTTGCTAGGCAAAAGTGATATGTGCACATGTGCTCATATTGAAAATATGTCATCACTTATGATTAACCATATGGGTAATAAATTTAGATATAATTAACTGAGCACAGTGTCTTATGACTTCAACCAAATCAATTTTTATCCATTCTTTGCAAGCAAGTCAATCAACGTATACTGCTATAACCCAAAGTCGAAGCTAAGTTCCATGAATCTCTTACAGTGGACCAGGAGTCAGTTACAATTGTTCGTAGGCACTTGCTAGCTATGTCTTGTACGCGTCTCCAGAGGTTTAGTTGTTTATTTCGTCATGTGACTTGACATTCGAGATAAACATGATTTTCCGACCCCTTTGACTTAATGAATGCTCAAAGCATTCAGTTCTGTTATGCCGCTATCAAAGTCTTGTGACAAGCCATAAGATATGTAATGTTTCACCGGGTAGATACGAGGCCGTTCTAGATGATTTGGGATGATTGGAACATGAAATATTCTTTTATAATTACGACGAAATATTCTATTACTTCATTCACATTCTTTGTGAAGCCATATCAAAATGTGTTTTCAGATCAGCTCGAAGAAATATGGGTGTCTAGGGCAAAATGCAAAAACATAGTATACATTTTATGGTGTCTTTTATTTTTCATAGGAAAGCATAAACCTATCAACCTCTTTTTGTATGCAAATGAGGAGAGATGCTTTAATCCGTTTTCATGCATAATAATTCTTTGTGAAGCCATATCGAAATTCGTTTTCAGTTTAGCTCAAAGTAATATGGGTGTCAAGGGCAAAATGCAAAAACATAGTATATGATGTTTTTTGTTTCATAGGAAAGCATAAACTTGCCTTTTTGTATGCAAAAAGAAAAGATTGTCAAATTCGTTTTCATGCAGAATAATTAAATGTTATAGTATGGCAGCTTGTTGAAGCACATAAGAAGAAAGCCTGAGACAATGTCTGATTTGCCCTTTCACTAATTTCATAACATCTTTGTATTAAAATTGTTCCTTTTATACTCTCATAAAATCATTTTCAAAGGTTAAAGAAATCGGGATTAGAAATTTACTTTTGTCTATTTCATTCGACATATGCAGTGCGCTACAGACAAGGCGATCAAATAGCATCTCTGAGGTCAATTACCATGGTCATTTGCCAGTGAAAATCCAAATCCCGTGCTCTTTGTATACTAAGATATGATAATGTGTCACCGTTAACAGCGGTAGTGTCAAAAAATCTAAAGCCCCGTATGAAGTAATTTCGTAATGAGCATAGATATGCTTCAAAGTTCGGAAGAAACATAAAGGATTTGATCTCTTCAAATAGAATCTGAAAATACAGAATAGAAAATACAAAAAATATCATGTATACAAAATAAAATATTGTAATTTGAATCAAAATATGAAATATTTTGTAGACGAATGTGATTAACATATTAATGTAACAACAAGAACATGAAGCGAAATTATTTACCAATATACGAATATATTATTCCTTGAAAACATAATTTCCAAACGACACATTAACGTCTTTAAAATGTACATCTTTCTAGTTTGCTGAAGGATAGGAAAGTCTTAATTTTTAGATCAAGCTTCTTTTGGTAGCCTGAAGTAACAGTTGGTCAGCAAGTGCATTCGCTCTTACCTCAGGGTGTGGTGGTTTAATGAAGCATGAGTGCCCTGGGACATAGAAAGCAGTGGCCGTGTGTTTTACGCTTTCGTGTACATTAAGATATCATTATGAACTCTAGAATAATATATTGGTTAAAAATCCATAACCTATACAACCTTTGTTTTCTGATATGGCATTTATATCCACATCAATTACATTTTAAACGATTTTTATTGACAAATATTTATATCAAACAGTATATCCATTATTTTCCCCTATATCTCACATTTTCTGTTGGTATCAGATCATATTACAAGATTTTGAGAAAGCTAATTGCGTTAATATGAAAAAGACATACTGAACTAACTGAAGTCAATCATTCAAACTGGTTTAATTTATGCCTATCACCATCGATGACATTATGTACTATATTATAACATGATTCATGTGGACTGGGATATCGACGCTTTTATGTTTTAGTTCTGACTGTTTTGATTATGTTACTGGAATTAATCCTTTTATCATAACACAGAGGTAACATTTAATAACAATGTATGTGTTTACCAGGACCAGACAGTTCGTCTAACAACTTAGACTTTAAGACTCGTAGGACGTTGTCTTAAAATTCTTTAAATAATAAATGTCGAATAAACTTCACCTGTCTACGTCTGTGAATGCCTCATTGTTACATATTTGCATGATTGTTCTTTTTAATTATACAGGATCTAGATTTTCGAAGCTCTCGTAGCACTAAGATAGTTGTAAATACCATACATTGACATTGGCTTACGACTATCTTAGCACTAAGAGAGCTTCGAAAATCTAGGCTCAGGCCTTTAGATTTACTCTTAAGTTATATTTCTTAACGTTTATGTGACTAAAACTATAGACTAACACATTTACACATAAAAATCTTAAAACTAGTATCTAGTCCAGCAGTGAGTATCTAATCAAATAACCACATCGCTACCCTGCTGCCATGTGTCTACCATATGACACTAAATTTATCAGTGGATTAGCATTGTTTTTGTTTTGAAAGTGAATTGTTTAGTGGTTGGTCAACTTGTAGTACAACGTTGTTATAGTTGAAATATGGAAATAGACAGTTTATCCTCTACATTTAATAACTCAAACACAAATTTAATTGAATAACATTTTTGCTTCTACAGTGCAACGAACTAGGTACCATTGACACGTCTGTTAAACTTAAAATGAACATCACCAAAAGATTTAATAAAATGAGTTGAAATCGTTTATGAAATATTACTATTGATGCTATGACAAAAGGTAATCAACTAAATGAAAGAAAGCGTACATGTTTTCAATGCAAGGCTAAAGCTCTCACGCGCAGCTGTCAATACGTATGAATACGATCACATGACACTTGTACCACTCTTCCTGCATACTGTTTTAAGGCACAAGAAAACATGTAAAAACCTTTCAATTCTCTTCTTTTAAGGACACAGACATGTTCAAACGCTGTAAGCACATCGACATTTATTTCGCTCTTGTAAATCATCTTGTCACAAGTTAGATCCAATAACGAACATTGCTCTCCTCAAAATAAAGTAGCTTGTTCACCTTTGTTGAAATAGTTAAGTACTGGTAATAGACTAGCTGAAGACAGGTTGTAATAAAATGGAATTGCTGTTACTTGATGCTTTATTGAGAGGTACTTTTTTTTACCCAAAAAAACACTACACACAAAAATTACGCCTAAGACTTCTGTTTACATCCTACAAAGGGTGTGTTATGAATAGCGCCAAGGTACCTAATATTCATTCATATTGTCATCAGTGAGATTAAGATTAATTAGTTTAATCACGTAAAATTAACCAAATTGGTAATGGTTTAAAATACGATTTGGATTTTAATCGTTATCCTCAAAAGCAATAACATTATGTTTGCTCTGGCTCACACATATTAATGAAACGTATTTCAAATAATTGATAAGATTAAAAAAATGTTCAACCGTGACACTTCGATTTTGAACCTTTTGCCAACTATCAGGTACCAGTTTATCATAGAAGTGATCGCTTGAATTGTCTGCGGAGTGTCTCATTGTCAACTTCATCCTCTCGCTGCAGAACCATCTCCAGTATAGGGTGTGAGGCTAGCACACATCAACTATGTAACACTTGTGACAGCTTAGGGGACATGTCCGACCCAGCAAACTCTATGACCGTGTTTACTGGACACCTTTTCACTGGTTGCCATGGAAACCATTTATCACGTGATTACAGCAAGGTCATACTGTCATGTCTCTTGTCACCGGCGACGTTAGCTGAAACGTAGACGTCACTTTTGTACAGACTGGTTCTTCAAGGATGAACAAATGACGATTTTGCATGGCTGGCTTACTGAAAACTTTTGTGGTATCAAATGATGTGTCCAATCCTGAAGTTATGATGAATATGATGTGACCGATTCCGAACGGAGAACAAATGGCTGCCGTGTTTAACCATTTGTATATGGATTACAGTCACCAGTTCTAACCACTATTACGTCATAAGGGTCTTCTTATTTGTATTACATGACATCTCTTTCCTAGGGCGATGCGTTACAATATTGGTATTAATTGATCTGTTACAGAGTTCGCGTGTCGTCAAGACATATCACGGAGTAAATAAATTATATGATCATGAATCAGCCCGTGATTTCACTGTTCTGGCTACCGTTGATTTGAGCCCTTAGGTGGTGATATTTCACTATTGCAGGTTAACTGTTGTCGCGTAGGTTACCTCAGCACTAAGGTTTGATCTGTTTACCAAACCATTTCACCTTTTAAACGCAAACGTAAAATGGCTATTGAGTTGAATTGTGTATCAATGTGGAAACAAAAACATAAACTGCAGTAACACTTTATCATTGAAAGTTTAATAGAGTATGCAACACTGACTTTTAAAAGGTCACGATACGAACATAAGGGTAACCTACATATATTCAAAACAAAATTGTATATATTTAATTGTTTCTAAATGAAAGGTTTTCAATTCACTAACGAAAACCGGCATCCTTCAGTTTTATTGTTTTTGCTTATCACGCCTGGTTCACTTATGATTGACTGTGTCACAGCTTTTATATTCTCATTTCTTAAAACTCAGTGAGCCTAAAATAAATCCACTTAATTTTTAAATAGACACAAGTTGGTAAAGAGAAGGTTAAAGCTCAACGTTATTGTATTAGATAAGAATAAGTATTGGCAAATGTCCGCAACAATGAAAAAAACAGTTTATTCGAAGTAGAATGTATTGTACGATTGAAACTAGAAGTGGCACCAGTATAAGTAGAAAATATACTGATCACAGCTATAGCAAAATGAGTCCTCGTAGTATTAGTAGAACATAAGTAGTTTTAGTAGTATTATCATTAGTAGAAGTGGTAGCAGCAGCAGCAGCAGTAGTAGTAGTAGTAGTAGTAGTAGTAGAGGAAGTAGTACTAGTAGGAGTAGTAGAAGTAGTAGCAGTAGTAGCAGCAGCAGTAATAGTAGTAGTTGTAGTGGTAGCAGTAGTACTAGTAGCAGTAGTATGAGTAGTAGCAGTAGTAGCAGCAGCAGTAATAGTAGTAGTAGTAGTAGTAGTAGTAGTAGTAGTAGTAGTAATAGCATCAGCAACAGCAGCAACAGTGGTAATTACAGGTTACAGTAGTCGTATAAGTATGAATAGAAGGTGTACAAGTGGCGGCAGTAGAAATGCTGCAAGTAGTAGTTGTAGAAGTTGTTGTTGTAGTAGCAGTAGTAGAAGTAGTAGTAGTAGAAGGAGCTTTTGATAACGATAAACTTTTCAATAGATATTGTTAAAAGTACATAACATTAACATTTCTGAAGTTCTCATGGCACATTTATGGTTGCAGTAAGTTGATAACTCATTCACTAGTATAGGTATACAGGGTTAATAAAACTTAAACCAGCCAGGTCAATTCTGGTGATCTTTTGTTTATGACACTTCTGGTTTGAACTCATAGTGTGTGGGAAAGGTTTGTCCTCCAGGGCATTGCATGTATCAATTATTGGTTGACAACAACAAGATGCAGAACTAAACATGCAGAATAATGATGATAATGTGGATATTTATATTGCGCTATTTAAAGGCACTTTATCATACAAAGCGCTACCTTCATCATACTCTTAAGGCACTGTACTTTCATAGTAGCTACACTACCGCTCCGCCCGACCATCTAGCTCGGTACATCCTTTTTTCAGGTACCCATTGAAACAGCTGGGTGGACTGTCTGCAATGTTAACGAATCACCTTGCCCGACACGACACACTAGAACCTAGGCACCCTGTACCTTTGATGTGACAGGGCAGCATGCTGACCTCTATCCCACTGTGCCAAACATTATGTGCACCCTTGAGGATAATACGAGCAAGTTATTTGGTGATATATATGTTTCTGCAATTTCCTGTTATCTTTTGCTATTATTGAAAATCTTTAGTATATTCTTATATGAGAGGCTATTCATTACGAATTAATTTACTGAGCATGTAGGCAGTAAGCCTTATTTATTGTTTTAAATTCCATTTTGCTATTTATTGCAAACATCTACATATAAAGCGTTGGTGTCATTCTCAACAGATCGAACAATACACTTCACACTTAAGTAGTTAAATTGTCAGTTCTATTGTTATTTATCCTAACAAATATTTTAAACGAATGATTAACCAACAGCAAAACCAAAATTCTGTGAAGAAAATGAGCATCCTCACTACAACAATAACTCGTTGACATTGTCCCCTAGTGAAATCAGGACAGTGCCGTTAGACAATGCTTAGACTTACATACAGTTACAAATTGATTACAAAATGCTAGTACATGCTGTCATTACATCATTTGTCGTCAATGAAATATGATCCAAGTGACACAGGTAGACTTCTAACTGCGCTGTCAATGATTACGCTTTCCCTTGCCTTAGGCTGTCAACCATACGTCCCAAAGGATTAAATTTTCCCTCCTAGAATGCATGATAAGATGTCTCACAACTCGCTGAGATATATTGTATCATTTTATCTGAAATCCGAAATTTCACCATAAACATCAAATTTGGCTACAATTGATATTTTTCATGTTTTTTAACTTTCGTAAAAGTTTTACGAACTTTTACACTTCAAATAAACTAAACTCTACTCAACAATAGTTGCAAATACGTACCCTCTGATTTCCTACTCAGCTATATCCTTTTGAAAATATGAGGACACCTATTTTACTAACAAACGAGCCATAGTAAGCATAATACACTTGCTAATTGAAATCTTTTATCAGCCAATTAGAAAGAACCTGGGGCAGAAGGCGGTGACGTATGACGGACGGAGAGATTTATAGAGGATGTAACAATGAATACTAAATGCTCTCATATGTCATAAGAGGCCTGGAGAATCCACGGAAAGACACATATATCCCCCTTCATTTTTATCTCTGCGTGACGTCACATGCTCTGAGCAGACGACACTGGGTGGGATAGAAAAGATCCGGGCCTTTCTGGCATTGTCGTCTGCTGGGACAGGAGGCAGAAGACAGGCCGCTCTGTGAGACATCTGCGCACTTCTTTGGACTGGAGTAAATGATGATCATCAGCCTTTAGGTAAGAATTTACTTTCATGCATACCGAGTTTATTTACTACAAACCTCTCAGTTACAAATCAACACATATAGGAAAAACTCTTCTTATTTTGTCTTTGATTTTTGTCATCTCAAACTTGTCGCTACCTTCTTCTTATCAAAAGGGGAAATATTTAGGTATATAAAGAATAACTTGGAGAGGAAGTGTATGCACAGAAAAACCAAGAAACACTGATCATTAAATTACTTTAACGGCTTTATCATTGTCACAAAGTCCACAGATCTTTTGATCATACGTTTAACTTTGGAAAGTATTCTTTAAAACAATCAGAAGGTTAAAAGGTGTTTTTTAAATTTGATAAAATTTGCAGAATTACTTGCGTTAATGTTCAAGGACTTCTTCAAAGTCATACGGGCGTTACCAAATATAACTGGGAGCTCTAGGCAATCGTACCCAATGAAAGATGTTTATACACGTACTTTTCAAAATCGTTCTCACCTGAGTTCTAAGAATATCATCTACTATTTAGTGCTTCGACATGAGACGGTAGCAAGATGCTTATTATATTTGATGTTTGATGTGAATTGGTATCGACAAGTATTCTTCATTTGAGACAATAAAAGTCAGTCATAATTTCAAAATTACTTGCAAAGGAAATTATTAAGATAATTATTCATATTAGGGGCTAACGTTAAATTCGTAGTAGCTTCAGATGTGCGTTCCACTCCAAAGGATATTCCCAGCTCAGTGGTAATCATTCAAAGGGGGCGTGGCTATAATGCTGACTTTCTCCACACCATATCTTCACTACGTGTGTATGATGATGGACTATCTCTAAAATGATGTACTATCATGGTGATGATACGTGGCATACAACTTTTTTACCTGTTTTCTGAGATTTTAAGTAAGAAATAACATAAGGAGCAATATAAACTAAATCGTTGCGTTAGACTACATGTAGATTGCAATGAAGTCAAAAGAAGAATGTTTCGTGCCAATCATCTTAGGCTCTACCATGTCATATAGCTAAAATTTTGGACTAGTTCCCCTCTAAATAAAGTACCTGTTTGTGCTTCATTTTTCTGTCCTAAACTTCTCGTCACAAAACTTCAAATATGATATACAGAGAGCAGAAATTCTGTTTATTTTGAGATTTGAAAAATATGTATTATTAAACATAAGACCTTATCATGATGAAAACGTTTGTTTCCTAATAAGAAACACCGGGCCCTATTGCAAATAGTGGGACTCCAAATACAACACTGACAAGAAATACTGTTGTTAAGGGAATTAAGCAAATGAAAGAAAAATTTGTGTGATAAAGAATCCAAAAAAGACTTTTTAACCTTTCTATATGATATTGTCGATGGATTATCTGGTCAGTAAATGTGACACACTTACTCACTCATACTTTTTAACCTTTCTATAATTTATGATATTGTCGATGTATCTGGTCAGTAAATGTGACACACTTACTCACTCATATATTTGGATTCAAGAGAGATTCAGCACATGACGGAGGAGTGCATGTGTGTAACTATTTGTATTCATCAGATATGTGTAACCTGATACTTGTGGAACCTTCAAGCAACCAGTGTAAAACACCACAACACAACAAGACAATATAACGTCACTTGTGACCCTAGACTTCGGTTTCCATTGTCACGTGATCATAGAATTTAAAAGTTACACATTTACAGTACAGATCAATGTCTTTCACTTCATTTATGTCTTTCAATAGTTGTTTACCATATGACGTTTATGGAAAAGATGTTAATTTTAAAGATCTCATTTTTTTTTTTAAAATTTCGATAATGCCTAGTTAACTGTAGCTGAACTTAAAATCAAACGGTCTTGTCTTCTATACGAGTAATTTTTCTTCTGAGAAATCTGTTTCACTCTTCGAAACCTTCACAAGCCGATGGGCAACCAATTTATGCAAAACTGTGTGCAATCAAACCATTTAAAAACACCACATTTACTTATTATCAAAAATTGCTTCTATGTATTATGAAACGTTGATAAAACCTCTAGTGAAGCGTCATACAATCTCAGTTTCTAGCGTAAAGGCGAACCTTCAACATTTTTATGCTCAGAACGTAAAATTACATTTGAAATGTATATACACTATCATTGCTTATCTTATTTATTACCCTTATTCACAAGTGCCCAAGATTATCTCAAATGAATGGTTATATTGGTCTTTAGTTACAAAAATAGATATTTATTGCCTTCGAAACCACTTCTGACGTGTACATTCTTGCATATCAGACTGCTCTAGCATAAATTCATTCCTTGTCCATGTCACGTGCTAATTTCATTTAGTAAATATGGTATAGTTCATGTACACTAAAACATTGGTACGTGACAGATGGGTAGAAGGTATGAATCTAAGACGCACAGATTCATTTACATAATCAAATTTTGTTTGTTGTTGACTGTAATAAAACACTGTATCATAACTGCATCTTTGTATAGGAAAATTGTGTTGTATACCACATGAACAAGGGAAACAAAAACTTAAGATATGCAGTCATTTGAGACTTATCGTTGTGACGTTTTGGCACACAGCGTAAGATTGACATTTGATAAGCGGTCATTGGCTTTGATCTTATTTGGATATTTGATTTCATTGTAATCACTTCAACATCGGATGGTTGATATGAATGTTCATCATTTACATGGATAATTTACGTTACAAATTTCGTTCATATTTGTTCAAAATTTTATGAATGTAATGACTACATTTTGATATTGAGACATCGAAATGCAAGTAAACATTGCAAGTAATTCAATATTCAAATATCAGCTTAGCATTAAAACATTATCAGATGACTCATGTAACAGATAGTTATTGAGGTACCCTGCATAGAAAAAAAACATAGTACATTTCTTGACACTCATATTGAATCAGTAAAATTAGTCATTATAAAGGTATAAAGATTAACCAATCATGGAATATATACATACTATCTTGCAAGCTTTTGTCTTAGTTACTATAATATCGATATTTCATCTTGATGCAGATTGATAGTAAAAGGAATACGTTTTATTTTACGCTATAAATGCTCTAAATTACGTTCTTCATCTGAAAATGCAGAAATATATATAAACATATCATTTGTCTCTATTTCAATATTGTTCAATGTTAACACATCACGTTTTAAGTCATTTGATTGCATATAGATCTTTAAAACTCGAGACATCGTTACATTAACGAGAACCGGCTAACGTCATTCAAAGACAACCACGTGACCACGATATATCGTGCATGTATCCTTTGTCACAAGTCGCGCTCTGTTTATCAAGCGACCTAGCAACTTTAACTCTAAAATGGACCAACCTTTAACACTAACGCTTAAATCACATCAATATAAATTCTTAAAATCAAAGATTGTCAGACGCATTTGAAATAAAATTAATGTTCTTTTTTTATCCTGTATTATGAGCAAACAAACACATATCTACCGGCATAAAACAAGCTTGACACATCAAACATAATGTTGAAAACCTATCAAGATGTATTTACTTGACGTGTAATGAAATCTAACTGTAACAGCTTTGCTACGCACCCAACTAACGAGTTAAAGCATGCCTTGTGAAGGAATCTGCTTCATGTGCCTAAATGAGTCGTGGAAAGTTACCTCACCTGGACAGAGCGTGCACAATCTTATTGGCCTCTGTTTGTACTTTATCATAAATCAACAATCAAAGAATGCTTGTCAGTAATACAAATACAACGATGAATTATCAAACTTGAGTGAAAAGAGGCATGCAGACGATATTTTCAGTCACATGCAGTCACGTGACAAAACACTCATGAATATTCATAGAAGGTCATTTAAAAGAGTTGGCGGCGAGTGGAGTATTTCTTGTCCCGTATGAAGCCCTAAGAGTATGCCGAGGAGGGTTTGGAAGGAAATAGGCTGGACAAGTTTTCAGAATCTTCGTTGGGCCACAACAAGCAACCATTTCTTTATACAGGTAAAACATTTCATTCACCATTTTGAAATAGACGCGAAACTGTTCAGTTGTGCGTTCATCATCACAAATACAACCACGTGTGCACCGCTCTCCAACGTCATTGTGTGTAATTGTTGTTGACATTACATTGACCATATGAAAAGCTTAATATGTCAATATGCACGTGAATGTCAAACGTCCTGTGAGGAACACGTGTACCGTGTGAATGGCATTGATTCACAGTCATGATCATACGTATTGCTTAATGTGTCAATTTGTATGTAAAGGTTTTAACATGCTAGGATAACATTGATCATATGTATGTGTAGGTGACTTAACAACTATCACCGTGAGTCTGCCGTTGACATGATGATCATATGAGTGCCGTCTACTTACACACAATGATCCGGGATTGTTGATTTCAACTATACAACCATGAAGATGATTGTAAGAATCGTTGACGTAAATAATACCAAAATGATGATCGTTTTAAAATTTAATTCCTTCCATAACCTTTGTATAAGCATTTTTAAACAATGTGTGCATTGTGATTGATACGTCATTCAAGAATCTGTCTATCTCTCTGTGACTTAAACTCACACCAACATGTCCTATTTAAGTTGGCAGTTTAAGGTATAGCTTGGGTATAGCATTTACTGTAATAGAGCTGGATACAAGTATCTCATTGAGAATATGCAGGGACGGAATAATAACAACAATATCAGTGAACTACAATTACATAGTCAAGATCGTATTTACTCCCCAAACGTTTCGAATATATTTCCAACTGAGGTGAATGGAATGAGCGTGACTGATACTTTAAATGACTTTCTAAACAACGTCTAAATGACGTTTAAAACAGGCGGAAATATGCTTCACAGAATGATATTCATTGAAATAATGAGAATATGTATGATATATAATGGAGGCAAATTAAGTTCAATTGTCAGTACTTAGCAATTCCTCACAAAAGCCAAATGCCTATCTCATTGCACTGTAATTGTATGGGTTATGTGAGTGTGAAATGACTAATGATGAGTAAAGTCTTTCTGTCACAGCAGCAAGTTCTCACTTACCGTACCGGTTATGTCAAGTCATGCGATTCTTTTTTTAAAAATAGGATAAGTTTAAAGCACTATAACGGAACGGGAAGCCATAACCAGAGAAAACTGAATGAGTGAAGTCGTTATAACGACTGAGGAGGCCTTCCTCCGATGGATCAGCGCTAAACGTGATCTAAACGGATGGTGTGTGTATTCATGGCAGTCCTCGTCGCGCTTTGTCCTGACAATAGTATTGACATTGGGCACGGGGAGGCTTGTTGGTCATCGATGACCGGTGTTTTCACTGGACAGGGGGTTGGGATTAACTTTTAGGGTGAAGCGGGCGTTTATTGCGACTATAAAACTCTTGATAAGGAGGCAAAACTGACAACGGAAATGAAGGCAAAGGCTGTGGGAGGGTCTGGATTTAAGAGATTATTTCGTTAACTTTACTTCATCTTGAGCTATTTGTGTAAACAATCGTTTCGGTACAAATGGCTTTATAAGATGGTCGCTGAAGGGGTCAATCTTTGACCACATTGTTCTCATCATTGAAGCATATCTTTTTAACATCATGCCCTGTTCGTTAAGCAACAGAATCTATGTCACACCACATACATAAAATAGGTTGTTATTTCTATAAAACAAGATAAACATAACAAACCTAAACTAGTTCAACCTTAGGTTGCCACAGTTGAGCGATCACTTGATATTACAATGTATTACTAGGATGTTATCTTCAATTACTGTTATCCACATGAGGTATATTGTAATGCAATTCTGTTTACAATCATAAACTGTCCAGCGTCTATTCCACATATGAAGAACATATTTCATCGAAAATTTACAGTAAATGATAGTTAGCTGCATTATATAAAGTTGAAAAACTACACGTAACAAACTGTTATATTCCTACGGCACAGGATGGTCGGACTCAGACCAATTTCAATACTATATTATTGCACATGTTTGATCTGACAATCCCGGATTGGGTTACTCATCTATTACACATGTTTTACTTAACGCTACAGTATAATGTATGTTCAAAGGTATGTTCTGATGATGCACTTGTATTACCTAACGGTACGTAGTATTGTATGACCTAATCAATGTTGTGATGTTGCACATGTTTTACCCAACGATACACGTTGATTTATGCCATACCTGACACCTATTATCACACGTGTTTTACCTAATTCAACACGCTGATGTATGGCTCTGGTGATGTTGGCCAGTATACCATCATCTATATCCCTCACATCCTTATTAATGTTTCTCTGTAACACGTCCATCCTCTCTCGCCCATTGTTTGTCAACCCACCTCATTCACCGACATTTCTACGCACTCACTGCATTCATCATTCTTCCTCTCTCTCTCTCATATAGCTGTCCACTGTCCTCTTTTTACTTTTCTTTATATTCTCGTCTCTTTCTCTATCTGGGACCTGGCTACACATGACTTCATCCGCCTCATCCCTTTTTACATCTAGACTTGATTCAAGTCTTACTTGAACAGAACATTATATTTGAATACGGTCTCTTATAGCGTGATAGTGAATTCTTGATTTTAACATTTTAAGATAATCCATGTTGATCTATTGCTTGGGAGAAATACCTGAATTTCATTAGTTTATTTGTAAAAACTATTATTTGATCAATAACTGTAAAACAAATTACACATAGAAACGCTTTCGCCCGACAGGCTTTGAGTGAATGAAGGGACGTATCATCAATCAACATGTTGCCTAAACACTGGTTCTCCGAGTATCCACAAGGCATCTTGAAATAGTTTTAAAAAATCGCCTTTCAGGTTTTCAAAAAACATATACTTGGGCACTACACCACATAGTTTATATGTCTGAAGCAATCGACATCCATCATAATAAGCACCATATATATGAAAAAAATACAAAATGTAAGACAAGTTCAATGACGAAAAGTTGCATTCTTCTTGTCAATATGATTCTATTGTTCTTTTAATCGTAAGTATTTACACACAACCTGGTTACTATTCAACAGAAATAATAAGACCATTTGATATGTCATCAATTCAACAGAAAAAACAATCAACAGGCTTATCTTATCACATTATAAGAATTCAAAACTGCCGTGTACACTTGTTACAGTAGCCAGTAATCCTCTAATCCACGCTGTTAAGAATAAGTTACCATTTCGCATTTTAAACATCTTAATAGACATTAAACTACATAATGGTATGTTTTCTATGCGAAAGTTTTATGCAAATTTATTTATTCTTCTATTTGGTGTCCATTTTAGTATTAAAAGTAGAACCCTCGAATTTAATTTTAAAATTTTGGAATAATCATAAGATGAACATCCCACCATTAGATCTTCTGAACAATCGAGCAGGTCATGGCGACCTCTTGTAATACAATGCTTTTGTCTATGTCACTGACATATATCAGAGTTGAATGTGTTGTTGTGTGACGTAACAATAGTGTAGTGCATGTCGCCATTTCCGTGTTGTGTTATTATCCACTTGTGTTATTCATTAAAGGTATTGGAATATATTACAGACTTTAGATACAACCTTACGTTACGATCATGTGTCTGGGCCGGTGAATGCGCATCTTCTTTAAATGAATAATTGATAACCGTAGAAAAATATTTCAAAATGTTGTGCATATGAAACAATAAGTGCAATACTGTACATTAACACTTTGTTAACTCATAACCATGTAGTTTAAAGGTCGGTTACTGGTATCACAAACTTATCTAATGACATGGTAGATTAATACTAGCACTGACTGGTTATTCTTTGAGTAAGATTCTTAGTAAATCATTCTTAGAATAGAATCACAAGTTCATAAGGACTACAGGTATAAGGTCCAAGGTAATGTATCCACTCGGGGCAATGTGTCAATATAAAGTGGTTATTTTACACGCTTACAATAATATTATCGGAATGTCTTTGTTCCATGTTTATCTTCATTATATACTCGTAGATATAATTACTCAGTGGCAGTCAAGATAAGCAGCTATTTCTATTCGATTGTGGGGATAAAGCTGTATAACTATTTGGGTAATTCAACCATTATGTTGGGAACAATTATATTCTTCTAAAATGGAGCATATACCATAGTTCGTATCCCAGAGTTCGCCATGGTCGAATTCAATCCAAGTCCATTTCATTCACATCAAACACACGAGATGTGGGTTACTATTTACGTCATAATGTTCAGCCACCCATACAAACATGACCTAAATCTCACATGTAGGGGGTGTTCACAGATACCATTCCGATATGTTAATGTGTCAATGTTATAATGAATGATTTCAAGTTGACTATTGTGTTACTATACAAAGCAATTGCATCCTTTTTTTACCAAACTTCTATTGGCTTCCTCCGTTCATTTTCTAAATTTAAATTGGTCTCGGATAAACATTCTTGTCAAGTGATAAATAACAAATGTGGTCTTGTAAGGGACCCATGGTGCAGGACTTACGGAGTGGTTTCAGTTCATATACGTATTGAATAGGCAGTATCCTATCTATATGTTTTCTGTAAGGGCATAACATTAATCCTGGTTTCGTCTGGCGGTTCCATATGGTAGAAGGATGGAGTAAGCCTTACTGAGTGAGAATTCTAGACGACATGTAAACATCTTACCCTATTAGCAACTTCGACTAACACTAAAGACAACTCGATATTAACAATGACTTCGTGGATTCAAAACCATAAATTTCTTTGAGTACAATGAAAGGTTTTCTCAAACGTTAAACGATTACCGATAGCGTTTTTCCAATTGTAATACAACGTTAAGTTTTACAATAATCATATAATACGCCATCCTCTTCCAATAACGCCTGTAATGTTATGCACACCATAAGACCTTGTAACAGCTTGCTTGGTGTCAATACACATCCCCAACCTAGCGAACTGGGTCGGCCTTCTCAAATACTAAATATAATACTACCTTTCATATCGATCAATATTTCTTAGCATTGCTTTTAAAAACTTGGTTTTTAAAATATGTTGAGTTTTTGTCATGAAATAGGTTCTAACTTGTGAAGGAAGGGAGGCACCTTTAGTAATATACATCCATATCGCCTAGTACTTTCCAAATTGTAAAAATGATGTTACAGCATGAAATAGAAATAGCTCTAAATGACAAAGCAAACCAAGGGATAACCTTTTTTCTTTAATTTCAAAAAGCGTGATGCAAATGATAAGATGAAAATAAATACGTAACGATAGTAATAATAGTAGTAATAGTTTTAATTTTAGTAGCGGTAGTTGTACTTGTACTAATAATGGTAGTAGTAGCAGTAGCAGTAGTAGTAGTAGTAGTAGTAGTAGTAGTAGTAGTAGTAGTTGGAATAGTTGTAGAAATCTGACAATATAGTTATAATGCCATTTGGCTCAATGAAAGAAATACACGAATACTTTGGAGAATAGACAATTGTGATATGACTAAGATATAGAAGAAGCAGATATGTTTTCAGGAATATTTGAGATCATAACAGAGATTACTCTGTTTGTAAGAAGAAAGACAAAAGGGAACTGCTTATTAGATAATAGCGTTGAATGATACGTGTTCCTAACCAAGCTAGACATTAGAGATACATCCTGCAAATTGTAAAGGTTGTTTGGCGAGCACGTTTGGCCGTGTCATTAAACAGAATACATTTGGTTGAAGGGCAACTTCTTGGCACTGGTAAAGCCTAATTTCCAGTTATATATATTTTTACATACGTAATTGCTGAAAAGTCAAGTGACGTTGTTATTATACATAGATGATGTATCAAGTCTTATTCAGTAACGTGTTTGCATTTAGAGGTTACCTTTGTAACATAAATAGATTTAAGGCGATATCCAAATGCATAGATGGTTCAATGAGCAAATATAGTCGTTACAAACGCCCCCTGCAATGATACGCCACGGCCTATCCGAAAATAAATTGGTTTCAAATTTAAAGCGAAAATCAAACCGCAAATTAGTTTAAATATTATTGAGAGTACCAATTTGATAAAAAAAAGTGTTCAAGACATATATTTTATTTATGAATAATGTCAAGTTCATTCAATTCTCTCGATTTGCAAGCTCGCATTTATCCGGATAGATAGACTTGACATATTAGATATCTAGACTGTGTAAAGGGTTCCTTGTTGTGGTGCAAAGCCAGGTATATAAATTTCATAAGAACAAACCGTAAGCTTCACTCCTTTATATAAAACTGCCCATAGGGCGGACAGAATACCAGAAACAGACTACAATGTGTACCTGTATGTAGGTATATGCCGGTCGAACTGTATTATTAGAAGGGAGACGAAACAATTCCACGGCCAGACACAGAGGTACCAGATGTAGTCGACGCTTTTGATATGGACGCCCTTGCTGGCAAACACGCATAACCGCTACACGGTATTCACGGTTCTAACCAGTTCCTCAGAAAGCTATGTGAGCACGTACTACACTGGAGGCGAGGGTGGAGCGTGATGTCTCAGTGTTCAGTAAGGAAGAGAGTGTGCGACCTCTGAGTGAACATAGTGTGAACACAATGTAAATAGTACATGAACACTCTGGGAACATGTGAATGTTTAGCTGATTTGTGAACAATAATTGTGAAATCTTTATTATTTGACATCATCTTTGAGTATGAAAATTTTGTTATTGGTTGTGTTTTGGCTGTCACTTAACGAATAGAAATGAACGTTAACCTCAACATTTTTCTCTTCATTCAGAGAAATGATTGCTTAAACCGTGAATAAGCACAATTTCATTACGCGACTATTGAACATAATGTACCGTTGGCTTGACTCAGTGCCGAGAGAGTTCAGTTCGCGGTACTTTTGAAGTAACACATGGATCTTACTTGGATTACTCTGTCGGAAAGTAAGTGAATATAGCTGAATTAGCATAATATTGTATCATCAATCTTACAAAATCAAAAATGTGTTTTAGAGGACAAGTTTGTAGTTTATAGTTATGAAACGTTCGTAGCCAACATATTCATGATAGCAAAATACACATTGGTATGTGTTGTAAAAGGAATAAATAATTATGGTTAGATTATCCTTTTAGAAGGATTATTTTGAATTTACAAATTTTTAGGCTTCCACACGTAGTTCAGCGTCAATTTTGCATGGGATCATTATATTGTCAAATGTGGACTCATTATTACATAAACCGATTAAATCCGTTCCTTACTTGTAACCAATGACCTTTGATTGGCAGGAAAATGTGCACCCAATTGATAACACGTTAGTGTCATAACATCTGTACAGGCTGTTCTATCAAACACATTCGCGTGACCACCTGTATGCTATAGAACAGATGGGTCTTTTGCCACTTCGTAAAGCTGTTCATAACGATGCTTAACCGATTAGTGAGAATTCACACGTCGGTGTTATCACATGACCATCATTCTGTACAAAATGAACTGGGTTTTTTCTCAGTAGAACATCTTATCAAGAAAGCACGGACATGCCAATTTGGTATTATTGGATTTAATGTTGGATGTTTACTCGATGATAAGCTTGTCTATATTAGTGATTGTATATAATGTAAGTATTTTTCTTCTCTCTTATGATATTTACTTAGGTATAAACATATTCAAGACTCTCCTTTTGTTATATATGCCTTCTATGTTTATTTTATTGTGACAGAACAGGTAATTTTAAGTCATTAATATGTTTAATGTAAGTAAAATACAATACCAAAACTTTGTTCACATACCACTGTATCGTAGTGCAAATATCATGTAATTTAGGTTTTGTTTAGAAGTCAATAAAATAACCTCAGCAAAACTGACAATGGATCGCAAATTGTTCATTTGTAACATAGCCATTCTTTAACTTATAGAATATCATATTGACCCGGTGCAAAAATTCGAATTTTGGTTATGATGAAATAGACATAAAGGGTCCTATTATCGAAATTCCATTTTCCTGAAATTTCGATTAAAATATTTCAGTTCCAATCCCTGTGAAAAATACCAACAATATCAAATTGACTTAGTGCAAGGGAATAAACACCACCTATTTTTGAAGCTGTTGATTACTATTCTATGTCTATCCTATGTTTATTTGGTAATGTAATATTGTAGTAAGTCGATCTTTTTAACATTGATATTTTTCGTGTATATACATTGCATAAAGCCCTTTTGACCAAACATTTATTTGGTACTTACTATTTGTAGATCTCGGAATGGTTAATTGGCTATTAGTCTGTCATCCAGACCCTATGGCAAAATATTAAAAGAGCCTTCTTAAGTCTAGAAAATGTTGGCAAGTCTAGTTGCTTTAAATTAAGTATTGTACAGGAGCCCCTTTTTATACTCTTTCATACCAAATATTTTTAAAAATAAATTTTTGGTGAAATATGTTTTTCAGGGACTATATGTTAGTCTGATTAGCTATCTTCATAACTTGAATAAGTTGTTTGATCTCGTGTACATGACAGAGGTATTGAAATTGTTAGTGAAACACATGTTGCACATCTAGGAATGGATACCCTTGTATATAGGTGTACATGTGGCAATATGTCAAAGACCATCTCGATTCATGGTGTATTGTTTACATAAATCCTCAGTCATAATGCACATTCGTAAATACATTTTATATTGAAATCGGATAACATTAAACCAACTTAGTAAAATTTACAACTGTCAGCACATTTTCGTCATCAAATGTTTTGCTTTAAAGCAAGTTTTTATACACATTTGAAAATAATTGTATAGCACTATTCCTAAATAACTTGGACACTGTGGCTACACATAGTGTACCTTCAAAAAATGTCTTGGCCAGTTTATATAGATACTGTCAACATTTGAGATCGATATGTTTAACTTCTTCATCGTACCTTTTAGTTCGATTACGAAATTTTTCGTACAATCGGGGTTTGGCGACCAGTTAATGAATAGTCATATCAGCAATGATTGTGCTTGGTGACTAGTATACAACAAGTGACTGGTATTGAATACTTGATAAACGAAGCATATATAATCTAGTGTGGAGCATTCTAGATATGCAGACCTTCATTAATAGTATGACAGTTTGTCTACCATTTGGTGCTATATATATAATTTTTTAACAAGAAGTAAATACAAATAGATTTGAGTTTTAAAAGAATTAAATGATTTAAAAAGTCAAGATCAATTTCATTGTCTCCATACCGGAATCCTGTTTTCATGATATATATTTCTGGATGAATTTTGACGCCCCTAAAAGGAGCGATGACCTCCAAAGGGAGGAAAGGTCACGGGGAGAGAGGAAGAGAAGGAATGATTTATGAGCGACAAGTTGAATTTTACTCTACGTGTTTCACCTGCATGGCAGAATGTTTGTCCAAGGATTACTTGCTGTAGGACTGCTTTACATTTGCAAGATTTATCGAAATTAATTTAATAATGCAACTCCACTTCAAATGGAATTGAAGCTGTTTACACGTTGACACGAAGCGACGTTTTGAGGACTTTATGCGATCGTCAACCTCTTGTCTTATTTTGACCTAAACTACAAAATGTTTGCTAGTCACGTGACAGACGCTGGCAGATTAATTTCTGTTTTATGAAAGCTGAAAATATACCGTTATTTTAGCTCGAGGTGATGGTATATAGTTCAAAAGTAATTATTCATGTCTCGTTGTCACAAACTGTTCATCAGTGATATTTATCTTCAAGCAATATTTGGTAACAAAATGAATAATAAGATGATATCAAAGACAATAACAGTTACATAAAGTGACACTATCTCACCGTTTGAATACTTCATTTGATGAAGTGATGTTATTATGCATTTGTCATGTCGCGTCATGACTTACGATAATTATTTATAATGAATACATATGTTCGTATAGTCAAACACTAAATGTTAAAGACCGACCTTATATTCAACTATATTGATTATTCTATTGTTTCAACATATATGTGTTAAGATTCTAATCACCTTTACTTGCACTACTTGAATGAAAATATATATATTACGTTTTAAAATATAATACAAAAGGTGACTTGATATTATGAATGATGATTTTTAAAAATGCAAGAATCCATGCGCTTGCGGAGTGTACGTATACGATTTCGACAAGCTCTTTTTATATTTCCAACAACTGGACTTTAGAGCCGGCCTGATAACTGCGTATATACAAATAACAGAGTCAGTAGGTCGACAACAATAATTTATGATGTATCTTAACACGAATCTACCTTATGTGTTTATTGGTCGTACTATTTATATAGTTTAAGACTAGTTAGTATAATAAATCATTCTTCTAGTGTCCATTTCGCTTCTCTTGACGAATTCGCAGAGATACTAAAACTGCCAGTGGAGACCTATGTTAGAACAGGCTCCAGCGTGGTGTGTTTAACAGCTTACTGCATGTTTCTAACCCTCTGGGCGTTCTGTCTTGTCATATTTAAGTCCACACATGAAGAATTATTCACCTCTAAGCATCTGGCATGAAGATAAATATCTGTGGAAAATATTTGTCAAGATTTATAGATTCAAAAAGTAAAATTTGCAACTTGTTTCTGTAGAATAATGTTTCGGCAAAAAGGATATACCAAAAACAATAACCATGACATTCATGCATTTTCATACCTCGCCGAATTTGAGCGGAACAAGTAATTTTTAATTGAGTAAAAACCTTTAAATAGTTTGAGATTCATTGATTGCATATGTCTAACAATCTAATTTAAGTTCAAAGCTATCTTTCATGTTCACAATTTCATCTCATTATTTGAAAAGGGAATTTTTCATTTAGATAAGCTTATACGGAAATGCTAGATATCCTGGGGTAGAGTTAGTCGGCTATCTGTACATCTTGAGTGACAAGTTACACGACTTCAGTTACATGTGATAATAATCCTCAACTCACAGAGAAGTAAGAGGGCGTTAGGAAAGGAGACAGCGTCTCATTTACATAGCAGGAGACTCTCCACCGCCTCTGGTTATGCAGAACGTCGCCTCAACATCTCGGGCTTCTTACAAGTGACAATATGACAGAAAGGGAGTTAATCTTTAAGGTGAATTCACCTTTTGTCCTTCCTCTGGCGTAACATATTACGTCCTTTCAACTTTTGCTTGTCCGGTGTCCGTATGTATTGTCTCTGAAATTTGTTATTTGGCCTATCGAATTGCCATATAGCTACAAATACGGTACGGTGAACAGCAGGGACTTATTAAAATCAAAATATCTAAAAAGTTCAAAGGGCAGCAAAGCTGAAGACGTTTTTAAATGAGTGAATCAGCAGTGCCTTTGAATCGTTCGTGCTTTTGATTCAGGAAAATAAATATCAAAGACAGCATTTATTCAAAAGTGAAAATTAAAATCTTGACATATCAAATACAGGGGGAAATATAATGGTTTCTTTCTTTTCTTATTGATAATTGTTTAACCTTTCTACAGGACATGAATCTCGCTTGACAATACGATACTAATGAATGGCGAAAGTACTCTTGATAAATTTTATCCCTAAAGGGCTTTTTGTTTTATTTCATCTGCGTTATAGTTATCGAAAGGGGTTACCATGTCAACCAGTTACGAAAGAGTATTGTTTTTATCAGTTGCTGTGAGTCGTAACAATGGAGATCCCAACATTTCCCAACTTCTTCCTCAATGTCCACACAACGTTTTTGATGTAAAAAAAACAATTCTCATCCATATTGTCCTATTATTTGTATTGTCCTATTATCCGTCGTGTCCTAATTATCCGTATTGTGTGTCTATTTCCATCGTTCGTTCAAAAGTATAAATCATTCAAAAGTTGAGGTTTCATACGTTTATTTTGGAAATGCTTCGATAGTTTCATGATTTCTAAGTCTATATCTGTATATACTGACTACACATGCGTTAGTTTATATGAACTGTAAATATATATTAAATCAAATTAAAGTAGATATCATTGACCAACGACATTTTATAGAAAATAGTCGACGTTCATCTATCTACATTGCAATGTGCGTGAACATATTCAAATATCCTGTTGGTATATTTTGACTACAGATAGTATCGAGGTCAACATTAGGGGTGAATTGTGCATTTCTCAGGTGATATATTGTGCATATCTCGAGGTGATATTGTAGTCGTATTGAAGTTTCATCTTGTAACTGTAAAATTACCCAATTTCTGCCGGACATGAATTTCACATAAATACGACAAGTATTTTATTAATAGATAAAAACCCTGAGTTGTGCTTGAGTGCATATTGATATCAGTAATTTATACTTCATACCACTCAACTCCACTCAACCCTCTTAAGTACTTCAGAGATAGGTTGACGGTCTATGTCCATATTTATCAAAATTAATGCAATCAATACTGACATGATAAATCATTTGAGAAATGTCACCCACTTGAATTTAGTTCATATTTTTTCCGATTGAGCTTTAATATCTATCTTATATAAAGAAAGAAACGTATTTATTTTCAAAAGATTTCAGTAACCACAAGGAATGATGAAAAGGCTTTCTATGATTGATACCGAAAGTCGACACGTCGATGTGAGATCAGATAGTGTTAAATTTCATAACTTTTATAGACAGAGATGTGATTAGAGAAACCACGTGATTTTCAAAAGCTTTCAATAACCTTCAAAAGCGCATGAGGGCAATCATGACACGTATCATAGCTACGGAGAGATCACATCAACACGGACTCGAAGTGTGCAGTAACGCCGCATGTCTTACCTCGAACAAATGTTTTAAGTGTTTCAACGCGTCTAATAAAATCTAATGTTAAACAAACTTTGATGGAAAACGTCCAGTTTTTTTTAATATAAACACATTATCGCCTCTTCGATAGAAGAAACAGGATATTTCGCTCTTTATATTTTTCTACACTCAAAGGTTAACTCCTTTTTTGACACACAATATGTTGCCTTCCTCATGGGCTGTTTTAAATCCATTTGAAGTTTATCTATAGCTTTAATTGAGAATCTACTCCTTAGAGTTGCAATAAAAACTGGTCTAGATCTGACTGCAGTTAAGTATTTTACGTAATTAATCGATTATATTACCCCTTCGTTTTCTCGTGGCTATTATTACAAACTATATTTTATTTCTCTGCTGATGATAGCAAATTCTATTCCATTTTTCTTTTTTTTTTCTTTTCATGTGAATGTTTGCTGACTTGTAAATCTTGATGTGAATAATACTAACGGTTCAACATGATTTATCGTTCATAATTATGTTTACACGTTCCTTCAGCAGGTGCAAGACACGTCCAAAACATACACTTATTTCAAGAACATTTGTTGAAAAGTATGAAGTTTGTAAAGATCAGTTAAACGTCGATCAATGCATCAAGGACGTGTATTGCACCCAACTGATATATAGGAATCTTGTCTATGAGACAAAAAACAAATGTCCCCCTAACAAGCTTTATCACATGTCACTGATTTATAGATGAATTTGGGTGGAGATTATTAAACGAGATGATGAGATACGACGTAACAACTAGTTCAGTCTGAATCTGATACGAATAACCTCATTATCCGATCACATAGATCATATATCAAACTTGAAATCATTATTAATTCCAATATTTGCTCTTATTTGAAGGCATGTCGAAAGTAAATAATAACTTGTAGAATTGGTCAAGATTTATAGCTATTTGTCATAGTCCGTGTTAGTTAATCTTCAGATCGTACTAAATATTTCAAAGCAAATCTTGAACTTAAGATGGTACTTAGATTTAGAATTCCTAATAGGGTAATGATTTGCTAAAAGTTATAAAAAAAGAACTTGAATATCGTTTTAGAGAGAAACCCTAATGACACCGTATTGTTATTAGTGCTATTCAGGTTTATAGTACATTTTCTTTTTTTATGACATTTACCATTGAAATTATTTTATGTAAATTATTTGGTTTAAGGAAGTAATGATGAAGATATCTCCAACATTTATCTGATTCGTATCTACCTTAACTTTCTTACTTTTGAATATCTAATGCATCGTTTAGAATAGTTTAAAATTTTGTGCGTTCGTTTTGAATTGACATTCCATAAAGATTTTATAATATTCTGTGTAGGCCTGTCAATATTAATTACATTAAGTAATTCATGGAAGAAAAAAATATATGTTATATACGTCTTTAGCCTAAAAAAACAATGCGGTTATGATTGATATTCGAGCAAAGCCTTTTTAGTGGAACATCCTTCTCTGCGTCAGGTTGATAAATCAAAATATACAGACATGAGAGTCGTAACGTTGCGTACAGTTCCGTTCTACCCACACGCCCCTAAATCCGGAATGCACTGGTACAGACAAGAAGATGAACTGACATTTCCTTGGTCAGGTGTAGATATCAGGTGCTGAATGTGAAGCACGTGATTACCTACCTGATAGGTTCGAGAGAATACCTTCACACCTGGGCACTATGTGCAGTGCTGTAATTATATGTGAATAGCCGGCTTATTAGCTGTTAAATAGGATATGTAGTGAAAGGTGAACGTGCAGAAATTAGGAATATGGTACAAAATGTGTAGTGCAGGACGTCTGTACTAACAATGCGTTGTTTGGTTGTGGTTGAAAGATAGGCATCGGAATAAGGTTAGTTTTTGTAAGGAACAAATTATAAATTATGATCAGACCATAGATGCCACACAAAGTATTCCTTGTCGTATTTTGTGACATTGCTTGCAATATCAAGTTATGTCTGCAATGAAATTCAAGTAATATCGTTGATTTATTTGTTAAATTCTTTCGCTTGGTTGACATCACCGTTAAGGCATCAAACAAGACGTTAATGGTGTATTTGGTTACTTTTAATTCAGGATATATCTATTTGAATAACGCTTGTAGTGCTCATTAGAACCAGAGGATACGGTTCACATTCCTCCTGATAGAAGTTGGTTGGTTGGTTGGTTAATAAGTGGCTGCTAAAAGCTTAAACATTCTGTAAGATGATGAGACGGCGTGTCGCGTTACAGACAGATGTCACATATTGTCGGTGAATTGAAGCTTGAAATGTGTTTCTCCCGCCAGTTAGGGTCACGTGTGACCAGGGTCAGGGTCAAGGGTTATCCCGAGGTCTCTGTCCTCATTCATCCTTAGTCAAGCATACGTGATTTCTTTAAATGTATCCATTATACAAAAGCTCAAAATATGGATAAAGACAGTGATAAATAAAATCTTAAGAGTATATTATTTAATGAACACAAAACTAAACTTTTTAAAATAACGAGCACAAACAAAAGACAAGAGCTTATGTAAAAGCCGCAAAAATAATAGGCTAAGTCTAAAGAATAAGGCTATTGTTGTATCATATTTATGGCTCAATGAATTCAGATTTTTACCTTCATCATCCACTTGCTTTAACCCATTCGCCATTCGCCCATTCTTTATCAAATCTAATACACAAATCTTTCCATAAACAAAACGGACCAGCAAGCAGAAACATATGTTTGTATTAACTGAAGCAGGTATTTTTGTAAACATACATGTTATACTGACATTGGCATGACCTTCACATCCGACGTGCATCCCTGTGTCGTGTCGTGTTATTTATGGGAAGATTTACACGCTGGTATTTGCCTTCCTTCCTCTGAATTATACTGATTACTTTGAGATTGCTCCCGCTAAAAGAATAAGTATGTCTCCTTATTCACGCCAATTACAATGAGAATGTGCTCAGAATGTTTCTGCCATTAGTTTTGTTGTATATGTACATTCATGTATACGTACCATCCTTTCAAATATATTCCGGGTAATATGTTTTGGAAATTAATGATAAGAAGTTCCTGAGAAAGCTTGTCTGTAGTATTTACATTAGATATCCAACAAAGTGGATATAAATATATTTTACGCGGAGTTTAATGTCATTGTTTGGGTACCATCATCAGCGGAGTAAGAATTAATTTCTAGACTGCGATGATCACAATGATTCTCTGAACAGATATTGCACCGTAATGCTTAGAATTCAAAACATGAAATATAATATTTTATTGCTATTTTTTTTTAATTTAAACAACTTTCAATGAGAAGTTGTGATTTTCTGTTCCCATGGTATTTGATTTTTTATTGATTATATCAGTCAGATTCAAGTATACATCAAACGAATGATGGAATGGATTTTATGTCATTTTGAAAGGTTAAAATGTGCTTCAGGAAGAAGTAATATAGGCAGTTCACCAACAAGTTACAATCATATTATCTAGTTTTAATGTTTCATCATAAGGTTAAATATAGACACGCTTGTTACTAACATATTTATCTCATATATTTCAGAAAGAAGTAATATAGGCAACTAATCAGTCGGTATGGACCCAGTAGAGAATGGAGAGGCAGTCCGCGATATGGGCGTGTCCCGCCAGCTCAGCGACACTGACTTCGACGCAAGTGGTGAGTTTCTTCAAATGCTTAATGTTTTATATATCAATGTAGTTTTTTCTCAAAGCTACCGTTGCACTTTTTAAAATTCTATCTCCAAATTTCCCCCATTAAATATTATTTTATGCAAATTGAAAAGGTTCAACTGATTCGTTAGCTACTGAACAATAAACACACATGTTAAATAATCTTTCGTAAATCTTAGTACCGTGTCCTACCCTTACTCAACCCCGAGGAGAAAAACGATCCTTAGATAATATGATGAAAGTAACCAGATTATAACTACACTAACGGAGGGTAAACCAATTCCTGCACATATGATGCCCGTTTTGTAGCACTGAAATGACCTAGTGCCCGGCTGGGGTCATCTGTTCCACCCGGCTGACAACGAGACAGATACCCTAGGTATCGGGTCCAAAATAGGTGTCAACTCAATCCACGGTTGACTGTGTGTGTGTGTGTGTGTGTGTGTAAGAATGAGTGAACTATTCTTGAGGGAATTGTGGGATATCTGCACTATGTGCCTCACTGTCCTACCCCCATCTCCATTGCAGCGTCCCCTTCAGTGACAGATCTGATAGTTATGTACATAGCTCTCATTGGATGCAGTGTTTATTCAGAAATCTGCACCATCATGCTGTGAAATGTCAGTGTTGCGTTATGAAATAAATTGGGATTTGGTCGAATCTTTATTACCAAAAAATCTCATTAAAGAATATTTTCCCGATGTATTAGATTAGAAATAAACCTAAAATCGTGACTTTTATGTAGACCATAACCACCAAAAACTTCGAAATATTTCAAAGGCATCGAACTATTCATCCAACTTCATTCCCCTGATTATGGGCCCATAAACGTTGTTAGAAAATAAGATAAAGAAGTTGTCATCAATATATGTTTGCATCACATAACGTCATAACTAATAAACAATGTAGATTTTCAAAAGCATAAGGTTTAAAGCTTTATTTTTGTATCAACAGCATTTCAAATAGGAAAGTTTCACTCGACAGTCTCATATTCGATAACAATTGGTAACAGGATAGATGATGAGAAATCTTCACTTAATGCTTTACACCCAAACGATTCTCACTTCCAGTGGCTGATCACCGACATGCATTTATTGGTCTCCGTCTCCCACACAAACCAAAAAGGCCAAGTCGAGGTCACAAGCGAACAAGGGGAGAGTATAAGGTCAATGACTCCCCAGGTGAGTACCGCTAAAAGATAATAGCATTTTATCATTTTCACACAAGCGTTGTTTTTACTACATTACAAACGATTCGTAAAGATATTTTCACAGAAGAATTTCATGATAGATCGACTCTTTAGATCGCTGACTAATGATAGAAGATCAAGCATATATATGTATTGATATAGCCATCTAGTTTTTTCCTGCAATTTCTTTTTTTCTAATGATAATTTGTTTCTGCTTACGACACTCAATCCTATCACTGTCTTTGAATTCTTAATTTCCTCTTTTTTATGCAGTATGAGTAGATAGTGGTTATGAGTAAGTCTCTTATAGTTACAATGCACCTCACATTCTCATGGCTCTGGGAGTTTTGATACTGGAATTCTCAAGTTTGTTAGACAAACAGTTGTAACCTACTCTCTTGTAGTTAAGTAGTTATGATTTCCCTCCGGTTACTTTAACCATTTCTGTCTCTCTCCACATCTTGCAGACGAGGAAGTGTATATACCACCAACAGGTAACTGGCTCAGCACTCTATGGGTTAATGCACTCTAACAATCAATTTTATCATAACACCTTAATCAACAATGTAATCAGTGTTAGTATTCGCTCAAATGATATGTTTGTTTTGTTCACGTTTCTACTCATCAGTTTGTATATTGTTCATGTTTGTGACAACTTTACTTGCAAATTAAAAAAAACTCCAGTCACAAGGGTTATCACTACTCTTGTATTACTTCATTTGGTTTGCATTAACAATTAGGTTACGGGGCATTGGGAAATAACTCCATTGTTACAATATACACGTAACTATATTTTTGTTAAATCATTTCAAATCACCCTTTGGTATCTTGTGTACTAATGTATCACTGCAGGAAGCGATCAAGAGATCAGGGCTTAACATTAATGACATCTTACACAAACATTCTTAAATT
Source organism: Phorcus lineatus (assembly GCA_921293015.1). Taxonomy (NCBI): domain Eukaryota; kingdom Metazoa; phylum Mollusca; class Gastropoda; order Trochida; family Trochidae; genus Phorcus; species Phorcus lineatus. Next base: position 28,552,725 of record OV121091.1, read on the forward strand.
GAACGAATGATCGGTCTATTTGTATGTATTTGTATGTATATGTATTTGGTTTTAAACAGTAAAAAGGAATTAACCCTCAACTATCTAATCACGGAAACTAAATTAAACTTTCATCTGAAATATATATAGAAACATTTCGTCTTGAGAATCGCTAGTTACATAATTGGGAAACAGAAAAAACGTTTGTTCTCTTTTCATTTTGTTCTGGAATTAAATTCGTTTGAAGATATCGTTAACCGAAAATTAAATTGTCTAGAATACCTTATAAATAACTTTCCTTTTATTGATTATATCGGCATTGCAACTACTAAAACGTAGTTACATCATTAGGTTATTATCATTTACTTTGATCTGAGAATTGAATACGGAGATCGCTTTTTAACATTTCCATTATGAGTGTGTTCCTTCTTTTTACCTAATTAACGTTTTGTCTTTTGGCGAAGAGAACATCATAATGTATTGTAATTACGTTTAATCAACTATATTATGTGACGTTACTATATTTAGCAACAGCCACCTACTGTCCTCAAATATTTAAATTTAACCATGTGCTCTTTTGCATGGGCATTAACTTTGTTTTGTTTAGGTGTACATGTACTTACTGCAGATGTTTGACGGCGACGTCCATGTTGAATGTTCTGTGCATGCTGTAATCTAATTGACTAACAAACAAGTTGTACAAACATCTTTCAGTAATTGAATTTAATTAGAAAATCAATTTTCAGAACATTATTTGAGTTTATAACAACGACCTATCCACATGTCAGATCCAACAATAATCATTCAACACTCTGTTAGCTTTAATAGACCTACAACTGTTGACCCTCCGTTCGTTAAGTAAAAAACCTTGACATTTGATGGACATCAAAATGGAAATGGAAAGTCACCGCCGTTACCAAGCAAGAAGTCATCACGATGTTGTTTCAACTTGAAAGGTCACATTCATTGATAAAACCCATAACTTTGAAAACTCCTGAAAGATGTTAAAAAGTTTTGTCATAAATATCGTCTGTTCTAACATTGTCGTCTGCTTCTTGCAGCGTCCTTGACCCCGAGTGAGCAGATTCACATACTGCTAGACGAGGTGACAGACGACGCTCATCAGACTCACGATGTATTCTGTCAGATGGACGCGCTGCACAACACAGACGGCGATATCGAATGGCGCGAAATGGCCAGGTGAGAAGAGGAGAAAAATGAAAACAAATCACTAAAGGCCTTTTTTCATTGAATAAGTTTGGTTTGTCCATTAACAGGAATACATGGTTATTTTGCCAGATTAGCAGCAGACACAAATAAAACAGAAACGACTTTGATAATTTTTTCTTTGAAGAAATACAATTTGTATAATATCCATTCAGAGAAAAAGAGTTGTTTAAAAGTAAAAGTTTGAGGCTCGGCAGACATCAATCAAGGAGACAGCGTAAACTTAAACCCCGTAACAATGATTTAATTTTTTTGTAATGGACAAATTCTTAATGCAAGTTGTCTATTGCAGGTGGGTGAAGTACGAAGAGGATGTGGAGGAGGGGGGAGAGCGATGGTCCAAGCCCCATGTTGCCTCCCTATCTCTCCACTCGCTCTTTGAGTTGAGAAGCAGCCTTATGGCTGGCTGTGTCTCTCTCGAGATGGACGCATACCACATCAGCCAGGTCGCAGGTGAGTTTAAGATCTACATGTTTTACGCGCCTGTACTAAAAACATGTATTGATTATGAAGTACAAGATTTTATGGATATCCAACATCCTTTTTAACAGCTATAGCAGTGTATATACATATGTGGAGAGCTAGGACGCTGATGAAGTAAACATGTCTATAATACTTCTGATGTTTCTGTCCATGTACTTGGAAACAGTATAATGAGCTATGAAAAATAAGTTTATTATCCATAAAATCATTTGTAAACATTGACACTGCAACTTCTAGAATGCCACAAAAAAGATCATATATTGATTTTGCTGTGTCTCATTTAAGGTTATGTAAATTGAAGCGAGAACGTAGGAAAATTGTTCTTTGTCGTGCAGCAATTAAAAGAAACGAAGATTGAATGCTTGAGTTAACATGAAAATGTCGATATATAAAAGCATTTTCTATCAGATACTGATTATGGAAGTGAATAAGAACATGTTTCGTACGAGTTTATGCAGAGAGTGATGTATTTATTTTATCCGATTGTCTTCCAGATTTACTGCTTGACAACTTGATAGCTTCTAAGCAGCTGGAGGAAGGGCTGAGAGACGACCTAAAGCTCGCCATGACGAGCCCTCACACCTTCCAACACAGCAGGAAGAGACGAGCCTCACAGGCAGAGATAGACAACGCCCCCTTCCTCAGGAGGATATCTATGAGAAGGAGCCAGGCCTCCATGAGAGGACAAGGTGAGCGGTGCTGGCTATATCATATAGTGTCATAGTAGAGTTGGATATCAATGAGAAGATCTTCAATGGGTGGATAGAATCAAATATTGGTAGCAGGAGACTATAACGTTATATATGTTGAAAAGTTGAGGATAAGACTCGATATTGGGCCGTATTTGGAGACTACACCTATTATGAAAATCGAGGAAAGTAGCGAGATATCAAATCCGATTTTGCGAAAATTTGGTTTGATTTGAGTGGCTACATCATATAAAATAGGAAAGAGTAAAAACCATTAGCTGATATCAGTGAATAGGAGGGGAACCCTTATAATTCGATTTGATTCGATTAAATTCGTTTACAAAGTTGTTAACCGTAATATAAACAAAGTGATTCGACTTGCAGGTTCAACAGCGAGTATGCGAAACGCATCCATGAGACGGAACCAGAGCAGCAGTCCGAACTTTGAGAACATGAACGGAGATATTCCTGAATCAGCGTCATCCAACAAGGTATTAACTCTCAAAACATCACCCTCTTCACTGTCGTAGTCCTGTCAACATCAACATAGTTAATGCCATAGTTATATTACATACTATGAAAGAATGAATAACACTATAAAGATGCATGCGTGTCGTACTTCAAACAATATAACATGTTGCCACGTAAAATCAATATCACAATCTTACCGTCATACCTATTACTCAGCTGAACCAGCAGTTCATGAGGAAGATCCCCGAGGGAGCCGAGGCAGCTAACATCATGGTGGGCGAGGTGGAGAACCTCAAGTACCAGGTTGTTGCCCTCGTCAGACTGGTGGAGTCCAGGTCCATCGGCGACATCACTGAGGTGCCCATACCTACCCGCTTTCTCTTCTTCCTCTTCGGGCCACCCGGCAGTCAGTCCAAGAACATAGAGATCGGCAGAGCCATCTCCACCATCATGGTCGATGAGGTGAGTGCTGACTCGCTTATGAAACGTCATTATTCTTGGAGTAGATGAATGTGCCTGTTTTTTCAAAAGCCTATATGTTCATGATCAATTATTTTGTGACGATGCATTGAATTTGATTATCTTGTTCTCTTACAGTTTTATGTCCTTAGACAGCAAGAACAATGAGGTACATGGAATTCGAACATGTTTATTGTTAGTTTGTTTGTTTTTAGAACAAAATTCAATTATCCTCATCGCCACTCATTTGAACTAAGATGAAGATGTATTTTATCACACTAAGATAAATGTCCGAATTTATAAATCACAATTGAGAAATTTAGTTACCGGACAACTGCAGTCATTCAACAACATAAATGTAGCATCAAGATAAAGTGTAACCTAGTGTGTCAGGCGTGTCATCAACCGATATTACTAACTGGATTTCAGAAACGACATACCTGTAATTTATCATGTTAGTCATAATGATCATGAGTTTCAAAGCAGTTTATGAACCATCCTCGATTGACAGGTGTTCAGGGAGGTAGCCTACAAGGCAAGGAATCGCCAGGACATACTAGCTGGAGTTGACGAGTTCCTGGACCAGGTGACTGCGCTCCCACCTGGCGAGTGGGACCCGAAGATTAGGATTGAACCCCCTATGAAGGTCCCTCCTCAGGTAAAGTGAAATGATGTATCTGACAGGAATAGTAACCAGCGATTTGTGATATTTTTAGTAGAGGCAAAAATATTATTTTTAATGGATACTATGTATGTAAATCAGTAATATAAAATGTCATGATGAAGTCGAAGTATTTTTCACATCTTTCAAAGGATAAAGAAATTTCATATATATTTGCATGTTATATACATTCAGTTTGTATATGCATCTTTTGCCATCTGTCGGTTGAATCCAACTTTATCAATGAACCATTTTAGACTGCAAGAATGGTACCAAAGACTTTAGAAGCAGAAGAGCCCGAGGAAGAAGAAAGTCATTGTGACCCAACACTTCAGAGAACTGGCAGGTAATTGGTCTTAGGTGTAATTCATACGTAGACGGATACATAGTTCCACTGGTGATACAAATGACTACAGGACGAGGTGGTTAAGCGGTGGAGTTGGTCAAGGCTTATAAACCAGTTATATTGCACAGTTATGGACACTTATGCAACCATGGTGCGTCTAAAGTAATAATTTAATCTCAATTTAAAAAATAAAGCAGGTCAGAATGTTGCATTCCGAGTTCATTGATCCGAAAGATTTGGAATCAATATTTCCAACAAGAAAGAGATTTAATCTCACAGAACAGGTATTCATAGATGTCCACGGAGTCGGAAGATTTTTGTTTTCACTGAAACATTGTTCACAATCTACACGAAAATGTTCGTATTTTTGGTTCACGACGAAACGTATGTTTGCAGGTTATTTGGAGGGATGATAGAGGACATCAAGCGGAAACTGCCGTTCTACCCGAGTGATTTCAAAGACTGTTTGCATATCCAGTGTGTGGCCTCCGTCATCTTCTTGTATCTAGCAACACTCACACCAAACGTCACATTTGGTGGTCTGCTCGGTCAGGCTACCGATCAATATATGGTACGTCTTCTTTTAACCATTATTCTACTTATCTTATTTAGAAAAGATGTTATTGATCAGCTTAAGGCATGCTATGGTCGCTTCCATTATCTCTAACCCGTAGACTATAGATTAATCGTATTTCTTATAAAACCCACCTCGAAATTGTCGTCCATAAAAAAGTCATCTATTACCAACAACATTCCAATCTCTTACACCTTAGTGAAATTCTGTTGAACACTTTGAACTTATTCTAGATAATCACATATTGCACTCACATTTGAGATCATTTATGTTAAATTAAATAAAGTTGAATTCATGGGCTAAATTGCTTTGTAATTATCATCGTTTTGTCATGTACAAAAGGTACGTTACATTTTGAATATGCTGTGTATCACTTTCAGGGTACCATGGAGTGTATTTTCACGGCTTCTATCACTGGAGTGCTGTTTGCCCTGTTCGCGGGTCAGCCTCTCAACATCTTAGGTAGTACAGGGCCTATGTTGGTGTTGGAGATGATTCTATATCACTTCTGCCAGTAAGTATAATTACAGTGGTTTAATACGATACTTCTACCGTTCCATCCCGTTGAAAATAATCTTGGAGTTAATCCAGTGTTGTAGTACATACACTAAACAAACCTAACGATGTATCAGCATTACTCTATCATAAAAGATAACTACCCGATTTTTCAAAAACCTTTCACAATTTAGAATTTAGTTCTCTTGTTAATGATTAATTAAAACTAACCAATGGTATCCTTCAGCGACAACCACCTGGACTTCCTTCCTTTGCGATGCTGGATAGGGTTGTGGACTACCTTTATCATTCTTATCATCGTCGCATTCGACCTCAGCGCTCTGGTTAGATACATCACACGGTTTACCGAGGAGAGCTTCGCCAGTCTTATCGCTATCATCTTCATTGCTGAGGCCTTCAAGAAGCTGGTTGGTATCCTTAAGAAGGCTCCAGTCAACACCGACCCCGATGCTATCTTGGACTACAACTGCACCTGCTACCCACCAAACAGCACTGACAACGGCACCCTGTGGAACGGCACCATGGCGGAGTTCACCACAGCTGCTGCCCCTGCTGCAGGTTACCACATCGAAGGAGGACACGACATGGTTGACTCAGCCTTCAACGGGACAGTGGATATGATCATCAACTGGACCACTATCACCAACGAGGAGTGTGTAGAGAATGGAGGAGAGCTGATCGGCACAGGTTGTGACACCCCTCACTATATGGCCGATGTCTTCTTCTTCTCCGTCCTCCTCTTCCTCGGGACCTTCGTCGTCGCTTATGGACTCACAGCCTTCAAGAACAGCACATTCTTCCCAACCTTCGTGAGTTGAAGGCATATTATGACTCGAAAATTATGACAATATATAATATTATCATATTCGCTTAAATGAGAGACAATTAGTAAGAATCTTTTGTTATCAAACTTTTCAAACATAAAATTAACTTAGTCATAATCGTTTTTAAAATTCATAAAAAGTTATTTACTTAAAGCTAATAAGTTTTTAATTTCAGATTTGATTATTTGATATTATTTCCTCTAGGTGCGTCAATCCTGCGCTGACTTTGCTGTGCTTATCGCCATCCTCCTCATGGTCGGTATTGACATCGCCGTGGGCATCCACACTCCCAAACTCACTGTGCCCGAGAAGTTCAAGGTATTCTCATCGCTCACTTGTTCTGATTTGTTTGGTTTTGGGCAAAACAACTAATATAAGTCTTGGTACATTAACAGGAAAGATGTTGCAACATTCAGTTACATTTGTAAAGCAAATCTGGTCAACTGTAACCTCAATTCTGAAGTTCATTAAATAAATTATGAACAACTCAACTTTTCTGGTGAAGATAAATTACAACTCGGTTACGTGTTTGTTGAAAGAGACATTGAAGTTATATATTTAATCATCATAAGACACATTCCTGTTCAGACCATTACTCAAATTACTCCCAAGAAACTAATACTTGCATTCATCTATATCATTTGAATATAAATTTGTGTCATAAAAATCTTATCTTTTAGTATCCTCTTTACATATATACTAGAAAACCCCTTTTGGAAAATCCTTTTAACATCTCGAATATTGACCAAGTGTTTTCATAACCTTTTGATCACCTATAACCTGTTAATTAGTAAGATTAAATTCATAACACTTCGCCTGTGTCTACAGCCAACCCGTGATGATCGAGGGTGGTTCGTCAACCCATGGAGCGACAAGAACCCCTGGTGGTTGATCCTAGCCGCCGTGGTCCCTGCTCTCCTCGCTACCATCCTCGTATTCATGGATCAGCAGATCACTGCTGTTATTGTCAACAGGAAGGAGAACAAACTCAAGGTAGGCACGGACATGTCATCATAAATATCATAAATACAGTGACCACCACATCGTCATGGATCAACTTATAAACGTCTTTATCGAAAAAAATCAATGTTATCATGGAGACAGTAGCCACGTGTTTAGTAAGACATGCCTGACTTACGATTGTATGGCATAAGAAAATTGATTATTTTGCTAATTCATTTTCATAATTACTAAACCTCTGAATTTAAAAGGTTTCGCTTTATCAGTGAATGGAAGAGTCAATGCGTTCTTTCATACACTTTCTTACCAAGGGTGAAAGTATCCTGCCCAAAATAAATTAAAATGTTTTGATCTTCGCTGTACAGGAAAGAATTGGATCACATATGGTCATTTTGATTCAAACTCAGATAATACTTGTCATCCGATTACTCAAGGCCAGAGGATACAAGTCAAGTTATAGAAAAAGCATAATAAAAGTCTAAAATACTTTCTTTTGGTTTGCAGAAAGGCAGTGGGTACCATCTGGACATGTTCGTGGTTGCAGTGTGTATCGCTCTCTGTTCTCTCCTCGGTCTTCCCTGGTTCGTGGCCGCCACCGTGTCTGCTCTTGCCCACGTGATGAGTCTCAAGAAGGAGTCGGAATGTACAGCTCCCGGAGAAAAACCTACCTTCCTCGGCTGCAGGTGCGTCATAGTGAGCCACTGCTCTTCCTTAGGGTGTTTATGCAACCACTCTCGTGTTCTTGTGAAACACCTTCAATGTTTTATGTTTAAGATGAATATGGACGTCGTAGAAAGAATTGCTAGTTTCTGACAATGATCAGTGACATATTATATCATCGTGTATAATTTGATATACGAGCCATGATTAGGGTATCGAAATTATTTAGCCAAAGGCAAATCCTAATGAATGTTTGTAGTGGGTTGATATATTTTTTGAGAAGTTGATTTTGATAATATTCAATATTTCTCCATGTTTTCCCCACTGCTCAATAATAGGATAATTAGATAAGAGATCGATATAGTCAATAATTCAAAGTCTTATGACATAATGGCAAAGTACTGAAATATATGCTGCAAACTGCAACAAATGCATATTACCACTTCAGAGAACAGCGTGTAACAGCCCTGATGGTGGGTCTCCTCAGCGGTCTCTCTGTGCTCTTCACTTCAATCCTTAAGGTCAGTCACCATCGTAACTTTGTTTAATTTCAGTAAATGTTTTCACAGCTTAAAGTAGTTACATGAACTATGTGCACCATTCTTCACATAGTCATTAACGACAATATAACTGATAATATAATTGTGTTGTGTTAAACATAACAATATTACAAATACTTTTTTAAAATGTTTTCAAAAGAAATAAACAAAATGATATTTACATAAAGATAATGATTCTTTCTTTCAGTTCATTCCTATGCCTGTGCTGTATGGTGTGTTTTTGTATATGGGTGTTGCTGCCCTCAAAGGCATGCAGGTAAAGCTTCCAAACGGCTGTGTTTTCATAACGAAACCAAAGGATTATAATTAAATGCATGATCGTTGATGACTGGAATAATTTCCCATATGTGAATATGGTTTCTTTTCAAGTTCAGTATATTTCAATCAGTTATCAAAGAAACATGTGGGATATGATGTTTTCATTGTTGTTGAAATTAACTGGAAACGACTTACTTTGTAATATGATTTGAATACAGAAAATAAAAATCTAACAATTAAAATGGGGCAGCTGGTCCTGTGCATAGTTCAGTTGACCGCAATTAATGAAGTTCAGCGGCTCGGGTGCGGCTCGCCTAATGGATGGATGAATTTTAGTTTTTAAAAGACGTTTATCTTCACGTAAAGGTAAACCCTTGAATAATGAAAAATAAAATGCCTCAAATTATTCTTTTTCAGTTTATCGACCGCGTTTTCCTGATCTTCATGCCAAAAAAATACCAGCCCGACTTCATCTACCTGCGACATGTGCCGCTCAAACGCGTGCACCTGTTCACTTTCATCCAAACATGTTGTCTGGCCGTGCTCTGGGTTATCAAAACCATCAAGTCCATCTCTATCATCTTCCCTATCATGGTATGTGTTCAAGGGATTGTATATAATGAACTTAAGATGTTTCTATCGATATATATATATATTGAGATTTCACTTATCTTCCTATTTTCAAAAGGAATAAGTGTCTACCCACTGTCTTCTGAAAACAATTGTATTAGATTTTACAAGACAAAGTTGTATTACTATCTGCTCATATGATTTTTTCGCAATTAAGTCTACCTTCTACCTCGCTCTGAAGTTCAGTTAAATCTGCCGTCACAAAAAGGATCGTTGAACCCTGAACATTTAAGGTTGCTCTGCCACTGTGTGTTGTTTGTTAAATGATATCGATAAACTGCAACAATTTCACTTCATATGATAAAATATGGTGTTTGTTACTGTTGTAGTAACTATCGGCTTCACAGAAACTTTGGCTTCTTCTATGTTTCAGGTGTTGGGTACCTGCTTTATACGGAAAGCCCTTGACTACATCTTCACGCAGCACGAGCTCAAGTGGCTGGATGATTTGATGCCGGAATCTAACAAGAAGGCCAAGGAAGATGCCAAGAGAAAGGCATTAGAAGAAGTGAGTTATCTCCCTTGAACTAGTCAAGGCATTTCGAACTACTGTAACTGAAATTTAGCGCCAGTAATTATATTTTTTTTTTTTATCACTTTATTTCTTTTATGAGGGTACCGTACAAATTCATTTCACATACATTGTCAATATTTACAATGGATATTTTCAGATACGCCTGACTTGGATTTATATAGTATACATATTCATCAATATATTATAAAAGTTATATGGCATATATCCACAACTATGAACGGTGTCGGATTGACATTTATCATTGATCCAACATGTTAAATACATTTTCTTTCTAAGTAAAATAGGCAACAAACAGAGGAGACTTTTCAGGAATATTCTATGTAAAAAGACTGTGGCAAGAAGACCAAAATGACATGAATTTTTCGTATCTACATTCAGTATAGAGTATCTGCTTACTGACGTTATAAGTTTCTTGAAGAACTGTTTTCAAACCGTTGATATGAGGAGTTTTGTTTTTGCATTTACAGCTGTATATAAAGTGTTTGGTTACAATAAAGATCAGATTTAGAACGTCGTTTCTTTTTTCTTTGTATCCAAACAGTATATGAATTATATTTGGCTCCAAAGTTACGTCAGTTTTACATCTGATCCATTCACATAGGTGATGCCACAGACTTCTTACATGTTCACAATCAAATAACAGATGTTTTATAGTTTCATTTGAGCTATTACAGAATGTACATCTCGGAGAATTCTGTAGTTTATATATAAATGCACTTTTATTCGTTGTAAGTATTCTATGAATTATTCTGTATTGAAACCATCTTAACTTGTTACTAACTGTACATCGAAAAGGGATACTGTTGTATATTTTCCATTCTATTTCATCTATTTGCGACCCAATGTCAATTTCCCATTTTCTTTCGCTACTGACTTGATTGTTTGACGAATCTGATTTTATCAAGTTCATGTAATAGTCTTTACATCCTTTAGTTGACTTGAAAAGAATTTTTAAATTGTCAGGAATAAAAGGCATATCGAGTTTCTTTTTGATATTCCATTCATTTTTCTTAATGTATTTCCTTAAACAATGAATTAAACCTGTATATTCCAAGAAGTTTGTTTTCAGGTGGTATATTTCTTGAAATTCAGAAAAATTGAGAAATGTGCCATCTGTTTTCAAAAGGTCATTTATGAATCTTATATTTGCTGTCAGATAGTGTTTAAGCAAAACCGGTTTTTGGTCTATCAATAGACTGTCATGAGTCCAGAGATACTCACTTCGCGCATCGTTTACAGTTATTTTACTTTTTAATTTTGCCCATGCATCGAACACATCTTTCCAGAAAGCATTTCTTATATTTGGTATAATATCTCTTTTAAGATAATTTGATCCCATCTCTATTGGATTTAAAGCAGTAGCTGGTAAAAAACATTTAGCAAGATGATTCAACTTACTATTCTTAGTATACAATCTTCGAATCCAGGAGATTTTTTGGGATAGTATGGTTTCTAATATTAATGGTGCCTTTAATCCCCCGTTTTCATAGTTTTGTATGATTAATTTTCTTTTTACTTTGTCGGGTTTACCTCTCCAGATGAATAAGAAACATTTCTGTTGTAATTTATTGATCAAGTCTACCTTTGGGTTGGGAATTGATGTAAAGAGATGGTTTAGTGTTGGTAATATAAGACTTTTAAGTACGGTTATTCTACCCATAGGTGTGAGATCCCTCCGAGACCATTGTGTCATTTGGCTATCTACCTTCTTAAGCTTATCTTTGTAATTTCTTTCTACCATTTCTGCCACATTATGTTGAAATTGAATACCGAGAAGGGTGAACGGACGTTGTGTCCAATCCATGCCAAGTGAGTCACAATATTTTGTTGATGAGTATTTCATTGATCCAATCCATATCACTTTGGTTTTTTCTATGTTCATTTTGAGGCCAGAAAAAGATGCATATTCATTTAGTATTTCTATCGTCGCCCTAAAACATTTTTCAGTTCCGTCAAGAATAATTGTTGTATCGTCGGCAAATGTCGTCAAGAGGTATTCGAGATCAAGCATTTCAATACCTTTGATATTTTTATGTGTTCGTAACATATGTGCGAGTATTTCAGCGCAAATTAAGAATATGTAAGGTGATAGAGGATCGCCTTGTCTGCAACCTCTTGTAATTTTGAAAAAATTTGATGCGAATCCGTTAACTAAAACACTTGAGGTTATGGCTTTGTAGAAAGTTTTTATCCATTGTTTAAGAGATGGTCCAAAATTGAAAAAATCCAGGCAGCTATCGATAAATTTCCATTCTACTGAATCGAATGCTTTTTCAAAATCAATAAGTATTAGAATTCCTGGTTTGTTTACAAAGTCCGTATATTCCATTATATCTTGTACGAGTCTCGTACATTCTCCTATGTATCTGCCCTTCATAAAACCCTTTTGGTCTTCACTAATGATTTTCGGTAAAACATTTTTAATACGCGCAGCTATAGTTGCTGACGCTATCTTATATGACGTATTAAGTAAGGATATTGGTCGATAGTTTTTAATGAATTCTTTTGACTTTTCCTTTTTGGGTATGCATGTGATTAGTCCTTGTTTCTGACTAACTGATAGTTCACCTTTTTTAAAGGCAGTATTTAGTGAATTTATCAAAAAAGAGTGTATGTCCTTCCAGAAAAACTTATAAAATTCAGTTGTGAATCCGGATGGGCCAGGACTTTTTTCATTTTTCATATTCCTAAGGGCGTTAAGAACCTCTGTATATTGAAGTTCCCCTTCTAGGTTATTTGAGTCTTCCTTAGACAATTTTGGAATATCTTTATTTTTGAATAGCATTTCAAGATTTGCATCTTTTACATTTTTACTTGTATATATATTTTCATAGTAGGATTTTACATGTTGAATTAATCCGTTTGTATCAGTAATCAATTTGTCCTCAGTTTCTAGTTTAGTAATAGCTTTGTTTAGAAAATTTTGTTTTTCTAATGACAGAAAGTATTTAGTTGGTTTCTCTCCCTTTTCAACACATGTTGCCTTCGATCTTAATAATTATATTTTACCAAGATACTAAAAGAGCTTCAAAGATTAAGGCCCAATTTTTAGATTTTCGATGTGTTTTAGTTTTTACGAAAGAGAGTATTTTACTGAATAACTTAAATGTTTACTTTCACAACTTGCAATTGATCTTCAACATCATAACAAAAACACTCCGGGGATTTTATTTTAAGTGCCGAAAGTATCCTGACTTTATAACGCTCGTAACAGTATAGTTAAAATGCGTCTTCCTGGTTTTTTGTAGACTAAGTTGAAGTCTATGGAATTTATTTTGTAAACAATATAACGCTCTGTTTTCTGAATGTACATGTCTGAGTTCTTTGATTTAATAAAATCGATATTTTCTTAATGTAGATCCTAACTTCGCCAAACATTTCATTCCGCTTAATTACCATTTCAATCTTCTCCGTGCATGTGACCAATGTTAATCATTAGATGTATACCATGTCTTTTCTGCAGGCTGAGGACCTACTGAGAAGCGACTACGATGACAAGATGATGGACGTCAAGTATCACCAGACCTCGCTAGGAGACAAGTTTGCACCGAAAACCACGCGGCGGGTGAGCATCGACACTGATAGGGTTAATATCTCCGAAGAGATGTCAAAGACGGCTATTTGGACGCGGATGAAGTACGACACGGAGGAGGGGAGGTAATCAGTCTTGTGTCTGTCTACTTCCGTTCTGGGCTATTGGAACCTCCTATCTGCTTAAAGGACGCATGGGGTGCTAGCTTCTTCTTCTCTTGGTGATAGAGCACTTCCTGCATGCTGGTGTAGTCTAGAGTCTATGTATGTTTCTCAGGTCTTTCAGATGTGTCTCCTTTAAGTATCTCTCTAGTTGTTTATAAAAGGCTAATCTTTTCGTGTCTTCTTAATGCCGTGTTCCCACTCCTTCGTTGTCATTTCTGCTAATATGTAGCCTTTTCTTCCTCGAAGTGTCATTTGCCTATTTGCTTCGTGCTTCGCGATCTTTTTGATTGTCCGAGCGCCATGTTTCAGTTCCTTTACCCCTTACAAACAATGTGCTACTTATACTCATTCTCGTTTACGAAGTTCCTCCAGATCTCTATCAGCGATAATAGTTTTGTCTTGTGTTTCGGGTTTCAAACGCATATAGTGTTTACAGTTCTTGAACTTCCTCTTTCAATGATAGTCTATCCTTGCCCAACAATGTATACAAATTTATCCATTTTGTCATAGTGTTGTATTATCGCCATGTGATCAAGATGTCTTTGAATTGCCCTCTTATGTTCATTCTTTTTTTATTTCCTTGAGTATGGTATCCTACTAGCTAATGTCATCCATCCGACAATATGTATTTGTAGATGTATAGATGTATTACCAATGTTTTCTCTCTTTAGGGAAGCACGTTCGGCTTTGGACCAAGAGGTCCAGGGTTCGAATCCCGTAAGTCTCTCGGCAGTTTTGTCTCCAGTAGAGAACTGTTCTACATGCAGTAAAATTTGGGTGCAATGCTTCACTGAAATTCACCGCTGTACCACCCATGGCTCAGTAGTGTAAGCCACCACAATGCATACATGTAGCCCCATTAGTGTTGCGGGCTTTCTCTCGACAGTAATACTTACAGCCGTTATAAATACTCCTGAAAGCGGCTTTAAAACCCAAGGTCACCTCACGAAGCATTTCTTTCTTGAATGGCAGTCGTAGTTTAAGTACCTTCGGATCTATGGCATTTACTGTTTTCAAACATTGTTATCACATAATCCATGATCTTCGCATGTAACTTAATTACAATGTTGAACACTAAAATGTATCAAATGTCCTTGTCGCTTGGTCATAATCTCCAAAACCGTGGTGTAGTATGTTCATATATTGAATGTGTAACCCGTGAGCAGACTGGATGTTAATGTATCCTCCCTTAATCTTTTAGACACCTTTGTGGTTAGGGTGAAATATGGGTTAGAGACATATAGGTGTAGCTGTATCATGTATGTATGCACTGAGCTCACTCTGCTATTGTGATTCCTTCTGTATACACTCCTTACCTCCTCTTTCTTTACTCGGAGATGGTATTGCTTGTAGTGGGAGCTAATCACGTGGTGTATAATCCGATTTACTTGTAAATAGAGAGAGATTTGGTTAGTAATAGAAAACAAGTATTTAACCTTAGTTGCATAATGGTGAGTGGTTCAGCTGGGGAAAGTTTCATGATGATCTTTTGTCCAACGTGGCAAAGGTAAAAGTCATGTAAGAGGCACAAGAACAGTGAACCAACTTTCTTGGTATAACCTTGAATGCGCGAGCAGTTGTTATTCAGCCTTGCCTAAATTTCCTTCAAGCTTGCCTTGCACCCCTCAAACCTTGCCTCTCGGCTCTACCAGCCTGTTGACGTCCCTCTCACTGTGCTTCTTGGCCCTTCTACCTTGCCTCTTGGCCTTACCACTTTGCCTCACCTCCCTTCAAATTTGCCTCTTGGCCCTTCTACTTTGCCTCTTGGCCTAACCACCTTGCCTCACCTCCCTTCAAATTTGCCTCTTGGCCCTTCTACCTTGCCTCTTGGCCTTACCACCTTGCCACATGGTGCAACTACATTGTCCAGCGCCCCTTCCACCTTCCCCTGAGGTCCCTTCAACCTGGCCTTGTGGCCCTTCCACGTTGCCCCGCAGGCCTATCATGTATATCTCGGCCCTACCCTCTTGGCTCATGGCTTTTCATCTTGCCTTGGACCCTTCCACCTTGCCTCTAGGCCCTTCCGCCTTGCCTCACATCCCCTCAACCTTGCCTCTCAGCTATACCTCATAGCTCGCACAATCGCATGGTGACATAATAGTTCCTGTGACACCGTTACTCGTAGACGGTAAAGGGTTTCTTCCTCTTCCATTATTATATCTTTCAAAAATAGATAATTTCCTTAGTCAAACGGATTATTACTTATATTCATATATGTAAAAACATCGTCCATACAGCTGCATTCCTAATATTTTATTCCTCTTCTCTGTAATTTCGATTTGAAGCATGCTGTAAAAGAGTTTCTGTTAACCCAACTTAAATTACTTCAAGCTTCAAAAACTTATCAAGTTATTAGACAATCGGGTATTTTTAGTTTTTGTTTTACTATAATGCGTCAGAGGTAATCAAAATAAAGTGATTTTTGCGCTAAGATGCAATGATAGGTGAATAGACTTTCACTATCAAGTTGCAAATGCAAGTCATTTTGTTAATTATGATTTCAGAAAAAGATAGAAACAATACTGTCCCTTTTTTTCGTTTTTATTTGTTCAATTTGAAAATAAGTTGTAGAATTGTGAAACGTCAACGTTCTGGTTTTGAACTTTCAGATCGCGACGGACCAGGTCTGAAAAGCCCTCAGACAAGAAACCAAACTTCTATATGGGGGACGAGCAGGAAGGGAAAGATAGAGAGAGCAAGATATGAACACTCTCTGAATCTGCGTTTTAGTTTTCATCAAGAGATATAGATACATATATCTTTTCTCTTTTCATTTCAAGCATATTTTCAAAGAGAATACTTTCTGGAAAATTACATTGTTAAATGCAATTTGACAATGACAATTATTTTTGAAACATTGAATTGGTCTTTCCAGATGTAGTGTCATTTATTTTCAAATTATCCATTTCTTTTACCAAAGCTTAACTGATACTTTCGGATATGAATCTGAAAGAAGGAATTCTGCCTTAAGCTTTTTATTTATTCGACCTGCGTATAGGCGTTGAGGAGATCATATATATCTCCGATTAACATCTTATTGCTGTTTATTAATCGAGTCAAATCAAGATTATTTCAATGCAATGTACATTTCAATAACGCCTATCAAGTGCCTTAATGCAACCAGAATGATATTGCTAAAATGAAAAGTTACTTAGCTTGATATGTTGTGTGAACAGGCACTACTAAGGGGAAATAGTATTTGTTACTAAAACGCTTGTAGATTTATATCAGTACATTAATAGATGCATATAAATTTATTTAGATTATGATGAACATACTGGCTATTTCTTCACATGACCACATAAAACCATATTTTAGATGTAAATAGGATAGTTTCTTAACGTATCAAAATATTACATTGGTATTTTAATCATTTTCATAAGTCCATCTTTGATATTTAAATATAGTAAAATATCAAATTCAGCCATGACTAGTACGGACAATCACGTTTGTATGTAAAGCGTTAGGCTTCATGTCAATAAGCTTACAAAGAATTTGTTTTTAAATTTGTCTACATAAGCAAGATATAAGCAATCAATTGTAAACATTATGGACAAATACATTGTATGACAAGATCGATCTGGGTTACATTATGAAATATTAACAGATTCTAAACTATATTTATCACAGATTTCAACATGTTACCCGGATGTTAATGGTTGTAAATATTTTAAATAATAAAATTATTTCGAAAATACTCATGCTTGTTAAATAGTTTTCACTTGGAAAAAACATCCTTTTGAAGATAATATCTATGCATCGTCAAGCACATGTTCATACATTGTTATTGTTCATGTCCGTGCTGCTTCCATGAGAGCAGAAACTATCGATTGAATGCAGCTTTCCTATTGGACTAAAATACATCCATCTAAAAACATTATGTGAAAACACTCTTTGGATAAATATGCATAAGTAAATTATGAAACCAGGATGATGATTTCGTTTGTTATGAAATTGTGTCAAGTAATTATGCACTGACCGAGAACTAGTCGGTCTGGTCCGAAGTGCAAATGCTTATCTTGCGATTTGGATATTTGTAATGTATCATAAAAGGTTTTTGGTGGCAATGTGAATTGTTCAGGTGAACGTTTTGAATGAAGATAGAACATGTTGGACGCAGATGGATGTTCGGAGAGGTAGTAGAGGCTCCACGGACACGGCCAAAGTCAAGGTTTACTTTACAGCAATAATTCTGCATTTTCACCCTGATACAAGACTATTTATCAATCCTATCATTCTCAATTTATTGAGACGTATACAGCCAAATATATATACCTAATGCATCGTTTTAATGGTACCCTAATGGGTAAACTATTGATTCCCAAATCCTCAAATTAATTGCTCTGACACTCGTCTTGAATAATACAAAATCAACCATCTGTAAAGAATTATAAGTGATAAATTGAAACGAGTTCGTTAAGATCTTGAATGGGGAAATTATTTTATGTCTCCAAAAAATCGAATAGGTAACCCGGTTTGTTTACCATGCATGTATATCCACAAGGCTACGAAGGGATGTGTTACGAAGCTCTCTGTGAATTTTAACCGGGTTCTCCACTAAAGGGGTAAAACAGGAAAAGAACGTGGAGTACATGGGTAATGTGGTAAGAGCATGTGCAACGCCGGAAGTAACTGACATTTCATTGGGCTGCAATGAAGCAATTCCATGATGTCGGTAGCTGAGTATTTCATATTTGATGAGTCCCGAATGATGCGATATGAATAAAATTATGTGCAAAGTAAGGGAAGAATATCCAAAATTCAAAAAGTATTTGAGATCAAGCATGAATTCGATGAACTGCATTTGTGTAGTTGGGAATACTAGGAAAATGATCATCGGACCAATATATTTTCCAATAATTCCTTTTTAACCCCAAAACTACCACCTCCTTTTAGAATCGATACTAAACGGTAAACATCTAAGATACATGAAGGGATGGGTAGGGTTCGTAAATAAACTAACGGCTAATCGATGATGCTCGTGACATTTTGAATGTTTTATCTTGGCCATCGCTCAATGTTCAAACAGACACACTGTATGTTACTCTGTTTTATTTTACAACGCATACACATCAGATCCAAGAGGAGTCCTCTCAAAGGTTACGCACGTCAAACATTCTACAGCTTAGAATAAGAATGATTATTGATTAATTGCTAGACCTTTTTATAGAAAGATATTTTATTCATTAAAGAAGAGGATAGGGTACAATTTATACAACTTCAAAGCCCTTTCCAGATGTTTGCATCATTTATCTTTAAAAATTGTGCAAGAGGCGGACAGGTATATATACAAAAGAAATTAGTGAAAGCGTTTACTTTGAGAGATATAAAAACGTACAAATTTTAAAACAAAGTCTATCGTCCACTGCGCCATAAATCAACCGGCCTTTACTTCGGAAATGCCTTTGAGTAATTGAATTCTTATATATTGCATTTTATTCAAACATGATATTTAATAATTTTCCTAGATACTCTATTTTCCAACTACATGTTTTAACTTAGAAATAGAATTTGAATAAAATCATGTAACAAGAACTGTTACTTAAGGAATGAGTATTGAGATGATATTCTTTCACTTTTTAAATGTTATAAACCCATGCAGTCATTCTGTTGTCCATTCTCTCCCAACAGAGGAAGCTCCGTCATTACCTGTATATGAATTTATGACTAAGCTACCTCTGTGGGGAGAGAATGTCTGTTGTCTGGTTAGATCAAACATATGCTATCAGATGATCAATTTCCTTTTTCACAATACAATTAAGAAAATAACTTTGTGTAAATAAAGAATTGACAAACAACGTTTGGAGCACGGTTCCTGGTAATCATACAGCTGCATTCCAAAAGTTTGTTCACATACCTGAATATACTAGTGCAAATATCATGTAATTTGAGATGCATTTGATGTATCGTAGCATTGCGGAAAAGAAACGTATAATATTGAATTTTCAGAACACATATGAATATCCATTCTTCTTTAAGGCAAAGGTTTATCGTACCCCACAATTACCCGTAACAGTTTTGGCAGGTCATTGAAGTGACACTGACACTTATTTTTATTTTTCTCCATAAAATCCTTTTTAAGTTATCAACTTCTTTAAAAACTAGTCACGTTTGTTTCTCAGCACAAAGTCAATGTGATTATGTTGGTTTTAACCTCAGAGAGTCGATATGGGACATTTTATTTGGCATTTAACGGAATCGAAATTTCGAAAATGTGACCCCTGCTGTCAATATCAATAAGCCAAAATTCGATTTTTTTTTCATTCATGGACAGTGGGTGATCCATTGTTAGTCTTGCTGAAGTTTTTCTTTTGACGTTGAAACGAAACCAAAATAACATATATTTGCACTACGATTCAGTGGTAAGTGAACAAACTTTCGATATGCAGCCGTATGTTTAAACAGTGTGAGTGTTTTAATCTAACTTAGTTTTGTACCTGAATGAACACCAGGATCTGTAAACCGTTTGCAAGTGTCAGTTTTTCATAACTCTACTACCAACTGTTTAACCAAATATCATTACATTCAGGGGATTGAAATGGATATTGCTAGAATCAAATGGTTTGTTTGAACTTGGCGATGCAATACCTCTCAGACACAACCCACCAATACAGTCACATATCAATCGGTTGCGTAAGGGTGTAAGTAGGATACCACGAGTACTAGAATATCTTAGTCATACACCATTAAGAACCACGATTAAGTTTCCTCATAAGATGATGTTTCTCTGAAACAAAACCTTTCATTTTACCGAGTTAAATTAGAGACGGAAACAATGTTATCCAGTATAACAACTCACTGCACTAATAATTGATCGTACCGGCGTCAGAGTAACATTTAAAAAATGCAATTGCTGAAATAAAAGAAACATATATTAATCACGTAAGCTTAGATTCGATAGTATAAAGTCGTACTATAAAGGCGGGAATTTCTTGGTCAACTTCGTAATCCATTTCTACCAAGTTGTTTGACGAATGTGCCATTTCATCAATCAACTGAGTCGCCAATTCTATAAATTATACAAAATGTTTGCTTTTCAGCGTACATATACCTTTTCAATTTATTTGTAAATATTGAAAATAAGTATTAAGCTGTCAGTTTGTTTACACGAAGAACATTAGCGCTTGCAAATGGGGCGACAATTATTCTATGTTGATCATAAAACAAGTTTTGAAATATTGAAAAGATATTCAGGTAACCTTGGCTGTTCAATGCGGCTTCACTCTTTTTACTTAAGAATTTAAACAAAACCATGTAGTTACCTTTCAAGAAGAGTGAAGTGGTGTCTGCAATTTCAATCTGTTGGTATAACTGATTGAAGGCCATTGATTGGCTGAATATATTAAGAGCAGCAGAGTCAGGAAAAAGCAGCACCGTTGTGACGACAATCTTATTGACACAATAACTTCAGCAGAACTACATTAGTATTGTAAAGCTGTTCTCATACTAACAACAACTTTATTCTATTGATAAGAATTAAATTTTAAAAATTCACTTTTACAACGTTCTCACTGTAACTGTTGTTGAAAGATTATTCTTTCTATGTACGTGCGAGACAGTATTTTATATTTTGAGTACGGTGCAGTCGATTCCCGCTCCGTTGAATTCATCACATCAAGCATATTTCATTATAAAAGATATATAATTGAACAGCATTGATCGTCATTGTAAAAGCGTAGGCCTTTAATGGAAGATCTTGAATAAAAGATGAAAGATAGAAAATGTTAATAGAAAAATTAATTCCACAAACGGGTAACCTCCAAATCGTGCTGTTTCTGTGATACCAGATATTCATCAGCGGGTTATTGTGGTATCTGATATTGATTGCTTTCTACCATAACAATCGAGTACAAGATATTGACAAACTGATATACAATAACAGTATTTTGTTCTTATTACCAAGAAATGACATTAAGGTAGACTTGTGACAACTTGAGGCTGACTATCATTATCCTAGTTCAGGGCCTGCTTTCACAAAGCTCTAAGGTGATCGTAAGTCCTTAAGGTAGCCTTAGTGCAATGTTAAAGAATGGGAGTTAAGGTTAACCTTAGTTAAGGTTGCTTTGTGAAAGCAAGCCCTGATCAATATAATCTTTTCTTCGAGATCTATGGGTGACTAAATCCTTCACCGTTGTTGGCAATTCCTAAATCCTAATCAAGTTCTTATCAAATCGGCAGACACGTCACGTGTGATCCATATTCTTATAGCTTGACTTGTGCTACATAAATCAGAAATTTGAGAAAATAGTCCACACTGCCGTTCTCAGTCGCAAAAATGCTGAAATACGTCACTGTGAATATTGATTTATCTCTTTTAAACAATAAATGTGTAACGTGTGAGTTTGAAAAAGTATGTCTTCTGTTAAACCAGCAAACATGACAAACTATTGTATATAATTATTACAAACAGCGAGTTTAATGTTACTCTATAAGGCATACTACTACTACTACTACTACTAATAATAATAATAATAATAATAATAATAATAATAATAATAATAATAATAATAATAATAATAATAATAATGATGATGATGATGATCTATGTAAGTATCCTCTACAGAATAGAGTAGTCAAACGAAGAAAGCAGCTTATAGATGAATTCGGCTTCATAATATCCAAGCGAGTAGAGGATAATGATCGGCGGAATATTTACGAAGTCAACTGATTCCCTAGGAATCACAAGCCCATTTAAAGATAATTTAGCTTATTGAAGCCTACAGTTGTCTGTCTCAGGTCATCAAGAAATACACGGAAATCTCTAAAATAAGCCAGGTTACACAACAAAACTAAACCAAGTGTCTGACATTTTAAAAAGGTAAACACTGTTAAACAAATACGAATACGAAAAGGATCAAATAGATGAAGGCTTCAAGGTTAGAAGGCGTTTTAGAGATTCTTGAAGTTTAGACTTAATGACAACCTGAGCCTGGGTCCTCAAACGACAATGCTACCCGTCATATACATCTCAAAATCTCACATTTCACCATAGACGGTTCTCTCTGACAGTATAAAATCGTTTTGTATCCGATTGGCAATATAAAACATTAAGGTTTTAATCCATAAGGTGGAAAAGGATGTTATCAGGGTACACATTCAGGAAAGGTTGCCTTGGTGTAGTCTGGCGTAAAAGTGCGATCTACTTCCATATAAAACATCGCGTCACTAAAATGAGGTTCCATAGGTTTACATTGGAGACAACTTGCGAAACACTCACCAGTTATAATCAAACCGTTGTTCAATCTGGTTACAGTGGTATCATTGTTCCATTTAAGACTATCCAGCATTTTTACACCGGTTCCAGATGTGTCTATCCTAAAAGAACCAGTTTCGGTAGCATTGCACGTTAGTTTAGCCCTACAATCTCCAGTTCTGCCAAAGTTCGACCACAGACCGTCAGTCTCGGCAAACGTGTGGTCGCCATGTTGGATTCCGAATTTGAGGAAATTAAGTTTGACCTTCCTGAACGTCGTCTTTCCTCTGTGTTTTCCTGACCAGAACGGATTGCATTTCTCAATGTCGCGTTCAGAGTAGAATGAGTAGTTCTCGCCTTCTAATGACAAAAAGTTTGTCGGTGTGTCTGACTGCATATTATGACAATAAACCTTGAGGTAAGTACCGTTAGCTTGAACTGGTTGCACCCAGTACTCGCCGTCACCATAGTTACGGTTGCATGCCTTGACACTCCAGCAAGAAGCAAGTTTGAGACATTTGAAAGAGCTCCAGAGACCGTCGGACAAACACACTCGCTCCCCTACTGGTCCGTAACCCACGTCACACTCATAGCTTAACGTCTCATTCACGTCCCAGTACGTCTTGTGATCTTCTAGCTGGACCATATAAAAGCGAATATTGTTAGTCAATTGAAAATTTTAACATCTTCGTGATGACAATTTGTTCTTTTCTCCTAAATCCTGAATCAAATAAAGCGGTAAAAAGTAACTTTAGCTCATTATATAGAAAGATAGAACCATTGACTCTGTAGCTCATCGGGATATCTATAATTCATTTATAAATGGTTACAGAATCATATGAGCTGCCATGGGTTCATAAAAAGCCATGTATTTTAAACCTCATCAGCCCAGGATCTATACACAAGATTTAGCTTACTCGGCCTTTACTACAAGTAGACCCAAACAAATGTTAAGAATGTTTACCCTTATCTTGGGTCTATATAAGAATCCCCTTCACATATTGAGTCTGCACACAAGTTTTCAGCTTTTTGAGCCTTTTGCCTTGAGAGGAAGATGAAAATAGTTGTTTTGAGTTCGGCCCCTGTTGCCCTACTTACTTACTCACAGGGTCACCAAAGCAACAAATTAAGTACACCATTAGTCAAGGAGTCTGTATACAAGATTTCTTGAGCCTATGCATATGGTTCTGAAGGAGAAATGAAATAGTGGAACATGTGCATTTCCCTTCACTTTTCCTATTTTCAAAAAAAAACAAATGTGAAGGGAGGCCGCATCTGGGCACTTCCGTCTTACGATGACGCAATAAAACTCGCTTTTCACTAATTGAAGTAACGTAACTCTAATTAAGAAGGTGAGATACACGTAATTCCACATTTAAATTGGAGGTTTGTAATTTATGAATACGTTACGAGTGATACTTACCGATGTCACTTTATGAGTATGTTTATAACAGCACTTATTTCGGAGCCTGATATGTCTATGTGGATTGCCTTGTTATATATTGTTTATGATCTGTATCGATGTCTCCCGTGCTTGTGATAACTGGATACTAAACGAGAAATTGAAAAGTCTTCCACTGAACTAATCACATTTAACGTCTTCCACAGGTAAAACGATCAAATATTTGTCTTCGGATATAATGAAATATAACATAAATTATTTCCAGTTTTCAATAACAAATCATTCATCTATAACAGTGTTATGAACAACCAAAATTTTCTCTATGGATACAGAGAAATATTTTTCCTGTTAAGAGTTATTTGTCCTGATTGTCCATTTTCCTAAATCAATAAACACAAGAACGCAGGTAATTATCATTATAATAGATAATAAATGAATGTATATTATTTTAATCTGTTTATTCATCGAGGTGCTCATTTTGGTCGCTCGCGGCTATCCGAGTGCAGCTAAGCTTCATGCATGCATTGCCAAACCGTATGACGATGTTGTGAGTCTTATTAAAGAGCCACTCCGTGAGTTGTTGGAGTCATATATGCCAAACTGAATCAATGGTGTCATTTGATCACGAAGCATCGACTGTTACCAAAAAGAAACATTTTAAAGCTAAATTGTTTTGTACAGTGACAATATGAAGGTAGAACGTCGCAATTATGATCGAAAACTGGACAGTGGCGCGCGTCAAATAGTCAAACGTAATTTTGGAGACTTACCTTAAACAGTCAGGAGGGCAGTTAGGAGTTGATAGTGTTTGTTAGGTTATATAACTAGTATCCATGTATATTGTATGTGATATCTACACCTCTGTGCATTTATAAGGCTGTTTTAAGATTTTCTTTGAAAACCAGTATTTGTCATATATATGTCTTTTGGACATGGAAAGTTAAGATGTTTTGATTGATATCACTAATATGACATTTAGGTTCGTATGAAAGGTAAATAATATGTTACGAAAATCACGAAGTGGCTCTTTAAGGGACAATAAGTATTTAACTTTGGTTTGATATATCAAACGGTCGCAATGTTGGTTTTACTTAAGAAATACTGACTGTCCTTGAAATTATCTTCTTATGAACTTTAAAGCCATGAAGATGTGATTTTTATCGAAAACCGAGCAAAAGACTAGCGCTCAAACGTGGAATTTCGGATACTTTTCCCTATCCGATTTGATAATCAATTTCATTAGATTTCATAATTCTTGTGATCAGAACGTGGAATATCGGCTTTTAGAGTACACTTGCTCGTTTGCCAGAAAATATGAAATGTGTCAGTTTTGATTAATTGGGATTGTTATGCTAAAGTTCAATGCATGTTTAAAACTATGTTTTGACACTTATCGAAGGTAAATGAAATGTATCAGAGGGACACAGAGTACATGTATGTTGTTGGAGGTATATATGTCTAACTTCACAAATGGTGTTATTTCATCGATAAGTAGTGGTTTTTTTCTGAAAACCAACATCTCAATTCTTATCAGTAAGCACAGTGACAATACATGGGAAAAAACTTCGAGATTTTTAAAATTTGCAATGGGAACAAGAACATGTCACAATTTTGGTATTTAAGAGATAAAGATTCAATCTAAAAAGGCGATATGAAGCCATATAAAAAATCATACTACATAGTTTTTGTCACTTTAAAGCTATTCTATGTCACTTCATGTTTTTGTAATCATAGTAAGGTTTCTCTCAGTTATCTGTACTTCCCACTGAGTATTTCATTCATTGTTACTTAGCTCTGTGAATGTAATAAAACGTGAAACATGCAGAAACCGATGTCAATCTCAAATAACGATCGATCGCAACTGAATCAATAATCTTAATGCCGTTTTCATTTTATTCAATTACCACTGTTGATAAAAGGACAATAAAACTATGAATGCCTCTATAAATTATTCAATTCCTATACAGTCAATGTTTTTTCAATACTCAAAGGCCATAGGCATTTAGTACATAGAACAAAATAGAGCAATTTAATATACAAATATAAATAATGATGTGTTTTATATTGATGAATAAAGTGCAAATAAAGTGTTACTGTCTTATTTTTAATGCGTGATATATAAAAATTGCAAGGTCCTGAATAACAACAAAAAGTTTACAGTTTTATAATGAGAAGAATTTATCTCTTGTGGGATGGACATAATGAAATTCGTTTAGATATATTTTCGTAACTTATCATGTAAAGGACGCACGAGCACAAACATGGTTTTCATCTTCCAAAACGTTGTTATTGTATGATTTAATATTAAGAATTCCTATTTTTCAATGTAAGGGTATATTCTGTGAAAACTTGTGTACGTTACCTAACACTCTCAACTAATAAGAATGTCAGCCTTGACAAATAATCACTCAGTGGTGTTAAACATTTATCTTTGCAAATGCATTTATTCAGCGAAACTGAGTAATCTGAGCAAATAATATGCATATATGCAACGATCTACTCATTGCACATGCTCGCCGTATAAACAAGGCTACTAGATAGGTATAGTAGAACTTAGAGAAAATAATGGGAGGGAAGGGAAGGTTAAAACTGTAAGTCTTTAAATAGTGAACCCATACTCCAAAAAATTACAGAGAAATAACGGAATATTAACCTCACCAATCCAACTTAAAAGTTCCACGGATCCGTCCATCCGCCCATGTTACGGCTCCAAACCAATACCAGGTCTGATGTCTCAGTACCAGAGCTAAAGCTCTCTATTTATAGTCCGTTAACGGACGTTGGAGAAAACATCCAAACTTTAAGATAACACGAAGTTGTGTTTCTTTTCTAAATCAAAGTAACCCCAGCTCCATAACTATTTGGGTTTCAGTACCATACAATGGCTTATTGTAAAGGGGGCGAACTCCTCTACAAGTACATATAAATATGAATAGCATAAGTGTTAACATAGCATTGCTACATGTAAAAGGCTGGTAAATGGGGCATGGACAATACATTTGAACACATAAAAGTAGCCGTAGTCGGCAAAAAAACCCATAAAAGATAAAGATGGATACATGAATGGAAAGTACATTTGGAATGTACATAAGATTAACTTTCAATATATACAACAATTAATGACATTTCATAAAAATGCATTAGAGGAGAGGCGGGCAATAGGAGGCACGCTCAAACATTGTCACAGTAAGGTGGGTTAAAGGTTTAAAATACTAAATTAGAAGTGACAATGATATAATCTACATTTTCAATTTTTATTCGACCTATAACTGAATTTGCCAAAATTTGCCGGATTGTTTAGCCTCGAATGAAAATCAATAAAGAAAGGATTCTTCCAGAAACAGAAAGATGAATATAGGCATTCAACGCTTTTTCATGAGAGAATGCAACAAAAACCTCCAGGCAAGGTGATCACATTAATTTCAATTTCAACCATTTGATTTATATAATAATAATTAATTTATAAAGCGCATAATTTCCAGGCGAGGCCTGCTCAACGATTTTGTGCGTCTCATTCAATCTGTAATAAGATAAGTTACCATGTATAAAACGTTATTGGAAATTTATACCATAATTATTTCGTTTTAGGGATACGCTAACATATTGTACGTATTGACACAAAGATCCAAGTTGGTTTTGACAAGGGTAATACATACAGGGTGAGGCGATGTTAAAAGAATAACGATAGCGCGGGTTACGGAAGGGTTGTGAGAGGGTATTGGAAATTCAGTGTTACGGCGAGGATTTGGAGAAAGCGAGGGTTACATTGACAGAGCTGGGTAACAGTGAATGAAATACTCAATGAGAAAAACATAGTTGCAGCGAGGGTTATTTTTTGGAAAAACATAGTTGCAGCGAGGGTTATTGAAAAACAATTGTTGCAGAGGGTTATTGAAAAACAACAGTTGCAGCAAGGGTTATTTTTAAAAATTAGTTTCAGTGAGGTTTATTGAAAACCACGGGTGGAAGAGTTGGTGAAAACAAGCGTTGCAGCGAGGACTAGGACAAAGTGATTTGATAACAATCTATGTACATGTACACCATAACAGATAAGCTGCGTATTGCAACGTAAGCATTAGATTTCCGGTTAGGGTAAAGTGAGGTTTACAGTCATAAGTATCTTAAAATAGGTAAAAGGATAACGATTTATAACGTTACATTTTAGACATCAGTGATGGTAAAATTTACATTTATTGTTTGAACGTCAGTGCTTAGTTTAAGCATAAAACATTTTTTGCCCATTTTAGTGACTATTTTATACGAGTGTGCATTTCCGAAAATGTGTCGTTTACCCGTCTTTTACTCTGGTCGTTTAATTTTTATTATACCAATTTTTACTATTACTCGAAACGAAAGTATGAATATGTCAACTTAAAAAAGAGCATTCCTATTTCATGAACAAGGTTAGATTAATGCATCCGTTTCTATGAACATGATTGGTCTAATTATCATTTTCCTAGTTTCTATCGGTTTTATTAGTTATTTTACAAAACTATTTTAGCGACTTTATTCTTTAATCATAAAGACTATAGTCATGTGCACCTTTCATGAAATTATCGTTATATTTGTCGGGAAGGTTTTGAAATATCTGCCTTTGAAGTTGTCATCTCTCTATGAAATTATAAACTTTAAAAGACCACTGTGAAAATTTTAATTTCTAAGGGTAACCCTTTAATATATTTCATATTTAATCTTCAATTAAGAGCTCTCCAGTGTATATTAAATTATTCGCTGAGAAGTTAACTTAAATGTTCATGATGTTTGACACTTTTAAACAGTGCAATAATCAAGAATGTTTGTACTTTGAGACAAACATTCAGTCTAACTTATGTGCAAATACGTCTAAACACTC
Source organism: Phorcus lineatus (assembly GCA_921293015.1). Lineage (NCBI taxonomy): Eukaryota > Metazoa > Mollusca > Gastropoda > Trochida > Trochidae > Phorcus > Phorcus lineatus. Next base: position 28,581,700 of record OV121091.1, read on the forward strand.
TTACATAAACTATTGATAATGTGTCACTCACAAATAACTTTATCCGATTAAGTACTTCAAACTTTTTTTAAATTTCTAGATATGAGTCTCATTTCTACTAGAATTCGCTGTGATGAAATCAGTCATAACAATTAGTCAATAAACATTAAAATGATAACAACTTATTTTCATTTGCAGAATTGAAACAAATATTTTTGTACGAGAAATAGCTCAATGCATTTTTATGTTATAAAATATAATCATAGCTCTATCCAATGATAATATCATAAAAGATCGGGTATTATGGAATAAATAGTTCATGGCCGGGACAGCTAAACGATACTGAACACCTAATTGGAGACTCCGTACCTTTGGTGGGACGACACACAATAAATAGTTACAACACTGAAGTATTGAATGAATGTTATCTATGTTGTTTCCCGTATGAAAATGCTAATCTTTTCTTCATTGAATTATTTTTATTCATTTCTATATAATTACAAACAAAACATAAGAGCTTATTTAATGGGCAATGTAAGTTTCTTTTCAATCCTGTACATACTTTCCCTTGTAATACTCAAATATTTTGATTATCTTTATACTTTACCTGTTGTACATTTATCATAGCGAAATGATTTAACAGTTTTTATAAAGCTTCATTGTTTTGCTATAAAATGAGTATACTGTCATATATGTATGTTTACATGTATGGTAAAAACAGATTTGCCATGCATACAAATGTATTGTGTCCGTTATTCGTATACTTTTTAAGTCAAAAATAAATAATTCTCGTAGTTTCGAGAAACTTAAAGTTAGTTAGGAGCTCTAAATATTATACATGCATGGATGATGAATATGAAGGTTGTAGCAGATATCCAACTAAAAGGAAAAGAATTATTTGTTTAATGACATGTACTTACAATCCTTCCATTTATCACTTCCGGCGGATCCACACAGTAGAGAGTTTCACACTCGTAAGTATTCACATTACTAGATTCTCTACACACCGACGTTTTCAGACAAGTGTGGTTAGCACAGGACCCTAAGAGTCTCATCGGCCAGTCTGATATGTCACCATGAACGACGTGTTGCACGTTAAGTAGATTCGAATGTTCTGAGCCATTCGTAGTTCGTTCGTTTAAAACACACAGTCCAGAACTTGAATCGAAGTTGAAAGAAAGGCATCTTTTACGAATTTGACATTCCTTCACACATGACAGAAGGCCGCTGCTCGAGAGGTTATAGAATTGAGAACCATCTAGATAAGAGTCCTTAACCATTTGAGTGAAGGATGTCATTGGTGAACATGTGTAGCCGTAGGATGCCGAGAAACAGGACTGAGTCATAATCAAGAGCGGCCCTAGCAGAATTTCAATCAGCATATTGAGACACCTTCCTGTTACACACTCTTATCCATGCATTCTTCACGCTTCAAGCTCTGAAACGATAATATAGATAATTGCGTTTTTCTATAATTATTGTTTGGCAACACTTGGAAATTTAGTTTTAAACCGACGACATCAGCCAAGGGAAGTTTTGAGTCATAATCAACGGTTGCAGGGGGGATAAACACGTCATCACCTCACAGCCTCCGTTCAGACTCGGTTCGCCAATTGCTTAAAGCAATAATTATCTTCAATGGATGCCTTTCAAAGCTGGAAAAACAAATGGATAGGTAATGTATTATGCACGTTTCTCGCACTCGCTATGTACGAGGAATGAAAATCATTAGGAATAACATATTAAAAACTCATGAATTATTTTTAAAAGCAATACATCATTGGTCAGAGTACAATCTTCTTATTCATTGGACCTCCCATTTTACCTCTCGAATCTTAAATGTTTGCTTTGTTAATATGACCTCATTTCTATAGTTCTAATGGCCAGCCTTTTAAAACTCAACGACAGCGTAAAAGATTGTTGGGCCGCGATCAACAAAGACCCATGCAATATTTAGTAATTGCTTTTAATCGAAGAGCTTGATAATGGAGACTCGTTAAACTTTCCGTTTGTTTATCATATCCCGAGCTGCAGTCTGCTGAACAACATCCTGTTAAGTGTATATGAATCCGCTCTCGCTCCTTCCTAATACCTTGATCTCTTTCAAACTTAAAGCCTCGTATCGCTAGCTATCTAACCAGCCAATGAGCCGACAACAACCCGGATGGAAATCCGTTGCGTTCAAGATAGCATCTTCACGCTCCTTGCATAACGACATGTCATTGGCTAAAATAATAGCAGGTGAACTTAGCCGAGAATATGTAACCGATCCGGTCATACGAGCCATTCGGTCCGAAAGAGGTCTGGGTACAAGGAAGGAGCGAGGGCGGATTCATATACGCTGATTGAGCAGGATGGCTGAACAAAAGCTTTAAAGAGTCACAGTGTACATGTATGTTGTACTGGAGTCAATTATGTCAAACTTCATATATGGTGTTATTTTACAGAGAAGAAGTGGTTGTTTCTAAAAATCAGTATCTTAGTGCTTATCACTACGGTATAGTGACAATAAACTGATTACAGTCGGGTTTTTATGTGGTCGAAATCCGGACAATGGCGCGCGCCAATGACTCAAATGTTATCATGGAAACTAATTTACAAAGACACATATTGATTGATAGTATCGAGTAGGTCATATATCTAATATCCATGTAATGGACGCAGAATTTCGACTTCCTTGCATATATACATCGCTGTTTTTCATTTATCAATGAAAACAAGAAATTTCGTTATTTTGAAATTTTAGAGATACAAATGAAAGTTTAGAGGATCGGTTTGAATTTTCCTCAGGCCATATGGTATTTGACTCTTCTTCAACCAACATTAAAAAATCATGAAACTTACCCTGTGTCACGTTATGGTAATGAATATTTAGTTTTCGGTAACACGAAAGGATATAATTACCGCTCCTTTAATCGAAGTAATAATATTGAAATTTTAAAAGTCAAATGATATTCTATGAATTCACATCTATAAATTACCATTACGTGCTGATAGAAACACACATTACATTGACCATATATTTGAAATAGAAGAAGCTGTAACATTTTGATATTGACAGAAATATTGTTTTACAAACAGGAAATGTACAAAAGATAGCAAGGGTGTGGAATATTATTTGTTGGTTTTTGCAAGTTTGACAATGAAAAATTGTTTCAACTCCTTCTGCATGTGGCAATGTTCTATCGTGCCTCCCTTTTCCTGTCTCCCATCTAATGTATTTTTTTAATTAAATGTTATGATTTATTGTATATATTGAAAGTACATGTTATGTACTGCACTTTCCATTCATGTATCGATGTTCATCATTCAGGTCTTTATTTGCCGACTGTGGCTATTTTGATGTGTTCAAATGTATTTGTCATGCCCCGTTTACCAGCCTTTTTACATTTAGCATTACTATATTAACACTTATGCTATTCATATTTATATGTACTTGTAGAGGAGTTTGTCCCCCTTTACAATAAGCCATTATATGGTACTGTAACCCAAATAGTTATTTAGCTAGGGCTATTTTAATTGATCAAAAGAACACAACTTCGTGTTATCTTGAAGTAAAGCCACAATTTCCCCATGGTGCAATAGGTGTCTTCTTCGCCGTCCGCACTCTCTCCTTAAATACGGCTCAACTCTTTCCAGCTGGAGAGAGAACTAACTGGACGGGACGGATGGACAGAACATTGGGACTTTTGAAGTTGGAATGGTGAGGTTAATAATCCTTTATTTCTCTGTACCTTTTCTGGAGTATGAATGAATGAATGAAAGAATGAATCTCTTTATTTCCTCCAAATTTAGTCCTAAGATCATCATACATATATACACTTATATCAAGTAATTACAATACGGTCACAAGGAGAAATATTTACAAAGCAGAGGCAAGAACATCTAGAATGTACACTTGAGTGAGGAGAGCAGGGTATACACTTCAGATATTTACAGAAAAGTACAATCATACATCTCCATGACATTTTATCTATTTAATCAGTAATTGGTAATTCACCTCCAGAAAAGAGAGACAACACTTCATCTTCAGTTAATAGTTCAATTTGTACATATACTTCATCATCAAATAGGTCAAGAAGTTGTGAGAAAAACTTATTTTTGTTGTAGAGCCGGAAAGGGAACTAACTGGCGCTTGCTGGGCGAGGACGGGACGGATGGACAGAACTCTGGGACCTTTGAAGTTGTATTGGTGAGGTTAATATTCCTATGTTTTTCTGCACCTTTTTTGATGGGTGATCGCTTCCTGTAAAGACTTTTAACCTTACCTTCCCTCCCATTATTTTTATAAGTTCTACTATACCTATGTAGTAGCCTTATTTATTTATTCACTGAAGTAGTTGTTAAGGATTATCTAAAGTACTGTATGCTTGTTGTTTATTCACCCCTATTTAGTTCCATATGTCCGTGTCCCGTTAAGCTCCACGTTATTTCACGCCAGTGTTGATTTATCAGATCGATGCTATCTCATTAAGACGGCCATTAGCCTGTCCCGTTGTTTCAAGGTCTGGGTGTTATGCTACAGTGGCTGCCTACGCTTGTCTGTTGTTATTCACGGGTAGTCGACTTCTCTAATTAGCTATTAACTGTTGAGTTTTCTACGGGAAGCCAGTTGTCGTACCCAGTTATCGTCTTGATAAGTCTGCAAATAAATCCCTTTTTTCACACATTGCTTCTCTCTTACTTTTTTTGGCTTGATTATCATATTGTTTTATCTTTCTGCCGGATAAACGGGTCTCGTCAAAGTTTAGATTTCGTTACAGAGTGACACTGCAGAAAATGAATGCCTTGAAGACACATGATTGATAAAATTTAATTATTTCATTTATTAAGTACAACGTTGAACTTCCACTAATGTGTATTATGATTCATTAAGAACAGTAAAATAGGTCACAGATTGCTCTCCTGTAAACCTATTCTTACTTTATACCTTGGTTTGAATTCAGCGTCCTCTTCGGCAAAACTTTGCCATTTTCTTAAGATTTGATTTATCGAGACTCGTCGCAGCAGCCTCGAGAGCAAGCACATAAAAGTTAGCGAAATGCTGCAAGGCATTATGTTCTCATTATGTTAAAACCAAACGGGTGACTCTTGGAATGTTATCATTTAAAATCAAAATATTCTAAATGTGCAGACAGGAATAACATTTCTTTCCACAATGTCTTTAATAATTTTTAGTTACAATCGGTACATGTTAAACATTTTAAACATAGAAGATTAAACGTTCTGAATGCTCATTTAAATGCCAGAAAATGAAGAGAAATCGTTTTTATTGTCTCTAAAATACAGAGAAATATAAGATTAATCGGTTTATTAGCGAGAGATAGAAGACGAGACCTACCAGTGGAGTAACGATTCATCAACAGTCGTTCTGCAGTACGCTATACTCCTAAGACTTCTCCTTGTATCACTGTTGCCTTGGAAGAGCTTCTGTTCCCGCATACACTAGGATTTTCAATAAGTCCGAATACAATTTATGACATTGTTATGATAATGACATTCAACTGTTGTTTGAACCTCATGCAGCTACTAAAACTTTGTCCCTGGAATAATGGAGCTTAACCAAAGTAAGTGTTTACGTACGCCTGAAGACACGCGCCATTGTATTGAAGAGTCATACATGATGGAGTTCTTAACGGTCGTCTAATGAAGTTGTTGAATGGTGCAAAATTGAAAAAAATATTGCAAATGTTATGATATAGTTGAGAAGTTAGTAAACTCATGATTAAAGAGGGAAAGTATTTTGGTTGTAATAGAAAATCACTGTTTTCTTGAGATCAACTCCTTGAGTAAAAATATACGTTTCGAGATATACAGCTGCATACCGAAAGTTTGTTCACTTGCCACTATTTCGTAGTGCAAATATCATGTAATCATTGTTTAGTTTCGACTCCAATGAAATAACTTCAGCAAAACTTACGTAGGATCACCTATTGTTCATGTGTAAAATGGCCATTCTTGACCTTATTTAGGGATCGCCTTGTCCGTCGTGCAATAATTCGACTTTTGGCATGTTGAAATAGACGGGGCCATATTTTTAAAATTTAGATTTTGTTAAATTTCTAATGAAATTTCCCATAACGACTCTCTGAGAATAAGATCAGCACAATCACATTGACTAAGTGCAAAGGAACAACATGACTGATTCTCACAGCAGTTGATAACTTATTAGGATTTTGTGGAGAACATTTGAAATTAGTGTTTTCAAAATTTTGAACCCTGGTCACTTCAATGACCTGTCAAAACTGTTACAGTCAATTAAAGGGCATGATAAACCTTTGTCTTAAAGAAAAATGGATCTGCACATTTGTTTTGAAAATTCAAAATTATACGTTTCTCTTCGAAATGCTACGATACTTCAAAGGCATCCCAAATTACATGATATTTGCAATATTATACCCAGGTATTAGAACAAACTTTTGATATGCAGCTGTACATGTATGCTTATTCCATCGTTAACAAAACTTCCATGGATGAGGTAGTACTGCTTTTCTTAACAAAGCCACCTCTCAATGCCGTTCAAAGACGTGATCCGTTGATTGATTAAATGTTGGTAACTTTATGTTCAAAATTTCAATAGGACAGCCTTTCTATCCACAGACGTTGCTATAGAAGAAGACTATAAATAGACAAAATCTTAAAACAAGATTCAAACTTGAGTTCATGTTGCCAGTCCGTGTGCTTTATGCAATATTCGAAGTAAGTATGTTGTCATTGAACTGTAATCCTTTGAATAGAGTTAACAAAACTGATATTGGACACAAAACGGCACTTATGTTTTAAGCACATAATAATGGTGGATGGTAATAATATAGTTAGGTTGTTTACCACCTTGCGTCTTCACAAATATATGTGAAGCTTATCAGATGAAATTTGTTAAAATAGTCCCTTGGAAATATTCCTAATAGTGAATTCTGTTTTAATTCTGTGTCGAAGTAATCAACCGTTAATAAATGCACATGTCTTCCTACAACATCAAATTTGTATTCGTAGAGCTTCTGGAATATCCTATTATATGTGAGTGTTTTATACTTCAGATTTCGACCATAAACGGATCTGTTTATGGAAAGAATGTTAATGGATGTGTATTATGAAATTACATTTGCCAAGAAGTTGTAGTAACAAAACGTTTTAAAACAATAAAGTGATCTAAAAAAAAAGCTAGCAAGATAATGTTTGTGTAGATAAGATGCCATGACTAGACACTTTGACATTGTTCCACCAAAACCTATTATGCTTTGGATATCGGGAAACACATTTTCCCTTTGAATGTTATCATATTAATGCTTACATATAACTCAATGACTTTTGTTTGATACGCTAGGACCAAATGGTGATGAAAACGAAGCAAGAGACATTTTAGTAGGATTTAAAAGTACACCATTTCAGTTCGAGAAACAAAGGCACCATTTGACGAAGAAGTTTCAATTGTGTGTTTTAACTAATGGTTTAAATTATGTGTGTCGGAAATACCACACAAACTTAAATATTGTTTTATTGTGTGGATATGACTGCAAGAGCAAGAATCAATAGGCCTTTTCATGTACAGACTATATGTATAGATAAGCTTTCTGTGATAATATTATATTGAATAACAATGTTTTATATCGCGCTTACACTGATAAAAATAACAACAATTAATCATCGTCTTTAGCACTTTATCAATGGAGAGAACGTGTGATTGTCGTCATTACTTTATTGTGAAAGACGGCTTTCATGACTATACAGTATTGACAGGATGTTAAAACGCATTACTATAGTACTCAAAAGCTTTAAGGCTTTTATTTCTCCCGAATTATTTTAACAAAATACCGGTTTAGTGTTCAATATACATTAACTGTCTTTATTCCAGACTTGCTTTTATCAGTTTCTGTAACAATAAATGTAAAAAAAATGTGATTTTCTCCCGCATGGCATTAATTGCACCAGTCCAAGAAGCTGACTAATTCAGGCCTTGCAGCATTTCGCTAACTTTCATGTGCTTGCTCTCGAGGCTGCTGCGACGAGTCTCGATAGTTCAATGAGAAATCTTAAGAAAATAGCAAAGTTTTGCCGAAGAGGACGCTGAATGCAAACCAAGATATAAAGTAAGAATAGGTTTACAGGAGAGCAATCTGTGACCTATTTTACTGTTCTGATACAAGTTGTTGTATGCAAATGTGCTATTATGTGCTTTTACCGGTACCAGTCGTTTCTTATCACAAGAAGTTTTTCGACTGTGCACTTTGTACTTCGAGTTTTTTTTTACAGAAAACGGTCACCTCATATAGCAACTGAATCGTGGCATCATGGGAAGTTAAAACGTACCTTTTTAACATGCCATATGTCAAGTTTTGCTTGACACAGATGGCTACGTGTCAAGAACTGAAAAGTAGATTGATTCAAGAACATAAAAACATTTCATTAGATTAGAGCTAAAATCGATAGACCTTTTACAATTCGATTCAAATCATATTATTTAAAGAGCCAATCCGTGGTTTTCACAACATATTATTTACCTGGGATACGAAACAGTCTCATTGAAATGAAATCTACATGCTCCTCTCCATTACGCGTGTAGGTCTCACCAGGCTCCGTTACGTGAGCCGTCAGGTTTGCCTCTGACATAATTCAAATCAGCCAATCAGCGATTCGCCCCCTAATCTATGTGACAGCCGAATTGCATTTCGCTTGTACGCTTTTCAGATCTCGGAAACCAAAACCTTCCGACTGTTTTCCGAATGTCGAACTGCCTAAATACCCGAATTAATGTATTTTATGTTCATTCGATTTACCCTACCTCTGTTTGTTGGACAACAAGTCAAATCGAAAGCTATGAAGTTATCTTTCGTAATGCAAACTCAGCATTCCTCAACGTTGTCCCTAAGTAGACCGTAACAATCCCAATGCTTATTCTGGAAACAGATACGTTGAATAAACGTTTCGTCTTTTAGTTTGTAGTAATCATTGAATAATATTAAATTTCGTTAAACAAATTAACCATAAACATGCTGAGAAACAAAAACAACCAAAACATGTACAAATACCAATACTAGGTTTCTATATAATGAAAGACTGAAATGTTATAACTAAATCTGCTGGGTTAAATGGTATTGATAGACATTTGAAAATGACTTCAACTTGTTCTCTGTAAAATGGAAAATTTATAAGAGTTTCAACTTCTATCTGCTGTAGCACAGGCAATCTCTTTGAAGGCCACCAAGAGACGCGCATTGTGATTGCTAAAAGGTATCTGCGCAAGCCAATGCGGTTTAGAGGTCAAACAGAAGCAAAGGTTAACCTGACGGCTTCAGCCTAGCGATATCTATTATCTGCGTAGCGTAGTGCAGGAATATTAGATTTTATTTTAATGAGATTGGATACGAACCTAGATGTCATATGTGGTGATATAAAATGAAACCATATTAACTTTTCGTGTCAAAAAGACACATATATATGACAAATACTGGTTTTCCATGAAAACCTAAAAACAGCCTCATAAATGCACAGAGGTGTAGATATCACGCCGAATATACATGGATACTAGTTATAAAACCGAACAAACACTATCAACTTCTAACTGCCCTCCTGGCTGTTTTAGATAAGTCTCCAAAATTACGTTTGACTATTTGACGCGCTTCACTGCCCGGTTGTTGTTTTTTCACAATAAGCTCTAAAATGTGTCTTTTTGGTAATATTCGATACTTCGCGATCAAATGACACCATTGGTTAAGTTTGGCATATATGACACAAACAACTCACGGAGTGGTTCTTTAAATAGAAAGTTTTGGTGTTCTTTTCGAAAAAATAACGACTCAAAAGACTACCGAAATTGGGTGGGGGTTTTTTACTTGAGGGAAAGTTGTTTTCAGCAACGTCTGTAAGCTTCCGTTATTAAATCTTACAGGTTACACATATCAATTTTCTTCACACTGGCCTGATAAAGATGTTCAAAAATTTTTGGCTATTCTCAACAATCTCTCACCATGTTTCAGGTCTCGCACCCTGGTTTTCATGTACGGTCAGGGGATATCGGTGAGTGTCCATTTTTAACCAAACGTATCATTTGACGAACAGTTTTGTGTCCAGGATGTTGCTTACGAGGGTAAATAAAAAAAAGTTCGTAGAATAAGCATGATGTAACAATCCACTACTTCCAAATTATCTATTTACCTGGAAAACTATGTTTTCCTAAGCTAGTGACAAACAATTGCAATCATCCGAAGAGTAGTTTTTAAGATGTCACATCCAAAATTGCACAGGGTTGAAGAAACTGAAAACGTGCATTCATCAAATATTTGTTCAGGAAAGAAATATCTGCACAGGATATTCCATGAAGTCGTCGTCAAAACATTGAATGATGACTCCCTTGCATGCTCCACAGTTGCCAAGTGGTTTGCTGAATTAAAACGTTGCATAGAGTGTGCAAGATGATACCGGGTCTGTTCGGCCAAGAACCTCAACCAGTGATGTTCAAGTTGATTCTGTTCACTACATGGTACTTGCAGACAAACGTGTGACCATTCAACACATAGCTGAGAGAGGATTAGTGACCCCAGGATGAGACAAGGGTGCATCCCTTTGACCCTGGCACATGACCAAAAGCAAAAAGTGGAATACCAATTCCCCACCCCTAAAAGTTCAAACACGTTCGACAGCTTGAAATGTGATGGTTCCGGGTTTCTGGGATAGCCAGAGTGTCCTTTTGATAGATTATTAAGAGAAGGGTAAAACTATCAACCGGACATATAATGCAATTGAATTGAGGTGATAGAAGCGGCGAAAGAAGCTCAAGGCAAGAGTGTTGTTCCTTCATAGCAATGCCCCCGTCCACACAGCACATTTTCCTGTCACTGCTGCGAGTGAATGTGGCTTTTAAGTTCTTCCCATCCACACTACTTCCCAGATTTGGCAACATAGGACTTCTGCCTCTTATCTCATCTGAAGAACCATTTACGTGGGCGTGTTTTTGCGGATAACAACAGCCTGATTGCCACCGTGGAGAGATTTGTTCAGACCAATGATGAGGAGATCGACAAGAGTGGAATAATGAAGCTTGATTATGGCTGATCCAAATGTATTGATGTCAGTGGAGACTACGTTGAAAAGGAAAATGCAAAAAGTGATAATTTCAACTTATTTTCTACGTCATCCTACGAAAAGTTTGAGTTACCCACTTACATGGAGAAACAAGGTGATCGCTTTTCAAATGACACCAGTCGTTTTCTACATTTCCAAGGAGATCCTACTTCATTACCATTGGGCAGCGGTTGTCCTTTCATTTAGTTCCAGCTTTGCATTTAAAGCATTTTTTAAAAACGTGTTGTTAGTGGTCAACTTTAATGCGATGTCTATTTTCTATTTTAACTTATAGTGATCATTATTAGTTGATCATTGTAACATAGTTTCCAATATCAGAACTTTATTTGATGCATTTATTTAGCGGCGTACAATTAGCTGGTTTGATAATAAGCTTCAGCGAGCTTCAATTAACCATAACTATACATAATCAGGCAAATCAAGTTTATTTTTTGTATAAACACCTCCGTTCTGTAAACATTTTAATACAACAGTATATCAATCAAACAATTTTAACCTTTAAACATACACATTTTTCTTCATCTAAGCATGCAATTTTCGTTCTTGGTGTGATGGGGTGATTTGGGGTTTAAAGCTGCTTTCAAGAATATTCACTTGGGCTATATCACGGCTGCAAGTACTATTGCAGGTAGTTAGCCCGAAACACCACTGTTGCTATGCCTTGCAGAGAATCAGTTTAAACAAGCGAACCATGGGTGGTATTGCACTGAAATTCAGTGCAGCATTGCACCCAAAACTTCCTGTGTGTAGAAAAGCTCAGTACTGTAGATAAAGTTGCCGAGCCCCTGGCGGAATTCAAATCCTGTCCTGCCTTATCCAAAGCCTCGCTTACGGTGTCTCTATCCAACGGCGGATTCATGCAAAAAGAAGTTGATTTTCCATATAACGTCATTTTTAGCATTTGTTATCAACCTTCATATCTTCTCTTGGGGACAAAACAATTTAACACCTTGGCTATTGTTAGTGCCATCCTTAAACATTGCACTCAGGTAGCCTTAGTGACTTAGGTTACAATAGTGTTTCGTGCAACCGGACCTTTGTACCAAATTCAAAGGTATGTCATGTATCTCAGAGAAAAGAAATCGCTCTCGTGTTTGACGTCATTTTGACTTGCAAAGAACCGTCAATAAATCTACGAAGCACACGATAAATGCTTCAATTTCACATGAAAAAAACATTGCTTCCTCTCAGAGAACACCTTGTGAAACGATCCAGTTTTTCACCCAAATTTCCAAGAAATGCGTCCACCAATGATATAGCAGATATACAGCTGCATGCCAAAAGTTTGTTCACATACCTGTATATACTAGTGCAAATATCATGTAATTTGAGATGCCTTTTAGGTATCGTAGCGTTGAGAAAAATAAACATATAATATTGAATTTTCAATACACATATGCAGATCCATTCTTCTTTAAGGCAAAGGTTTATCATACCCGACAATTACCCGTAACAGTTTTGGCAGGTCATTGAAGTAACCAGTGGTCAAAATTACGAAAACACGTATTTTTATTTTTCTCCATAAAATCCTTTAAAAGTTATCATATTCTTTAAAAATACTTCACGTTTGTACCTTAGCACAAAGTCAGTGTGATTATGTTGGTTTTAATCTCAGAGAGTCGATATGGAACATTTTATTTGACATTTAACAAAATCGAAATTTCGAAAATGTGACCCCCTCTGTCTTTATCAATATGCCAAAATTTTAATTTTTGCACCAGAGACAAGACGATCCTCAAAAAGAGTTCAAGAATAGCTATTTCACACATGGAAAGAGGATGATCTATTTTCAGTCTTGCTGAAGTTATTCTATTGACGTTGAACCGAAACCCAAATTTCATGATATTTGCACTATGATTCAATGGTTAGTGAACAAACTTTCGGTATGCAGCTGTTGATGATGTAGCACTTTCTTCCTTGTTAATCATGCCTGATATCAACGATATCAACCTACCTTAAAAAAACAAGACTATATATGCATGTAACCTTTGGTTGTTATAACTGATTAAAACATTAATGATTTAGGCCTACTATTTATAATCTTTTTGTGAACTTATTTTTCTTGGTGATCGTCACTAATGTGCACGGAGCTTAATAAGTCAAAACATTTATTTTACTGTAATTTTCGCTTTTAATTTAGATTTTCGATGTAATTTGAAATTAAAACTTTCCTTGAATTTCAAAGTTAAAAGAAATGCATTTTATGTTGTGTATGTTCATTTTTTATAAACGTTTTGAAACTTCGAAGACGACAAGCTCCGACATTTAAACAATCAAACAATACGACCAATGTTAGATTCTGAACATTTTACGAGCGCATTACGAGTGCCCTTAAGATATATAATTGTCATTCCTGTGAAATATGGCGAAGAGAACTCGATGCTCATCAGCAAGCCAAGCGCGGTTTGAGGGTCGGCTAGGGAAGATTCAAGGGATGGGAATCATGGGATCTCCCTTCCTATTTGAAATATAAGCGTTAAATTGGTGGCTCACCAATTTACTTTCAATGTCACACATACACGCACCAAATAGTTGCGTTCCATATAGACGACTATGAAGTACATTAGCAGAATAACAATAAAACTCCCTAGTCAAATGAACTGTTGTTTAGGCCGACATAGAATAAATGGAAACACATTTCCTTTATTATAGAAATAAGGGGCAATGACTGAAATAATCACTTATCGACCACCTCATGAACAGAGGCGAGTTCAATTACTATTTTATCAATAAGGACATTAACTTATAATGACTTTCGTGATTGATGAAGATGTGTTTCTGTACATAGAGAATAATAATTGAAACGATATGTCATTTCAGAAAATGATATACTGTTTCAGAGCCAGTTTCAAGCAACACTTAACTTCTCTCGGTACAAATAAACTAACATCTATACGTACCGTTGTCACAAATCAGTGATTAATTATGACCTTATTAAAAATCTAAGCATACAAATACAAACAGGGCAACGGAGTAGAACAGATATACAACAATTGCATAAGAATAAATAAATAAATATATGGATAAGTTAAACATCAAAAGCAGGTTTTCGCTAGCTATGCTTCTTGGTGATGATTTCGATACGAGCCGTCAAGGTCATTGGATCGCAAAAAGTTTCAATAGTTAAAAATACAGTTTTTAGGACAAGTACTTTTAGAGATAGGGCAGTGTTCATATGTCGTGCTGTTCGATCACGCCTCTCTAGTCTTTCATATGTTTCAAATCACCACTACTGAACAAAAACCTCAAAATAATTCATCCAAAAATGCCAAATACATAGCAGTTTCCAATATGAATCTAACAACGCCATAATGAGTATGTCTCAGCTGCAACGAAAATAACGTTAACATTGATATTAGTAATACACCTTTGATACACCATCAATCCAAATATCATTTTCCACTTGCTTTTGCGAGTTTCCTAGAGTATTTATTGGGCTTCATTCTTTGTTTTCCATCAGATTCACGACTTCATATATTTATAATCTCTTTACTGAACTAAGTATAGCATTAAAATTATACTTTTCTGTGTTAGTTCACAATTCATAGAGTTTGGCAGATGTGACTTCTCACGTTGTCTCATTCAAGAGTACCAACTTCTATAATCATTAGGATTTATGTATGGCTTATTTTTCAAGGTACAAGGTTTAACTTTTGTAGTCGAGTTCTTCTCATCGAAGGGTGAAATATTGGCAGAAGAGAACAAGCAACTTATTTCTATGTTGATATCAATAGTCCACCTTACAAAATTTCACAAAACTCGTCGAACGTTGCTTCATGAAACAGATACCATTTTATCAGCGAGCGAAAAGTTTCAAGGCTTACTTATTATTTGAGTGGTCTTGTATGAGGTTTCATTGGTTTTATTGTCGATACATAGTACTTTGATTTAAAGGTGTGGATGCATGGTTACTAAAGTAGGAATACTTGTTTTGATAGGTACTATTTTGTAAATATAGATAACGAACATAAATAATCGGAAAAGCTTTAAACCATTTGGCTTTATTTAAGCTAAGTGATGTGAAATAGGTTAAACTTTATCGATGTGGTACGAAAGCTGTATCCATGTTGTAAAGAAAATTAACGGAATTACTTCATTTCAGGATGTGTTATCACATAGTGCCTATTCATTTTTACCGAAATTTCTGTCCTTTGTGGCGGAGATTTTTTGGACCGAAATGACAAAACCCCTGATTACAGGTAACATTCACGATTCATTCTGGTTTTTACTTTTATTCCAATGAGCAATATTATATTGAACGTTGAATCATTGAATACAAATATATAAATGCATAATATAAATTACAACTCTGTACATTGGAATGAGCAGTACTATACTGAATGTTTATATACACAACTGTATAAACATCATTGTAAGTTTGTATAAATATGCACATGTATAACTGTATAAAATTCAACACATACATCCCCGAAATTAAAACCAGAATGGATTAATCATATATGCATGGGAATAAACTAAGTGACATCTGATTCATTATGTGATCACTTTTTGCCCATTGAATTTTTTAAATGGTTTTTCAGAATATTGTGTCCTTGACCGATTTTTTTAGTTTGGGGATAATAATTTACGCGCAAACACAAGATGAAATGCAAAATATCAATTTGTACCTAAAATGACCTCTTATGGTAAAGAATACTAAACTTCTTTCAAATTAATACTATTTTTATTAAACTCGTTTTCGATCGTTTGAAACTTAATCAGTAACTCGTTTAAAAAGAAATAGTATTAAATGGAAGGTCGTTTAGCATCCTCTATGTAACTAAGGCCCCTTTCTCATGCACAAATTTACTTATATGAGTATATTTACATACTATGTTAATAAACATACATGTGTAATAGTAAATATACTTTCTATTCTCATGATGTTAAGCAATAAGGTGTATATGTCTATTACATACAGACATGTATTCATAATATAACCTAAAATTCATGAATAGATTCATTCTAGTGCCAGACTTTGCTATGTTAAGCCTTCTTGGCTCTAAGAGAAGAAGGGATTTTCCCTATTTTTATAGTACAACCTTGTCCTGGGACTTGTTCAAGAGAAGAAAATATAGTCAAAAGTGAGGACAAGGAATTGGTGGTGCTATATTGTGAAAGACACTTTTGATAATGATCAATGGATAGGCAACTTCAGAATGAGCAAGACGACATTTGAATTACTTTGTGAGGAACTCAAACCATCATTATCCAAACAGGGTAAAAATGTACGGGAAGCTCTTGAACTTGATCATAAAGTGGCAACAGCACTATATTGGATGGCATCAGCAGCTGAATATCGCACAATTCCATTCTCATGACTCAATTTGCATAGCGTGTACAAACAAATACGTATGTGTAAATTTACATTTACATGACCTCCTGAAGTAATGCAAATTTGCTCCCAGTGCAAAAATACTTATGCGTGTAATTACGTTCTCATGACACTTTTACATAGCCCAAATACATTTACATACATAAGTAAATTTACTCACATATGTAAACCTGTGCATGAGAAAAAGGCCTAACAAGGGTAAGACCTAGGAGAGAATAAAGTGCGCTGAGATTCATGAATCACCAGTAACTTAATCAAATGGCATTACACCCTTGGTCTAAAGACAGTGTGACAGTAGGGATGTCTCATACCACTGATTGAAGTGACACAGAGTATGATTCATAATTTTAATGTGTCTTAAATAAGAGTCACACTAGTATATGTTCTTAGTAAAGTCCGAATCGCCTCCCTAAACGTGCATCCTTATCTGTAAAATGCCAAAATTATTACATGTTCTTGTTTTCAATGATAAAAAAAGTACTATCAATTTTAAGAAGTCGAAATTTTGTGACATATTTACATAAAGTTTAGTGAAATTACCTTTTTGTCGCTGTTAAAAATTCAAATATTACGTTTGTGTCATGAATCATGACTTAAACCTGTTAATATTCATTATACTGAACTGATTAGCATTAAGATGTAGTTTGGGTTTTTTTTAGAAATAACCACTATTTCTCGATAAAATTAGAGCAGTTATGAAGTATGACATATTTAACTCTAACAATATTCTGTGCCCATGTGTGTTTTCTTAAAATGTACACAAATTGGCGTTCGGCATCCTCGTTAGACCATTCAAAAATCTCCGGGTCCTGACCCTTGTTTCACTAGATAATCGTGTGCCATAAGGTTTCGGAGTGTTAAATGCTTGGGGGAAAAAATCGTGAAAATACTATAAATATACATCACAAAATCTTAGCTCATACAGCATAATGCGTGGCCTGTTGTCCGCTTACTATGTACGTTTTCGACTTCTTCTTATACCTGCTTCGATATCAAACCTGAAATATTATTTGGAGGTACCTTGCACCCAATACATGATATTTGCACTAGTATATTCAGGTATGTGAACAAACTTTTGGCATCCAGCTGTATTTTAGGAGTGAAGCTTAAATGGGTAAATTTCATTTAACTACCCCAAAATGAAGGCTAACCACTTATGAAAGCTTTGTCAATGTTCACTTCTTCTCTTGCAGCTCTTCCATTGACTGTTTGAAGTCGGAGCTTCGACTTATCAACATTATTTAACATTTCAATATACAATTGAAATGGTTACAATATATATCTATGATTTGCAGAAGCAAGAATTTACGACTGCCTACAATTTCAAGAAAATTAATGATTGTGAAATGTAATCTGTAACATAATCGACGGATCTTTAACTTTTCCTATTTCAGTAATGGTCATACGACATATCGGATACCATCATTATCTCAAATAGGGTAGTACAACGTAATATGGTATAAAGTGGCACACCGAAAACCTCTTATACCTTTCTTACGTCATTTAAAAATTAAGTTGTCTGGAGGCACGTGTAGTTCAAAAAAGGTACCGCACGACCTCATAACGTCAGAAGATTTATTTATCAATCTCACGTAGCAGAAACTATTTTGTAGAAATGATAACACAGCTTTTTTTCCATAATCGATAGGGATATTCCAGTGCACGTGGAGATGAATGATATTCTTGATAAACAACAGCAGTGGAATAAATTCAAAGCACAGGGACTTACCGATGAAAGAGACAATAGGAACTGGAACAATTTCAACAGAAAGCGTAAAAGAAACTTTAATTTTCATGGCGCAAATGTCTTATATGATACTGTTAATAGTAAATTCACAGGAATTCGTATTGTCCAAAACAAACGTCTTTAAGACATCACCTTTCAGATAGTTTAACATGTTTGAGGTATAATAATACACATGCAGCAGGCCTACATCAGGTAATTCTGTTCAATAAGGGAGGCACAGAAATTGTATCCCTAAACCCCCGGGCGTCCTCTAGGCTGTGGTTTTGACTATACACAGTGAGCAAAATAATCAAGTTTGTTCATCAGATGATATCCCTATCGTGATACCTTGATTTGTATACCTTGAGAGACCACTGCAGGCAATTACATTTATGTTCATTCATAATCTATAAAGCTAATGGCTCTTTTCAAAATAAATATCAAATTAATCAAAGAATTACTGGTAAGATAAGCAGATTACACACTTAACACTTATGAAACGAATGGCGAATATATATAAGGAGAGAGAACAAACAAGGTTGGTCCTACGTAAATGTCCTTCCTCTGGACAAATGAACACATTTAATGATAGTATGATACATCATAAACATATCAATATGTAGACAAAATGAGTTTGGTTTGACGTCATTATCTAATGTATCTAAGATACAAGCATAATGTTATATGATTCTATAACGACTGTGTGGCCATGTGCAATACATTGTTATTGAAATCAGATCATACACAGTTATAACATAAGAGATGCTAAACTTAGCTGTTTTTGGTTAATTTATCGTAGTGCATATGCCTTAAAGTATCAAACATAATCGATAAAATTTTGAGAATCATTACTTTGTGAACAAATAACATGATGATGCACCTTTTGCATGATTTGGTGTTTCACTTCGCCTTCAAGAGTATTTCTCTTATTTCACGGCTGCCAGTATTATTTCAGGGAGAAAGCCCACAACGCTTTGAATTGTTATTAAACCCGCAAGCATCGCCTGGAACATGCAAACCATCGATCAAACTGCGTTAAAATTCAGTGTTGCATTGCACCCAAACCTTACTGCATGTAAAACAGTTCTCTCTTCCAGACAAAGTCGCGGCAATCTACGAAGAGTTAGTATATTTGTATTGATTCTGATAAATACTTCCAGTTATAAGTTGAGTATCTTGGATCGCACAATAACACTCTTGAGATTGTAAGTCAAAGAAAATCTAAATTAGGTGCAATTATGTGTTTTCCTTTTGTTACCGCAAAATTCAAGTCCAAACTTATTTCATTAATGAATATCTTTCTCGAATATCGGCGTCCATGTTCTGCATATTGGAATAAGTTCAAAGTAAAACTACAACTATTTGTTCACAAATAGAGAGTATTTGCTGTTTTCATTATTCATGTTCAGTATCCATTGTTTTGCTGGCAATGTAACGTTAAGGGTCTGCTTATCCCTTTGAGTGTTTCATGTATGTACTCTGAGCACGATTCCCTCGATTTACAACAGAAACAATTCAGAAGATCGCATTAATAATAAGTATTTGTTTAACATTTGTTATGGCAAATTTAAATTATTTACGTTTTAAAAAAGAAGATTGCAATTCACACTGAGAGTTACCTGTTATGGGTAGAGTAATATTTACCTTACCTCATTGGCCACGGGCCACCCAGCTTAAATACATTGTCCTTTTTTTAGAAAAGTTCCCTTGCATTTCTGGCCAGAAGAGCCCATTTCCTGGTAAAGTCTTCATTGATAAAGATTCTCATTGCTTCCCAATGTCTTCCGTGTTTTTAACATAGCTCTCTTTGAGACATTCCTTCTGTCAGTGTTGTTAGCAAGAAACCTTACTATAAAGGGCCAAGCTTAAAGTGAAAGAGAGTATGTTTCCAATTTTTTCACGTGGCTTAAATAAGATTCAAAATACCACATCACCTCTCTAAACTTGCATATATATCTCTTAAATGCCCAAACTATGTTTCCTTGTTTTCAATCTTATAGGAAAATAGTAATTTGAATGGTAAAACTTCGAAATTCTGAATTAGTCAAATGACCTACTAAACACGTCAAACTCACAATTGTCGTATATCTGCTGTTAATTAGTTTCCAAAAGTACATTTTAGAAATTGGCGCGCGCTACTCTTCAGTTTTAGATCACAAATCACAAATTTAACCTGTTTATTGTCCTTATGCTAAATCTATAAACATTGTGATGCCGATTTTCAAAAACAGCAACTTTTTCCCGATAGAATAACACAATGTTTGACATATTTGACTCCAACAATATACTCAGTGTCCCTTTAAAAGAGAGTTTTTTTGGAAAACCTGGGTACAACATGTCTTACGTCGAATTTTGCAGTGTTGAGGTCCACATGGATTGTGGCGGACACGAGAACTAACTTTAAAGTGTCTTCTACAGTGTGGCATCCCTATGCTACTATGATGTTCCCTCAGGAATCTTGTTAACCAAAGCTGTCAGATAATGTGATGATAACGGTATCCCTTTCGTTTATATAGAGATTACAAAACGAGTGGGTGTTGAATATGGAAAATATTCCAACGAGATATTTTTAAACGTTTTGATATTATAAATCGAAATGTTTAAAAATATTGAGTTGGAATATTTTCCATATTCAATACCCACAAGTTTTGTGATCTATTTATTACACACAGGAAAATAGGAAACTTGTTCTTCGAAGACCTCAAAATGTTCATTGAATAATCTTTTCGATGATTTTATTTGATTTATAATATTTTATTCCATGTCACGACCCAAGGATAAGCTATAGATAAAAGAGTGAATGTATTTGATTTAATCAAGACGTTTATATAAGACTATATATTTTGGCCTAATTTGAAAACTCGTGTAAACAGCTAGCAAATAAAACGATTAATAGCTCGCCAATAAACTTCGATAATTCCGCACCCTTATTTAGAATTTGCTATTGATAGGTTTTTTAGACTATTTTTCCAAAACAGGAATTTTACCATCGATCAAGACACATTCTTGCTTTATTGATATTTATCATCCAGAAATTTTTTTATTGCATAAAACCTAACTGTAAGTTTAACTTTCTCAACGACAGATGAAGGCAATTATCTTTTCCTTACTTATGATTATCACCTCTTATGAGGTAATGGTGTTTTTGAATATCAGGTACTTCACAAGCTCGAAAAAGCTAAAAAAAATTTTTACTAAAGCCAACATATATCATTAAGGTGGAATCCACGAACGTCATACCCTTTCCTTAAAATCCTGACACTGTCAGCTTACAGCAGGACAACCATTGCCGGTTCTATCAGCATGGATTTCTTCAGCACTAAGGACATCCAGCACTTCACTTCCTTCTCAACTAGATTTAATGCCAAACAGTGAGTGCATCGAACGATCTCGGCCTTAACTGGGTCTTGTTACACACAGAATGAGCTCTAATGTGAAAGAAAGGCTGAAATATCCAACGGTAATAGGCATGGCTAGAGGACATCGGGTCGAACAAATCGTGACACCAACACCGTATTTACATATTGGGTGTTAATGCGCCAAGAGTTACCACGTTGTCACCATCAGACCAATAGACTTAATCAAAGATTTCGCAACTGGCAACGCAAAAGTAAACGTTTTGTTTATTAATCTCATATTGCGATGTAACCTTTTACTTAAATAACCACGGTATCTCTCAATGAGTAATTTGCCAATAAAGTGATTTTCTCGTTATATTAACGAGGGCACTAAATAAAGCGCTGAATTAAACCCAAAACTGGTAACACACAAAGAGCGCCCTCATTATCACCCTGGCGCACAATATAACGAAAAGTTAGCATGATTCAAGTCGGTGCGAGTATTTACCCATTATTGCCCATTCGGTCTATTTTGGACACTTGTGTTTTCAATAAACTAGAAGTGGTTTCAAGTAGCCGTGGTCTCGAGTGTCGGAATCATGGTTAGAAAGATGAAAATTAAATTTCAAAATTTGATTTATTAGAGTGTTTAACCTTTACATCGTCAGGTGAAGTTGACTTTACACCAAAATCAACATGATCTATGAGAAAAATGTCATAACGAAAAATAGAAGTGTGTCGTTATGTTTTATATAACTTGTATATAAGAAAAATTACTTATTATTGATTTTCTTGAAATAAACTGAAATTGTTTGTGTGAGCATTGCTTTGCAATGTATATTAATATATAAAAAATGAGTTTGAATCTTGTCCTAATAATGGGACAGTGGGCATGAGAGATTTTGGGTTTTATTGCTATTTTTCAGATACTTTTACTGTAATGGAGTTGATTCAATGCTAAAGGTTGATTTTAACTTTTAAAAGGTTGATATCATCATATGACTAGTACAATCTTAAAAAGGAATCTGACTCTGATCTCATTTTATTTATAACGATTGCGGCAGGTTACTGTCGGAAAGTGTGCTTCGTCTTTATGACAAATTCACTAAAGAAATACCTTTAGATTATTACGTGTAGATTATTCATCCAAAGTTAAAATAGAACTGCCCAAACCTTGGGTGAGTTAATAAAAGTAATATATATTATTATTTCGATAAATTTATATATATATCTTAATATGAATAAACAGAACAAACGAAAATAATCGTTTTTAGTTACATTATCTAAAACTCATTAACATTAATTTGGTACTGAAGCAGACGTCAGGGGATGTAATCAAATGTTTTGTTTAGGATGAAATATCAAATTACTAAATCAAGAAACACATTTCATCTGTTGAAAAAATATTGAAATGAACACATTGCAAACGAAATTGTTGACCCCTGCTGTTTTGGGGTTTTTAATAGCACAAGTTGGTAATATCAACGTCAAATTTAAGTTCTCTTATTATAAGAAATTTTTATCTGAAGGTTCTATCTTCTTCGTTGGATTCATAGAATCATTACAACACGGCACCAACTATCTTTGATCGTCAGTTCGTAATCATCTAGGCATAGTTATTAATTTTATTAAAAACAATGGCAAGAAAACCCCATTCAGTGAATCAAATTCAGCTTTGGAAGCAGTAATGACCCCCTCACTTGGTGCGACTGATAATGAGGAGTCTGTGGTCCAATCAGAACATCGGTAGATGCGAAGTCTCTTTGTATCGATATATACTGGTTTCACATTAATCCTAGCGAGTGATGATCCTATTCAAAGGCAGGTGCAAATAACAGGAAGCGAGGTCTTGTGATGGTCGTTTGTCAAGCGTTGTTCCAAAAACAGGTAAAAATATTCAAATTCATTTTGTTAATATTTGGTCATATGATGAATATGAAATGAAGAATTCGTGGCGCCGGAGTTTGGAGGGGAAGCAGGTGGGTCGACGACGAATTTTTGCGGAATTGATTATTTTCAACTTACAAAGTACAAAATCTATTAAGTGGTGCAACGTCTTCAGGGTTCATCTTTAGCGATATAAGTTCACGAAGTTCGCAACAACATCCATTTTGAAATGAATTTTTTAGCTGAACAATTATAAAGGATGATATGCAACTACTAAATAATTTTGTGTGCATCAAAGTGAAATGCGCTCACTCAGGAACGAACGAAGAAATTGTAGTGAGAGAATATCATTATATTTTTTATAGAGTTTGTAGCGAAATACTGCAGATCGACTGTCTCATTAAAAAAGCATTTCGTGACTACAAACTTTGGCATTTAGATTGCATCCTACCATTTGCTTTATATCAAGTATCAAATTAATCATTTTCAATAATTTTTCAACTATTCAAATGTTCATTGATAAAAATTGATTATTTTCACATTCCGAGGAAAAACCTCAATTATTTTAAAGTACATTGAATGAAAGAATGAATGAATTATTTGGTCTAATTGTGTCAAACGCAACAACTATGTCGCGGTAGACATTATAGATTTAACAAGTTTAGTGATCAAAAACAGGACTCGATAATTACGAGATGAAATGTTCACATAACAAGTAAAAGGTAAATAAAAGGCTAATACGTTTATCTAACCTTAATAACTACATCATTTGTGATGTTAACATATTTTCCTTTATGGAAACATGTTTGCAGAGTCAAAGTCGTTCTGTTTAACAGGGGGGGGTACAGAATTTTCGTTTGGGAGAGGTGCACCCTACGGGTGTTACAAGTAAACCTATTGAATGATTACTTTTGATCAAGGATGTATGTCCACAAGAAAATAACTTTTACATGTATATATAGTTTTAATTACAGGTCCTACCATTTTCCTGTATATTTTACCATGTATGAGAAAATTAATACTTCCTTTGTCACTTACAATGTTTGGAACTCTCTTGGGCGGGGTAAAACTGGATTCAGATGCCTAGAATAGGTAACTGCTGTTAAAAGAAAATTAAATCAACTGTTGAATCAGTTATTACTTTTATATGTCGTTTATAAGATATATATATATATGATCAAACAACCCTCTCCCCCTTCCCACATCCCCCGAAATTGCAATTTATAGATAGATGTTGTTAAATGATCAAGTTAAGTATGGATGTCTTGGTAAGGCAAATTTAAAGACAAAGTTAAATGTGTAAAAGAGTACTAGAACTAATGTCAAACATGAATCTATATGGAAGGAATGATGTTGACGTGCATGCCAAAGATTTTTGGAGATAAAGTATATAGCACTCTATAGATACTTACCTTTAACATGATAGCTTATATGATAAAGCCTTTAATGGACATTCATTCCTTTATCTTATGAACAGGCTTGATGCATTTAATTGTATCATTTTCTTCCAAATACATCACTTTTCCCAAAAAAATCTAAATATGTTCAAAGTTTTTAATGAAACACCTTTATGTACTCAGCATCTTCATACAAAGATTAATCAAAATCAGATTATTAGTTAATTGAAGTGAAGTACAAAAGAATGTACACATCCCCGGAATTTGGTTATCAAAGTAAACAGGACAAACTTTTGAGCACATAAAATGTTTACTATTATTGGTGAACCATTTTCAAACAGTGCAAGCATATGTGGAGTGTTTTGTTCAACACATCATTTCTCCATATCTATTTGTGTCCACTTGGGGTATATATTTTTTAATTTACATGGACAGATCAGCGATATTACATTGTATAATTTTCATAAATAGTGTAAATAGTATCGGATGAGACCCTCATAACAGTCAATACAAGCATAGACACGTCTTCTCATGGAAAAGGTAAGACGTCAGATGACGTCATTCGGAATACGTTACCACTTTTCTTGTGTTACTCTTTCGAGCTGTCGTATGGTGACTGGTTCCCGTGGGCGACGTCTCAGTCGTCTTCCCAAATGGGCCCATAGGTTCTCAATCGGTAATAAGTCAGGTGAGCGTGATGTCCAAGTCAAAACCTGGATGTTTTGTCGGTTTAGGAAGTCCATGGACGAGGCGATGTTCGCGGGTCAAGGACATTCTGTGGAACGGTTGATATGCCCGAATACCGGCAGCTCAAAGACGTCTCATGACAGTGTTCCCGCAGATATGGTACCCTAACGCCGTTGATGCCGTTGACGTCATGGTGACGAATCTGTTGCGCAGATGTGGTGTGCACATGTAGTGGTCTTCTGCGGGAGTTGTAACCATCGGTCTCCCGCCTCTAGGATGGTCAGATGTCTGGCCAGTCATGTTAGGGGATGAATGAGTCGAATGACTGTTCAATCAGGCTGTTCGAAACCCTCTTTCGACATTCCGATAATTTTTTTCTCGCTCTGTTGCTCTTCAACGTGGCATTTTTCTGCTTTTTCTGTAACACGAGAAATGAATGATCGAATTCATCACTTTTTTTCTCTTAGCGTCTTCATTTGCAAATGAAAAAAAATCGCGATTTCATAAAAAATCCCTTTCCGTTATGATATGCCCCAGTTGCGTGTGGGCGATATGTTTTCATGTTTTCCATTCGTTAAAGTTGGATAAAACATTTTTTTAAATCTATTTTGTCAAAAATAATACCAGAATACGAAAATCTTTTGGTGTGTACTTTCTTTTGTACTTCAGTTTAGTAATGAAGGGGAGAGAACTTGTAAAAACTTTGTTACAGCGAAAATCACAAAATTTTACAGAACTATTGTAAAAAAAAAAATTATCAGGACTTACCTTAGTGTCATAATGAATCTTCGATATGATTACAATCAGATGATTCGTTAAGAAATTATAAGCCGGGCCGAATTTGAAACAATTTTTTACAAATTCATCACTTTTTCCCAAAAATTCCGCCCAAAATTAAAGATATTGTCAAACCTAATAATCATGACACATCATCACATATTTCCATGACAAATTTGAATAGACGTGGTTGATTAGTTATGAGTCAGACACAATGTGTAACGGACGGACGGTGCCCATTTTAATTTTGTTGAAACAAACAGATCCATTGGCTCTGTAGCTTATCAGGATAACTGTCACTGTCACAGGTTCACCATTTGAGCTGCCATAGGTTTCCATGTCCATTTATTATAATCCTCATCATTCTCTGACCACAAAAATTAAGCTTAATAGGCCCTGTAATTTCGAAATTTGTTTTTGAGGCGTGGCCCCTGTGGCCCTTATGTAGTAGTTACTTCATCCATAAACGAGAGGTGGATCCAGTTACATCACGCCTGATCGCTGTTTGATTGACAGCTGAATTCGTCGAGGACGGTAGTCCGAGACGCAAATTCAGCTGTCAATCAAACAGCGATCAGGTGTGGTGTAACTAGATCCATCTCGAGTGATTGGATGAAGTAACTGCTTTGTACCACGCCCACATTGCACGTTGTCAAAATCTGAACGAGATCTGCGCGGGATATTTGAATTTGTAATCATTCAGTTTCACACCGCCACAATGTCGAGTCACGAGTGGGATGACATGATTGACGACGCCTCACAAATAATGAAAAATGGATTATCTTTGATAGTTCAATTTGTTTGAATGTGTATGGTGCTCGTTGCCATTAAAACTTGAATTACTTGTCATTTTTTTAGAAAATTTACATCCTTTCAACTAATTTCTTAAGGGCGTGAACAAAAGGCGTGGCTTGCTAAACCTGCAGCGAGCCAATGAGATATCTACCTTCAATGGTTACTTCAGGCCGTGGTGTAACTATTAGATACACCACGGCCGACATCAAAGGGACCGACGCGTGGGCATGGTACAACAGTAGTTACACGGTCACCAAATTTATAACTAGAATTCACACGAGCTAAGATTTCAGATTTCTAGGCCTCTTGCTTCTGGAGAAGAAGATGTATACACTGTATTAGGGTGTGGCCCCTTTTGGTCTGTACACAGTTTCATCAAATTTATGAATTATAATTCCAATCACCTTAGGATTCTTTTTACATGCTTTTAGCTCTCTATGCCTTTTCTTTTCGAAGAAAAGAAAAGAAATTTTTTTTAGAGCGTTGCCTCTGTAGCCCTTATCAGGGTCCATAGAGCTGCCAAACTAATGATACCAATCAGGTTAGGAGTTTGTACACAAGGTTTC
This sequence comes from Phorcus lineatus, assembly GCA_921293015.1. Lineage (NCBI taxonomy): Eukaryota > Metazoa > Mollusca > Gastropoda > Trochida > Trochidae > Phorcus > Phorcus lineatus. The sequence goes on from OV121091.1 coordinate 28,609,266, forward strand.
GGATTTTCTAGGCCTCTTGCTTTGAAGAAGAAGTGTGCGACCCCTGTAGCCCTGATTAATGTTACAGGGTCGCCAATCTATAAATTAGAATTCAATTCAGTTAAGCCTTTGGTGCACATGGTTTAGGTTTTCTACGCCTCTTGCTTCAGGAGGAGGTTAATAGGTGTATAAGATGGGGCCCCTGTGGCTCTTTTGAGCGGTCACATGGTCACCAAATCAATAAATTAGAATTCCCATCGTACGGATCGAGATTTCCGTTTTCTAGACCTATTGCTTCTTGAGAAGAAGATGAAAATAGGTAATTAGGGTATGGCTACCGTGGCTCTTACAAGAGTCCCAGGGTCACCACATCAATAAATTAAACATCCCATTAGTCAAGGAGTCTGTACACAAGATTTCAGATTTCTTAAGTAAATGGTTCATAAGAGAATGAAATACTGAAAAAGTGACAGACGGATGGACAGACGTCGGGCGCTTTGCAATTAGCCCATCAGGTCTCTCATGCTAGATGATCCAAAAACATGTTAGGTGAGCTAAAAATAAAAGGTAGTATTACGCAATGTTCTCCATATGATTGAACTTATTTTACATATACATGGATGAGATAATCTTTGGAACTTGTCAGTCAATCGTGATAAAACTAATATTGTCATATATAAAAGAGGGGGACCCGTTGCATCGAAGGAAAAATGGTTTTTCAAAGGTAAATCCATTAACATAGCCATCAATATAAGTATCTTGGTGTGTTATTGTCACATACGCTGAATATGAAACACTGTTTTAATGAGTTGTGTCTTAAAACAAAGAAGGCTTTAATTTCGGTTTTATCTATTTCACATCATTGTGGAGTCTTATCTCCTGATGTATTTTTAAAACTTATTGATGCCCAAATACAGCCAATTTTGCAATATGGGTCAGAGGTGTGGGTTTTCGACGGTTTGACTGTCTAGAGAGACTTCATTTGATGGCTTGTAAAATGTTCTTAGGTGTGGCAACAACCACTCCAAATTGCATGGTTTACGGCGAGTGCGGGAGATACCCCCTCTATATAAATTAACAAAATAGATGTTTAAAATATTGGCTTAAAATACTCAAAATGCACGGAGAACGCCTGACAAAAGTTGCATATAATACGATGGTCCATCTCGATAATATGGGTAAGGTATCTTGGGCATCAAATATTAGACATAAATATGTTTTACCTAGAATGGCATTCAACACTAGAAACAAGCTCTCGTTATGACCTGTATAAATTGTTCAAGACATTACTGCAACCAGAGCGTTATTTAACCCTTCTTACATTTAAAAGTACTACAATCTTATTCACTCGATACAGACTAGGCTTGATAGATTTAATGACGAACAAGGGAAGAAAAATGTCCATTATTAAAAGCGAACGTATATGCCAACTGTGTAACTCTGCAATTGAGTATGATGGTCACTTCACATTTGTCTGTCCATGTTATGAAGATATACGAAGAAGATTTATTTCAGATAATGTATTATCAAAACCACCATTGACAGCATTTATATCAATTGTGACATCTAAAGATACTTCAACTTTTATAAATCTAGCTATGTACGTTAAGTATGCTCAAAAGCGCCGTGATGAAATGTTGAAATGTAGTTCTATATCAAACTAATTTGTATTGCATATTATGTAATTAATACTAATATGAATATTATAAAAATTTAACTCTCCTGTATATAGGCCGGAGGCCTCGAATGCAATAAACGTTATCTGTCTTTCTGTCTGTCTGTCTGTCTGAGTATGAGAATATACACTTCAATTCGAAAAACAACAAGTGTCACATTTGCACAGGTGTACTTTCACGAGTCTTCTAAACTGACAAATCTGTTTCGTCACAGGGGGTAACTGAAGTTGGAAGTGTCCAAAGAAGCAGGTCGTTTTTTTGTTTGCAATTGGTTCAAATGAAATAGCAATCGTGCTTAGGTGTGCCCTTCTAAGTTAACGATTTTAACATGAATTGTTTTAAAACACAAACAAGACACTCAATTCGTAGATCTTGTATGAGACTTATATTTTTATTTTTCGTTTGGCAACGGACCCCCTGAACCCCCCATCCCCCCCCCCCCCCCCCCCCCCTCCCTTGGACCCGCCACTGATAGATATATTTATGTTTCAGAAAATGGAAAGATGATACATGAATGTAGCGTTTGACGTCATCTTCAGAAGCGGAAGTCCCTGTCAGTAATGGATCATTTCCAGGAATGGTTGGGACAAATGCAATCTGATCAGAAGGCTTTATTTCAATAGATAATTGAATTCATTTAAAAGTTTGTTGACGCAATGAAAACTGAAAACGATGTGCCTGTGTTCCCACTTTTATCTGGCATATTGCTACAAGGAGTCAATGTCTGGGGCATCATTGGAAATATTCTGATAATCAAGATCGTTACGAAGACTCCAGGTCTAAAAGGTTTCACTGGCGCATTGCTGATAAACCACGCCATAGGTGACATTATCTCTGAAATCTTTAACATATCTGTGTACATTGATTTTCTCGTTCACGGGGGAAACTTCAACCTAAAGATCTTTCTCCGACTTGGTATATTTTCTGCAAGCGGAGTGGTCGCCCATACCCTGAGCGCTCTCTCTATCAGTCTATATTTCGCTATTCTCCGCCCTCATAACTTCAAGAACTTTGTCACTTCGACCCAAGTAAACATCATCCTCTGCCTGTCTTGGTTGATTAATATAGCTATTGTAAGCCTTTACTTGTCAGTGCCAGACATTTATGTGATGGAACCAACAGGCGATATAGTCATGGACGTCACTCTTGAGAACGGTTGGTTCCCAGCTCTCCTCATAACCAACATGATAATGTTCCCGTTTTGCTCAGCACTAACCTGCTTCATCCGCATCATAAAGTTTACACGACTCCCATCGATTGCTACAGTTGGCGCTAAATACGTCAGGAAGATGAAGCTGGCGCAGACGATTCAGATTACCACCATGGTGTTCCTGTTGACCTACATTCCTATTATCGTCGTCATGTCTCTGGGTGTGCAGACGAGAGGGGCCCGGGCTACTGCAGCTATTGTCAACTACTCTTACCACGCCTGCAAACCCTTTATCTACCTCAAATGCTACCAACCCTTCCGGAAAACTTGCAGAGAAATGTGTTGCTTGACCAACCGTGTAGAGCCGAACATGAGACTTGAGATAAAACCTGCTAGTAAACAAAATATCTCTTCTCTCCGACTTGGCGAAACCAATCTTTGATAAGTCCATAGCTGATAAACAGCCAAGCAGTCTAGCAATTATATTTTATTATCAATACTAATTTAAATGATATAAGATAATAATTTGACATCAGATACACTCAGGCTGGACTATTTCCAACCGAATCCTTTTCTTCGGGAATTATCAACTTAATAACGATGACTAGATTCTAGTATCGAAGTCTCTGCCCAATTCATGGCCTGAGTCCCTAGTTAGCTGCTGTCTTCGTATACACGATTCTATTCGCGCCGCCGTCTTGGTGTCACGTGACCGCCCGGCATTAAGGTGCTGAAGAAAACGTCAAGCCGCCTGACGTAAGTGATAATCGTTAAATATACGCAGTAGAATATATATCATTTTCAAACGCTGAAATCCTGGCAATAGCTTGAAACATATTTTAATGTTTCCACTTGCAAATGAGGGAATTCAGGAAGAATTTAACTTAATACTCTAACGGTAGCCTACCTGTGAATTTACGAAAAAACACCTATGAGCATTCTCTCCCAACAGAGACAGCACCGTCATAAATTTCTTTAGAACCGAGGTTGTATAGAAATTTATGACGCAATCTAGTTAAAACTAGATGTATTGATCCGGACTTCGGGACGTATTATATTACAGCTAGTTTTAACTAGATTGTTTATGACGGAACTATCTCTGGTGGGAGAGAATGCCTATGAGGCGCAACTGTTAAAAGTGTCGATCTAAATGATAGAGTCATATGCCCCGATTCATGGATGAATTTGTCAGGTAGAGAACGATCTCGCTTATGAGGTATCAAACAATGTAACATAGTTGTAATGAAACATATGTTATTAACTGCTAATCCCATCCCCGCTATTGTCACCTGATATATGATTTACTAAACTAACCAATTCATAATACTAAACTAAACAAAACCATTCATATTTTCAAGTTATTTTTATTGATTTGCATCTATAATTGATTTTCAAAGTCCGGACCCCTGTACACCCACTCCGCCCAACTTGGACAGTTCGAGACTGGCAATAGTTAAGCTTTGCGTAGGAAGATGGACGGCAAAGGAATAATGGGACCATGTGGCCTCAACATTCTTAGGACATAATTAAATACGTGTGTGTGTTTTACATCACGGTGTTGTTATTAGTTAATAACATGTCCATAAGTCTATAACTGAAAATATATTTATCAGATAAACCTTATCATAGACAGCTATTTGCTATTTGTGTAAAGTACAAATCTAAAAAATCAATGGAGTAATAAAGCTTTTGAAAATATAAATGAATACGGCAATTTTTTGTTTTAATCATGTTTAACATTAAGTTCCTTTACAATAGACAATATTTTATGTATCATTGCCATTGAGAGTGTATCAGAAGACATCTAATCATGCTAATTGTTGAATGAGAACAACAAGTTCATTGGTAGAATAAATCTTTATTTGTCTTACCCACTTTTTCAAACTTTTGTAATTATTTTTAATTTCTCATTGCATTAATGCAAGTAGCATCTGGGTTGTTGTCGTCTCAACAGAACACTGCTTACTATCGAAGTTTCCAACAGTTTTATTTGGCGACGGGGTTTGTTAAACTGTAATTTCTTCATCTCAACTATGTACATGTATACAGAGAGAGAACGTAATTAATTGTGTAAGAAGATTATAGTGTCGAAGTGTTATCCAATATCTTAGTTTTGAAATAATATTTTTCTAATAGGCTATTTTGATGTTTATGCGTTCAGAATAGGTACTAATCAAAGCGTTTGACATGAAACATGGACACCTGCACAGAGTTATCCCCCTTTAACGAGCTTTTCTTTGGGTAGTAATATTGTGCGCCATGTTTCATTTACACGGACATACCACAGGCACCAGGCTCTACTTGTAAATAAATAAGTAAAGATAAACCTATATAACATATAAAGAAGGTTTGACAGAACTCGCAAAACTGCAAGTCATGCAAGTCGCGGTTCTGTCAAACCTTCTTTATATGTTATATAGGTTTATCTTTACTTATTTATTTACAAGTAGAGCCTGGTGCCTGTGGGACATACGTCATTCAACTCAAGCTTTTGTTTAAAGTTTACTAAAGGGAACTTTACTTGAGTTGACATTTCCTTCAAGTTATTAAGATAATGGCTGTTATCTGATACGTTATTCTACATGGAGGCCCTTACGCGAGAAAAAAGGCAAAGTACTTAATGTGTATTTGCACACGTTATGTTCATGGGTTTAGTGGACAGCATAATGGTACACTGCCATGCAAAATCTTCACAAAAATATTTTTTAATAAACGATTAGATAAAATATTCAAAAAAAACCCACGATCAAGGCCTTGCAGTTTAACCCTCTGAATGCCCGTCAGTTGACGCTATGCACTCGCTCAGAGCCGCTAACATTTTGCGCAAACACAATAGGTCAACGCCACAGGCGCCAGACTCTGAATGTACAATATTACATGTATGTAAGTATATATACATGTAGCTATATGAACATTGTTTATATAGCTACATGTATATATACTTACAAGATATTGTACATTCAGAGTCTGGCGCTTGTGCTATATAACATAAACAACGTATGACAGAGTAAACTTCGTAGACCGATCTCAGTTCCCATATCCAGTCCCCTTGCAGATCTGTCATACCTTATTCAGCTAGTAGTGAATACTTACATGTATATATAGAGTCAGTTGTCTTTGGTCAACGCTGTACAAAAAAGGTCACTGAAGCGTTATTATATGGTCCCAGGGCACTCTTAGGGTTAATAAACCAGATGAGCTTGAACCAGGTTATCATTCATAGAGCCACTTTCATAAATTGAAACGAAAACAACATATGTAAAACTTAATTTATTCCATTTAATATACCTTATTTTATGTACAATAGTTTACACATCGATGAAACAACATTGAAACATTAGACCATTGCTTGAAAGCACAAAGAAACAATAGATCAGTATAAACTGTTAATACACTACAAAACACTGGTGCAATATCATCTCCCTGTCAAATCAATTCAGCAGAATTAACTATGCAACATTTTAACATTTATTCTCTGACAGTTTTGGATAAAAAAAAACATGTCTGTAATTGTCTGGTTATGAATATTAATCATGTTAAACCTTGAATGAAGGCACATTAACCAGGGGATATTATATAGTTAATATGTATGTGATGTATTCAAACAAAAATTTATTCGCACCACAAAGAATGTACAATTAAAACCTTTGATAAATTTGTGAATTATTATGAAATCAAATGACTAAGTGTACAGAACAAGTGAAAAGTCAACTTCTAAGGCAGAGTGAAATCCGAACTTGTCACGTAACCCGCTTGTTTTCTTCCGTTCCAAAATTTTTACCTTTTTTTAAATTATTGGATAATGAGATATATATCTAACTTATATTCCAAAGTTGTGTTCAAAAGTTTGTTATCAAAATGATTATAGTGTATTCATTGATAGAAAGGCTTTCAGACCAGTTAAAATGACTGAGCGAATGACTGCAAATAACGGAGTTGACAAGATTAAATTATTGTAAATCTTGACTTTGTCTAAAATGATTAACAGGAGATTTTTTTAACCTCAAGTAAATGACTCTTCAGTGGTTAAGAAATAATTAAGAACGAGGCACAAAAATCCCTGCACAAATCCCTCAGCAACTAAGCCAATTAGTGTGAATTTCACCTTGGACTTGAAGTTGGTAAATATTTCTTTATTGGTTCAATAACATTACAACAACTTTGTAGCTAACTTGCTTATTTCAAAGGGTTGATTCAAGAATAAAGTTATTGTTAAACTCAATAACAAAAATCATTCATTTTTTTTTCAAATGTATTAACCTTTGAAGTTCTTACTTTCTTCTTTGAAGATTCCTTACATTTATTCATGACATGCATTGGCAAAATCTTTAATAAAATTGCTGGTGTTAAAATTGGCATAAGCATATAATTTAAGAAAAACTGTTTGCGATAAGCACTTTTTATTTACAATCAAATAAAATAAAGCACAAGTACAACTTTTATAACATTCAAAACAAGTTGATCATATGGCAATCTCTCTGGAATGAACATATTAGGAATTGCAATAATCCAAATTTGTCTAATCAAATTTGTTCACACTTATCCTTATAATTTGAACATTTATTGCACACTGTAACTTCTTCTAAATATCACTAACCCTTCCTAAAAAGCATCTCAACAGAATAATCAAAATATAACTCTTACAAATCAATATTTGTATTATGAATGCAATGAAATTTCACAATTATTTCATATCAACTTTTAATCCACAATGGCAAATCTCTTTTTATTCATACAAGTTTTATCGCATTGGCTCATTCTGATGCAAGTTATTTGTCTTTTAATTAAAACCAACATGTCAAATATTCATTGGAGATTAAGTAAAATCAGGAAGTCAATTACTTCATTCATTTATCTATTTATTCATCAAAGGAGAGTAAAACAGTAACTGAAAAGAATCAAACATTTCCCCCTTAATTATCATTAAAGGATAAATGATATTTTGATAAATACGTTTGGCCATTTTTTTAATAGTATTTTTCAGACCAAATGACATATTACTTACTATCAGTGGACAGTACAATAATTTGTAAAAATTGCCATGCACACAAAGAATTTATCTAAAATATAATTCGATAAAATACTTATTCAAACCTTGTACGTCATAAGCTTGAGAACAGCTCCTGTGTATTGCAGTGTCTCTGATGATTTTAACATTTCTCTCTTATCACAGGAACAATAACTAAAACCGTTACTCTCTAATTATATTTCATTTCTGAAAAAGAGAATGAGAAAGATCTTCAATAAAAGTTATAAGTCTTGATGTCATTTCCAAAAAAAATATCTTCTTATACAACATCCATATATATTTTATCTATTTGGAATTATTATATAGACAAGATTTGTGTTTTCTAGCAATGTATATATTTGTAAAAAAGTTATACGTGAAAGTATTCGTATCTGTTCCTTGCTTACCAAACACAAAATTTTCACATAGGACTCACTTCTAACATCAATGTTGTTGGTATATTGACAGTACCAGTTGACAAGATTTTGTATACATGGTAGATAAGCATAGAGAGAGAAAGCCTACTAATTTGAAACTATTGCAAACACATAAGGCAGAATGCTGAGGTAGGAAAAGATAAATAAAACAAAAGAACTCTTCATTAAATATTCTTACCTGCTTTTCAAACAGATTCACTACTCTTTATAATTTTTCAGTATTCTTTTGCAATACCGACATAACATGAATGATACATTATATATATATATTGTGGAATAAATACTGGTTGTACATGTATATGTAGCTTTTGATCAACAAAAACTTAAAACAATTTTGAATGAAATGTACAAAAGACAAATAAGAACAGGAACTAAATATTCACAATTTGAAGCTCGAGGGACAATTCTTATGGGACATTATGAAATTCATAATTATTAACAGCATGAGTTGTATCATGTCAACATTGAGACCATCCTAGAAGCTTAATGACAGAAGGTATCAATGTTTACACAAACCACAATCTGATGACATTGTCGGTGGTAACTTTAGAAGTAGTGGCGTTTTCTGTCGAGGAAGAAACTTACCCAAGTCAACATTATCAGGTTTTACTCTCTTTTAACAACCAAATACCATTAATTAATAAATTCAATTGTAATGAATGTGCTTCATAAGTATCTTTAACTATCATTGTCTTGTCTCTAAAGCAGAATGAATAAAAGTTTTAACAAAAATGAAATTGTCAATGCATAACGAGAATATTTTAGATTTTAATCTTAATTTGAGGTTGAGTATGAAGAGTTCATGGACAGATTCTGTTCCTCTTTGCCATCTTGGAATATTTGATGGCAATTTCTTACCCAAATGATAATACCCAAGTGTTTAAAGAGAAAATCTGTATATCAATTGCTTCCTGTTGCCCTTGTATAGTCCACATGATCTTTGGTCTGGGCATAATAATGTAGTTGATAAAATAATGTCTTAACAAAGGACAAATAATCAAAGTTGGGAGTAGCTAAAGAAAAAACATTGAAAGGCACTTTTCAGATGCAAAGACAACTAGACTGTAATTTCACATTCTATGTTGTAGAAAACCTTGAAGGATGGTTCTTGGTTGTGTTAGGGACATAAATTATTTACACCAAGGAATCAATATAGTGCTTATTTACCTATCTGCTTACTGTAGAAACTTGTGTTAGAGACATTACCTTTTAATAATTAAGAAAGAATACTCGATTTTCTGCAAACGTTGTTTATCTATTTCTCTAAACCACCATATAGTCAGGAGAGGGTGTTTTAAGTTGAACAACTTGTTCCCAATCCTAATCTATGTGAATAAAAGATATTAACACCAAACCAATCATATCACATGGAGCAACACACTATGACTAGACTTGTTACATTATACTGAATGTTGATGCAATCATAACACAGATCAGTTCACATGATACATCTTCATTCATTTCACTGATCAACCATCAAGGAAACTATACTGCTTAAGTAAAACTTCGCATTTAAGCAACAGTTCTATGAAATATTTTTCATCTTAACATTTTTTTTTAAAAACTGTCCAACATTTATTATGAAAAAGGATATCTAATGATGTTTTACCATATTCCAGGTTCATTATCTTCCAATGACATGAATAAAGTTCATATTTCACAAGTGGCACGGCCGTAAGTAAAATATAAATTGTATCTATGTCACAAAATGAAAATAAACCTGGTATCCTGTAATCTCCAATAAGTATATATCATTTAGGTCTAATATATAATTTACAAAGGTCCTTTTAATCGAGCAATAATAATCTACACTAGTCTGTTCATTTTCATAATTATTGAACATATACCAAACGTTATTTCATATAGGTAACGGCAATATATATTAATGCATAAGCCTTGTTTTGAGTGGCTTAACCTGAGCAATCTACAGGCTGGCCCTGATAGAGTGAAACAGTACATGCAGGCTCTATTTCAGTGAACTGATACTTCTAAACATCATTAACAGCTTAAGGGACAGTTTTATTGAGTTACTTGTATGGAGAGTGTGCTTGTGTGTGGTATTATGCCACAACTGAATAATCAAAACGCTGTTGTTATAGGCTAAATATATCAAACTACTTACTCATAAACACTGCAGTTGTAAGGTTCATCTGAAATTGTTTAAATGGTTAACTATTTCATATCAGCTACAAAAATATTCATATCAATATCTATGTGTCCATGAAAAGTGTGATTTTGTATAAATAATTATTTCTTTGATTCTTACATAATTTTAGAGACAAAAACAACAATATATTCTTTGGCTTCCTGATAGTTTGTATCATTGACACACAAAGAGTATTCTTGTTTCAAATCTGCTTAAGATATCACATTTACCTATTCATACCTTGCATTAAGTTCTTTGGGTTACAATAAAACACTTTCTTTCAATATAGATCAGCATATGTACAGTCTTTCATCCAAAATAAGTTTATCAAAGTAAATGTACCTTCAAACGACCTTACTTACCACGATTGTTCCAACATAATATTGTTATATCATTAAATATATATTTTACCAACAAGACTGCTCAAGAACAGCAATTTGCTAACAGACAATCAAACATAAATACCATGTGAATGAAATGTGATCTGATTCAGTTAGACTAAATTTGCAAGCATGTTATCAAGACATGAACATTTCTCACAGTAATACCACCCAAGGATCGAAGACATCTTCCCTTACTATTAACCCTTGCCAGTTTCTTTCACTGACAATTTCAATGCACTGTAGCTTGTTTTATCAAGGAGTTAAAGGGATCTCAGACAATAAATATAAATGTTGCAAGACAATTTTCTTGATCAATATATGGTTTTCTTACCAAGTTAAGCTTAACAATTCCAATTCTTTAAATTAAAAGATTTGAATTTTTTCACACTGAAATGGCCGATTCAAACATGACATCTTGTTTCCCAACTACAGATGATTGGGTTGAGTAAATAGATCATTTACCCTCTACTTATTCTTATAAATAAGAGGGAAATATATACAAATAAAAGAAGCAAAAATTATCTCTCTGATTTTCAATCTGGGGCAAAGATTGTTGAAGAACCGACACAGAAGAAGAGATGGACAACAGCAAGCCTCAAATCAGCAAAGTGACTGAGACTCATGCAAGTTACACCTTGTGGAGAAATTGGATTAAGACAGAAGACTACAGGTGTAGGTTTGCATGGATGATCACAGAGGGTATTCTTGTAGTCTGCACTCACGCCTTGAATGTCTAGAGAGGTATCACATGCTTCACACTCAGTACACAGCACGGAACCACATCGTCAGTCGGTGATCAAACTCTCTGTCTGTTCTCGGTCCAACTCTCGAATCCTGAAATAGTCATGAGCATACGATCCTATAACAGTGTCTCGAGTTGTGAAAGCTTCTTCATTTCAATAAATGAGATGGGAAATTCATACAAACCAATTTTATCTAAGGTTTAAAGCTTTTCTTTAATAAACTACACGTATGGTGGTTTTACTTTAAAAGTCAACTCTAAACCTTGCCTGTTTCCTTATATCAATGAATTTACAATGTTTAAACTTCTACAAAATATCTGACAATGAAAGATTAAAATCGAAATTTGAAAGATTTTGGATCAGTTATACAAGTATGAATAAAATATAGAAATAATAATAAAAAACAAAAGTAAGTAAATGAATTACTATCAAATGATGTTGTATGTATAATGGTAATTGAGAAAGAGATTTTCAAAAGCTTATATGGTACAATTTGTCAAATATTCAAAAACAATTTCATCAAGCAGAAATCTATAATTACAGTTAAAATTTGCCTTTGGATGAAATCATCTCTTACAGTTTATTAATTAATTTAGCTAACAGGCCTGAAAACGCCATGAAAATCTGCCCAGTTAGATACAAGCACAAATAACGAAATCACTAAAATCGGCTAACCAAAAAGCTATGACATCTTCACCATAAGCTAGGCTATGAGAAGGATAATGCTGGAGACATACCTGGGTTTAAGTCTGCGTCTACAAAGACAGTGTATAAGTTTTTTGACACCAATAAGTACAGGATCCCAGTTTTCATAGTGTGTGAGAAAACTGACAGCAAAGAAGGAAACAAAGACTGGCACTGAGCCCAGGTAAAACATCCAGGTATACCCCACCTGTAACACAAAGTACCTACCATAAATTACAGTGTATAAGGCAAGTTTTTTATACCAGAAATTGAGGGGCCTTATATACGAGGTCTATGTTTCAGATGGACTCGTTACCATCACACAATAAAAATGTTACGATACTACAACAGACGAAAAAAGATGACGAGATAAAAACGAGGTGCTATCTAACCTGAAACTGACAAAGCCTAGTCAGTCATTCAACAAGTCTTGACTGCAAACCTTTGACTTGCTAAATTATGACGAAAACCTAAACGTCATTTTTGTAAGGCATGTAATTAATCTTATCAATTGTCGCCATTTTTAATGTTAGCGATGAAAATTACTGCTGTAGGTGAACATTAACTAAGGCTTACTGCTCTGATCTAACGTTACAAAGTGTTATATCAGGAGTAAATAATATATCAATAATATATAAATGAATTATATCAACTAAAAATAATCATATTCTGAAATTACTTATGGAAGATAGATGGTTGCGTTTGTAACATTTCCGGGATTCATTGTTATTCACAAATTTATAAAGAGATATGAAATTAAATTCTTGAGTTTCAGCCGTTTCTAATGAACATGATCTATCGTTTCACAGTGATATACTGCTTATATACGGGTATTCATTGTTATTCAACATAAGGAAATTTTCCAAACAACCAAAACGATTCGAGAATACAACAAAGTTATGTCATAATTATTATTTCAGTACTGATCATAAATTATACAAATATCTCCTCCAAGAGAGAGGTTTGAAAATAGGGATGAAATGGTTTACAACTACAGTAGTTTAACAGTATTTTGCTTTCGGTTTTGTAACATAAAATTTAATTTCGATTTATACCGATTACCACTTTTTTGTGTCCAACATTATTAAACTTTATTTACTATTTAGTCATTTTCAGTTTCTACAGTTTTCAGACATAATTTCAAAGAAAAATGTGCTATTGTTCATTGTTAATTTCAGTTCATTGCATTCCTGCTCTACACAGAAACCAAAATGTAGCGAACCAAGACTTCTATACTGCAAAGTGTATCAAACCAAAGCTCAAGTGCACCATATCACTCCTACTAACAATAGCTGCCGAGAGCGAGATACAAAGACAGTTAAGAAGTAAGAAAGAGGCCATACCTCCTTCATGAACTCATCAGCTATTACAGTCAGAGGGATGGTGAGACTGAGCGCTAGCGTTGCGATCAGCGAGGACGTCAAGAAACAACCCCTGTGGGAATAAAGCAACAGATAACAGAGTAATCATATTCCCTACATCCAATCTCTATACTCCAAAACATCGTCAATTTCACAATAAATAAGTCGGTATCCAGAAAATATTGTCTTCCTTACAGTAAACCTTTCTTTCAACTAGGGTTAGGAATCAAATATCACTGATTCTACAAAGTGAAATATCAGTTGTTAAATCAATCATATAAACTGGACAAAATAAGTAACATCTGAATGTCTATCACTGATATATAATAATTGTGTCAATAAATTGATAATAAAACTGAACTCCAATATTTACATATATTCCTAAATTTAATTAAATGAAATAAATATAATATTATACAATCATGATATTTCCAAGAATGTTAAAGAAATAACAGGAAATTGATTTACTTAGACAAATCAAGGATGGCTTATTTGAGTAAGAGTTTATCTGATGAAAAGTCAAAGGAACAATATTGTGTAAAAGATTGAAACACATTTATAACTTGTATGTCTAAGAGTAGGAAAGCAAACATACCAGAGCCAAAGAAACTCGGAGAAGACGGTTCCAACCAGACCATTGACAGCAATCAACAACCACTGCGTCTTGTCGGGCCACTCAAATATCTCCTCTTCAGAGTAGTGCAGGATGAAGAAACCAGGACACATGATGATGATTGTAAACAAGCCAACAAAACCTGAAACATTGAACATAAACATACTCAAACTTGGCAGGAATCAGCTTAATCTAGTCGATGACATGTTGAGATTTTATGAGTTCTTCAATGACTGTACACAACAAAATCATTTCTTTTTTGTTAAACATTATTATTATTTATGAATGAAAATAATTGATAAGATATAAAAGATAAGACTTAAGATAAATGAGGTCACTCTTTATAAAATCTCATGTGCTACACCATAATCTTTATCACACTGTCACCGCAGTCTTGTAAAAGCTCACTAATAATATACATAGGCAATTTTCATTGATATTTTATCAGCTATTAAAAATTAAATTATGAAGATATCATCAAGTGCCAACTCTCCAATAAGAATACTTTCTAAAGTTATGAACACACAAGATCTACCACACAATACTTGCTTAACAGATAGCACAAAAAGAATGTTTACCAAAAAACATAGGAATATCCAACTTGTCCTCATGGTCAACCTTGCGTCGGAGAGACACAAGGTAGAGGGCGTAACAGATGGCGCCACCTAAAGCCCAGAGTGCGCCTGCCGGGATACCAGCCTCTAGATTAAGGTCTGACAGACTGACTAGAACAACACCTCCAATACTGCAAAAAACATCAAGCTGATATAATCATGGCATGATACAGTGATATTCACCTTACCAATTCTTTTGAATGGAAATGCAAGAATAAGGGTGCGCGGCATTATCGGTATATCAAAATATTGCAAGACAGAAAGATCATGACAGAAAGAATGATACATACAGGTACACAATTCTAAAAATATCAAATATTTATTGGGCGTTTTTAAAACGACAATTTTTGTGTAAAATTTCAAAATACGCAAACGAAAAACATTGTGATTTCTACTGAAAATTGTAAACAAAGACTGTATTCGCTAAGAAATTTAGCAAACATGTTAAAGGTCTAATAGACAATGAATCATCTGTCTTTCAACACTGGCAGGCACAGGTACATATGATCGCTCTTCTAATCGCTGTATTTATTCAAGAGATCATGGAAAATCTTTAATTTGAAAAGTACCAATATATCGCAATACGTATTGCATTATGCTTTTCTGTATCGCAATATATACACACAGTCCAAAATACACTCCTGTATTAACACTATTTACTTCAAAAGAAAGCCTTCAATCTACCTTAGTAAAACTGCCACAAATTTGGAAAGCGTGAATTTGTCAGCCCCTGAACTTGGATAGACTGCAGCACACACAAGAGTAAAAAGCCCTGACGTCGAGGACAAGACGTTAACAATCCCCGCCTCGGTGTCGACCAGCGCCTCCTGGTAGGAGAACTGAGCAATGAACCACTGAAACATCCAAATAGAAGTAAAAGTACTCGTCATCATAGTTCATAACATATCATATTCATTTCGGTGATTTCTAGCTTTTGAGTAGCTTATTGACAAGGATCTCAAAAATACTTAAGTGATTTGAACAGAATTTTTTTTTTCAAATGCTGGAGGACTTTTATAGGATTGAGGAGCTATAAAAAGTAACTGTTTACCTCATCATCTCTGGTACATCCTACTTTAGATATCTCTTTATGGTCAGGACATGAGCCAGGTTAAAAACATAAACATATTTTCTTACAACACAACATATAATCACTGAATTTCACGAATAATGAACCTACCAAGACACAGAAGATGAGTGCTAGCTCGGCGACCTGTCTGATGGTGAATTTGCTGAGTGAGCGTATCTTGGCCTCCTCTGCTCGTATGGAGGCCTGGTAGGAGAGTCGTGCCAGCAGGTGGTCCTCGGCATACGTGTCCGAGAGTTGCCGCACCTCCGACAGGTTGTTGAACCTCACAGACTTGGAGGAGCTTATACCTGTAACATGTCACACTGCTTTGTAAAGACTTGGAGGAGCTTATACCTGTAACATGTCACACTGATTTGTATAGACTTGGAGGAGCTTATACCTGTAACATGTCACAATGATTTGTAAAGACTTGGAGGAGCTTATACCTGTAACATGTCACACTGATTTGTAAAGACTTGGAGGAGCTTATACCTGTAACATGTCACACTGATTTGTAAAGACTTGGAGGAGCTTATACCTGTAACATGTCACACTGATTTGTAAAGACTTGGAGGAGCTTATACCTGTAACATGTCACAATGATTTGTAAAATCTTGCAACAGAGTATGTACTTGCTGACAAATCCAACTGTTCACATGGCTAGGCATCTTAGTTATGACATAAACTTCACATATATATAACTATCAATTGCGAGTGGATATATGTCTCCAGGAATCACAACTATGAGCTGATGAGGTACATCAAACGTAATATTACCAAGGAAATGTCTATTTCAAGAGATATTTTTAAATAGGGCTAAGTTAAGATTCCATTAATTGGGGCTATGCTGCTAATTAAAATATAGGCATCATCCATCACTCAAATAGTTACAAGAGATATTACACTGAAACTCAAACAACCTTAGTATAGGTGAGTTCATAGTGTATGTTCTATCTTGCAATTGGGAAGAACTACTAACTACTAATTATACATTCCACACTATTCAAGGCTGGCCAACAATATCTGGTCCCAACTTACTGCTTGCATCATCAGATTCAGTGCCGCTGTTCTTATCTTCGTTCTTTACTGGCACATAGATAGGATCTCCCTGCAACAGAATTCTGACTTGTCAAGATGCATCTAGACATAACCTTCCAACCCTTACAAACACTATTTCTGCTGCATCAGCATATTTATATCCTCAGAGCTCCTACAAATACCCTAATAAGGCTATGTATCTAACCAGTCAATGAAGTGATGTGCATATTGTGCTCCCATCAATGTGCATGAGATGACATTTGAGTTTGAGAAATTTGTTTAAAATTACATGCATTACAACATTTCATATATTAATAATTACATTCCAAACACATAAAATGCATTTTCCAATTAGTGATAGAATGGATTTGACCAGAAAGACATCAGGGTATGGTCAGATGTCCTAGGGTAGAGATATGCTGATGTAGCAGATCCTGTCCTTGATTAAATTCAAATCTTCTAATACCAGCTGGATTGTACAACTCACCAGCATTGTGTTGTCTGACGCTGGAGGGCTCTCGACATTCTCGTCATATTTCTGTAGGGACAAAAAAGTCATAAAAAATTTAGTCTAGAAAATTGTAAATGTTTTTTCATTATGATTATATAAATAAATAGGAATATACCGTCTTCTTTAGGTCACATTAGTTTCCAATAAGTCATAATGCATTTTTCAAATTTAAACTAAAGAAAACTGAATAACTAACATTAATCAATAGTGTATACATAAAAAGGAAAACATTTCCAGAATCAATATTTTTTCAATTTTGAACTGCTTTGACTATGAGCGACTCTTCATCGTCTTAGTAAATACAACATCGACACAGTGTATGGGACTTTGGGAATGAGAACTTAGAAAATACTGCATGGGCAGCAGTAAGCATTTTGCAATGTTGTTAATAGAGGGGGTCCTGGGGAAATTTGCCATCCTTTTGAGCTAGGTGTCCTTTCACAGTTAAAGGTCCCAACTGTTCTAAAATCGCAAAGTTTAAAGGCTAAACTGATCACCTACAAACAACACTGATTATGGTCTCCCACATAAATCAACTGTTCTAAAATCGCAAAGTTTAAAGGCTAAACTGATCACCTACAAACAACACTGATTATGGTCTCACACATAACTCAACTGGTCTAGATTGGTAAAGTTTAAAGGCTAAACTGATCACCTACAAACAACACTGATTATGGTGTCACACATAACTCAACTGGTCTAGATTGAAAAATTAAGAATTGATGAATTGGCAGGAACGACATTCACCTTTAAAAACAACTTAGTTTGGAGCCAGTAATTTTGAATTCAGTAGCCGAGAGCAGTTCCAAATGTTTCTTAATAACATAATATCAGATTACAAACAACTACAATATAAGGTGCGGTACCTTCAAGCCATGACGACATTGTTCTCTCCAAGGCCTCCAGAATATGAATCCAGAAAGGTAAATTATAAACATGGCTGTTTTGAAATATGTTGTGAAGAACGGCTTCTGGAAATTCGATGCCTTGAAAATGTACTGAAACAATTTGAGAAAAATCATCAACAATACATAATCATCAAGGTCCTAGTTACTACAATAGTGATGACTTAAGATAATTATAGAAATCAACCATTTCCTTGCAGCCACTGTAGCACATTTTCATTGCAAAATAAAGAAAACTCACTTAAAGGATACAAAATTTGACCAACTAAAGACAATAATTTCTAACTATAGTTGAAGGGAACTCCATTTGACTCACTGACATGATTCATACTAAAACAGCACTTTTAAGTTTTGATACTTTGCATCCTGCTCTACGACTGTTGACTAATTAAGACAATACATTTTGAATAAAATAAAAATTACCCCATAATGGGGAAAATTTGAAATTCCATAACATGTGCTACAGTGAGGTGATAATAATAATAATGATGATGATGATGGTTACAAATTGGTTACAGAAATGGTACAAAGACAAAGGTCATATTGATACAAGCTACCTTTGTGAGTTCTGAGGAGGCCACCCATATTACATCCACTATAAGCAGGACAACGATTCCCAGAACCAGTCGCTGCACTCGGGTGAGGTTGCTGAGTCCAAACATGTCTGTTATTGGGACGACACCTCTTATGACAACCCCATGGACACCACGCTCCTATAAGAAACATGAAAAATGGGAACAACTTAAAGGGCCATAGAGTATGTTGTACTGGAGTCAAATATGTCAAACTTCATAAATGGTGTTATTTTATCAAGAAGTAGTGGTTGTTTCTGAAAATCAGTATCTTAGTGCTTACAAGTTCAGTATAGTGACAATAAACAGACTACAGTCGTTTTTTGTGGTCAAAATCTGGACAATGGGGCGCAAATGACTCAAACATTATTTTGGAAACTAATTTACAGCAGACACAAAGACAAATATTGATTGGCAGTATTGAGTAGGTCCTATTACTAATAATGTAAATTGGACGCAGAATTTTAACTTCCTTACATTCATATCGCTGTTTTTCATTTATCATTGGAAACAAGAAAAATCTCATTATTTTGAAATTTTAGAGATGAAAATGAAATTTTAAAGGATCAATTTGAATTCAACTCAGGCCATATGGTTTTTTGATAGTCACTCTTGTTAAACTGTCATAAAAAAAAATTAAACATACTCTGTGTCACTTTAATGGGTGTCCTGATGTAAGACAATCAACACTACTGACTTTCAGCAAAATAATACTTTCTACCAACCCAAAGGGTTGCAACATTTTCTTTAAAAATATGTGATATTTCAGTAAATCAAATCATGACTTTTATATATTCATGACTAGACCTGTGTATCCTGGCCTTAGTGGCAAGACGATATATCCCGATTCTAGTTTTATTAGGCGAGACAATATATCATGGAATTATTGCCAAGGAACCTGCGAAACAATTATCATCACAAACAGTGGTTGCCATACAATACGTATCACGATTCTCTACAGTTTATGAAAGAACTATAGATAGAACAGTTATGTTAATCCAAATTGTCATTGATATTACATGAAGGGAAATCACAAAATTAGAGTGAAATTACACATAAAATATCAGAAATATCATATAATTTCTCTGTCTGTTTCTGTTCTAATCACTGTTATCTCTGAAATAGAAGAAAAAACTTTTTAACTTTTATAGTTATTTGTTTGAAACAAATGATGTCAATAGTATCGGGATACATTGTCTCTCATGGCGATATATCAATGTATTGTGGACCCTCACGATATAAATATCCTGATATATATTGTCTAAACATGTTTTGTATCGAGGCACTTGTATCGCGTCGTAGACAATGCAAACATGGATTCTATCGATGAATCGTTACACCACTATTCATGACAGGACCCGGATAAAAGCCACCTGGACTAAAACCAAATGAACAAAAGCCCCCCTGACAAACTTCACACAGTACTTATTTTTTATTGTACAAAGTCAATTCCACACCAACATCCTCTACCATTTCGGGAAGGATTCCATTCAATTCAAAAGTTACCTCACCAGGGACTTGATAAATGTCGATTTTATAACAAGATTTGTTACATATTGCAATGACCAACTTGTAGCACAGAAAGCAAGTGCTTACACTTTGAAATTCAATAAAAGCATTTACCATAAATAATTTTGATGGTACCTTTACATTTGATTGGCATGATGTTTTAGTCAGTTTGGTTTATCATATCCTGAGGTTTACTGAACTGCTTACAACTGAAAATTTCGTAGTTATTAAAAGATAAGAAACAGGTTTTTTTAACAATTTTAGCACTCAGAAAATATTTGTTGATTATGACACTATTTTCTTTATCCTTTATCACTAATATTATTGTAATCATTGGTTATAAATGCAATCTTAAAACGATGATTTTCCATTACGTTTTTTCCAGATACTCAAACAAAATTCCACAATTTCCTTTTCTTGAAAACGGTCCAAAAGTTTAAACATCACAAGCACATTGAGGCTTGGTGATTTTTTAAGTTATTAAATTTTAGTTGAGAAACTTAAGCGTATATATTTCTGCTCCGAAAACAAAATTGCATGAATGAGTTTTGATAGGTGTGACCAACAGCAATATTCTGAAGAACCTTTTAATTCTTAACTTCATATCTGATCACAATAATTTTTCCATATGCCAAGAAAAGTACAAGTTTTGATTTAAAAATCAATACCTTTTTTTGCAATCTAGTATCAAATGTGTCTAATGCAACAAACAAAGACATGAATTCTATTTTCTTCAAAGTTTTATAGAAAATTTGATCAAAATAAAATCAACATTTTATTTCCTATCTGTCACTTGTTACCTGTGTTGGTTGATCTGTAGTTCACCAGCTCTGTAATAATACAAAGCAAATTCCTTTCAAGGTAATAAAGTAATAAGGGTGTCACAATACCCAAATGGATCAATGTATCGATACATTTTTACTGCCCATACGATACGCAATACATGTCTTAGTGTATCGGTTTTATTTACATGAACTGTAGCAATACATTAATTTCGCAATATCAGTCTCTTGCTAATCAAAACTCTTTTGTCGTGTTCAATTGAGACTTTCATCTTCTTGATGTGGACATGTGACAACACCTCATTCAATTTATCTTATTTCATTTAACAAATAATGTTTGTTCATTCTATTTCTTTATTTAAGATTAAGATGTTCTTCAGAATGCACCTTGACTTGGTATTGTAAACTATGTAAACACAGTCTCCCCAATGTATCATATTGGGAGGGTTGTGTATCATGACAGTGATGACATCCCTATAAAGTAATATCCTTATGATTTGGCTCAGATGCCGGCAAGCAAATGAAGTGTAGTCATAGAGTTTGGGCATGGCTATTTTCTGAAGATCAAAACAACAGCAAACAGTACAAGTATGTTGGAGCAATCAAGTTCATTTCCACCAAAAGATTTGTTGAGAACAGTTTACAATTTTCTGTTGGGATGTTATTTCATCATTAGGAAAAAGCAAAAAAGTTTGGGTTGTATGATTTCGCGTCCTCAATTATTCGAATTACCAAGACAATATTGCCATTATTGGAATTTTGATAATGATTTAGATTTTAGATTGGTCATCATCACTTTTAAAATATCAAGTTTAGGTAATAAATCGTTTAGTTATTGTCAAACTGTCACTTCATTTTAGGCAACCGCGACTGACTGAGAGGGTTACAAACGATTTTGTTTTATAAATCCGACATCGTATGGCACGTTGTTTTCTAAACACATAACAACGATCTAATATTTACTTTATATAAAATAGGTCACCTGTCAAATCCAGAAATGATGTTCACCAATAACGACATTCAAATCGATGCAGAATATTAATATTAATCAGACAATATTCCATGATTCACACATCAACAACTGTCTGTGGTTTACAACAACCGGAAGTTTGTGTGTAGGTAGTGGCCGTGGTACTTGTCACTAGAAATATAAACTTCGTACCAAGCGTTAGACGAACTGAAACCTGACAGGTTGCTAGTTGGTAAAATCAGGGACCGTATAGACGATCCCTGGTAAAATGTTTCTTTTAATGTGTATGATTACCTTTGGTCTTTGAAATCAACTTTTATATTAAGAAATAAATTTTAAAAGAGGCATAACGTTCGTTTTGATTTGATTTGAGGAATATTTTAAGGGTTCGGCGGATTCGGGAGGATGCGTCCCCCCCCCCCCCCCCCCCCCCGCGCGGACAAATTTTAAAAGCTAGTTAAAACGTAAAATGGATTACCACCCCCTTATTTTCAATATTCCTGGATCCACCAAGATTTTGTAATATCATTTGATTAGTACTGCTATTAACGAGAGTCGAGAATTTTATAATACATGGATGTATTAGGAGTATCTTTAATATATTTGTACCGTAGTGAATGATAAGACGGACAGATGAGAAGGAAATGATATTGACCTTCGATTTCATTTAAATCACAGAGCTTATACATTCTCTCTTCTTTTTAACATTTTCATATCGGCCGCTTTCAATCAATAGATCGTGAGATGAACATCGGAATCGTGCTAACGATCGCTTAAATTTCTTTATGTTAACACATGTTAAGTATACTTCTTGACGTAAGTCAGTTTTGAACTTTGAATAGTAAAAGCATTTACTGGACAAAGACATTTTTTTACACCACGTTTGCAAATAATATATATCTTTGAGCCTTGTAGTTATTGACTGTATGAATGGTGTGTGTAACTCTACACATTGTTCATTCCAAACGTTTCTAAAACCTATAGAGAATAAGAAATCTTTAACGTTGGAGGTCCAATTTCTTTGTCCATGTCTGTCGTACAATAGCATCATGTTATAACATTTTTGGGCATTCTATATTAATGCATATTCAACAACTTCAGCCGGTATTCAATTACTTTGATACTTGTAAAAATATGCATGGGATATCTACCACATTCACCATATACAATAACGTTAACTGTATTCAACTTAACACCAATATATTTCTTGCATACAAATGTATTCTTTCAATTTGATGAAAGTTAGTTAATCCCATAATTTTCGCCCCATAGGTCAAAACTGGGTTTATTTCAGAATCAAATATTTAAAAAAAGGTTTGGTAGTTAATATCTCCAAGTGGACTTATTGTTTTAAGGATACCAATTTATGCTTTTTGTTTTGTTTTTGTTTGTTTCATGACAATCCATTTGTGGAATTTAAGCCCAAATATTTGCAATTACTAACCTAATCTAGATTTATACCCTTACATGACCATTTTTCTCTTTTAGATAATTTACCTCCCTTTTTAAAGACGACTATTTTTGTTTTAGCTCTATTTACTATCAATTTCCATGTATAACAGTAATGTTCAAGTTCATATATTTGATTTTGGAGACCACTGATGGTGCTCGAAAACAGGACAACGTCATCCGCGAATAACAGAAGAAAAATTTGGACTATTTCAGGATGAAGATGAATACCGCTCGAACAATTAGTTTCAATTTGAGTGGCAAGCTCATTTCTAAAAGGAAAACAAGAAAGGACTTAAAAAACACCCCTGTCTTACACCAAGTTGTAATTCGAACGTTTTCGAGAATTCGTGATTATTTTTCATACATGTATTTTCATTCTCATACATATTTGATAGAAGTGTACCCATTTTGTTACCGAGGCCATGCCATTGAAAGAAGGACCTAAGTTTGATTCGAACGCTTTTGCAAAATCGACAAAAAGGTATAATACTTTCCTCCTTTTGTCTTCAAATACCTTTGGACTATACTTAGTAATATATTGTCAGTGGTCGTATATCCGTGTCTAAAACCAGTTTGTGATTCATTGATCTAATCTATTGTATCACCCAAATTTAAATGTCTCCTATTAATAATATGGGTTGGGAAAAAATACTTAATGTTATTCCCCTGAAATTATTTGGGTCATTAACGTCTCCATGTTTATGAATTGGAACAATGATACCAATTGTCCATGAACGTGGGAAGGTACAATTTTCTAGTATGATCCCTGGTGATTTGTAAGATTTCTGATACTGTCTAGAATCTCTTCTCTAGTTATTGGCGAGTCTAGTATCGCTTCTGTAGGCTCGGAATTATTTTGGTTAATATTTGCATGTCTGCTCTGGGTTTCCGTGATTATTAATGTCATTGTTATCTATGATAGCGTGTCGGTTCCAATATGTAAATTCAAAATTATCACCAATCATCAGATAAGTTGTTTATCTAAATGCATGTTTTACAGGATGCTAGTTGACAATTTGTTGACCTATCTGGGATGTCACGAAGCGGATTGCAGGAGGGGAAGTCAATATAAGAATAAGAGATTAGTATTCATACACCCTCGAAGACATAATTGTTGATGTCATTATTGAGATAGGCCACCTGACGAAGTTAACATACATTAACAACCCTTCCTGATCTTTTACCTTAGATGTACAGCCTGTTGAAGACAGGTACCTGTAATGGGGGAAAGTTCTAGAACTGAGCATCGTGCGGTTATCAAGTTAACGAAAGAAGTGGTGAATGCGATCGTTATACATAAACGTATGACCAATGTGTATGGGACAGAAGCCCCTAAAAATTCCCAAATTCTGTTTCAAAATGGTCAACCAATTTTAAGCGCAGCTTCTTATCATATAACCAACAGTCAGGAGGACCTGTTGAAGCCATTACAGATGATATGGTTGCATGGGACTAGGGCTTAATCATGTCCGATCGTAGAATAAAGGTGGTCGAGATATCTTAAGAGTGTGGCATTTCTCATGGAAGTACTTTCACCATAATTCAGGAGCACTTGCACATGTCCAAAGTGTCTGCAAGATGGGTGCCATGAAACTTAAGATCGACACCTGAGAGTTGAATCCAGTCATGAGCTCTTGGACACCAACAATGTTGATCCCGATAACTTTCATGGCCGTCTAGTTACCGAGGCGTGGTTTCATCACTGGGATATCGACACCAATCATGAAGCCATGCAATTGAAGAAAAAAAACTCTCTTGCATCGAAGAAGTTCAGAACTCAGCATTCTGCTGGCAAGATCAAGGCGATCATTTTTTGAAATTCAATGGGCTTGATAGCCTACTTATGAGTTAAAGTACTTAAAACTACAATAGGCATGTTGACTGTTTCTTCATGACAACGCTACAGTGCACAAGAGTCGTATTGCACAGGCTGCACTTCAACCAAGTGTCTTTGAATAACTTATAACTTAACCACCCCACCCCCCCCCCCCCTACATTCCAGATCTGACCAAAGCGACTTCTATCTGTTTCGCAGTTTGAATGCACACTTGCGCACAAGATTTGGCGGCGGTGACTAACTCTAGACAGCAACTTAGGCGGGCCAGAGACAGTCTCAAAGACAAATGGGCAAAGTGCATCTATTCGATTTATATACAACTGAGGAAATGAACCATCGATTTATGTCATCATTGTTACAAAATGTCTTTCTGACTTTGGCATGATTATTACTGTGTCAGTTTAGAAGTACAGAGTAACGCACGTGGATGCACAATGTGACGCGTAGAGATCCGTCTAAATGTAGGACTGTTGATGGTGTAAATAACAAATACAAATAGGACATCTCTTAAATTCATCATTAGTTTTAAAAAAGGCAAATTCACCATAAGAAACGAAAATAAGATGGAACCAGGTGGAAATTTGTTTTGTGCAGAAGCAGTGCCACAGAAAGCATTGACAATATCAATATATAATGCAGTAGGCCTAACGTTCGATTTTTAAGAAAATAATTAAACATTAATCATTGAACAATTTATCCTGAAGTCATTCAATAGATCCCAATTAAGTGTTTTTCTACCGCGACAGCGATAGGCCTTGCTCGAAAATGTGATAGGTTTACGTATGCCGGACACGGTCCATCCAACAAACCCAACAACGTAGAAGCATTCGGAAGTTTGCAAGAGGGGTCATATTATATCTCCACAGGTAAGTATTCTTAGAAGATCACGTGACAAGAATTGGACAAAATGGCGTCTTCCATGTGCATTGCTAAGTTTAGAAAATTATATAGGGATTATATGTTATTAAAGAAAATCTGAATGGACCAGTCCTATAAATAGGTGTTGGAGCTCCTCTAAAGTTTTGAAATCGGATTGTTGTAACACTGTATGATATCTATTGTCTTGTATTTAGAAGTTTACAGTGTGCACTATAACGTCACTGGCACCAGATCACTATCAGTTATGGAGTCATGCAGATATATATATGCGAAACGTTATGAATAGTAAATGGTGTTATTTTATTAAGAATAACTGACTGTTAATGAAAGTAATCAGTTTATTGCTGAATTAGTCCGCATTATTACAGCATGCCAGTGTAGATTAAAGTTTTATGTGAAAATCACTGTATTGCTCCAATTTGTCAAAAGTAATTTTTGGAAACTTATCTAGAGACTGTAAGATATATGTGGGTTGATAGTTTTAAAAGGTCATATAGTCAGTGTCCATAGGACATGAAATATAAATAAGATATTGGTTTGTTCACTTTTTAAGGCAATTGTACAATTGTCATTGATATACTATCAGTTGCCATAAATATATCTGGCATTTAGTGATGAATTGGCCAGCTGACAGGAATTTCTAATTATTGTTTTAGTGTATATGGTATTATTCACACATCAAAGCTTAATTAAATGTGATGATACATTTTCAAAAGGCAGAAGCTTTGTCTAAAAATCTTATGTCACAAATAAAGGTTAACCCAAATGTAGTTTTTGTAATATTTTAGTGAAAGTTGTTGTTAATACAGTTAGATAACTATAATATATAACATTTGTTAAGTTTCCTTACTTCCACGTTTTTTTCAACTTCGTAATGTCTTGATTATTTAGATCGAAGCACAATGGCGGGCCGTGTTCGTGACCTTATTGCAAGGAATTTAAGAAAGCCTGAGGGTTTCATAGGAAATCTCTTATGTGTAAGTGAAGTGAATCCTGAATGTAATCATGTATAACATGTACTTCTGGATATAGTTTTGTTAAATCAGTGTAATATGACAAATTGATAATAGTTATAAATTTATTACACACCAAAAAGTGACACAAAAATGTTCCAGAGACCTTTTTTCTCATTCATTGGTGAATAGATCATTTTAGCTCGTAAGCCCTACAAGGCCAGATGGGCTTACGGCATAGACTGTCAAGACTGTCACCTTCTGTCACCTGAGGTTTATCTGGTGTCTGGCAACAACTTTTCACTTGTTCAATGGAACCATATTTTGTCTGGTTATAGTATGCAAGTGTGCCTTACAAGACCACGACTAAGTTCAGGAACCTGTGACCAACATTGAGTCCTCATGTAGAGGGAGTGTTTTTGATGATTTCAGTTTTCAATCAACAAATCAATTGAGTAAGAGGTCAGACAAAACTTAATATACTATTAAAAAAAAGGAAGGAATATTTGATTTTTAAGTGTTATTAAAGTGACATAATGAATCTGACAAAGAAACAAATGACAAAACAAAATTAAGTTCACATTCATCAATTTATTCCACATCATTGTTCCACTAAGTAAAGCACAGATTGGCCATAATAAGGGTAAAATGATATCTGGGGTCAAACAGCAAAGTTACCATAGCATCACATCAAAGTCAGTAATGGGTAAATCCTCCTCTGTTTGCCAAACAAGCATTGATCTGACGTGATATACTCCTAATGAGACGTCTCAGGTCATTTTGGTTCAGATTGTCCCACTCCTATTGCAACGCAGCAGCAAGTTCTTGGACACTGGCAGGACGTTGTTGACGATGTAACCTCTGTCCAAGCATTTCCCAGACATGCTCGATGGGGGAGAGGTCGGGACTCAGTGCTGGCCATTGTAATGTGGTGATGTTCGGTTGTTGGAGGTAATCTGTAACGATTTCGGCCCTGTGACATCTTGCATTGTCATCCTGGAAGATGAAACAGTGGCCATGACGTCGTAAGAACAGCACAAGATGGGTTGCCAAGATGTTGTCCCGGTAGTACTGGCCTGTGAGACCCCCGCAACAACATGGAAGGTCGTTCTTCCAGCAGCAATGGAAGCGCTCGTTTTGACGACGCCACATCCTCGTACTTCTGTCCAAAAAGTCAACAGTGAACCTCGACTCATATGAAAACATCACAGTGTTCCAGCGTCGATTATCCAAGTGTTGACACTCCCTACACCAACGACGTCTTGCCTAAATGTGATGATCTCTCAAACAATCAATCACGCGAGCAAGTCAAGTGTGTAGATGGCCACTGTGCAGTAGATTCAGAAACATCTGGCCACTCAATCTCACACCAGTGTCTGCTTGAAGCCAAGCACTAATCTGATTTGCTGTGATAACACGTGTCTAAAAATGAAAATTGGTTCATATGGCACTGATTTTACAACAAAGTGTGTTTTTCTCTATTCTACCACACTAAGTATCTAAATATGCACCATATTCATTTTGGTTGATTTTGTGATCAATAGTCAGTTGATCCATAGTGAATCTCACCCAAGTGTCTTCAGATAATGAAATATATCAACACGAGTTGATAAATTTTAGAAATATCCAAGGCTTGTCGACTTTTACTTTTATCAACGAGTGTTGATATGTTTGATATCAGAAGACATGCGAGATTCTATTTATCATCCAAAATCAATCTGCATTATGTTTCCATGAAAAATAGCCATCCCTGACTTGACTTGATTTCTAAAGCTATGATTTCCAATAGCACTGAGACATTATTGTGTGTATTATGTCATAGCGGTGTGATGTCATTACATGTTGATGTAAAACAGTTGTGACGTCATGTACTTGGCTTTTAAAGGCATTGTTCAAAATCAACTGTCAAAGCAATATATCCTAGGAGATACCGCTTGATATGTTGATACCTCCCATTAGTGATACCTCCTGTGGGACACAGTTTTGGATGATAATTATCAGATTTGACAGTCATATTTGGTAACATCAAGTGACAATATTTGTAATATGCATTCGTTACACTGAAAAGTTACGAAAGCTTTCAGGGAGATTTACTCTACTCTTTTGATGACAGATTGCAACCAGCATGATGGTTTAAAAATATTTTGTAACTTTCAGAGATTGAGTTATCTTTATTATCACATTTGTCTGGTTTATTTTGTGGGTCTGAAAATGCATGGAGCAAGTTTTATTGACTGTTTATAAATATGTATATTTTTATTCCAGAAATTTAGGTTTGAAAAAAACCATCTTCTTGAAAAAAATGCAGCGAGACTGTGTAAAATTCAGCCCCATCACAAAGTTCTGGAAGTTGGATTTGGCCCTGGGATAGGACTCAAGGCAGCATATAACTATGTTAAAGGTGAGTGTATAAAATTATGTTTATTCATGGGTATAAATAAAAATTTTGTTCAATCGACTTGTCATTATAATTAATTGAAGCAGATACTTTAGTGAATGGCTGTTTAGCAAGCAGTTCATTCCAAGAAGATTGAAATCTTTTGTTTATCTAAATTTGAATGAAACATTTCCAATACATTCTGTGAGCAGGTATCCCCCCTTGTTTAAACAGGTAAAATCAAGGATTAGACACTTGATTAATGTTTCAAAATGATTTATCGTAAATCATTCATAGTCCATAATCATGAGTTGTTAGTTGTTAGTCATCAAAGTCTTAGGTACCATACACCATATTTTCTATTTTTTAACAGACGGCACAGGAGTCATATATGGAGTGGAACATTCAGAACTCATGTTGAAGAAGGCGTCTCAAAATTTGAAGAGTGAAATAAAGAAGAAGAAAGTGGACTTGGTCTATGGATCTGTGGACCAGCTCCCGTTCAACACAGACACATTTCACAGCGTGTTCCACTGCAACAGCTACTACTTCTGGTCGGACAGGAAGGCAGCCATTCAGGAGCTGTACCGAGTCATGAAGCCAGGATCCATTATGGTTGCAACATTGCATCTTGACTTAAATCGTAGAATGGGAGCAAAAGGATTCTTGAAATATGCAAAACCTGATCCAGTGCGTTTTATGTGGGAGTTAGAAAATGGGGGTTTTGAGGATGTTAGAATTGACTATTTGTCTGAAGGTGATGTGAAGTATGAAGCAATAATCGCCCGCATTAGTGAGAAGCAAGCATATGATGATGAGTTTGAGGAGGAAATTGCAAAAGATATGAATTCAAAGTTAGACAGTAAACACTATTCTGATTTCCAGTCGTGAATTTATCCTCAACAGTTTATAGCTGTGGTATCCTAGAACATTCACATCCTGAAGATTTTTATCCTGTATCTTTTATTGAGCTTACCCTTCATCTTAGAGATTTTAGAATGAATATGTTCAGGCTTTGTTAACCTTAAAAGGACTGTTCTTACTAAAAGATATCCATAAGCTCTAAGAAACTTAAATTTTTATATCCTGAGACATTGACACAAATGACCTTCAATATCGTAAAGCTTCAAGTACTGAGTTTGAAACTTCCTGAAGCTTGCATCAATACCTGACCTGACGCTCTATTTTCCTGAGACTTTGATATTTTCAACCGTTAAATATGCAACAGTTCAATAGTCTGAGGCTTCTATATCAAGTGTAAACACCCTGAAGCTTGCATCAATACCTGACCTGACGCTCTATTATCTTGAGACTTTGATATTTTCAACCGTTTAATATGCAACAGTTCAATAGCCTGAGGCTTCTATATCAAGTGGCTTATATTTTTTTAGGCAACATATTTCAAGACTCGAAGATAGTAAAGTTCAAATAACCTTAGAATTCAAGAACCCGAGGTCTCAATATCATGGGGTATCATATCAATATCAGTGTCTTCATTATCTGTAGGTTTTAGTATCCTGGGTCAGATTTTCAAAGCTCTCATAGTGCTCAGATAGTTGTAGGCCAATGTTAATGTATGGGACTTAAATAACAAAAGAGCTTGTGACTTCAAAGACACAGACTTTCACTTAAATAGCCTTAGACTTGAGTTATGATGCTGCGCCATCCAGTGTCTTCAGCATCTCTACTCTGTTAACGTAAGGCTTGGGAATCTTCAGACCTCGATGGCTTGATATTTATGATTCTTAGATCTCATACCTCTGAGGCTTAATATTCATGCTTTCATAGATTTAACAGTGTTTCTATGTTATTAAGTGCTACTTATGGTGCATATACTTCAATATTTTCCAGTTCTGGGGCCTGTTCCACAAATCATTTACAATTGATTGTAACTCTACAATTGCTTTGTGGAACAGGCCCCTGGAGTCTATGTTATTAAAAATTTTTAACTTTGTTTAAACTTTATTTTGACTACATAATTAACGATAAACATTAGTAATAAGGTATTGAACTTGTCATAGTGATTTGCAGCATGAGAAAAGTCTATATCATTCATATGGAGCTAGGTTTATGAGGCTGCTAGAATTTCTGTGACTTGAGTGTTGTCATTATTTTCAATTTTTGAATAAAATTGCAATCAATAGACACATCATCATGATCATGAGAAAAATGAACATTCTTTTCAAAATATGTCAATGAAAAAACATGGTTTTAACTAATGAGTTTTCCTAACATCAAGTACCTCGATATTGTCTTTCAGCTTCAGAAACATTTTTTTTCCTTGTTTCAGAAACTGACTGACATTCTTTGAGTAGGTTACTGATATTCAGATTATTTAGCTATTGACGGCATGCTTCCAAAAACTAAGCTTGCACTATAAACAGGTATGATGAAGCAAAAGGAAACCATCCATTAATTGTTTGCTGAATTTACTCTTGTCAAAGTCTGAACACAATGTTATTGAAATAAGATCTTGCCATTCACTCACATTTAATTTTTCAACAGAACTTTATACTGCTATTTCTAGATCAATGGTGGATAGTGAACGGTAGATTTTACGAATACCAAGCAAAGTTGCACGTCCCCAATGGAAGAGACACAGGACCAATCAGATAGCTCGCTATATGACACAGGTCGCACTTCCAAAACTCTCAACATCCCTAAAACTGTTCGGAGCAATTTTTTGTCCAAGGGCACAGGTCACATGGACATCTGCTTGAGATCTTAAAAGAGCGAGCTAGTGGGATATATCAATGAAATGAGCAAGTGTTAGACCTTATTTCAATGAGATTGAGTTTGAAGACTGGCCAGGTGACTTCAAAATTCAAACAAGTGTAACTAGTAGCTAAAGTGGTTGTTCTATCAGAGTATTATAGTTGTGGAAACAAAATTCAAGGACACATTCCTGTATATTTATACATGTAATTAAAAAAACATGTTTATAAGCGTACTATTCTGATTTCTTTAGATTTGACAATTTGACAAGGAAGTACACATTCTTTAGATAAAATAAAACTATAAGAAATTGTACAACTGTTGAAAGCAAGGCTGTAGCTGGGCAAAATATTTCTGATCAGTTAAATGATTGATTACTGTTAACTTGGTGGATATTCTATCCATTCCTTTATATCTTATCATTGATAATTGAAGTTAAAGTTTTAAACAAATATGCAAGAAACTTTATAGTGATTATAACTTGAAGTTGATAGTACAGCAACTTTGTGTCATGAATTTGTCGTTCTCTTCAATTTACTGTCCATTAATCAAGTGAATGAACATTTCCATTCGTCCTTCATTAATTACTAGCTGCTGTCTTACATGATGTTAGTCCCTATCTGAGGTGATTACTTTATATGTACTAACGTTGAGAGCTCTAAACTGTTTGAAAAGTGTGTGGTAGCGTTTGAGAGTATTTATGTAGGTGTGAGCATATGATTTATCATCATTTGCAAACTGTGTGAATATTTATCCTAGAAACAGTCATATGACTGTTATAATGATAATGCTGATTAAATATGAATGTTTGTTTCTTTGTTTTTGTGTTATATTTTCAGTCAAGAGAATAGTATTGTTATCTAAAAATGAAATAATGTGTTCTTCCCCCATTATTATCTTTTTGCAAACAAAACGTTTTTTTAAATTATACTGGGTTTTTTTTAAAGACATTTAATTTGTTTATTGCAAGCCTCTTAAATATAATAAAACAACAACAATCTTTAACAATTTTTAAAGTTATACTGTTTTTTTTTAAAAAGACATTTAATTTTTTTAATGCAAGCCTCATTAATATGATAAAACAACAACAAACTTTAATACAGGGACAATTGCTTTAAAATAGTGTTATTGGTTCTGTAGCTCATCAGTCTTTGAAGACCTATTAATTACATACAAAATCTGAATGAATTGTCATCAAAATTGTTTTGACTTCTTAAGGTATGTTCACTAAAATTTCAGTATTCTTAATGACCTTTACATAAGATCTTAAATAGAAGCCTCTAAACAAACACTCTTTTTGGCTTTGATGCATTCCAATGTAAAATTTCTCACATTTTCATCTTTATACACCAAATATAATATCAATTTACAGGTTACTAAGAATAACAAACAATCGCCTGTACAAGTTGGCAAAGTTGAAATCACATGCCTTATATTCATGAACACAAGTTAGGCTAGAAGCACACTAGGTCCAAATTTCCTTGCCATGTATATATAATGCAATGCGTCAAACAAAACACATTGTATTTTTCATAGCGCACACTACAACCGATGCGTCCATGCTAAAGGGCTGCACATATTTTTGATGCATTGCAAAAAAAATAGCATTGGGATTCCTGATGACATATTTTAGCGAATGTCACAGGGGTTTTCCTTTCAAAAAACATGGAAGGAAAGTTAGGTATGTTTCATGATTGCTTTAACATGCTAGCTTAACTTGTGTATAGTTCATCGGAATAATGCAGTGCATCTCACTACAAATTTGTGGTGTGTGTACTGCTTTAGATAAGTTTCCAAAATTACATTAAGTGATTGACAAGCATCAGCAGCACTACAATGAAAGTTTTTTTTATCAAAATAGCAACTTTTACTTTATCACTCTATTGAACTGAAAAGCCTTAAATTGATATTTTCCAACACGAGTCACGTCTTCTCGATAAAAGAAACTATTGATACCTTTTCCCAAATATGTGAATCCAAACAACTCATACAGTGTCCCTTTAGGACATAACTTCTCTGAATATCCCACAGTGACTCAATGCCTGACACTGTCTTGTACATTTGCTTTCAAAGCTCATGTCTTGTGAAAACTTTTATATCATTTCTTAATAGTAGGGCGCTGCACTCAAATCACAAATTTTGACTGGTTGACAGCAAGGTTTAAATTACCCAGAGATAGAGACTGGGGCAATTTAGAGCCATGCAGGGGAAGATGAACAATGAGTTGCTTATTGGATTGTTTGGATTTTGTCACCTGATAAACCTGATGGTTTGAGTAATGGGGCATTGTGTTGCCTTGGTATTGTATTGCAACTTCATTATGAACTTATTTTAATGAGATTGCACATTTATAAAGCAATGCATAAAAAATATTATCCTATTTTAATGAAATTGATTGGTATGTAGCATTGAAACTTTTGTTTTATTCCAAATCAGAAAAAATCTAACTAAATAAAATTCTGGCTTTCAGGAAACTTTTATGCATCCAATCTTTTGCAAGATGTTAAGGTAGGATTATTATTTGCATTTCAGAATGGTTCAAGCCAATTAATATAGTACTAATATTGACCTTTTATCAATTAGCTCCTTGTCTGCTGCAGATAAAAAAAAATGGCAAGACAACTGCGTGATCTTTATGCGAGGAATCTAAGACATCCAAAGGGAATTGTTGGAAGCTTTGTGTCTGTGAGTTTCCGTCTTCTTTTGACACTGGAATAATGTTGATGACTACATTCATATCTTCAACTGTTTTGGTCATAGATTATTGATGGGCGTTAAGACAGAACTCTCCCCTAGTTACAGAGAGGCTGACCATGAATTGAGAATTAAACTTACAAAATTTATTGATGCTTTCTCCATCTGTACTAAAATCCTGCTATACAACCATCTTAATTTTTAAAGAATCTAAAATATAATTTCCTTTTAGAAATATGCTTTTGACAGAAGAAATGTGTATCTGGAGCAAAGTGCAGTCCGACTGTGTGAGATCAAGCCCCATCACAAGGTTCTTGAAGTTGGGTTTGGACCTGGCCATGGACTCAAAGCAGCCTATCAGCATGTTAAAGGTAACAGATAGTTTGTCAGTTACAAACATATTTGACTTGTGCTCCATTCCACTTGTCTCTGTGAAAGAAGAAATAAATTCTAATTGTATGTTATTTGATTTCTTGCAAATTTAGTTGACAATGTAGTCACCTTACGTTTTTAGGGTTAATACTGGTAATGAAATATTGTCTGCTGGCATATACTGAATGTGAATTGAATAGACAAAAACAGATGTTATCAAGGATGATTTAACACTTCATTATGCTTCTCTTTGATATAATCTTTCCCAACTACAAACTTCTGATTATACTCTTGTTTCAGTTGAGAACTTTATTTTAGAAGTATGACACATGAATCAGTGAAAAGCTGCAATGCTCCAATTGGGAAACATTTTCTCAGAAATTATTACATATATATGACTGTGAATGAAATATGTGGTCTGGATATTCTCATAACGCTTTTGATCAAGTCATTTTAGATTTTGTATGATTAAGATAAGGCATTTTAATCAAGAACTGAAGTTGGTGGTAATAATTAATATACTAATTACTGTTGTAGTGCTTCTCTGGTTAGATTTTTCTCTGAAGCTGTTTTATACTGTGGAGGGTATGGGTGAGGTGATATGGGGTTAAACGCCGCTTTCAATTGCAAGAGTATTTCACTTATTTTGCGGCTGCTAGTATTATTTCAGGGAGAAAGCCTGCAACACAATCATTGCTATGCATTGCAATGAAACCTGCGAACATTGGCTGGAACAAGTAAACCATAGGTAGTACTGTGCTGAAATTCCAATGGTCCATGGTTACTGATAAACTGCTCAAAGGGGTTGTATCAGTAGACCTTTGCACTCCAGAGAATTAGTGATAAAGCTAGGAACCAATTGGCAAAAATAAGTTATTTAATATTTTAGCGGGCCTGTTTTAATTTATGGAAGGTGAAAGGTCACAAACAAGGCCACCTGACACTATGAAAATAAACCAGTGCTAAGAACATAGCGAGGTATAAGTGATAGGTTCGATTTCGATGAGAATATGTCTGAGCTATTGAGTTGAGTGTACTTATATCAATTATACGACATTTGATAGATGGAAAATCTTGACCAGTTTCATTTCTCTTCCTAGACGGCACGGGACTCATATACGGAGTGGAAATATCAAAACTCATGTTGAAGAAGGCCTCTCAAAACTTGAAGAGTGAAATAAAGAAGAAGAAAGTGGACTTGGTCTACGGGTCTGTGGACCAGCTCCCATTCAACACAGACACATTTCACAGCGTATTCCACTGCAACAGCTACTACTTCTGGTCGGACAGGAAGGCAGCCATTCAGGAGCTGTATAGAGTCATGAAGCCAGGATCCATTATGGTTGCCACACTAAATCTGACACGAATGCAACTCCTAAAGGACAAGGGACTGATGAAGTATGGCAATATTGATCCAGAATGCTACATGTCCCAGCTGGAAGATGAAGGTTTTCAAGATGTCAATATCAAATTCCTCTCTGAGGGGCACAAAAACTTCGAAGCAATTATTGCCAAGATAAATGAGAAGCAAGCTCATGAGGAAGAATGAAGAAGAGGATATTGTGAAGGATCCTGAACAGTACTATCGACAACATAAACTGAACTTTTCTGGATATGTGTTTCATTCTAGAGGAAGCTGGGAAAGGGGGTGATGTATTCAAGTTTACAGACACGTATTCTTGGCAAACCTTGCTGATTGTTCAAAATTTTGATCAAGATGACGAGCAAGGTGTGTCCTTTGTACAGCAAGAATGTACAAATTGTTTTTACTAATATCAATTGTCCAATATATGAACAACAATTCTGTTCAGATGTCACTAGCAGTGATACTGATATAGGACTGATTCATGGCTGCCCTGATTCACCTGATGAGTCACCTTGTCCATCTGCTGGTGGAGGCCGATCTGTATAGTAGAACATAGATCATGAGACAAAACTGAGTTTGGGTGATACAGGGTGATATTCTTGTGTTATGTGTAGAGGATACTAAACGACCTTCCATTCAATACTATTTTTATTAAATGAGTTAGTGATTCAGTATAAAACGAGTGAAAGCGAGTTTGATACCAAATAGTTAACGAGTTTCATAACAATAGTATTAAATTGAAGGAAGTTTGATATTCTGTTTATTATTTGACCTCAGTAATCAAGCATGATATGCCGAAAGTATACTGAACGAAACATTTCCACTACTTGGCCGCCATTGTGACAACATTGTGACGTCACAACCACACAATATTATGACTTCACATGTGCAGCGGTATTACATCAGGTTTAATATCGCCGTATAAATATTACACTGCAGTGTCCTACACGGGCGAGTAATAAAGTCAATAAACAGCAACTAATGTGAACATAAAACAAGATATCATACTGTGTTTATTCTTTTTTTATTTTTCCTTGCCTTTATGCAAAAGGACTGTATGGAATGACTTACTAAAATATATAAAATGCTAAATTATGTTGGATAGAATGATGATTATCTTAGGTGAAGTTCAGCGAGTCAATTTGTATGTAATATAACACAATATACAAAAGTGATCAAATTCTCCCTCTGAAGGTTTAAGGTCAGCAGCCTTGACCCCCTATATGAAGGAAAGATAACTCTGCTACACTGTTTAAAGAGAGGTAACTGCATAAAACATTGGATGGAGAACATTGTGTAGTGACAAAGATTGGACAAATTGAAAGTCTAAGTTTTAACATTTCAATGAACAAAATAAAGTATTCACTATTTGATCTTTAAAAATTTCAAGGAAAACCTGATTCCTTGCTAATATATAATTATATATTAAACATAGTTGTTATAATGTCATCAGAATTTTGAAAAAATGTTTGGATTTTGATCTTATATATTGAAACGAAAGAGATGACTGGATACATAATTAATATACAGTCATGATTCAGTATTCTAAACATCTCTATATGAAATATTCAATTATAATTTATATATCATTAATCGAAATAAATGTTTTTGTTTAACTGCAAGTATTGAAAATGAATTGCTTCTTCCATTTATCATGACATCCCTACATATTGTATCCACAGCATGGCCAATCGTTCTCACTTCACAGATAAGGCACCTCAATATTGCATAATAACAAGTATCAAAAACAATACAACAGGCGTGATTTTAGCACTAAGGTCTTTGTTATCTTATCTTATGCATCAAAATGTTTAAATATAATTACATGTACACGACATAATTCTTTATCAGCACATGATCTTATTCTTTTGGAGCTACTTCTTCTAAAAAAATCAGTAATTTCTTAATATATATATAAATATATATATATACAACAGCAGTAAATTCAATTTCAACCAATCATCAATTATCCCTTGAAGGTGACACAGCCATCCAATGAAAATATTGATATTATTTTCTTCCTATCTACAAAATGAGATGATTGCACGGTTAAGCCTAATCAACACATTTAGGGCTTTAGTTCAAGAATTATGAAACATATTTTCAGACATAAAAAATCTGCAACATACGCGCACAATGCATATCCATTTGGTCTTTTGCTAGCACTTTGAAGATGATATATGAACATTAACAAACGTGGGTTTTGAACCAAATTATGAACAATTAACATCATGCTTATTTTCAAACATTTACGATATTATAACATTTCTGGTTTCAAACCTTTTACATTAAAGCTCCTTAATCAATTCACACAATTATTATAATATCCATCACCCTAAATCCAAATTTTCTTGGATGTGTTACTTATTATATTATGCCTCTATACCAACAATCGTCATGGTATTGCTAACATTTACCAAGTTTTTAATTTACTGTTAGATCATAGCACCCTGTTCAACTTTAATGACCTTTCGGAATATAATCTCTGATCCTTCTTATTAATATTTTCTAATATTTGACACTCATGTTTTATTTTGAAAACATTTGACTGAGAAGAACTTCGACAATGAATATTCTAAAGAAAAATTATTTCTTTGAACCTTTCAGATTTAAATCAATTTTTGTATTTGAAAAGTGATTCTTGATCAACTTAGTCTAAAAAAATTTTCATTGAAAATTGGAAATTTCTTTACCTACTGAGTTAGTTAAGTCCTTTGGATAACTTGCTCATTTGTCATAAAAGCAAATATCTGAACAAAAATATTTTTGAGCTATGAACTTTTTCACTTTGGACAATGATTATAGTTGTTAGAATGATGAGCATTTATCTAAGAATGTTAAAATGGTGTACCAACAGAAAAAGAACTATCTTCATACAATTATACAAATGATAAGATATAGATTTATAATATGAGCATTTGGCATCATTGCATTCTAAATCATAAATTACTACAATTTATTTAAACAATCGTATCCTCATCAATTATAACAATATTTTGATTATCAGATACAATTACATATTTGAAAAAACTTGTTTTTCTTATCACAATATCCATAAAATCATTATGACATTTGTTCACTGTATTTGGTTTTGTATGAAACCGATAAAAACCTCTTTAAAGTATTGAATCAATTATTTTTGTAAAACTATACTCCACAGGAATTTTTAATCCAAAAGGAAACTTGTGAAACAAATTACCAACAAGACTATTATTATGACATTTCGTAACAAATGTTCTATGTACAATCAAATTATGAGGCATCTTATGCCATAAAAACACAACTTGGTATTTAACAATTTACAATAATTAACAACTTTTATTT
Source organism: Phorcus lineatus (assembly GCA_921293015.1). Taxonomy (NCBI): domain Eukaryota; kingdom Metazoa; phylum Mollusca; class Gastropoda; order Trochida; family Trochidae; genus Phorcus; species Phorcus lineatus. The sequence goes on from OV121091.1 coordinate 28,649,385, forward strand.
GACTAATAACAAATCACAAAATTTTATCCAATCAAATATTATGCATACAAATTCCCAAGACAAGATACTATTTCTAGTCAATACACTTCATCCACTAATAAAATCCAACATCATCAAAATTACGAAATCAAATGGTTTTGGATTCTAATTGGAACCTATGTGTGTAAAGAAGAAAGAGACACGTATGTATTGTTAGAACACTTACTCATTATTAAGCTTGCGAGAAAAGGAAAAGAAAATTAAAAACTGTTATATCAATGTGATTGTCAAACTATTGTTATTCAACTGATTTTTTATCACAAAACACTTTTGAATGAATGTTGCAGAGAATTGAATCGTGTTGAAACAGGAGGTTTTCTCTTAACCAATCGGAAACCATGTTACATAACAGACCAATCATAGGGGAAATGAACAGTGAGACAGGTATACACATGCTGATGCCTCTTCAGGACAAGATAAACATGGCAAATACTCAAAACTTTTGCATTCTGAAATGTGAGCCCTGATCCCAAAAACAGTCTGCCAATAATGGCATCATTTCTAAATAGCACTTGATAATCCAAAATAACTTCTATGAACACAAAATATTTTTCTTCCTGATGATAAATCCAATCTGAAAACATTTATCTTGTAACCATGGTAACAGCACTTGTTCAGGGTCAAGGTCAGGGTGACATGAAGTGGTCATCACTGTTATGGTTTGTGAGTGATGGTGAGAACAGGTGATGTATATTTTGATCTGGGATACATAAGTCAGCTCATAATAATTCTTCCAAGGTTTTGACCCTTGAGTTCACACACACATTTTGTCTTAGAATCTGCTGTCTGACGCCATTCTGATTCCATCCTTATCTGGAGTAGCCCAAGCACTTTCAGATGTCTGCACATTCATTTCATTTTGATAACACCCATTTGAAGATTTTTGTGACATTTTAAAATGTATTCGAAACAGTTGTTAATTCCATTTCACCAGGATTCAGTATGTCCACAAACACCTCAAAGTATGTCCACAGGAAGTCGTCTGACACTGGTGTACAGGAAGTAAGAGTTACCTCCCATGCATGAGATCTCCATGAATGGAGGGAATATCGTCTGATCCTCCACTGCCTGCAGTTTTGGGTCAGGGAAGCGATGCATAGATGTCCAGAATAAATGCTGCTACAGATGCTATAGTTTCATCTGGATTTGCGGAGTGGTCGGACCAACACAATATCATGATGTTGTATCCACCAAGTATCTGCAATCTGGGATTGAAGTAGGCACATGAGCACTTGCAGAACACATAACACAGGATATACAACAACCAACTCCTGAGCCTGTACACGAACCACAGTCTTGATGATAATGAACATAGTATCACTCGAAGACCACATCACAGATGTTATACCACACACTTGCTGTTCTTTGGTGACACACACAGATAAATCCTTTCCAAAATACATCATTTTACAACGATAAACCCTCCAAAACTCACAGGAGTCTGCAGACAAATGCTTGAAAGACAGGTCACTTGTTCAGATTATCCCTAGCGAATCCAGGCACTTGCTATGTGATCTCGCGGATAAACCGATGCTTTAATAAGGCCTCTGCTGATGGGCGATCTGCAGATTTAATTTTGAACATGTGAGAGAGAAATTCCCGCAAAATTTGGGACACCTCCAAAGGAAGTTCATACTTAGGGTGTTTACACGTGGCAATCTGAAACATTGCCGCAAAAGGTTCATATTCAGGGAATGGTGGCCTTTTTGTTAGCATTTCCACGATGGTACATGCAACACTCCTGAAATGAAAAAGAAGAGATTAGATCTCATCAGTCAAGATATGTGACATAACAAGATGCCACAAGGCAATTCATTAATTTACAAATCAATAATATATGAGAAAAATAACATTTTGTAAAGACAAAATACAAAAATCAAATAATATAAAAAGAATTTTGTCAACATCATAAAATATCAACAAAATTACATCTCAAAATAACTATATATACAGTTGAACACGGATATAACGAACTCCAAGGGACCAACAAATTTAGTTCTCTAGATCCGTTGTTCGCTATTCCCGTTTGGCCACCATCTTGGATCATCTTGACGGGACTTAAAAATTTGTTTGCTATATATATCCGAGTTCGTTATATCCATGTTCTACCATATTGCCCTTGCTACACCTTTATGAATGACGACTTGCAACTCACCAGACATCAGCCTTCCTTCCATAACCCTCTCCGTTGATGACCTCAGGGGCCATCCAATGAGGGGTGCCTACTGCAGAGTTCATGGTTCCGGTGGCGCTGCATATTGTCTGTAACCTCTTTGAGGCGCCAAAGTCTCCAAGCTTCACATTGCCACTGTTGTCTCGCAGAACATTTGCAGCTGTGACAGAGTAATAGCAATGAGTATTCATCTAAATAAATTTCTTTTTACTTTAACCTGATTGTTTCGCAAAATATGTCAGCTTATTTTCATAGTTTGCATGGTACATAACCTTCTTTCAATTCTTTACATGCAGAAACGGATAAAAATGACAGAGAGACCTTTCTGATTTATCTTATTTCCTTGCTTAGGTATCTTTAGGCATAACAAGTTTTAGAAGGGCTGTTGGTTAGCAATAACACAACAAAATCTGAAAGTACTACTAGTCTATACTATAGATGGACAAAGTAAAAGCTTTTCACTGACCTTTGATATCTCTGTGTACAATGACATTCTTGTGCAGGTAAGCCAGCCCCTCCAAGACTTGCCGAGTGTACTTCCTCACGATGGTTTCCTTCAGGGCCCCGTAGTTGTTGATCTGGTCTTTCACAGACCCCTACAAGGAACAGGCATTAAATATACAGATTTGTCTTTTTTCTGTTGAAGTAACAGCTATTTATTAATTTACTAAATTTTACATGTTATAGTACATTATGAGGATGTTACAGTTAATTGTTCAACTATGTCACTATGTAAGCCCCTTGCCTGCGATGGAGATTTTGTCAGTACTAGAATCATGTAAAAAGATTTCCTTAAAGTATATTGGCGTAGAATACTGTTTGTTAATGAATGACTTTATCTGTTCTCATGAAATAAAAATTAACACATGCTAATCTGAAAAACCATATTTGCATGGTAAAAAATAACTATAAGGTTATCAAGCATTTCTTTTGAAATGAAATACATCCTATTTAGTGCTCAGTATTTGTTACTAAAATGCAAACTGAATTTAATTTTAGAGAATATAATTACCCCAGGCATAAGTTCTATAAATATGAACAAGAATTTGCTGTCTTGCTGACAACCGTAGTACTGGACGATGCGCTCGTGTTCGAAGTTCCGCAACAACTGCAGCTCATTCTCCAGAGCTCGAACCTCCTGTAATAAAGCAGGAAGTGATGAGTGTAATTGTTATATTAACTCTTTACCTGCCGTGTCAAATATAGATTGTGTATACCTAGTGTATTATCACAGATTGTTCTATTTGGTATTGAGTTGCGATTCCAGGGACTGTCCCTGAAATAATTTGGCATGTATTAATTTACTTGCTCAAAGGTTATCTATACCAAGCAGTAAAATTTGGGGTGGTTCTTCAGGAACCGGGTCTAATGCAACCTGATAGGAGAGGGAAATCCGCCAAAGATGACAGGCTTCCATTGGTCTAGATAACATATGTTTTGTTTCTTCACTTCCAATGAAACATATATATATGCATTTTCTTTTAAGATATTTGTGCATATAAAATTGTTTGGTTAATTCGAATAACATCAAATACTAAATAATCCATGTGTTGAATTGTGATGCAACAATCATTCGTAAGATGACGATATCAAATGTTTAATTTGTAATGACATAAAAGCACACTTCTTCTGTCATTGGCCAATGACATAAACTCAATTCTATTGTATATCAGCTGTTGTACATTCTCATGCCATAAAAATCAATATTCATTCCCGGGAGTATCAGAATACCATAAAAGTTTGAGAGAGAAGACAATGATATCGGACCAGACTAACCTTAGATGTGTCTGCATTGAGATTTCCCAGCATGACCTGTTTGACAGCGAGTTCGGTTCCTGCATCTTCGTCATAACACACAAAGACCTCACCAAACGCTCCAACTCCCAGTTGTTTGCCACGCTTCCAGTGGGTCGGAGCACGTGGTGCTGCAATAAGAATATTTCCTTCTTAGATTTTCGATAAACAAATAATTTTGGGAAAGAAATGCTTACTTTGCTTGTTGTTCTTTATCAAGCATTGTACCTTTTAAAATTAAATTGTGTGATTCAATATCAAATTCCTTTTACTTAACAGAAATTGTATAATGCTTCACTTGTTCAAAGTAATTTTGGTGAAGAAATTATATTTGTTTTATAAATAGAACTTTACAAGTTGTTTTTTTTTACATGTTATTCTGTGTATTCCATGAAGTTTATTGGAACAATGATTCTTAAAATTAAAGTTAAGATATGAAAATTTAAAAGAACAAACACATTAAAATATTTACAAATATGAAAGTCAAGAATCAAGAGGAACACAAAAATCAGTGCCCTGTTTCATAAGAAAAAGCTTTGCAATTACAAGCATAATGTGATTTCACATTACAAAACAAAAAGGAAAGGGAGATAACCCACATTTTGAAAACTGAAGCCCATGAAAGCTGTAAACAGAGGGATAGGACTCATCGACCTCAGGAAGCCCACTACTGAGACTGCTACATGTACTAATTGAACCCTCGCTACCTTGCGACATAAACGAGCGTAATGACATTGTGTCATGCTCAGGCCCTCTCGGTCGAATTGTTGACCGTGGAAATGTTAAGTGACCTGGAAGGGAAAGAATAAATATCTGCAGCAAAGTTAGAATAAAATTTTCATATGCTCTTTATAACATTGACATCATGAAATTGTTTTCTTGGCAACTTTTAACTTTAAATGATTCTGACGATCAAAATGATTTTAATTTAAATTTATCTGTTAGGACTTTATTTGGTTATCTTGAATAAAATGCAAACGAACGAAAGCCAGTGCATCAGGTAACACAGTTTTACCTTCCATAGATTGGTGATTGGCGGCCTCATATCCACGAGGGAACGTTCCAAATGGTCTTCGACCAGCTAAAATAAAATTACGATTGGTTTAAAAAATACATGGCACGATCTGAATCTGAATCTGAAAATGGCACTGTCAAGTCTGAATCACAACTATGCCTTGGATATATGCCTTGACTTAACACTTTAATTCTATCATCATAGTAGAATATAAACTCAACTTTGGAAAGAGAAATAATACTGTTTCTTTAAATAACATTTGTCTGTTCCTACCTTGTGTTGGATCATCGTTAGGGCCGTCCGAGAGAACACTTCTCCGCGAGTCACGTCGACCTCGCATAGGAAATGTGTCATTACTACTGAAAATAAGATTTTTAAAATTGTAACTCTCAAACCTTAAAAATTCAAAACTTTAAACTTGCTACCATGACAAATGAAAAGTTTGAGATGTATCGTAATATCAAAAATTAGAACTGAATTACAAATTTCTATGTATTTCAAGATTTTTTGTATTACCTTCTTCAAGAATGTAAATTGAAATTATCATAGATCTTTTGTTAAGTTACAGAAACATTGAATTTCACTTAATAGATAAAAATAGTCATGGACATGCAAGAACATCATTCATGTATAAGGGTATATTTCTTCAATGCCCATCTACTAAAATATCATTCATAATCATCTCCACTTCATGTTATTTTTTCTGGTTTACATACTCAAAATACACAAACTAATTCCACTTTATTAAATGTTGTGTCATATTTAAATGAATAGTTTATTTCCAATACTCACTGTCCACTGATGTAGCTACTGTCTATGGAAGATAGACTATCAATGGAGCCTTCATGACTTGGGTAGCCCATCTGCAAAAGAATATCTTGCTACTTGAAAATAGAGGAAATTGCATGAGTGTCCATGACATACTATGTTTACGACAAGAGTGCCTTAATATTACTATTTACCAAGCGAGAGCTCGAAAATGATCAAAATCAACTTTCAAGCCGTCACTTTTTGAACGCAATGTCATAGGAAATTGTGACGTCAAACCATTGTTTTTGATGTGATGTCACAATGAAAAAGTGATATTTTTCTCTATGGCATCGTATGAAAAATATAAACGCTGATACGATTGCCCTCATAGGTAATAAAGTTATTTATCATATGCTTAAGCAGAAAAAGATTGAGTTTTCCTGAGGGGGTAAAGTCTATATTTTCCTTCATGGCTGTACTACTTGTGAAAATAGAGGCTTTTCCAAAAAATAAAACCTCTATATCACTTCAGCTGCCATATTGATTAAAGGCAATAAAGAAAGGTCCTTCCCACTCATACAACACTGCTTTCAACAGTGGTCAAGGAAGGTCTAGACTCAGACAGTGGAATAAGTCTGAATTCTATCAAAGAGGCAAAAATAGTTTTGACCCACAAAATGGCCACCAAGGGACCATGGTTGACATGCGTGTCAAGTGTCATGAAGCTAACATCTATGATTTTCTCATAAAGTCAGTCATAGTGTTATATGAGAGAAATTTAAAACTTTAAAATTGCAGCTTATATAAATTAGTATGTTATCGGTTTTTAGTACTTTTGTAATCTGGACGATGAGGCCTCCTAAACTGAGTAAGGCTACGACTTTGACTTGGATAGTAAGACTCACCCCATCCTCAGGAATAAACTGGCCCTCCCCCAGTGAGCTGTGTGAACTGCTACGGAAATGTTTCTCACTCGGGGGCAGGGAACCTGGTGGGGGGCTCGGGGACTGTCGCACCTGAAAATCAATGTTGAATTATCATTTTTTAATTTGACAATAGAAAATCTTCTTTAAATTTGTTTATCATGTTTTATCAATTATCTAAGAAATAAATTGAAATAAACATTTGAAGTACTACTTACATAAAAATAAAGAAACTGAACTAAAACTGTTCAGATGATAATAAACATTTCAATAAAGCAGTGTTCCCATTTCAAGTATCCATATGTATGAGTACAACAATATTGAAAAGAAACTTACGGAATCGAACTAAACACAAAATTACTCCTGTATGAAAAAAAATTAACAAATGACTTATGAAATGTATATTATCAACCATCAGAACATTTGTAAATCGGTACTTACATGTGAAGTATGTTTACCACCACTGTTGCTACCATCATGGTTGGAGTTTTGGTCTAGCGTTAAGTACAAACGTAGACTCGTCGTGCGTTCATTCTGGTCCACCAGCTTGATCGCTGCATCCAAATCACTCTGGTCTCGGAGCGGGAGGTAGATCTGGGAGATGATAATTACATCAAAATAGACAAAAATAATAAATTATATGATGAAGTGATATTACTATCCTTTGACATATCAATGTTAGGCATTGATTATTCACACTTTTGGGACAAAGGGTGATCAAAAGGAAGATTTTTATCCAAAAACAGCAATACAAAACATCTAAGTATTGACTTAATTACCCTTAGGTAAACCTTTGACTGATAAAACATCATTGAAGTGTCTCTAACTAGTTGCATCAGGTCACCCAGTGTCAAAGTACATGTCAAAGTAATACTTCACTTTTCATATGCTATTCATCAAAACATGTCTTTAATATTTACACAAATGTTATATAAAACATTACTCTGAAGTGCACCAACTGACCTCTCCATTGCTCTGAGTGTAGAATATATTGAGGGTAATCTGGTACATATCCTTGAGGCGGTGTATCAACTGGTCAAAATGGACGGGGCGCTGCACGGTCATCGCTCTGCAAGTAATAATCACAATTTCATAAATATCTCAAAGTTCTTTCAGTCGTTCAATATCAGACTCAATAAATTCAAAATGGTGACTGTAAACCATCTCCAGCCGAGTTCAAGCTCCAGGTACTATCTTTTTGAAAGGTGTTAGTGAATGGCTTAGGAATTGTTACTATCTGCACCGAAACGTAGCATTCATGCAATATGAAGTTGACTATCAAAAGAATTTGATCTCTTTCATTCTATGAAGGATTTTCTTAAACGTTTTTTTCTTTTTGCTTATTCAACATTACTAAAGGCCAATGACAACGAGTAACTATATGGTAAATTTATGCAAACTCTGTGAGAAACTCATATGCACTGTCTGAACTAAAAAAATTTAAAATTTTCTGGACACGTATTAAGCTTTAACTTAAATTTCAAAATAATTTTTTCTTGAGAGTCAAGAGATATAGTGATAGTGATGACTATTACAAGGCTATTAAGAGTTAAAAATTTTGGGATAGGAATGAATTTTCAAAGAAAAAATAAAATGCTTTGATTGAAAAAATGTGATGTTTTTATATCAAACATTACGAGAACAAAAGATTAAATAAATAGACTTATCTTTTGATTTTAGAATCACATTCTTATTTCCAGTGACATAGTAAATGTTACTGTCAGATACAAAGTGAGATACAAAGTCATTAAGTACTTGTCAAATTGTTAAAGCAAACTAAACTATTTATAACACATAAATTGATAAAAACTTACATCTATTATATTTTAAACTTAATTTAGATCTCAACCTTTCATACGAGCCAAACAATCTGAACCATATTTCAATGCTCTTTGAAATCTAATTTTAGATTGGAAAACATGTATACATATAAACTGAATAAAAAACACACTCCTATTGGCGGCTTTGAAATCCAAACTGAGGCAGCCGAGTAAACAGAAAGACATGTGAGGAACACAGTTGAATGTAAAGGTGAAAGCCTTAGCATTTCTCAGCTAACTTACGCCTACGCTTGTTCTCATATCAACCAACCTCAAAGCATATCTTTTCTCAAAACATTTATAAGTCAATAAAAATTCCAACGACTCATTTTCCCTCTTCCAAATGTGTTTATAGCTTTACTGCATGTGTTAAACAAATAGAATCTGAATGTGTAGCATTCATGTTCGCATATGCTTATTTGAGCAATTGCAGAAAAATAATATTGTTTTGTTTTTGTTTTTGACAGGGAATTTATGATTAGCAATTAAAGACATTAAAAGTTGACATTTTTCTCAAATACTATAGGAGAAATAAAACTTGAAATGCTCATTATAGATGGTCTGTAACAATATCCTTTATTTCAAGCTACTTGTACCATCTTCTCCACAAGATTCAATATAGAAAGAAGTTCAGAAAGGGCTAAATGTCTTTACTGAAGCAAACCTCTTGCTTGATGTCATGATGCTAATACTTACATTTATTGACTTTGAGAGGTGGATCCAATGATTAATCAACCTTGGACAAATGATATTCACAGCTAAGGTTAATATCAGGAGTCAAAGGTCAATAAATCATTGGATCAACAGATTCTGAAGTCTATTATTGTTTTATTATATTCAAAATGTCTTAAATTACTATTATTTGTCAAATATAAGGGACGCAACTCTAATTTAGCACAGTCACAGACGAAGGGATACCTATTTGCTTGATTTACAGTTTTACACGATTCACACTGCAATTCACACAGGAGAACATCATTGCTGTCAAAAAACCAAGTAGGCAAACAGAAAGACGGAAATAATCCAATCATATAACAATTACCATTATTACTCGCCCGTGTCGATACTGCAGTCTAATATTTATATGACGATATTAAACTAGTGTAATACTGCTGCACATATGACGTCACAATATTGTGTTGTTGTGACATCACATTATCTCGACTTGGACAGCAATGTCAGCTACTCATTGGCTAAAAGGGGTCACGTGCCGTAGGTACATTTTTCTTTGTTAAACTGGGTCACGCGCAACCCTAGTAACAGAGACGACGTGCTGCCAAGAGTTATCTCCCTCGTCCCACTGTTAGGTAAACAGAGGCTATGCTATGCTGGTTTGTTGTTACAAATATGAAAGTCAAGAATCAAGACTTTTTCCACTAATTGAAGTCATTCGCATTTCTTTAATGGAACAAGTAAGATCTTGTAAAAAGGAAATGTTCGTACGAAAATACCTTGCTAGTTACAAGACTTTCCATAGGCCTACTTGCCCGTAGCGAGGTTGTCTATCAGTGAGCTGAAGTTTGGAATCGTGAACTAGAAAACCAATCTCTATACACATAGTAGTCGAGGTTATCGCCGACTTTTCATTCATATCGAACATTCAAACCAACCTAAGCATTATTTTGTGATGCCTGCATGTTCTACGCATCCGACACGTTAAAACTCAATCGCATCTTTCACGACGGTCCGCCATGACAGTCAGGAATTTAAGGCGATTTTATCGCCGCTTCAAATCGAAAGTTTCCAAGGTGGAATATATATATGAGGTCGGGTGACCAAACAATCAAAACTTAAAAAGCCCCGCAATATTCGTTATATTTATTCAAGTTCGTTAGTCAGTAATTTCTGTCTTCACGGTACAAGACTATACTTTTCGTGCTCTAAACAGTGATATATAAATCATATTTGTAAATTCATAAATAAAAGAATACCATTAACAAGATCAGCCGCCATTTTGACCCATCCATCCAATCTTTCAAGCCATATTTAAAGCATAAAATAAGGGTCCATGTCGAGAACTTCGTTCTCGTTTGATATTTAACTCGAACACATGATATATCACCATATCAAACTCGTGGACACATGGTAACTTATAATGTTATAGCGACTGTCATATTGGCGGCCAAGTCGCGGAAATGTTTCGTTCAGAACACTTTCGGCAATCATGCTTGATTACTAAGGTCAAGTAATAAAAAGAATACTAACCTTCTTTCAATTCAATTTTATTTTTATTAAACTCGTTAATGACTTGGTATGAAACTCCCTTTTGCTCGTTTTATACTTAATCATTAACTCGTTTCAATAAAAATATTACCAAAGGGAAGGTCGTTTAGTATACTCTATTTACCAAGATGTTATCTTCTTTTACCTTACTTCTTAGTATTCATAGTGAAATTTCACACTATCTTCTAGAAGTAGACTATCAAAAAACATGTTCATGTCAATTAAATGACTTTTCCATCTACTGAATTAAAGTTATAATGTAGAATAATAGTCTAGATGGACACAATACCTTCCCAAACTCAAAACCAAAAACATTGGATCCTATTTCCCCAAAATTGAACAGGGTATGTGTATTTGTTAAGTCTACACTTTGCTAAAGAGGACCTCAATCGTATAAAAGGCTCCCATTTTATGTAAAATCTGATACAAGATTTAACACATTGACAATGATAAGAGCACACCAACCCAAACCTGCTATATCTGTATCCTAATAAGGTGATAAAGCCAAGCTTTCTTAGATCCAATACCATATCACATTCCTTGGACATAATACTTAATGAGGTTATATATCAGTTGGGATGAGATAAAATTTAGCAAGCCCTCCTAAATAACGTTTCACTTTCATTTAACTAATTGTTTATCAATTGCATTTTCTTTACAACATATCACAACAAGCAAGGACAGCTGACACTATTTTCCTGACACAAACTTATCAAGGAATTATCTTATAAATCCAAAATCAAACAGATATCCACATTAAATTACGGACCATCAAGATAGAGTACTAATTCCCACTTAAAGCGTGATTTATTTACTCACTTATCATCTCATTGGAACACTAAACCGATCATGGCATTTATTTGGCGACCTATGTGAAGCAGTTCTCAAGAAGATATCAGACATACTAGTAAATTACTGATATGTTGCCATCAGTGACCTAATTCCTCCTCTGAGGGAACAAGAATGTTGCAATATCCACAATATTCAAACTAAGCTTTATATTAAAGATGATGAATACATATATATCTGAATGTCAAAAGAGCAAGTAATTCTTGATCATATGGAAAGAATAAATAATGCCATATTGTACAACAAATCCTTAAACTTGATGAATCATATCCTGAGTAGTACTTACAATATACAGATAGTATGTCATATTTCAAACCTTAGGACATCAGTTTCACGTCATGCTTAGATTATGAGACTATGTTATTCAGGACAAACTAAAGCTAAACTTTGTTTCAAATAAAACACTCACAGACACAAGTCCTAAATTCATCCATAAATTCATAATGTCCCCACAAAATCCTTCCAACTCGTCAAGAACGTAGCATACGTGACAGACCTGTCGTACATTTCATACAAACAATCTTCTTGTAGTTGTGTAGGGTCGTTAAACTGAGAATGTCCAACATAAAGTTTACCTATCCTTCAGGTGAATAGAATAAAACCTCGCACCTGTAAAACAGCACTCGAATCATCTGTATTCACTTGTCTGTATCATTTTAATAATAAAGTACATTTGTTTGTGACACATAAATAGTAGTTTATGTCGGTTAATAATTGGATTTGTAAGATTTACAAGCTCAGTACAAATGGGCATCTTCAATTCAACCCTTTACATGCTGATATAATAATAATAATAATCTGTAATAGTCTGTAATGGAGTCTGAAAAGATAGGTTTTTTGATCCCTAATAAAGGTTGTCATAGAGTTTAGGTCTTTTAGTTCTCGTGGTAGCTCGATCATTCAGCAGTCTGGCAAAACTATATGAGAATGACCGTTTTCCAAAATACCTGCTGACATCAACCTTATTTTCTGTAGGTAATACAATACTAGAAGCATGTATCAGAACTAATGACAGCTGTTAGATAAATAAAGTGACACATATTATTTGTAAGAATGTGGCTTATGTAAGCCCTAAAACAAATTTTGAGTGACCTCATCATAGAAAAAGATTAAGCATCACTATCACAGTGAAATTAGATCTAATAAATGCAAGCGATGTGATATAAGTATCACAAAATATGACTTCTGAACTTTAGAAATAGAATATATTGCAAACAAAAGTTGCCTTAATGTATCAAATTACTGTCAATATTACTCTTATGAAAATGAAACAAGATAATCTAAACTTCAGAAATAATGTGACATAATTCTAAAATTATTACACTTTGAAGACTTGAAATGAAACCATATACCAGTAGAGTGGCTAATTCAGTGGGGAAACAACATGGATCAAGAGCAGATCATCCTGAATTGAAGAAAATCTTCCAAGGAATATTTCAGGATCATTAGCTAAAGAGCCCATGCACAGATTGTTTCTTTGATCAACAATAAACCTAAGTATGATTTTACCGAAGACAGTCAATTCTAAAATGACTTGAATAATTTCATTGGATAAAACTCTAGGGAAAAGTTTACATGAGCTATAGTTCTTCACTTCTCAAATGGAACTACAGCATGAAAGGACAACCTAGAGATTATTGTTTAAAGAAACTTGAAACGCATTTAGCCAGATGTTTAATTTATACAATGTTACAACATCAAACAATAGAGCTTGTTATAGTATGTTATACAGATAATAGTGATATCCTTATCTTGACAGGTGTCTGCCATGTGATATTTCTCATATCATCAATCTGCCAGGTGATATTTATCATATCAAGCTAAGGGCAGCCAACACATGTTACCTTCAGGAGGAGAGAGTTATATTCAGGGGAGATAAGAACAAAAACATAGTCAGGAAGTGGAGATGGCATCTACAGATGATATAGAGGCACTTCAGTCTTCCCATTAATCAATCTTATCTGACACACATCGTGTGTAGTATATGTCATACTCATGCAGAAGCCAATATGCACCTCACGAATATGTAGCAAGTCATATACACTCAAGAGTTTCTGAAAAACTTACTTATTTGTTTACATATAAGATGCAGCTTCTGAATTTGTTGCATAAGATATGAATCCTGGAAACATATTCTGAGTCTTAGAAATACTTATGCCTGTATATGAGTTCTACCTCGAAGATATCAGCAGCGAAAAAGACTTTCTCAGGAAGACAAGGATATTTATAGATGTACAACTTTTTTATTTACACACAAATGAGAAAATAAAGAAGTTGTACATCAATAAAATATCCTCGGCCTTCTTTACTTTTACTAGCAACTTCTAGAATGCCACTCAAACAATAGACTTTCTCAGTTAAAAAAATATGTAGATGAATGAAGATAGTAGCAGCATCAAGTTAAGCATGCCTGACCAGTTTCAGAAATACTAATGTATATGTATATAGAAGATGTAACTACAATTTCCAGTTTAACGATACATAGTGTGACACAGACAATGTATTATTACTCAATTAAACCATCAGACTAATTGTCAGAATTCTTATATACCATCACACCTTAAGATAAGTAAACCGGAGACAAAATTTTGAACAACCACCTTGGAATAGTATGTTGTTCAATGTTAAATGGATCAATATTAGATTACAACATCACAGCTTACCTCTTTTCTCCATTATATTCACATTTCACTTTTAGTTCACTCTTTTTCTGCAAAAGAAATGAATGTTGAAGTTAGGACGTACAAATTAAATATTTAATCTGCAAAATAGGAAAAGGACCTCTCATCAATAAAATGTCAAATTTGTTTTGAGATGATGATTGTTTGGTGCTTATAATTAAAAAAAACAGAACTTAACTTTTAATGGCACTACACTGTGACAACAGCTGCCATGAACACAAATTTTATATCCTTGTACTTTGAACATAAAGAGTATTACTGCTCATATGGTGGAACATAAGTAGTGACATATTTTTCATATGTGCACATATCACATTCCCTGGAACGAATATTTCTGTACAAATATTGGTATTTTGTTGTCAACGTCATAAATAAGTTATTCATGGCATCATTGGAGCAGGCCATTACAGGAAAAGCAGGCCGTCTTCTGGATATTTTTAGTACATTTAACTGACAATTAGTAATTCAACAATTATTACAGTCGAATTTGACCCTTATGAGAAGCTCTCGCTCAGGTCACACAAAACTTCACATTCATTTTGTAAAAGACATATGACACATTTGCTTTATTTCTACAATCACAATGATGACTAAAACTCCAGACTGCCCCTACCTGAAGGTTGGTGTACGCTGCTTTACGTGCTTGTGGATTACTGACTCGTAATCCTTTCGCTAGGTATTTCTCGATTTCATCTGAAGGATTGGGATCATCCATTTCAGGCGAATCTGAAAAAAATATTGAGATTGATTAATATTTTACATTCAGACAATGCACATGAATCTGAAATAATGGGCATACTTATTATATGTCTTTACTGAAACAATTCATAATTTACATTTTTCGATCGGACAAAGAAGATTTATGTCTAGTCAATCAGACAAAAACATATTTGTTCGTTATTCAAACAAATCTGTTAAATCTAGAGAGAAAAAACTACATAAATGGTCAGATCAGTAATGAGAAAAAATAAAGTCTCCATTTTTTTTCAATTCTTCATTGCTTTGATTCTTAGCAATCTTCAACAAAAGACAAGATTCCCACCTGGCAAATTTTGGAGACTATTCCATTTAATCGACTGTTAATTTGTAATCTACTTTTAAGTGTTTTACTATTTTGACTTTATTCACAAACAGCAAGGAGAGAAATCCTCACAAACTAAATGTTATCTTGATTTAATAAAAAGCATGTGGTTTTTCATTCTTTAAGCATGAAGGGGTTAAAAAAAAACTAAATTAGCAAAGCTAATGTCCACAAAGGTGTTATTAACCATATGTCCTAAGTGATAATTGTCGATCCTTTCTCAACATAAATTTTCAAAGTGTTCTTTCCTCATCTTTTCCTTCACAACCAATCTGATTACCCTAAACTTTTGTGCTGACATGGGAAGTTAGCAAAATTCTCATAAAATGACATAAATCTTATTTTTAACATCTGACTGTTTTCATTTGAGCAAGAAAAACTCTATTACTGGATATCTTTGTTGAAACAAGTCTGGATTTAATTGTCGAGAAGTCCAGACATGCAAGATACATTGCCTCACTTTTTAATCTCCCACCTCCCATTTGTTTGTAATAACGGCAACATATGCTGAAAAATATGATTACCTAACAAGATACGGAGTCATTTTAAAATGTGGGTGTCTCTTGTAATTTTCAGACAAGAAAAAATAAAGTTTAAACGGCATGCTGGAAATTATCTCTACAGACTTGTCACTTTCGCTAAGTGTCAAATGATGAAGCACTGGCTCACTTTACAGAGTTAGTCATCAGTCGGCCAGTAACAATCCTGAATCACTCACAACCAGACTCTTAGCAAATTCCTTCATGGAAAACAGCAACCTATTATAGAATGTATATCAAAATTTTACTGAATTAAACCTCGAACAATTGTACCAGATACCATCTCAATACTGTGTCAAGATACCATCTCAATACTGTGTCAATGTACAGCAACCTTTTAACCATCCTCTGCCTTAAGTGGAAGGGGTGATTGATAAGTAACAAGCCTCTGTTAGAAAAACATGGAACCCCATGGCACCACACTTTGCACATGCCCTATCATCTTCTTTGGGCTATATCAACAACACAATTGTTGAAACGTTTGGTTGTAACAGGTCTTTTCAATCAATAAGGTTTTTTTTTATTTATTAGAAAATGGACCAGAGAGATTAAGTGATTAAGTATCTGCATAGATAGGTCTAACACTGAAAGCCATTTGTGATGATATAGTTGAGACATGAGAGGAAGATGTTCCTCCATATGCCACAATCAGAAGGTGGTCGGCTCAATTCAAGTGTGGCTGAGATAGCATAGAACTCAAACCATATTTCCTGGTTGACCAAAAACATTCACATCACAGAAATGATACCAAAAATCAAAGATCTGAGTACAACCGACCGGAGTGTTACTGAATGATTCATAGCTGAAGTATTTGGCATTAACCAGGAGGTGTTCAATTTTTATCACTAAAAATGTTTTGATGACAAAGGTCTCAGCATGAACAGTGCCAAAACTTTCGACAACTGATCAAAAGCTTTCACGACCCATCTTGTAAAAACACACTCTGGCCTTAACTGAAGCTTATCATAAGTTTCCTAAAACAAACAATAACTATGGATGAAACTTGGGTACATCACTTTCAGCCACAGACAGTGGGTCAGTGGAAGCAGTGGAAACTTGTGACGACCGCAAAGAAGGTAAAGACTTAACGTCAACGGGAAAGTGGATGGCCTCATTATTCTAGTTTTCTAAGGGTGTTCTCATGGTGACTGCCTAATGAAGGATAGAAAATCAGACAAGAAACAGTGTTTTCAACTAATAAGGGCGGGAGAAGTAACCACGGATGAATCACCAATCAAATTGCCCCAATCTAATTGGTTACTAATGCTCATCCTTATATTCCTACAAAGGTTTACCAATATTCAAACTGATTGTAAGGAATTGTTCTATCAGGTTGAATGTCATCTTGTAAAATGTCTGTATCATTGCACCTCTTTTTACAGTCTTGTATATCACCAGCCAACTCAAACTTTCCCACACTTTCAGGTGCCACGTTTTTAATGTTGTCATTCATGGACAGCCCACAAAGCACATTATACAAGATCCTAAACCCATTGTTGGCTTGTCTCCTGTAAGTGTATATGGTAGCGTCCATGAATGAAAACATTCATACCACCGAGCTGGAGTCAGTGTCAAGCTGTGTACACATTCACTGGTTGGTACTCTAAGGTGATGATCTTGTAAAGCTTTATAGAACTGGCAGCACACTACAGACAAATATAGATGTGATCTGGTACGATTGATCACAGTCCTAATGTAGTGCTAATCTATAACAAATTTTGTTGCCAGATACTCAAGGCATATGAGAAGGGCTACATAGATTGAAACTTTAACCCTTTTTACATTTACTACTGTATAACATATAAAAAATTTCAAGTAAAAGAGAAACATTCATGATATGCTTTGGTTTGGATAATTGAGTTCTTGGCCTGGATAAGATGTGATTTGACAACATTTTGTTAAGATTAAGTTCTGAAATCTTTTTATTTTGCTAAAATATTTTGCAGCCATTTCTATAAACAGTTAAGGTTGCGTTAATTTGATCTAAACAGAAGGTGCAATTTCTTTTTTAAAAATATATCAGAACTGCGAAAAAAAATTAAACTGCAAACTTAAAAACCATCAACACCTGGGCTTAGTTTGAATTACAATGTTTACAGTAGAAAATATTCACTTATCATTTTCTCGAGATATAAAGCGACATCTCTCCAGGATACTTGACACTATGTTACCTGTCTCATTATCTCACCTATCACGTTAACTAAACTCAATTTCACAATGCTGTCTGCACAGGTGAGTGTCAATGACAGGTAAATACTTATTGCAACATCATCAGATACAACACGAACAAGGACATACTACACATTTTTAGCATGTGCATGAGCGCATTAAAATGACTTTTCAAAGTTTTCATCTCATTTAAAGAGATTATTACCTAAGGAAGCATGTCATATTACTTTTACAGAATGAGTGTGAATTTTTAAAATTACCTGAGCATGACAGAGGGTTATTTCCTTGACGTTCTTAAATGACACATGACACACTTCCAAGGGTAATAATTTCTTCATTACCGATACTATTCAATATAAACACATGGTAATATTCAGAATTTTCTTGTGACCACATGCCACAGTGATGTCACAAAGAATGATTAAATGACGTCACTAACGATGAAATACAGTAATTCAGGGTGAAACAATCGTTGTATGGCAAAAGCGACATGTGCTCATGAGCACATATTAAAAATAAGTCACCACTTATGTTGACCATATGGGAAAATGAATTATGTATCATCCTGCTTGTTCTAAAATGCCTCAGCAACCTTGGTCTGAAGTATTTGTCTGACCTAGTAAGAAGATATCAACCTAAAAGAAGTTTCAGATCAGAAAATCTTGGTTATCTTGGTGTCTCACAAAGTCCTTTAACAAGTTTGGGGATTGATCATTCCAGTTGGCAGGACCCACTCTCTGGAATCGACTAACCCCACTCTATGGGACACCACTCTCTGGAATCGATTAACCCCGCTCTATGGGACACCACTCTCTGGAATCGACTAACCCCACTCTATGGGACACCACTCTCTGGAATCGACTAACCCCACTCTATGGGATACCACTCTCTGGAATCGACTAACCCCACTCTATGGGACACCACTCTCTGGAATCGACTAACCCCACTCTATGGGACACCACTCTCTAGAATCGACTAACCCCACTCTATGGGACACCACTCTCTGGAATCGACTAACCCCACTCTATGGGATACCACTCTCTGGAATCGACTAACCCCACTCTATGGGACACCACTCTCTGGAATCGACTAACCCCACTCTATGGGACACCACTCTCTGGAATCGACTAACCCCACTCTATGGGATACCACTCTCTGGAATCGACTAGCCCATCTCTATGGGACAGACTAAGCCCACTCCCTGGAACTGACCAATCCTAGAGTTCTGGACAGTCAACAACTCGTAGTTTGCTCTACGATTACTGATTATGGCAATGATGATTATTATATTTGATCTTAGCCATTAGAAGTACACCAACACAAACAGCAGAGACTAATTCTAAAAAATTTCAAAGGAAGGCCGATTTCACCCTTTTTAACTGCAAGAAGATCAACCAATAACAAGATATATTTTGGACCTCATATTTCCTCCTATATGAAAAAGCCTCCATAAAGCAACAGAGACAATCATTTTGATCTGATTCTACAAAGAGGGCTGAAGACTCAGAGTATGTAAATGTGGCAATACAGGCAACAGGGAAGTGTATTTACGGATCCACCACGGACAAGGACAGCAATATCACCGAGATATTGTTATGTCAGGATTATGTCAAGTTGTTCAGGAAGGATATACACCATCTCATCCGTCAACTATCTCTTGTACCATGAACCAGTTTCCTAATAAGGACAAATATGAAACACCATTTTAAAAATTCAAGCACTTCGTACTTACAAATACTTCCGAGATGGATAGCGTGGGCCTTAACATTCCATTTCTGTGTCATCATAAAACTGATCAGATTTCCAGAGAAACCTTTTTGGAACTTTAACTTCCTTTGAATGATTGACCTTCTTAAATTAGACTTGATGATACAAAAAAACTAGCATTTATTAGTTTTTCTATGTATAACACATGTCTGAAATACAACATGAACTATATTAGCACATATCAAACACTTGACTTTTTAACTTAAACAAGAGTGATGCAGTGTATGTCCAATCAAATGGATGAAAATGTTTAAAAAGGACCTTATATACCTCAAGCCCGTCACACCAATTAACCCTCACTCCTGTATTACACTGTGCATAAAATGTTTTTACTATACAAATGTTTTCTGTCCAGAACATGTTAAAAACATTAAAAAATATCTTGTTGAAAAATTTATGCAACTATAATAGTCTGGGGAAAACATAATATTAATAAAGCACTCTGTCGACCTTATGTGAACAGATTTTTCAAGTTGGGTTCTAAAGTTTACATTTCAAAGGTCTCTTTATCAAGTCTTATTTAGAAAACCTCTTTAAAAGCATCAAAAGTATCCATTGAAAAGCATCCAAATAAAATGATGGGTGTAGAATAATACCAACACAGATAAAGATTTGAATGTACACAAGAAACCCCTTTTTCAAGTACAAGTAATTGTGACATTTGGAAGTGTTTTAGTCATTTTCAATTAAAAATCTACTTGAAATGTTTTGAGTCCAAAAATAATCAAGCCATCACCTGACATTTAATGTTAACCCTTAGCGTGCTAATGGGAGTTAAATTTTGGTACATCCATCAATTCCCCCTTGGTATATTCGATATCTCCTAGATTGGTAACTATTTCTCCTAAGAGAAAACCAGGAAGCCTATCCAGCTAAGATACAGCAGTTAATGGGTTAATATCCACTAAGTAGAATTTAGCCTTTCAAGTTCCATACACGTTTGAAATTAATTGTATAAGAAGGTGTTATATAAAAATTCATATGTTTAACATTTATATATGTATACCGTATTCGACTTAATAACCGCCCACTCCCCTATAAGCGCCCACCCACCACGTTTTTGAGTGAACAATATGCGTCCTGATTTAGCGCCCACCTATCAACATTACTTACCTTGCATGCTGATTCATTGAGGAAGGTTTTTCAGTCTTGCAATAAGTCTTTTACTTCCACTAAAGTGAAGAATACAGGGTATTTCAAGACCCCCAGCCACCACCAAAATGATAAAACTTATAAAACCATATTTCAAAGACATGTGTATCGTAAGAAAACACTTTCAAGATTAAACTTGAGGAAAATTTTTATCGTTTTAATTAGCGCCCCCTTTTACCAATTTTTTAAGCGCCCCGGGCGCTTATCACGTCGAATACGGTATATGTATCCATATATATATATGTATAAAATAATTATCTTCAATTAATTTCCGATAACAAAAAAGTCTTGACATATATTCACTCCTAAGTCATTTGCCTAATTAATGGAAAATTCATTAATGTCAAGATATATTTTTGAATATTTTTACATTTACTTATTAGGCAGAGTCTTATTATTTTAACAATTGTTTGAGCGTCCATCATTGCCAAATCTTTGAATTCAATCATTCACTTTGATGATGATAACATAAACAAAGGCTGATCATCTTATGAGTCATTGATATTAGACCTGGCATATAATTTCATGACAAATTCTATGGTTGTTTTTGATAAGACAAAAACTAAGAGCCTCATATTGGAAAGCCTCAAGGCATCCGTATTGTGTTTCATATTTAAACATCTAAGAGGAACATATCTGTTGACGGCCTTCACCTGAAGCACATCACTGTTTACTGTACATGTTGAATTTCCCCATGATATATTTTTGTTTTCTTCAAAAATCTTTCAAACCAAAATCCAGATTTTTTGACAGATGGCACCCTAAAGCAGTGTAATATATATCTAATATTTATGTGTAGAATTACAATTTTATGCTTTCTTCATAGACAATAAATGTCTTTCTACTCTTGATGGATTCCTGCTGCTATCAAACAGATTAAACAAAGAAAGATAGGCACTACAATTGCTGATTTAATAGATCAATTATCAACTTGTTTCAAATCAACATGGACATATTTCCAAACCTTGCATGACCAGATGAAATTGGAGAATATTTTTGATGACTGACCTACAAAAATATTAACTCGTTTTAAAAGAGAGTGATTATTGTTTACAAGATGAAACTTTATCATCTGAGGTTTAATAATGAGAGATATACATAAACCATGATGGAATTATCTGTGTTGATAGAAGAGGACCTGTCACATCTATACATGCTAAACAGTTCCTGGCTGAAGAAAATAATGTCACAACTCATAAGTTGGTAAAAAAAAGAAGAATTATTTTGATTTAATAAGGTACTTCAAGGCCATGTTTCTGAGTGAGTGAGTTGTTGTTTAACGCTGCTTGGGCAATAATACAGCCCTTAGCGGCATCCATGTTTCTGATCATATTTATATTGTAATGGTGATTCAAGAAAAGACAACACTGGAGCTATATATCCAGCTTTATTGTCATTTAATATAGTCAAGAAACAATACTCAGCAAGATTACTTTTATCATACTTTCAAACCCGAATTTGTATTGAAGAAGTTTTGATTTGATCTGCCATAACTCTTATTGGTCTAAAAAACAAAGAGTACATCATTGGTTTCATATCCTTAAATGACTGATATCAAGCTGTGTAACTAAACCTAATGTTCTTATCCCGATTGGCCGATTGCAATTCATTATAACAAAAATACTACGTAATTAGCCACTAACCAGTGACAGTGGATTCTCCGCAGAAAAAAACGGTCACGAAACTAGATTGGACATAGATAAACATCACAAAGGATGAAATACCAATGCTACTATCGAGATAACTTAAATCGAAGGTTCAAACACAGGCGAGACAATGCATTGACGACCTTAGACAAGAATTCAGACCAGATTGAGAACAAACTTAGGAGCAGCTCATCTTCAGGACACATACCAGTGTCACTACCTCGATACAGCTTACCCTTTAACCTTATTGTAACTTCTTCTTTCTACTGGGAGAAAGTCGAGAGATTGGGAATCATGTAAAGCAGATCTGTCTAAACCTGATAAAGGCAGAAGTTGTCATTAAGTTATCTACTGTCCTATGACCAGATTTAAATTCTTGGCATTGTATATGCCGACTCTTGAATCCCTGCAGGGGTTGTTTGTAGCTCCTGGAAATGTTTCAGTTTGATGTTTACTTGAAGTCAGATAAAGCACATCTCTTGACAGTTACTGTCCTGGAATGTAACCCCCAACTGTTGCTGGTTACTATCAGTGTTACTGTGACATTGCTAGATTTATTTGTAACAGTTTTTGCATCAGTAAGGATTCCCTCAACATTTGAGAATACCAACAAGTTCCAAGAATTTGTAGTATTGCAGAAAGTGTGTGCCAAAATAAATCAATCTTACATATTTTTGCTATTTGAATGGCATCTACGTCCATTAGTGTTACAGGTAAGAACTCTGCTATTGAAATTCTAGGTTGAATGGCGTTTTGAGTGTCCTTTTTACAGGAATCCCATGTCAAGAAAGGGAAAATCAAGTATAGACCACCTGGGAACAAAAACCTATCCCAGAGTACTCCTAAGCTGTATGCGAGTTTTTATTAAACTGAGATCCACCGTTTTTTTAATCTTTGCAGTAAGATTGTGTTGAAACACACATTCTGAAGTAGAGGAAGTGGGGGACTGTCATTCCACTGACAACATATATCATCCAAACACAGACTTCTATCTTCTACATAGAATGAATCATATGAAAACTGGTGATAGACAAGAAAGAACTTATTAATATGTTTTGAATAACACTCCCTATTGTTCTGTGACAGGTAACTTGCTTAACCAGTAAGATGAATGTGAAGATAAATTCTCTGTCAACAAGTTTCGCTTCAATGATGGTTAACATCTAAGGTAATGCATCTTTTCTGCAAAATTATTTTATTTCAACAGTAGCTTAATGAAATTGTTAAGGATTCTACAAAATCATCAATTTTTCCAACACATGCATACTTACATTCAAAAACTGATTTACCAAGGCCAACATTTTTTTTTCAAAAATGTTTCCAAGCAGAGTTTACACCAAACTTTGTCTTCATATCATACGATTTCAATCTCTGATTTATTACATTAGTTTGATCATATTTCTGTATAAACTCAGTGTATAAATCTATGATTTATTTGGTTTAACAAACGTTTCAATAATTAAAATAAATAATAATATCAAACTAAAAACAAATCATAGTAGTATGCAATGGTGATTCATTGGTGTAATTTACAGATTTTTTAATACATCTATTTTGAGTTTCCAGTCGAGGATAGTCGAGTTGAGATGTGGCATGCCAAGGTAGTCTAGACAAGTATGTATCCATATACACTGTAACTACACAATGAAGCAACAATAGCGTTTCAACGAGAGACAGCTCCCTTTGTATTCTTGACAAGCCAATTTACAATCTGGCAAGCTACGCGGCTATCAAGAATCTATAGAGTTTAAATGATGGATTCACTATCTCATTTATTCACCTAGGTTAAAGAACACCGAGGTGAAATTTGAACTCTTTAAAAATCACAGAATCATAATTTTTAGAACCAAAGGTTATTTTTATACAAAATAATGATGAGTGATAATCTGGACTCGGTTCCAACAACTGAGTTACTGCCATGAGAAAAAGAGCAGATTATCCACTTTCTTTCTTCTATTGTGGCACAAATAATTTGATACACAGGAAATTAGAAGTAGTTCAATGGAATTGTATTCTTTCTAGATTAGAAGAATACATCTCAAGATCACTTCATTTCACTCAAATTCTAGATTTCAGGAGAATTACTGATTCACTACACAACAGACATTGTATAAGATTTTTAGAAATTAAAACCTCAGAGAATCAATTAAACTAGTAGCTAATATCAGTCATCATAAGCATAAGCTAATTTTCTATGTATATGCAGTAATGTGAATCTGCTGACATCCATTTTGAATTTCATTCATTCTAATTCCTGTACCTCTTTTCTAATGAAATAATTTATTGTAATTAACATAAACAATGACATTTCCTCTTAATCTCAACTGCTAAGTATCAAACTCAGGGTATAGTCAGGCATCCTTACATTGAAAAGGGTTTCTTTCAGGACCAATGCTAATTTCCCTGTAAATATTTGACTGAATTTTTTTGTCAAAAATGGTAACCCAAATGTTACAGCAAAGTTAACAATTTTATACATTCAACAGATAGCTGATATCTACCTGTCTGTGTCCCGTCATCACCTTTTATTGCAGTCTGTGTTACCTGGTAACGATGTCATTACCTGAGTTTCACCTGTCCAGTAACAAGGTGAACAAACACCATCTTGGTCAAGCTACACTTATCTCTACCACAATATAATGTCCCCATGATTTAGGAAACATTCCAAGAATACCTTCTGGATACCCCTATCTCAAGTAATCTACTGTTGATTTGAACTTTTTCAAAAAGTTTAGACAACAGCTGAAACAAACATAGGTTGAACTAGCTTTTTTAAAATGTTATGAAGGTATAGAAATAAATGATCTTTAAATATTTCTTCATATCAAGGTGTATCAAACAGCCAAAATTTATAACACATCTGCAAATGCAAATTGTTTCGACATTTGTTTTGACAGATGCTTGACAGTAGCCATCTGTTGTCACTGGATATCAAGGTTGTCATTCCTATAAATTTGCCATTTAGAATGGTTGTAACTTTTCCATTCAAAAGGCTATAACCTGCACTTAAATTCACCTGTGAAGCAGAAAAATATATGTTTGAATGAAAACAACATTTTTATCATGAATTAAACTACAAATAATAACTTCATAACATCAACCATTTTAAGTACAATTACATCCTAAAATCTTCTACGTGAAAATATCAAAAGCTGAATATAAATAAAAAATTTGTTTTGTAACATTTGTGACAAAACTAACAGTCGTATTCAATACACAGGTCTCTTGTACCTGTGCCTAAAGACTAACGAGCCGAATTATAAGTTTTATTTATAACATGCTTACCAGTGATAATACAGCCATCGATAGAAGAAAATCCAATGAATTTGAGGCAATAAACCTAAGTGTTTAAATAAAGCCTTCAACTCCGTTGTTGAATACTAACTGTTATGATGAGAGTAATCGGTATTTACACTGAAAACAGAGATCTGTGATCGGAGGTACACATCCATTAAGAGTCGAGACACAACTCCTACGTAGGAGCTATCCACTTGAGGTACTGAATGCTTCTATTCACTGGCTATAATCCTGACAGGCAGGCCCCAATGTGGCTCAGCACGTTATGGAGTCCGTCTGGATACTACGCAACATGTACACAGGTCAAACTGACCAGGGGTCAGGTGTATACTGGACATATTCCACCTAATGGTATATATTTCTGATATTGTCACAAGGTGATAGTGACTAGCTGTGTCAAAATATCACATAGACTGGTAACTTCTCAGCGTCGGACATCTGGGGCTGTAGTCTGAATAACATTACACTAAATATCTCAGGTGACGGCTTAATCCATTTCAAAGAAACTGAGAGATATATTCAGATAGGTACAAGGGGTTACATGGATCACATATCCCACAAACACATCCAACCTCCTCTCGTCTTGACTTTCTAGGACATGACTAGTCGATTGGTCGGTTGCTATAAATAGCTCGATCGGTGGGCTATGAAACGCTTGTCACATCAGGTCAGGGAAATGCTTTGGGAAGGGACTACAGGGGTATCCCAGTGAATTTACCTGTGAACAGGCACTATAAACTCACCATTTGACCCTCTTCTTCTCATAACAACCCATTGTATTACTGTTTCTTTAGAGCGGGTGGGAGGGACTAATATCAAGTTACATTACAGCATAGCACCAGCTTAGCATGGCGGAACATGTTACTAGCAACACAAACAAATAAACACATCGGCCCCAGCTCTGTTTCAAATTAACAAGGAAAGCAAGGGGATAGGAAATGAAAGTCACTATCAAAGTTTAAAACTGTTTTGAGTCAAGTACTCTCGTGTCTGTTGCCTAAACCAAGGATTTGAATCAGGTCCTTGCCTAAACATAGGAGGTGGTACAGTTTTGTGTTGAAGTTATGAGACATACATATTAAAAGATGCATCAAAGAGTAAAATTAAACTGTTCTGAATGACTTTAGGTTCTTTCAAGCCTATTTCAAAAAGATTTCAGCTCGAGGAATATTAAAATATTTTTACAGAGTGCAATATTTTTTTCTTTTACTCAAAGATTTAAACAAAACTATTCACAATCATGAAATTTGATCAAATAATAGAATAGAAAGGAAAAATAAGGGAAAGCATGAAATCCCAATCTAGACTTGCTTTTCAAGAGGGTATGTTTCTGACTAGGGTGTATTTAAGTTTAAACATTTTGAACTGATGGTCCATGGTTATTCTCACTCAGTCCGAGAGTGCAAAAACACTTCAATCATTATGTCACACCTGACATCATTGACCTATAAGATCAATGTGCTATATGATTATTAGATGACATCTATCAAGCAAGGTCCTCGGATATTTCATTCATTAAATGAAACTCAATTACAAAACTCCTATGTGTAATTTTTGGAAACAAAAAGTTTTTTTTACATTTTCAGTACATATAGGTATGTGTCATGCCTACTTCACAAGAGCAGATATAAATAATACTCTACCAGAAATGCAGAATGTCAATATTAACAGTTGGTTTATTGGGTACAACGTAAAGCAAGACTAAAGTCGTCAATAGAATTATATGACATCAATTGTCATCATAATAATTTCTCTGAATATTCCTATTGTTTTATTGATTAACATAATATGCTTAAAACTGATGTGACTAATGAGTGACACGTTGCAAACTCCTACATAAAGAAGTTGTCATCCATAAGTATCGTCTTTGTCGAATATTTATCACAATTCATCTTTACATCTAGTTAAACTGTCCAAAACACCAAAACATTTATTTGGATTAGAATTCTTACACACTTTCCTCCCCCCCTCAATCGGCATCTCCCCCCGAAAACCCTCCCACCAATCGGCATCCCCCCTCCAATATTACCCACATTTATGTTAACATACATAGAATGGAAGATCATAACTGAAATGATATTTGTAAACGATTAACCTGTTAACTCAGGACTCTGATGGTGGAACACAATTAATTGACTATTATTGTGGGCCACTGAGAACCGCCGTTATTGGTTATTCAAGTTCATGGTTTCTTGATCCGTTCACACACTTTCAAAAGAATATTATTTATGAACTGAACACAAACCTGCAACAACTTGCATTTATCTAACATGGCTTAACATATTCAAATCCATAAAGCTGTGATATAATTTCTATTTCTAAGGAATAATATTACAAAGATGAAAAGATTCAATGCATTTTTGAACTCCACCACTTTCAGTTGTTGATGCAAATGGTTTATGAGCTAATATCTCACTGGAGCAATGGTTTACAACGCAACAATTTGACTGTTATCAATGTTGACTGTATCATCCTTCATGCACATCTTGTCAGAAACTTATAACAAAGGACTAAAATGTATCACATTTTAAAAATTCAATTTTATTTGAGCCATGTTCCAATGTAACCTTTGCATGAGTAAAAAAAAAACACACTTTGTACAGTCACATGAAAATTTACTTCTCCCACTATATCCAGTAACTATAGATATAAACTTGAGACTAGTTTTATCAAACAAGATATCCAATTAATGTAGATCTTTCAGTACCTTCAAAAATAATCTCATTCAACTGCCTGTGTAAAAAATATTTAGACTTTGTAGTGTAAAGAGTAATCAAGCAATAAAAATATTATATTCTAATTGTGGATAGTTATAAATGACTTCCAAAAGGAAACTAGTAACTGAAAAATAAGCAATCATTTAAGGTTTTAACTCTTTGACTCTATAGGCTACAAAATTTAGACAAATAATGAATTATTAGAATATTTTCAATGAAAATAATATTTGTTCTGTCAACTAGTTGGAGCTGATATTTATGTTACATACAGCAGGATACAACCACAGGCCCTCGGATCATTAAAAAATTTTTTTAAAAATTCATAAATTTTTTTTTGAGAACACCCCCTGAATAAAATTGTTCCTCTGTTAATAGTATATAGAAAGGCCAGACACTCCGTTCGACCCCATCCGCTTTCTTGACCGAATGCTACAATAAATACACACGCAATCAATATAAAAACTATGCAGACTTGTTCTCAAATGATTTGCCTTTCTAATCCAACTCACTTAAACAAATATATCTTTGGGGTTATTTAATGAGGACGGCCGAAAGACGATTTCCACGCCCAACTTAATGCTGATGGGACAAATGGCGCCCGTCACCTTGACCTTACGGGGTGTGTGGCCGCAGCGACAGACCTCATTGGTTGCAAGAACGGAGAATTAGAGTTATCTGTTCCTAACTTTGCATCAAACCAATGAGATCTGTCGCTGCGGCCACACACCCCGTAAGGTCAAGGTGACGGGCGCCATTTGTCCCATCAGCATTAAGTTGGGCGTGGAAATCGTCTTTCGGCCGTCCTCATTAAATAACCCCAAAGATATATTTGTTTAAGTGAGTTGGATTAGAAAGGCAAATCATTTGAGAACAAGTCTGCATAGTTTTTATATTGATTGCGTGTGTATTTATTGTAGCATTCGGTCAAGAAAGCGGATGGGGTCGAACGGAGTGTCTGGCCTTTCTATATACTATTAACAGAGGAACAATTTTATTCAGGGGGTGTTCTCTAAAAAAAATTTATGAATTTTTTAAAAATTTTTTTAATGATCCGAGGGCCTGTGGATACAACTTCATTCCTTTATAGATCATCATACAGTTGCTTTTACCTCAAATTTTGTTTTTAAAGAACATTTAATACACGAAACCTGGGATACACTCTATGTACATTATTGCATATTGCATTAGTTTAAATTCATAGTCCCTGAATGCAATTGAAAGTTCATGCATAGTAATTAAGTTTACTTTTTAACAAAAAGCAAATCAGACAAAATCAAATTGAATTTGGAATAGGTTTTTCTTTTCAGTGAAGATGTAAATTATTAAAATCTTTATTCTAGGCTGAGAACAACAAAATAAAGTAACACTTGTACTTAGATGTCACTGGTTGCACAGAAAGACTTGTAGTCAACATTGAAAAAAAAAATTCACGAAGCAAAAGGGGTTGGAAAAATCTCTTTACTGTTAATAAGTATTGACCTGCTGCAACTTTTGTTTTTAGTCACTTATTTCTTAAAGATGCTCAACCCATTTTGTCTGTTAACAATATGAAAAAAAAGGGGAACATGATTGCTTTTTCAGTAATTCTTTTGGGTACAATTAAAAACTTTATATGGTCGGTCAGTGCCCCCACACTTACATAATGCATATATATCCACCGACCTCTCTTATACACAAATATTAACATAAAGTCTTCAAACACTCAAACAACAGTAACTTTCATAACAGGACTTTATGTGTGAAAGAAATTTCACCCAGAATAAATGTTTTGACAACAAGTATAGAACTATGTCAACTGCTTATTTTCAGAGTACATAAACACCCCAGCTAGGACCCAGGCTTATATGCAGTGGTAGAGTGACTTGGTTTCTGTGAAAATACAACTTTCATCTCCTGATAAAATAGAATTAAAATATTACCATATACCAAAATGGAGCCAGAGAGAAATGGGTAAATGTTTGATATATTTTTCAAGAGGTTATCATGTTTTAAGCTCAATTCAACATAAATGAACAAACTTGTATTAGTTGGACTGCTGTGATGAAAGACCTCAGATAAAGGACTACTTGGTCTATCTATGAAGCAAAGTTTTTGCCAATTTCGGGCTTGAAATGTTTTGGAATTCAGACATGTAAACATGCACAGAAGCTCTAGACTCTGTGCAAGTTCCCTTATTTGTAAAACACAAGCATGGAGCAGAGCTCCTGGCCTACTTTTCATCACATGTTCATAGGCGCTGACATGTTTATCACTTTTGCCTACTGCGCTCTAAAAACTGTTGCTTTGTCATTGATGTTACACGTCCTTTCACTCATGCTGGCCATGACTGATAAAAAAAATGTCATGTGAAATGGGTCAACGAAAAAAAATCTTTTGTCAAATGAGACACATAATGTATTTATTGATATGGCTCATAAAATAGGAAGCTGTATGTGTGTGGCTGTCCATGCTAGACTTGATAAAATCACATCAATTTCATGTGGCCAAGTTTGTTTGAATGCTCTACATCACAACTATTTTTACATTAATTTATGAGCTTTGATGTGTAACTGTCCATAAATGATGAAGGGAATGGCCATTTACATCAAAGTACAAAACAACAGGGTATTTCTGTGCATCAGGAATTCTTATGTATTTCTTCAGATCCAAAATCCAAAAATTTACCGGGTATTTATGTGGATCCATAATTATAAGACATTTCTGTTATTTCAAAATGCAAGTGCTTTTCTGTTCTTCCAAAACTGAATGGTATTTCTCTGGATACATAATTCAAGGGTATTTCTGAAGATTCATAGATCTAGGATATTTCTGCTGATCCATAATTCTGGTTAGGATTTATGTAGATATGTACACTTACAGGATATCTCTGTGGATCCATAATTAAAGGGTATTTCTGTCAATACAAAATCAAGGGTATGAAATAAAACACAAAGTGACACTTGCTGTAGGTAATAGTAAATAAAACAAATCAGCAATGCAGATTTAAGAAGTCAGCAATTTACTTTCAGGCAAATCATTCAAACAGCAGATAAGCCATTTTCCTACAAATAACTGCAACGTAAAACAGTTTTTTTTCATTCTGATTTTTTATACAAGTTGCCTACGTCTCTGATATGGAAAATGACGCTAATCCTGTATTCTACGTCAGCATGTGGCAATGTCGTCAAGTATTTACGACCAAAGTCCTGCTAAATGTTGACAACGAGATACTCTGTGCGTACATCTTCAATCCCTTGCTCGGATAACATGGTGTCAATCATCGCCAGTGTACCTGTACTCTCTCACCTGCTGGAGTTAATGCAAACTGTCAATCAAGTCACAGAGAGGTGCACAGAGTGAGGAGGAATCAAGTGGAAGGAGTGAATGGTAACTGGCTGACACCTGGCATGTTTATGCACTATTCGTGGACCAGCTTTCAACATGCTATGTGAATTTAACAAAACCCTCATTTTTCAAATCTGACAATATGTACTTTGTCCAGCTTGATTTTTTGGGAAAACTGAAATAGATTTTAACTTTGTCTGGCTACAATGGCTTGTTTTTTAGTAGCTTCTAAACATTGTAAAAGTTGTAATAACAACTGACATCTGCATTTAACTATTTTGATCTTTCTTATTTCAAATCACCTAATCTTGACATTGGAAAACAATTTATTTTGAGATAAGACAAGATCAACAACATTATACTTAGTCGAATCAAGAAAACCACTCGTAAGGAGAAAAAGATATACCAAAGCTGATATCATACTATTTTTTGGTCGAATGAGAGAAACATAGATCAAAAGGGCCAATAAAGACTCTATCTGTAAAAAAATTTATGAATGAGTACACGGAGAGTTAAAGATAGTACTGGAGCCCAACACTATTGAATAGACAAGTATCAAAAAGGTAATAGTTCTGTAAAACTTGGAGGGAAAGAATCAGATACTTTCAAAATTCAATATGCAACAACATATAAGCAAACAATTATTTTTCAAAAATTGTTGCCTTGAAAAGAACAAATTTTATAGAAAGATAGCATCAAGTTATGGTGAAAAATGAAATGTTAAATGATGGTTTCAACAATAAGCACAGCAGTGTTTGAAAGAGCCATGACATGTCCTCGACCCTGAGTCAACACTAGTTATTTAAAGCAGCAGTTGGAGGCCTGTTCAACCCCAGGTAACTACCTGAACTACACAGTTTAGGTTCCCACAAGCTTCAACTCAGGTACTTGTTTTCTACCTGGTGTATTATCCTACTTGGTTTCGGTCCACTGACTTCAGTCAGTCAAACTTGCTTAATACTCTTCAATTGCTATAGCATCCCTGGTTTGTCTAAAATGTTTATTCACATTTTGCTTGCAGGTAATTCTTTTCAAAACAATTATGAAAACAGGTTTTAACAGGATTAAAGTGAGTGTTATTGATAACTAGTGGATGGACTAAGGATGTGGATAGTGGATAACGCAAAAGCAAGTGACAGAGATGAGAGATGGTTTAAAGACAGCTTATATCCATATTAATGCAGTAACTGCTGGGGAAAGCCTGCAACAACGTTTTGAATATACATCGCAGTGAAACCTGCCAGCACCATAGAACTGACAGACCCAAATATGGATGGTATGAATTTTGTATTGCCCTCAAACCAAACTGCAATTCTCTACTGCAACAAGGCTGAAAAACCTATCATCTTGATTCAAACAATAGTCAGTTAACAGCATACATAAAGTCTAATTTGATATGTATTCAATATTAATATAAAAATAGATCAATAAGTTGGGATGTACATCAACTCAAAGATCATCCACTTTTGAAGAAGAACGAGTTCTTATGGATAGTCAACTTCTTTATTGCATGGATTGCGACGTTTCGGTGTAGAATAAAGAATAAAGAAGTTGACTATCCATAAGAACTCGTTCTTCTTCATCAATCCAGCTTCAAAAATGCCCCTTAAGGAAGTCACCCACTTTTATACAAGAACATTACTATTTGACAATCTTATAAGGGGTGTCTTCAAAGTTTCTGGTCTGAATATGAACTTATGTCCTGAACAACGATATTGTACGTTCGCGAAGAACATTCTGATGACAAAATCCTGAAATACACACACTTCAGTTGCTTGTTATTAGTCTGTTCTTCAATGTTACCCCCACATTGTCTACTAATACAGCGCTGTGATCAAGTATCTGTGTTTAAAAATACTGTCTAAAAGGCCGACTCAGAATAATTTTTCGCCCATGTCATTACTCAGAGGGAAACATGGCTTCACCTTTTTGATCCAGAGACAAAAATCCAAACCATGATGAGGAAATGTGTTATGTCACAAACCCAAAAAAATTCAAAACATGACGTTCCTCCAGTGGTAAGGTGGTGGTTTCCATGTTTTGGGACTCATAGAGTTTTAACAATGATTCATTATTTGAGGAAGGGTTCAACAAAGAGTGGCAAATAACAAACTTCTTTTTTAAAAACTGCAATAATTACGCAAAAAGTTCAAAGAAAAGCAAAGAGGTAATCTGGGCTACGGTTTTGGGCTGCTTCAGGATGATGCTTCTGTGTGCACACCACCATTGTGGCAGTCCGTGCAGCGCAGGACTATGGATTCAGGATTGACCAACCAGACTTCCTTCTATTCCCTTGACTGAAAACAGCACTGTGGCCATCAATTTGAGGTCATATCAGCAGTTGCAGAATTTTTTAAGGCTTAGGTGATAATAGTGGTTGCTAGATTTTAGAAAGAGGCTTATTACCTGAACTGCACAATAGGAAACTTTTAGCATGGAAACCAACATGGTTTGCATTGTTAAGATCAAATTTCAGCATGAGAACTAAGTATTTATCTGTAAGAATTAATACGATAATTCATAAACATCACCTGTTGACTGATAAGATCTCACACAATCATAAACTATTAAATATGGTTCAGTGATTTCTGTTCCAATTTTTTAAAAGTATTCTACGTTCCCTGATCGAGGCTAGGCTATGAATCATTGATATCCTGGTTGATATTCTTCCAACCCTTGACTTGCTGATATGGAATACTGTGTATAGGTCTAGATTTTCTAAGCTCACTTACCAATAAGACAGTCATAAGCCAACGTTAATGTGTGTTTATTAGAAATTTAATGAATAACTTAGCGCAAACAGAGCTAAGAAAATCTAGACCCTGGCTTCTTTTTAATAGTTTTGCAATATTTTCCCCCTGAAAGTTTGAGTAATTACTTCAGAGTGATCATATTCTCAGTGACTTATATTGAGAGAGAGCAAGTAAAGTGTTCCACTGATTATCCTACTATACACCGAATGTATCTAACAGTAGTGATTGGTGCAAGTTTCAATATTCTTGTTTTAAATCCATTTCCTTTTTAAAACAAGGCC
Source organism: Phorcus lineatus (assembly GCA_921293015.1). Taxonomy (NCBI): domain Eukaryota; kingdom Metazoa; phylum Mollusca; class Gastropoda; order Trochida; family Trochidae; genus Phorcus; species Phorcus lineatus. Next base: position 28,684,378 of record OV121091.1, read on the forward strand.
ACTGATGCAAGGTTTTGTGACTTTCAAACCAGGAGGTAAAGTATTGAGTAGCTTTTCCAAATGTTTAAGCTAGGTGAAAACCTAAGGTTAAGCAATATATAAAAAAATAAATAAGTAATTCAGTCATCCTGACCTGTAGATAAATTTATGTTGGTTCAGCTCATGTCAACTTGTTGTTCTACGTCACTTCACATCAGAGTCCTAGCTTACCCTGTCCAATTATATGTGTACCGGTCCACCTGGGGTGACCCCTGGTCAACTGTCCTAATCAGCACGTATCATCTTCCAATTAGAAGACAGATTCATACAGGCATGATAGTGTACAGCACCCTTATTGGAATGTTCCTTGGCTTTTTATTGTTCCTCTCAAGTTACAATTAATTCACATTTTATCAAAAACTGGTAACACATCAATTCATATTGACATCCTTCCTGAGTACCCAATACCATTTGTCTGTGGAGATTAGTAAAGACCTGTAAGCTTTGTTATCTAGTAAAACCTCTGACTTAATATCTCCTAGTGGAATAGCCAAGAAAACAGTTACCAGAATAGTAATTCTGAAGGGAAAATGAAACAAGCCACAAACAAAATTCTACTCTAGTTCCTGTCGACTTTAACAATAAAGTAGCACTTTAACTAATACTTAAATGAGTCAAACAGTGCAATTAAATCATTAAGATGTCATCATTGTAACTGAATTTCCTGAATCAAAGCAATATGAATTTGCTAAATATAAACAGAATTTTGAATCTACCTGTAGAATAATGATAACAGACAATTTCCTGTCTCAAACTTTTATTTTAAATTTTCAGAAAGAAAATCTAATTCCCTCCTCTCACACTAGGAAGAATATAAATGGATGTCCATCCAGGTGATAAAATCATACTGTTGATAAAGTACCTTGCCAAACAATAACTTGACTCATTTTTCCGACATCAACCTGTCAGTTGGGGACTCTTTAACTCACCGAAGATGAGTATTCAGCTCTCCCTGACTTCCTCGTTTGTGAAGTGACATCCACACAAATAATGACTTCCATATTGCGAGTGACTCAGCTTCAACTCCTACTAAGCTAAAAGATCTGGTGTTCTGTCACCGAGATGCTTTCACCGAGTTTTGATTCTGTTGATAAGTGTTCTATTCAATGACTGCCACATTATGAGGGAATCAGCTTCACCAAGTCTAAAAAAAAAAGTCTTTAGTCCTGTTCCCTCGTACTTCTGATCCAGTATTGAGTATCTAAATAAAATGTCACATAAAATGACTTCCACACTATCATGAATCAGTTTTGACCCAATCTAAATCAAATGATGCTAAATGTCTTCCTGACACTGGTTTCATCAAATGTTGATTAATCAAAAAGAACTTCTTGCAAGAAGGATTTTGGACGGACTAAAACTCTTATTCTCTTATGTTCTTTTAACATATATGATAAAATAAATTGTATTATTGTTTCAGAAACTGATCATCTGATACCTAAATGTTTTCACCTTCTGTAGATTGCTTCTAAGATCAATGACTTCCTCCATGTACAAGTGACACAGCACTGACAGGCTTTCACCTAGCAGATTCAATATTCCCATCACACTCCAGATAATGTTTACATGAAGTCTCTCTATAAGGCCATTGAGTCCTTGGTTTCACCCAAGAAGATTCCACCTAGCTCTTGGAAAGATTTTCATTGTAAAATCATCATTGATAATGACTACAAACCTATAGGTGCAAATGTCACAAGTACTCAAGATAAGTTATGACAATCGTCTCTAATTTGCAAATTAATGGAAAGTATATTTTCTTTACATAAATGATTAAGCAAAAATATTAAGCCTGAAGTTAGGTGAATCTACATCTATAACTCTTATGTGTAAACTGAGATGGGGAAACTTGAAACTCTCTATAATGCTTGTTTTAATGTTTAGAATTCCACATAGTTAATAGCGTGCAGCACATGTCACAAATAGCTATTCAAAGTGTAATGGCCATAATTGAATTCTTTTTTTAAACAATTAAAAAATTGTTATCATCATTTCTTTGAATAAAGGTTTAGTAAAAAAAATATCAATCATGAATAAAAAAACATAATGCGCTAATGTTATTTGTTAATGCATTTGAGAATTTGTTCTTGCCTTAGGAAAAGTAAGCCACCGATAGCATCTTTACATGACGACCTAATTCACACTTCTCATGTAAAGGAGCATTTTTACATTGAAGGATCATTTTTATTGCTCTACATAAATACCTTAACCCCTAACCTGGAGATTCAAATATATGTTTTAACCCCTAACCAAGTTATATGGAATCATTTATCTACCATTCTACGGTCAGTACCAGATCAGCCTAGTAAGTTAAAGACATAATAGATATCCTTTCCTTTGACATTAATCCTTTAGTTTTTTACGTTTTTGCACAAATTGACACAGCTTGATTAATTATTACAGATTGTCCTGCTAGACATATCTAACATGGGAGTCCACATCTTATGAAACATTACCATGCACAAGCTATTTGGATTAAATGTTGAATCAATTTGAGGGTCAAGCCAAGTTTGCACATTTATGCTTTCAACATTTACAGCAGTAACCTCAACAAACCTCCACAAACTCTGTTGGAAAATCAACTCAACAGACTACAACAAAATTTTAACTAACTAGGAAAAGAAACTTCCCTCAATCAACAACAATCTACATGCTTCTTAATGCAAAAAAACATTAGACTAAGCAAACAGCTGTACTACTAAAATGATATTCTGAAGGTTACAAATAAAACAGGCACTTTGAAGTTTGGCACCAAGTGCATAAGCCTGCACCAAAGAAAGGGCTACGTGACTCCAAGCCTAGACCCCATATCCATCTTACTACTCCGTTTTATTTCCTCTGTAAATGCTAGTTCACTCTGAAACAAAAATAGCCAAGAAGTACCCTCATTCACAGAGGCCAGTTGCACAATAAATTATATACACATGGCTCGTCTATTTTTACTGAAATAAGGCCAGTCCAAGGCTCCTTCAAATCAAGACAGCCTTCTCCATAACATAGATTCAACAAATACAGATGCCAAATTTTGAGAAATTTAAGAAAACAGGAGGTATAATGTGGCTTTGAGACCTTGAAACACAGATTCTCTAGAAATTAGAAATAATGAGATTTTCCTTTGAAATAGAATAAATATAACCCTGAAAATTAAACCAAGCCCATGTTCTTTAGGTGAAAACTAATTAGACTAGTAGATTACAGTTTTGAGTGACCACTTACTAAGATTGATGAAATATGTTTTATCACCCTGTTGTTGGGTTACAGGGGGCTTGTCATAATAACCCCTTGTTAGTTTTTAGTATGTAGGGTAGATGAACACAACAATTATGATTTGATGTTTTTAAAGTTATAAAATAGAAGAGACTATTATTATATTTCGAATGGCTACGCCACTCGTGAAAATACAAATTTCTACTTCACTCAATGAGATATCCATGGTATTCAACGAGGAATGTCAAATATCCTCTATTTATTATAATACACACACACTTTAATTACCAAGTTCTTAACTTGATTTGCAGTTTGCCAAAAGAATCTCTTTACCAAGCTGACTTAACTTGAGAGTCTATCAACTGTAGGAACAGACACTACTTGGCATTGACACAAACAAGAATACAGCAAGACTTGATCCTCACACAAAACATTTACTTCTGACAATGAATCTAATTCCACACTCAATGCCCTGTTAGTTCCACCAGGCTGTCACATACATGCTATACAGAACACATATATATTTATCTCTGCTTCTACTTCTCATGGACAATTTAACCACTTTGTTGAGGTATTTTTGTAGAGTTATAAAACATGCAACAGTATCTTGTGCAGCAAAGAGTACTGAATAAAGACAGAGCAATTATGTCTAATTTGTATCCATGATTCAACAAAAATGACTTTACAATGACATGTAGAATCTATGTGAACATCTGTGAAGGCCTTTTAAGTATTCAGTATAAAACAATTAACCATACTTTTAAATGACATCAAAAGCATGCAACATTTAACAATAAGTGCATATAAATTAATTACCATATCAATAGCAAATAAATATTATGCACAATTGTATCAGAAAGAAATATTATGAATTTAAGAAATATTTATTAAAGAGTTACTTCATTGGCTTATAAACAGTTTAAAAGGTGCACATTTAAGTTAAACTGATATAAATGTCGGAGATTGTCAATTCTTCTACTTGAAACTTTATATATCAAAGTTTTCTATATATGGAAGCAGTGCTTATTACACTGTGAAATGCTCAAGTTGTAAAATGGTTCTGACAAAACCTTGCTATAATCCTTAGTTTTAGCTTATTCCATTTTAACCTGCAATTTTTATCCTTAATGAAAATGTATACAGGTCACCAAAGCTATTGAATCATTCTTTTGTCAAAGTAATAAATATAAATTTAAACAAAATATGTAAAGGGAATAAAACAACTGGTAACTTCACTTAGATTAATAACGGATCCACTTCAACGAATTTTCTCATCAATTCAACCGTCTCACATCACCAAATCTTATCTCCAAATAAAACAAGTCTTCTAATAAACCAGGCACAGATATATCCCTCCTGACCAAGCACAACCTGCTCTGTGAAGCCCTCGTATCACTAAGGGTCCAAAAGCCTGTTCTAGCAATGATAACAAGCATCAAGGGGAGATGACTTCTCAATTTCACACTTAATGTCCCCTTTCAGCTCCTGCTGTTCAAACGCTGGCACCGTCACGAGAAGGTACCAGTTGATTGGACAATAGTTTCTTATTCAGGTCTTCAATACAGGGCCCAGCTTGTCTAACAGTACTTAAGAACTCAAACTCCTTGACTTGTCTCTCCGCTTTTCTTTCTTAACATATTGTATATTTAATACTGAAAAGCAAATGAAACCCGAGAGAAGAATTGACCTTACATAATCTTTGTGTCACGACATGGGTGCAACATTTGAATATAACCTTAAATGTTGAATATTCTATTATGATTGATAATTGTATTCACTTATAGACTAGAAAATATCTGTAAGTGCTTTGAGGTCGCTTTTTGTTCCTTAGAAGTATAATGTGTATAGGGAAGCAATTCCAAATGAGGCGATTTGGGTGGGGTGATTTGGGGTTTATCATCACTTTCAAAAAAGTATTTCATATATATCACGGCTGCTAGTATTATTGTAGGGGAAAAGCCCTGAACACTATTGTAGTTATGCACTGTGGTGAAACCTGTGGGCATCGGCTGGAAAACTATCTAGCCAGTGGTGGTTACATACTGCGCTGAAGTTCAGTGGACTGAAACATTACTTTTGAGATTAACACTTTAGTTGTATTAATCCATTCCAAGCGAGCAAGAGACAAACTACGAATCAAAGAACATAACTTGCATCCTAGAAGCAACAGTAAGGGTAGACATAACATACATTCAGTTCATTCTCAAAAACGATAAATTTATCAAATATAAGGAAGGTACCTCGGAGAAATAGCTTATTAAATCGAGTCTTGCTTTTCAAGAGGTTATGTTGAGGTGAAAACAGTAATAACTACAATCTGGATGTCAAACTAGGTAAAAAATATACTCAAGGACTACAAAAACCAAGATGTAGAATATATGTATATGAAGTTACTCCGTATATGCTACTTTGACACAAAATGATGGGACCTACAAAAAAACATCTGATTTCAAACATTTACTTTATTTAGCAGGAAAAGATATCCCCTGGCCCAATACAAAAACGAGATCTTTGGTCACAGGTCACTGCCGGAAGGTGTTAAGACAAGCCAATAGTCTGACAACTTACATAACTCACTCTTGGCAAGTCATATCAGGTTATTATAAAGTGAAAATTTGCGTGTGGAGTCACTTCGACCTTGAAACAAACAATACTCCATTCAGCTAACTGTTTAAGCTTGTTTGGGCCAATAACAAGTCTGATTGTACTAACAAATTCCAGCAAATTTGAATATTTGATATTGATGAAAATTTTATTTCAAAACTTCTTCTTTTTTTTCAAAATAGGAAAAATAGGAAAAATTCTTTGCAAATCTCATGACAATCTTGTTGAAGTCAAATACTATAATTTATCCATACTTTCATTGATGGCAAATGATGAAGTAGTCGTGAGGGTAGCGAGTATACATATCTGTACATAAATAATTATGGATGTTTAATAGAGACATCAATTCAAAATCAATTTGAATACAAATATACATTTTGAAATCAAATAACAAATGCATCTGAATTCAATATTTTAAAACCAAAATTTCAATTTCAATTTGAAAAATGAAGCAGAAAATAATATTTCCTGTCAATAAGGAAATAGAAAAACAGCACTTTGCCATAAATAATGCAATCATATGATAATTTTACATCAAAAACAGAAAACAGCGGATGTAATGATCATAAATGATTATTTCCCCTTGTCAACAATAGTGACTGTTTGTTCAGGACTTTGTGAAATGGCCGGAGGTCAGGAGTGGCAGACGGATCCAAAGAAGACAGCTCTATTACTCCTTGATTCTAGTTGTTGAAGCACGCTTACCATGACACGTGTCACATTTTTGCCTGATATTATTTCATCTATGTTGACCCCCAACCTTTGCTATTTCATTTCTTACAGAAGTGTCAGGTTTTAACAAGATAGTTCCACCCGTCATGTGTTAACAAATGTCATTGAATTATTTAAATTCAATAGTTGGCAAATATGCTGTTCTCTTCGACAAATACAGGATTGGGAAGGAAACATACTTGGATAAACAATTATCAAATGTTGACTTTGATGAATTACCAAATATTGTGAAAATAACCAAATTTAAATTAAATGTATCAAAACCTCCTTCAAGGATGCATGTGCATGCTCCCTTTCTTTCCATGAAAAAAAAGTTTTAAAATGTATTTTTTTTTAAATTACCAAAATTAATCAGATAGATAAAATGAATGAGTAATATGAGACCAAGGGTACTTTGGTAACCTACTGATCCAAGTACTATTTACCTTACAACTACTCCAGCATCTGTGGAAATGCTGAACACCTGACACGATGTATGACAGACAAGGTTGAGGGGAGAGTGGGTGGCTATCCTAGGAAAGCATGATCAAATTACTGTGACCACAATAGATGAAGAGGGTGTCCATCCATTAAAAATGGCTCAAAATCTAAGGTGATGCACAAAAGAAAACTATATAAACTGTCCTTGCTACTGTTTACAATGGATTGGTACTGATAAATGTTTGGGTTTATACTATATCATCCCTTTTGTGAAAATTAGCAAATGTCACCTAAAAAGTCTAAAAATTTCTGTTATTGCTCTGATTTTAAGAGTAAAGCATTGCAAGCTGACTTAACATGATGCATCCAAATTTGAAATTTAGCAAATTGATGATTTAGGTTTAGCAATGACACAAATAGTTCAAATACCAAATTTAAAGGTCTTCTGCATACATTACACCTTTGTAGTTACCCTTAATAATGCCCACACGAACATATCCATCTGATAAGATGGTAGCACAAAACTACAGCCTAGTTTACGACAGACCTGAATTAACCTGTCAAAGAAGAAAATCCCTGTTAGAACAGGTCAGGTAAGGTCATAAGAAACAGGGCCAAAGGTCAAAAAATTTAAACTGCTAATAGCATGGCTTGAAGTCAATCTCTATTCAAACAGTGAGGCTCTTACAACAGGTGAAACCTTCTCTTGTATCAGGGGGCTCAGTCAAGCTCAGGGACAAGTCCAGGAAGGTGAAACAGGGTCAACAAATGGAAAGGTGGCCTAGGGTCAACTACTGTGGATATGTCCCAGGTAATTAAAGATTCCTTGGATTTGCTCAGGCCTGTTGACCCAGTGCTCCCGAGCCTGATTGCAGTTACTACTCAGGCAACTGTTTAGTACCCAGTTATATATATAGGAGGACCTGGTCAAATTATCACAACAAAAGACATATGAACAACATCTAGAATTAACAACATCATAGTGCAAGATTATACTTCTGTCAATCAACTTTCAGTTGATACTAGCAAACCATGGGTGGTACTACCCTGAAATTCAATGTAGCATTGCACCCAAACCTTACTGCCTAGAACAGTTCTCTACTGCAGACAAAGTTATCGAGCCCATGGCAGGATTCAAACTCCAGACCTCTTGATCTAAAGCCAAACATGCTAACCACTGCGCCACCCTGACCCTCCCAGTACAACATAACATATGCCAGCTTCTGTCAGTGGTTAATTAAAGCCTTGCTGCAATGCACAAAATTGGTGGTTTCAATGCAGCGCCCTCTGGGTAGAAACCTCCATGAAATTTCTGATTGGATTATTAAGTACAGGTGCAGTTCCCTATGGGCTGGCACAGAATAAGTGATGAGGCTTAAACTGGCCGTGAGTGAGAATGTCGTCGGTTAAGCCTCGTGTGTCAATAAACATTACAGGTTCTTCTGTCATCCAGTACGAATATTGGAAAGTGCTGGAAGAAAGAAAGAAATTCACTAAGGATGAACTCACCCATGGTACCTGATCAAGACACGGGGAATGAAAGGTATCCTGGCTCCCGGCCCGCTCATCTGTGCTGCCTCACATTCTCCTACATCATACTGGAATGCTATATCTGAAATACAACAGCAAACATCAGCAACATACGAGTACGACAATATAAAGATTAATATTAGGAATACCACAATACACCCATGCATTGCTGCATCATCATGGTTCAGTTCACGATATGGTACACAAAACGTTTAACTTCAGATAAAACTACTTTACATTGTACTATTGGTCTCCGGGCCATATCTACCAATAAAATCTGTCTGTCTGTTTGTCAAGTAACTAAATTATGATTAAATATTTTGTGAATATTGATCAAAATTTTTGTGATTATTGGTCCAGTAATGCAGAGTTTGTGAAAATACTCGTTAAGATAGAATTTTTGTCTTATGTTCAAGTTGAAAAATATATTAAAATATGAGAATCCATAAACAAGGCAAAAGTGAGCACAGTTCACATGACCCTGCCTATAGTTTGATCACCTTTATGCAATATTAGTTATTTGAAAAACATGTGCAGTCAATCATATATGTAGTCAATAAAAGAGGATCAAATTCAATGAAAGGAGGGGTGATTACATATTTGGACGAGTCAAGGTAAACACTTAGGTCATATACATGATCATTGTAGTATTGCTGTTTTTGGTCATTATTTTTAAGCAAATGTTCATCTAGGAGTTATAGCCACTGAAGGACATATCAAACTTTAAAACTGTTGGAACCCTTGAGTTTCAAACCCTAAAAGGCACAACAACACACCATAGGTAACTTTCATACCAAATCAGAAGTATCAGAGTCATGTAGTTTTCAAGGAATGCTCAAGAAAAGAAACAAAGTCTTACAATTTGGCCGTTTTCAGTCAAAGTTTAAAACATTAATGGGATCCTAGAGTTGTTACCCCTTAGAGGCACATCTATACCCGGGGTAACCCCACAGCTAATTTTCATACCAAATTTGAAGCTTCCAAGACATTTTGCTTTCAAGAAATGCTCCGGAAAAGAAACAAAGTTGTAGAGGGAATTTGATAAATTGGCTTGTTTTTTTTGGTTACTGTTGGTTATGTATACACAAATTACTATCTTGTTAGAAATATTGAAATAAGATAGGTTAAATGGTATCTCTCTGCAAGAATCTCGTGTTTACTGATTCGTGATAAGTATCATTTCATGACCTAAACATTGTGATATGTATCATATAGTGAGGTATTTGTGTGGTGACATCCATAATAATTGAAATAAATTTTTTCATCTACTTTCAAATCTGAATTAAGAACAAGTGGCTGAATCCAGGGTCAGTGTTGCACTGAAGGATGCATGGCGATTTTGTTGCTCTTGTGAAAAATCTCAAGTGTTACCTTTGTTGCGTGTCGTTAACCCAGTGGTCATGTCTGTTGTTAAGTTAATAAATAACATTGTTTAACTATGTTACATCCTAAACATTTGCCTAGAGATTAACATTACGATCACATTCTGATATAAAATTTATAACCTCATAAATGCTTGCATTATCAACTTTACAACAGCCTAACCTTAAAAATTTGACTGTTGTTGTACAACTGTATAAACTTAAGAAATCGTTCTCATTTCTGTCATATTTTTTTATGAAGTATATTCCATATTCAAAAGAAATACCATCATATATCTCTGCTTAAGACATTTCCAAAAGACTGACAAAAGCTTATTTTCAAAAGTGAAAGTATGATTTCATGACAGTTGGTTACAAGTAGTGGACTAGAAATTAACCTAGGGGGCTTTTGTTTTACAAATGAATTATTGTTCCTGTAATTCAGTGACACAGGAATGGTTTGTTGTCAGACATTACAAGTCTCAATCTTCAGTTCAGTTACACAGATTCAATTAATGCTTCTCTTTAAAAAAGAAAATCTCATTTCAGTAAGAATTCAATGCAAGCATGTCAACTCGTTAGTTTGTTGGCACAACTCTACTGTATACTATGCTGTGTTGTCTGTTAACTATCCCTGCTTGCCACTTCACCATCATACCCTAACATCACAGTGCAGTTCCCCTATAAGATTGGTGTGTGTTGTGATAGATCTCGACAGATGAACATATGACCATGCCAGATAAGCACTATCTGCTTCGTCTCAAGCTCAACACCTTTATCACTAAAACACCGATAACCAACAATTCTGACATCTCTAGCAACATGGCGTATATATTCAGAACCGGTTTGAGGCAAAACAGCTCCCACAACTTTAAATGAACCATTATCACTTTTTACAACTGCAGGGAATTTTGTTCCTCTAATGATGCAACCAAAGAAACATAAACCTCTTTTACATGCAGGGAGACAAGGACTGGTTGGAGTTGTTATCAATAACCCCTGACCCAGTCTTGTGAAATTTCCATGGCAACTTGAAATACTAGATGACCCCAAACAGAAGTGTTTTCATTTTGTGAGGATCATTATCACAATACACTAATACAACTAATATATATACACAGAAATATAAGAATTGAGAGGACACGTTGTGAAGTGCTTAATATATATATATATATATATATATATATATATATATATATATATATATATATGAAAAAAGTTCACCAATTTGAAATTGATCTTCAGCTCCCAGGCGTTATATATTGAAAAATACGAAGTCAGAAGTAAAAACAATCCATTTTAATGGCTAGCGCTTTCAGCTCAACGAGCCTCTTCAGGCCATACATACAACGGATAATGCGTTTATGTTATCAATAACCCCTGATATCAATAATATCATTATTGAAAACAAGAAAATGTCTTTGTAATTTGTTATCATATCCATCAGAATTTGCGATTTCCAGGAATGCAAGCATTAAATTCATGCTTGCATTGAATTCTTACTGAAATGAGATTTTCTTTTTTAAAGAGAAGCATTAATATATATATCGTTGTATGTATGGCCTGAAGAGGCTTGTTGAGCTGAAAGCGCTAGCCATTAAAATGGATTGTTTTTACTTCTGACTTCGTATTTTTCAATATATATATATATATATATATATATATATATATATATATATATTAACCGCTTCACGTGTCCTCTCAATTTCTGTGTGACCAAATCAGAGCCTTAAAACGTAGATACAAAACTATAAAAGTACATATTTGTCCTTTTCGAAAAGACGCAGAAATGTAACTTACTGCACCTTATCCAATGGCGTTTTTTTAAAACAATTTCCTTTCACTGAAAGGGCCATTACTTTGTTGGGGTTTTTTTTCATAAAGAAAATGCAAGGAAATCCTAGAGCAAATCCATTAATACTAATAATATTTATTAAAGTTCATCTTTAAAACTATGTAAAATGTTTTAGGTAATATATCTCTTGCATAAAGGTACAGACAGCAATATGCATTAAATTCCATTAAAAGTTGTATTTTCCATTTTAAGTTGTTTATCATCAAATTGCATATTTTTATCAAACAAGAAAACACAACCACACCATAACATCAACTTAAAGTGACAGAGAGTATGTTTTTAAGATTTTGCATGTGGTTTAAGTGAGATTAAAAAAAAATATCCTGAGATGAGTTCAAATCGCCTATCTAAAATAGATTTTTATCTCTAAAATTTCCTTACAAAGACATTTTCTTGTTTTCATTGATAATTGGAAAACAGCCATCAATGTTAAAAAGTTGAAATTATATATAATTATAATAATAATATAGGGTAATAATGATCCATGACTCTTGTATGCGCTATGAGCACGTCATAGTGGAGTTTAGCGCTATATAAATGGACATATTATTATTATTAAATTGTTCGTTTTATTTTCATGTACATTAGTTGAATGACCTTATAAACACTTCAAACCTATGTTTGCCTTTGTGTCTGCTGTAAGTTAGTTTCCAAAGTTACGTTTGAGATATTGCCACACAACACTGTCCCATTTTCTATCACAAACCACGACTTTTACCTGTTTATTCTTCTTATACTGATCTGATAAGCAGCAGGATGCTTATTTTTAGTAACAACAACTTCTTCTCGGTTAGACAACACCGTTTATAAAGTTTGATAAATTTGACTCCAACAACATACTGTGTGCCCATTAAAAAATCAGTTCTATACACTTGCTAGAATAAGAAACCACAGTGACGCCAAAAGGTTCACTGGAGGAAAAAGATTGTATCCAAGGCTCATCATGAAATCCTAATCTTTTCTAAATTAGTTCATAAAATCCGAGTTTAAAACAGAAAGTTCTGTGCTTGCATTCCTGGAAATCGCAAATTCTGATGGATATGATAACCATCTAAAGTAAACACTTAACCTAGGCTACTATTCACATTAGAAATATTCTCTCTTATATCTTTTTTTTTCAGTTTTAAAAATTAAAACATAGCCTATAAATAAATGACACAACACCTGTAAATTGCACATGGCAGCCACAAGAAAAACATGCTGGCCTCTTCAACTTTGACCTGAAATATACTGACCTACTTCCTCATTATAAAATATAAAAGAACAGACTATTAAGTTGCAATATTGAAAAAAATAAAATTTTCAAAACCCTTTTTCAAATGATAAGATATAATGTTGAAAGCTTGGATATATGCATTTGTGTACATATTCTCTGGTTCCCGTCTTCGCGTAATAATGAGGGTTTGCTACAAGTGCCTGATCTGTATTAACCTAGATAGAGGTCTGGTATGTAGACAGCTTATTGGCATAGGTAGATCATAGATAGGTACCTTGCATTGTTTTTTAAGGGAAAAAATCCTGGTTTTTTATATTATCAAATAGGCCTGGGAAAATTGTATTAGTTACAAATTGCACAGCCTTATTCTCATATGATGAAAACTAATACAGTAATACTTTGTAAAGTGTAGTGTAAATACACAAAGTAAAAAACCTGGAAAAGAAAATGTTCAACAGTCACAATTTTTGCCACAACAGTTGTTGGAGATGTAAATGTTTGAATAGTTAAGACTTATTTGGGGCCCTGACCTATTTTACTGAAATGGTTGCAAACTTATTAATATAATAAAGGAAAATAACAGGGGGGACCCTGCCAACGGTAGATGGCTATAGGTTGGTTTAGCTAGGATATAAAAATGGTATTTTAATCACCTTTTAGTCTTACTTTAATTTTTTACTTAGAGGATCCTTCATCAATATTCAGTATGTTGTGTTTTTAACAAATATTTTAATAACTTCTCATTCCCTCTGACTAGTATTTGAAAACTTAAAGGGTCTTAAAACAAATTATTAATGGTAATTACAACATACCCGGTAATTATCAGGATTAATTCACACAAAACCTCACAAATCTATTGTCGTATCTGTATGCAACAATGATATTGATGTTTTATTTCATGGCTTTGCCCATCAAGACAAGATTTATCGACACTGTAGGTGACACCAATCAGCCATTACCATATACAAAATCTACATAAATCTATCCGAGCCCCACTGCTTCAGGTCAATATGTGACCAATATTCCAACACTTGACCTGATTCAACATCAACAGAAATTTTTCTGAAGCACATTCACACAGGGAAACTTTCATTACCACACGTCCATGTGTGCACAAGAACTTACTAGTCTGTGAGTGTGTGTATATTTATATATATATACCCCTTCCTAGAAATATGTATTCTTTCCACATATATATTACTGATCCTTTTCTTTTCTGATATTTACACATGATTCAAAATATCTTGCAAAAACTTTTTTATAAATTGTTTTCAATTCTGAACCTGAAAATTTATGGCTCATAGAAAAGGCATTTATATTAATAAATATTTTCCTTGCAGATCGTTTCAATTAACTATGCTTGAAAGATGGAAGGTTTTGATAAAAGCAACAGAAAACAAGAAAATGCAGAAATCGGCCAGCAGCCACTGCATGAGTCATTTCAAATGCATGAGTGTTGTAAGTTTTGATAACATCTTGTCTGCCTTAAAACCATTACAGGGTTGAATTAAACTAGGGCTTTGACTTGGCCTGAGAAGAAACTTCCTAATTTCTTAGGTTTTGTCAAGTTTCCTTCACCTTTGTTTGATCTCATTACTACAAATATACATATATGAAAGCATAAGAATTAATATTGAGCAAGAAAAAACTTTTAACAAATCTATTTATTCTTGTACATTTTCAACTTATCTTATTATAAACAACAAAATATACTCAAGATCAATAATTCATATTTTGTTTTTGAAAATGGTAGTCTAAAATTTCAGTGACATCAAGACACCTCTACTTCTTTCTGCCTTTTAACCTATCTTTACCATCAACCATATTAAGTCTTTCCCAAATACCCTTGCCTCATCTTTGGTAATAATTTCTAAACAAAATTTATGAAAATAATGACTCCCCTACAACATCTCTCAAAATCTTAAATGGAAATTTCTATCATGGTATTTTGTATGAAAATAATCAAGGTGGTAACATACTTGCCTATACAAATATAATATTGACACCTGATTGTAGCACAATCAACTTAAATCATGTTAATAAGGTTTCATAGATTTGACTATTGACAAAAATAATGCATGTATTAAACTATCCATCTTCTCTCCCTAACATCCATCCCTCTCCCTAACACTTCATTCATTCCCCCTCCCTAACATCCACACCCTCCCTAACATCCATCCCTTTATCTAACTTTCATTACCCCTCCCTAACATCCACCCCCTCTCTTACATCCATCCCCTCCCTAACATCCACCCCCTCCCTAACATTCATTCCCTCCCTAACATCCACCCCCTCCCTAACTTGTATTCCCTCTCCCTAACATTCATTCCCCCTCCCTTACATCCACCCCCTCCCTAACATTCATTCCCCCTTCCTAACATTCATTCCCCCTCCCTAACATTCACCCCCTTCCTAACATTCATTCCCCCTCTCTAACATCCACCCCCTCCCTAACATTCATTCCCCCTCTCTAACATCCACCCCCTCCCTAACATTCATTCCCCCTCTCTAACATTCATTTCCCCTCCCTAACATCCACCCCCTCCCTAACATCCACCCCCTCCCTTACATCCACCCCCTCCCTAACATTCATTCCCCCTTCCTAACATTCATTCCCCCTCCCTAACATCCACCCCCTCCCTAACATTCATTCCCCCTCTCTAACATCCACCCCCTCCCTAACATTCATTCCCCCTCTCTAACATTCATTTCCCCTCCCTAACATCCACCCCCTCCCTAACATCCACCCCCTCCCTTACATCCACCCTCTCCCTAACATTCATTCCCCCTTCCTAACATTCACCCCCTTCCTAACATTCATTCCCCCTCCCTAACATTCACCCCCTTCCTAACATTCACCCCCTCCCTAACATTCATTCCCCCTCTCTAACATCCACCCCCTCCCTAACATTCATTTCCCCTCCCTAACATCCACCCCCTCCCTAACGTCCACCCCCTCCCTTACATCCACCCCCTCCCTAACATTCATTCCCCCTTCCTAACATTCACCCCCTTCCTAACATTCATTCCCCCTCCCTAACATTCACCCCCTTCCTAACATTCATTCCCCCTCCCTAACATCCACCCCCTCCCTAACATCCACCCCCTCCCTTACATCCACCCCCTCCCTAACATTCATTCCCCCTTCCTAACATTCACCCCCTTCCTAACATTCATTCCCCCTCCCTAACATTCACCCCCTTCCTAACATTCATTCCCCCTCCCTAACATTCATTCCCCCTCCCTAACATTCATTCCCTCCCTAACATCCACCCCCTCCCTAACATTCATTCCCCCTCCCTAACATTCATTTCCCCTCCCTAACATCCACCTCCCCTCCCTAACATCCACCCCCTCCCTTACATCCACCCCCTCCCTAACATCCACCCCCTCCCTAACATTCATTCCCCCTCCCTTACATCCACCCCCTCCCTAACATCCACCCCCTCCCTTACATCCACCCCCTCCCTAACATCCACCCCCTCCCTAACATTCATTCCCCCTCCCTTACATCCACCCCCTCCCTAACATTCATTCCCCCTCTCTAACATTCATTTCCCCTCCCTAACATCCACCCCCTCCCTAACATTCATTTCCCTTCCTTAACATTCATTCCCCCTCCCTCCACTGATTTAAGCCACCTCCATAAAGGTTTTGAAGTAGAATTAATATCCTTACCATTTATTGGTGTGACAAACTCATATAACACTCCATATAAAGGAATCATTCCTTATGACAGGTGAAACGGAATTCATCTCGGAAAGTTTTCTCATGTTCGATGCTTTACTACTTGATTATCTTATTGAAGGTTGCCTGAGTCATGTTTAATGGGAATACTTCTGTATTACATGATGTGAAATTACACATCCAGACAACCCTTGAATAAGCAGGAAATATCTAATAGCCTTTCTATACGCATAGCTGGGGACTTTGTGCAGCCGCTGTTTTAGTCTTATCAATGTATGAAATAAGCTTATATTGTTGCCTGTCTTAACTGAGGTTGTCTTGTTAATTTGAGAGTAAAAAATTATAAGATCTTTAAAAGTTGCTTGTCCAGGCCAAAGTTTTAAAATTTCAACACGCCTTATTTCATATACTAGTCTTATATACTGGGCAGCTAATATAAATCTTTATTCATAAATAATGACCTATTATTTCTTAACACTTGGATAAAAATCAATTATAAATATTCTCATATCCTTAACTTATTTCTTTGAAGACAATATCTTACCATGAAACTTTGACCACATTCAGAGAATGATAAGTAAAAAAATTTCTTCCAAAAAGTGAAGGGAACATCAACATGTTACTTTCTTAGCCAAATTTTGATTGTAAAAGCCAGCAAACAGAGAAACTAACGGCAGCAATAGAATTGACAATCCTTTACAACATACTACATCCATGGGATACAGAGATTTTAAAATGCTTAAACAACCAAGCAAAGTATATACAAGAAAGATAAAACCTTTGTATCTATTGGAAAGGTCACAGATATATGTGTACTTCTTTTTATTTGAAACAACTCACCTTTTCCAGCAAATGGAAAAACATCCAACCAGTCATAAAAAATCTGTATTTGAGAAACCCCCTTGACCAAGTGCCTACATTATTTAAGATCTAAGGCTGCATAAAAACAAATCAAATGTTTTCGGCAAATTTTTTTAAGTGACAAAGGTGGTAGAACTTTATTTTTACTTTTCATTGGAACAAGAAATGATGCGGGAGAAAATTTTTTATTTCCATTATCAGAAATACAGTTTGGAAGTGTTTATAGCATGCACAATGGTATAATAGTCGTTTTTACAGACAAGTATTTTTGGCTGTCAAATAGGTTATTCGGTAGAGCAGAAGTGTTGCGGAAATTTAAAAATTCTTTTTCTACATAACAAAAAAAAAGTTGTTATGCATTAAGATAAAAGTAATGCGCAGTTGCCCGAGAAACAATTCATCTTTTCTATTCGGCCTAACTTTACAGAGAGTAACTAGTAAACAATATTAAACCATTACCTGCTGACTTCAGAAAATCATGTCAAGCAAATCTCTAGTCAAGGGCTAATTCTAAATTTTTCCTTTTTGATAATAACTTGTTGCTTTCAATTAGAATGTCAGATTGTGGTTGAGGTTGATATAGTTCTTGACACTTACACAACCATGCATAGCCCTGCTGCTTTCTGGTTTCTTGACTATCAAAAGTCCATTTTAAATAACAGAAAATAACTCAGAGACTCTTCATATTACCATAAACAAGTTACAAAACTAGGTTACTGTGTCACCACTAAGGGATTTATGACACAAAATCTTATAGTACCTAACAAGATTTCAGACTTCTAGAAGATGATAAACAAAAGTATTAAAGTTTATGACCAGAATGTGAACCACACTAAAATAAATCAGATTAAAAAAAAGATCATTAAGATAAACAAAAAAATCAGGTTTGCATTTTCCACAAAAAGACAATCCTTTTCCTTTACTCTAGGAATGTCTGACCTATTTATTATCAAGATTATCTCCCAATATCACTTAAGCGTATAAGCTTGCTACTTTATTATGACAGGTGAGATTAACGAGATTTACCTGTGCAGGTGACATCACCTGGACATCAACATCAATGTTACAGATACCATAGATAAAACAGCAGGTACGGCTACCTGGGCTACAGATAGTTAACAGCGACAGAGATATGTACACTGTTCCGAGTGTATATCAAGTGAAACAGCTATCTCCGACCACCCACACTGTGTCGATTTCAACACTGATATATGACTTCTTACTTCAAAGTTTCAAAAAGAAACACTTGATAAAGCTGCAAAAATATTTCGTCATAAAAGCTGTTCATTTACTTGAAAGGCTCTCCCCATGAAGCTGCATGCAGTAAAATAGTGTTATCAGATGTAGATGTGATACACTCAAGTGTTAAGCTTTCTCACCAATGACAAGCGACTAACTATCGTATATGTCAAGAAGCTGGTAAATCAACATTTAGAGTGCATAAAGAAATGGTAAAAGTTTATTGTATGTAACGTTATAAAAATCTGTTAAAATAATACAAACATATTTTTTAAACACTGGGAAAATTACTTATAAAGCTATAACCAGTTTGTTCCAGAAACAAAATATTTATCTTTTACCTCTTACTGGTAATAAAACTTTACTACTAGAATGAATATTGTAACCTAAACTTTGATATTTGAGATGCCTGGTTTTTTTCCTATTCCTCGTAGGTAATGATAACTTTGGTTCTATGTGAATGAATACTAACTTATTACACTTGCTCCTTAAAGCATTTTTATAACCAGAATAGAAATCTTGACATTTGAATACTAAATCATTAATCAATAACCAAATGAACAAGATAAACAAAACATTATTGAAACAATGTCTGTACCAATGACAGAAATCTAAGTAATCACTTCATTTAATCAATTAAGGTCCCTTTAAAAGGTTTGATTTCTAAAATCACAACTTTATGCTTTTACCTAAACAAGAACACTACATCATCAGGTATACCAGAAAACTCAAAACTTAAATTACAGTATAATGTTTTAAGACAATAAATTAAATAATGATGAACCCTTAACAGTATCCTTGTCCTACACCAAATCTTTGCTGTGAGACACCGAATATAAAACCAGGTATCAAAGCCAGGCAAAAGCGGTGACTTTTGTCAATGCAATATTCCCATACAACAATCCCAAGTCATGCATGATTGAGAATTCAGATCTACCTATACATAAAGTACAATATGACAACATTACAAGAACAACTACTAGGCCATTGCCAACAATAGCTGACAAACTGACTATAACAGTGTGTGACATAAATTGTCATTATTTACTCAACGTGTCACATCTATTGAGAGATATATTGATTATTCAATGGCTGTGAATAGAGTAAAGCATAAAAGATTTAACACTCAATACACAAGAGATCACAGGCCAGATGCAATATGAACTTGGGAGAACTGGTGCAATATGTCAACTTGTATACCTTGCTCAAGCTGTTCATGACATTGCTGCTGTATTGTACAATTCAAACGTTGACTAATGGAATATCTTAGGTTTGCTCAATGGCTAGCTCATGTGCATACCAAACAAAATCATTGCACCTCTGAGTACAAAATATTAGAACATAGAGCCACGGTCCCATGGTTGGGTCATCAGGCTGTTAGACCTATCATCATAAGACTGGGTATATAGAATTATAATTCTTCTTGGTTAAGGAGTAAGTACACATTTAAACATTGTAATTTTTTCTTTCTTGAGAAAAACATTAAAATAGTCTTTTAGAGCAAAATTATCAATCTATAACCCCCATAAGCCAAGGAGTCTGCATACAACATTTCAGCTTTCTACGCCTTTTGCTTCTTAAGAGAAATTAAGATAAAAGAAATTTGTTGCACCTGGCCCTGAATATTAAAAGCAACTGGTTGGCTAGTAGGTAACTAGATTCAACACTGCTAGATCAACATGAAAAGGGCTAAATGCAATTGTAATGTCTTCATGTTTATGATGTTAAGACATTGTGATGTCATAACTAGATCCTGCAAAAGCATTATGATGTTATGTAGGCACCAGTGCCATGGCATTGAGCAAATCTACTGTGAATATAATACCTATTAGGATATATTGCTTGATCTAAAATAAGTGATTTCTACTGTGGAGCAGTTTTGAATGAAAAAATAATTTGAATTGCCGTGCTTTCCCTATCAAAGCAATAAGATTATTTTTGTCAAAATGTTTGTCTTCAAGTCTATACCTGCAAGATTGAACAGATCATATTTTCTGTTTCATTCACTGGACAAAAATTTGACAAGAGTGCTCTCGAATGCTTCGAGTAGTGTATGCAGTTTTATTATTAACAGGAAATGAATTTGAGATGTGACCTTGACCTGTCACCTTGAAGGAGAACATTAACCCAAAAGTTGTCATTTTATTTAGGAATTAATCTTTGTTCATATGTTTTAAGTCAAGTGCCATAACTCTGGAAAATTTATTTACAAACACTCTAGATTTGACATGCGCATCACTGATGTATACCAATGATATGGATAAAGCTTCAGAAAGATTGATAAAAACTATGGCAGGAGATGATTTTGCAAGACAGGTACTGTCCTTCTGAAATCAAAAAGTCAACCGTAAGTTAACAAGGGCCATAACTCAAAAACCATTATATGAATCATGCTAAAAGGTGGAGTGCCACACTGACATCTATCCAAAGCATGTACAAATTTTCAGCAAGATTGATCAAAAACCTTAGGAATTGTTGATTTCACAAAAATAAATTTAGGAATGAACAAACGAACTGACCACGCCATGACTATATCCCCCTTCAGCTTCTGCAGCATTTGATAAAACACTGCATCAAATCTACCTTATTTTAGAATGCATACTCATGTCAAATTTCAGGAGTAATAGGATATCACAATATCTTGAATATGTTTTTGTGTTTTTTATTCTTTTACAAACGGTCAAAACATTCCCCAGCTTAAAGAAAACATGTCAATTTTAAACATTAACCATAAATAATCCTGCAAAACATCCGAAATGCAACAAGAACAGCATCTCAGCCCTTAAACAAACTCCAGACATGCTCAAAAACTAACCCAAGTGCGTTATTTTATTCTGGAACATTTCCAAATGCACAGCTAGACTTGCAGGTGATTTCAACATGTCACATTTTTCATTTTATCACATGATTGTCACGATGTGAATCACATCATTGGATGTACAGTTCATAGCCACTAGCGTCAGACAATCAGACTTTGCTTCATAATTTCTATGTATCCATTGTTTCAGCATGTTACTATTTCCGTAGTATATGATTTTTAATTTCTACTTCCTGAAGATGCAAATTAGCAATGCATGAAATAAAATAGTGTGACAGTCGGTAACCTGGCACAAACTCTTGCAGTGTTGTGTTTTGACAGCCATTTAAATTTGTGAAATTACACTTACAGGCATACTTCTTTACAGGCTTGAGAGTTCAAAGTATGTTTTTAAGGCGTCAGTCTTTTACCTATTCTTTTTTACATTGAATTCTTTATCTCATGATATCTCATTTTAATGCTAGTATATCTGCTTTTTAACATTTATCTATAATTGTGTATGTTGTAATTATGTTTTATTGTTTTAATAGTGTCTCATAAGCCAATAATGGCGTGTTGTTAAACATACTTAAGTACTATTTTACCATGTTTATATATATGTATATGTTTAACTTGTGACACTTTAATAAACTATTTCTGTCTGTCTGTCTGTCTGTCTGTCAGTCTGTCTGTTCATGTGATGAAGGCAATACACACTCTGGTCATTAAAGATGACTACAATGGTTTAGAACAAAATGTTTTCATGGCATAAGATTCTAAAAAATACATATTTTTTTCAATAACGACAAAAAAACAACATGATCATTCATTTTTAAAATGTGGAAGACAAGCATATCATAACGAAAGGAAAACCATTAAAGTCACTTTCTTTTTATAAGTAGTCCCCCCTCAAAAAAGAAAGTTGTGTTTAGTCTTTTTCATTGTGATCAATATAGCAACTGTTAGATATCCATGAAAAAGGTATTCATTATATTGTCCAGGGCCTAAATTTTCGAAGCTCTCTTAGCATTAAGACAGTCGTAAGCCAATGTTAATCTTAGTGCTAAGAGAGCTTCGAAAATCTAAGCCAAGTTACTGCATTAAAACTCTGATCAAGAAAACACAAAGTCACTTGTTAACAAGTAAGTTTTCACGAACAAAGTCTAACAAAAACCAAAACTAGAACCTGTTCACCCCTCACACCAAAGCAAGAGGCAAATTGAAAACACTAGTCTGGAATAATGGCCACACAAGCTGCAGTGCCATGTCCCCTCCTGCAGGAGAACTAACAAACAGAGAAAAACCTCAAGGAAAAGTAAACATTGATACCATGCTATTTGCATCAAAAGATTGCCAAGGTGAAAGTATTATTAAAATTTCTTTTTATTTTGATTGTAACTGTCAAAATTATGTTGTGTACTATAATAAATCATTCTTTTTTGGTTAACCTTCTCGCTGTTTTGCAAAATAAGTCAGCATCATTGTCACCAAAAAGACACATTTTAAAGCTTATTGGGTTTTTTACAGTAACAATATGAAGGTAGAACGTCACTATTATGATCGAAAACCGGACAGTGGCACGCATCAAATAGTCAAACGTAATTTTGGAGACTTATCTAAAAAGGCCAGGTGGGCAGATAGGAGTTGATAGCGTTTGTTATATAACTAGTATCCATGTATATTGGATGTGATATCTACACCTCTGTGCATATATAAGGCTGTTTTTAGATTGTCATGGAAATCCTGTATTTGTCATATATATGTCCTTTGGACATGAAAAGTTAAGAATACCAATCAGTTACAACATATTTTCCCCACCCCCAGAGCAGGAAGTGAAGTGAGACCAGTCATAGCAAACCATAGCCCATGCAAGGATTTATATAGACCATATACACGTCCTTGGCCCATGTAACTGCAATGGCTTCTCCTTAGAATCAAGACCATTTCAAACATTTGCTTTACTAATAGAAACTTTAGAATGAGTACTATGCTAGAAGCGACGGTACACGTACCGGGTACCCTATGTCAGTCATCTTATGGTTTAGAATGAGGTCGATAGATATCACAATGGATAAAATTCTAGTCCTTGATAGTGTACGTGTTTGTGTTATACTTCTTAGGCTGGGTGTTTGTATACTTGATTTCAGGGTGAGTTTTAGTCTTCTAGCTTTCAGGTTGAGTGTTGATGTGCTAGCTTTTCGGGTGAGTGTTTAAGTATTTAGTTTATTACTTGACCTCAGTAATCAAGCATGATTGCCAAAAGTGTACTAAACGAAACATTTCTGCGACTTGGCCACCATTGTGACGGCAGTGCCAACATTGTGGCATTACAACCACACAATATTATGACGGCATACGTGCAGCAGTATTCCACTAGTTTAATATCGCCGTATAAATATTATACTGCAGTATCTTACAAGTTGATGTACTGGTACTAGTTTTAGGGTGAATTTTAGTGTACTACTTAAATGTACGGACGGGGATAAGGTAGGAATATATGTACGGACATCGCTGAATACATAGTCGCCCCGATTCCTTGATGCAGCAGCGAACAATTGATTCAGTCCTCGGAGATTCAGCCTTAACCCTCCAGAAGAAAAAGCATTAAAATCAAAGCATACCTCAATAGCACTTTTGGTTAAAGAGCTCTGAAGAGAATTTGATTAATTTATTAGGTATGTAAAGGGTTAAGAACATAGACTGCTTCTGGCCGCAGAGAGCGTACTAAAGCCCTGATTCAGCTTTTGAGGAATCTAACTTTTCTCAAGCATGACAAGTTCAACTTGAACGATCAGCTATAACCCTAAGTCTTTGTAGTGATAAAATTTAGCAAGTCTAATGGAAAAAGAAAAATGTGCCGTATCATCTATATGAATCTATATATGGCATCACTACAATTGTTGATTTTCATACACATCACGAGCAACCTAGAAAACTGTTCACCTCTGTCTACTGAGGCAGTTCCAGCCAATGCCTCTCAACAGGGACAAAAATGTTAGTGTGTCTGCATGTACCTAAATCTTTAGCATCAACATTGTGTAATGTTGCGGAGTTAAATGGGTCCCATACTTTTGTTTTGATTATGTAAGCTAGCTTATTCTTGAGATTTCTTTGAGTTTCCTGACTATCCCCTGATTAGTGTCATGTTTCGTTTGATAGATATGTTGAAGCAAAACCCTACCATCTTCTAAGATGATCTTATCTCAATGCCATAACTATGGGTTAATAATTCTCATATAACAGAATGGGTTAACTAAACTTTATACTTAGTCCTTGATATATTTTTCTTTAAAATGAAACACTGCGTTAATTTCTTGGCCATGTGTCGTATGTGTAACTGATAAAGCTAGACTTACCATAAGATGACCTAGACTATATAATAGGCTCCTATGTCATACACTGGCATGAAACAGGACTGCTTTTTGCAATCAGGTCAAGGAAGACTTTGATAAAATAACATTACATGAAAGGATAATCTAAAGCTGTACAAACACCACCCTGAGAGCTTTAGGTTACCATAAGGTTTTGTGCAATGAGACCCTGAACTCAACTGTTTGACTCCAGCTTTTGGTCTTTTTGCATGCCAAGCATTCCTAGAGGTCTAACAATCTGAAATATAATCTCTGTGCTAAGTTTTATCCTACACCAAAAATAAAAATTTAGGTCACATATACTCATGGTTATTCTGCTTCATACTCCCAATTCTGATTTCTTTAAATTCATTTTCAAAGTTTGAAGAGGTTTATCCTCTACTATTGGATAGGACATACCTCTTGAAAATGCTTCTAACTTTCAAATTGGCGTTTATTTATAATATTTTGTTAAACACCTACAAGAGACTGAATGAAAGTCTAGGACAACCACCCAGTATTTTGGTATTTAATACATAGCTTATTGCAAAGATGATAGTTTCCAGTTGAGAGATTTCTCCTAGCACAAGACACAAGAAACTGGGAGCCCTTAAAGGATGTACCTGACATCTACTCCTGTTTTACCTGACTGACCTTTAACGAGCCAGTTTACCTGTCGAAATTACCTGGACAGCTAGACTTGCGGAAACCACATAAAACAATCTACGTCATATACAGGAAATCAGTGCTTAAAAGATTTTAGACAAAAATGTCCCTCATAAAATAATGGTGATATAGTAACATGAATTAAGCTATTAGAACATTGACATGAATGATGTAAATAAATATCTGTGTACATCAAATAAAGACCAACTACTTTTTTGTCAAAGAATTTACTTTATAAATATAGTATCAAACACAATTTAAAAGATTGTTTTACCTCATTATGCACTTCTCTTATGTTTGATTTGAGCTTTTAAAACTGTTTATACACACAATAGTTTGATTTTAATAAGATCATAGGGCAATGCAGAGGCTATACAAAATCCAAAGTTTCACATATTTTTTCATTATTTCATAAATGTAGCAACTGTTTTAAGATTCTATAATTTTAAACAGTCTTGTAACCAAGGGTTACATCAACACAAGGAAACAAACATGTTAAAACCATATGCAAACACATCATGTGCGTCATTTAATATAAAAACAACTTCCATACTACAAACAATCAACCGCACCTAGAACACACCTTCTTTGGAAAGATTAATATTCTCACCCTTTTTGATGACATGGAATCTTCCTGTATTCGACATCAATCAATCCACTTGACAAATAAGGGGTGGCAGGAGTTTCTGCCAATACAAATGGCCCTCTTCTTTGGAGGGATAGGCCTTGAGTGTTCACGAGTTTTCTTTTCATACAAGTACAAAAAAAAACTCAGCCACATTCACAATAATCCCTCACAACTTTTTGCCAAGATACTTATCGTCAAGGTTCCATCAAATGTAATATTTATCTTCAGGTTCTCTGTTATTCTGATAAAGCATATCTTAACTAGCAGCCAATCCCCGATAGTTTCATTTGTTAAAGAGTCACGATTATTGTAAGTTGGATAAACAGCCAATCAGAAAGTGTTGGTTTGCCACCTTTTAAACAGATACAATGGCGGAATTATTGCCATCTCCTAAACAGATTTAGCAAAGTTAAAAATATTCAAGTTACATTGTTGTGATCAGCTGAACACCAAAAACATGAGGTTACCTCCATACCAAATTCTTGTCTTTTACAAGAAGAACCACCAAAAGATCAGTGACTTGCTTCCATCAAAAACAATTACCGGGCAACTACTAAAGTGGTATAGAATCTCTTGGTCAGACTTGTTGACTCAATGGAGATTTTCAACTCCTGATCTGACAATAGAATAAACAATCGGTACTTAACAGACTGACACAGCCGAGTAAAAGGTTCAAATGACATATATATGTCATCATTGAAGAAAATTCTTCCGAAAGACTAAGAAGTAATTATGATGACAAGATTGAACAACATTGTGGGGAGATGTGCATGTTCCACTTCCTTCTGTCAACACAAAGCCATTTGTCCATGTTTTTCATACAAGGAAGAAGTGTGACAGAATCATCTCATTTCTGTAACCTCTGATCCTAACCTTCCACCTCACTCAGTGACCTCTGAACTACAACTTTGACCTTACTGGATGACCAATCAGAAAGTCTCATTATTTTGAGGACAGGTTACCTACTATCAAGGAACTTAGATTACTCTGGACATAATATACAATTTGCAATTATCCTAACAATAGAAAGTGTAACGTAGAATGTGCACATCTTTTCATTGGAACATAGGCAGACTTCCTTTTGGAGGATCAAATGTAATTCCCCATACTTAGTAAGTAGACAAATAAATAACTGTTACTTTGAATCAAATTAATGTGTCTTCCTTTTTTATTTAAGTTCATCCAATTTCCGCAAAATACTATACATGAGGAAAGGGAAACTTTAAGACTTAAAATCTAAATTCATATCTTTGATACATATTTGCCACTCAACACAAGTTTAAACACTTTGACACATACGCAATTAGGATATATTTCAATGTAATATTTGTAATTTATTCTATGGGTCTATCAAAATTACTCCTCTTAAAGAAAGTGTAATTCTATACACAACTTTTATCAAATATATCCCTCTGCAACATAATTATACATGCAGACAGGTTTCCAGTTTCAAAACAGTTCTTATCTCAGGAGTAATTATAGGAAACAGTTATGCAGTTGAATATAGGGCAGGTCGCGTCGACCTGTCTAAATGTTTCAATGTCTGCCAAAACATTTGCTCGCTGCAGGTATACTTTCTTCCATCATCAGCTGACAGTAGTAAACTTACGAGTTGTAAACTAAAAAGCACAGACATGCTCAATGAATGATGAATGTTTATTTTCTTTCCAGCACCCAGTGAGTTTAAACCTCTTCCTGTTAGATGAACGGTTCCAGATATATTACACGTGTTCGCAATAATTGTGTTGTCGTTACTGCCTCTTATCCTTGTACCTTACACAAACTTTATTTTCAGAAGAAGAAAAATCTTCATAGCTTCATGATATGATGTGCAGTTTGCAGTGAAACTACTCCTTGGGTCTGTTTGGTATGTTCGAACAAGATACAAAGTAGCCAAAACGCTTATAGCAGTAGGGTTTACAGTATGACAACTCTAAAACTACCAGGAATACTAAGTTCAGGTGAAGAGGCAATTTTGGAAAAGAAATACAAGGTAGAACTTATTAGTTGCCTCAAACTTTAATTGGACAGTCGTAAGACAAACCTTAAACTAAGTCAAAAGATATAAGTAGATAGAAAAACCTTTAGTAACATAACTACTCACAAAACAAATAAAAAGTAATTTTTAAATAAAGAAATAAAGATTTTCCTTTTTTTTTTGCTTGTATTGTGATGTTTATTGAAATAGCTGGACTGGTTTAGTGATAAAGCTAGACCGTATAAAACATCTCCATGCAGATGATATGTTGACATGATTGTGTTCAACTAAGAGCATCATGTGATGTTTTTCAAGGAAAATATCCTTTGATCTCACAACTAGACCAAGAATGAAACGACACTGAGTCAGAGTCAGAGAAATGATTCAATTATAGCTCAAAACATTACCTCTTTGCATCTGTACACAAAAGCATATTTTTACTCAACCATACAGGAAAATATCTCCGATCTAGATACACTAAAAGGTTATGTTCTATACAATAAGGAAGTTAACCTTTACAATTCATCACTTCAAATTCAACCTTTGACTGTTCAAGAAAATCTGTAAAAGATGTTAGATTGTTTTGAAACGACCATCTGTGACCAGTTTGATTCAACGGAAACAAGATCAGCACATATATCTGTATTAAGCAACAATCAATAGAACACACAAATGTAAATCAGCCTGTGTACTTTACAATATTGATTAGAACTATGTTCAGTTACGTATGAACTTGAAATTCCCTAATGAACATGGTATTTTTGCTTAATCTGTTTTGGATACAGATTTATGAAGTACTTTTAATGATAGCATCATAGGCTTGGGGATAAAGTTGCTAGTATCAGTCAGTTCAAATTGTTTACAGGTTTGATTGTCTATTTAAAAACCTCATTTTCTAAATTGTCCTCCAAGTTAAAACTATTCATTCATATGTTTGCAACTATTGTTAAACTAATTGAAATCTACCAATGTACTTGACTTGTTTCAAAATGTTATCTCTAATTCGATTTTACGATAAAAACTCTCTTAAAATTTCATTATCATAATGCAAAGGAACTTCATTCCAATGTCTGACAATGACAGCTATCCAACAAAACATTGTCTCGCCTCACTATAAATTTTGATGGCATTTATACTCTGACTCTCATACAGAATAAAAGCCTTGTGCAAAATGACATCTTTGAATTTTAAGTAGTCTTCTTACGATGCCCCCAATTACAATATCAGAAGATTGCCCTGAATGTTAATCATAACTGGTTTTTAAAACGAGAAGCTGTCTTTCACACAGAATGTAGGCAACATGTATGTGTCATCAGATAGAGATCTGGGCCCAGATTTTCAAAGCTCTCTTAGAACTTAGAAAGTTGTAGGAACCATACATTAACATTGGCTTACGACTATCTTAGCACTAAGAAAAATTCGAAAATATAGGTCCTGGTCTCTTATCAAAACCATTACTGGGAAAGCAATTTTCTGAGAATTCTGTTGTGAACAACTTATCACAGACAGGTATTTAAAGAGCTGCTCACCTTATAAAGGTAGTGCTATTGATTTACATCGATGCACTATTAATTCCCTTGAGTCCATCATAACTAAATTGTCTGACTACAGATAAATGCAGAATAGATTTCAAGATACACAAGATGTGTTTATGTTCAGTGGAAAAGAAATTCAAAGGTAAATCTTGGCTATTGCTGCAATGTATCAACTCCCTATTTGAAACAATTTGCTTAAAACAAAATATTTATCAATAATTATTGATTGAATAAACTTAAAAACAGAATACACTCAAAACACAAAATACCCTGGTCATTCCATTTTTCTATAACGTTCATAGGTTAAATATTGAGAGAGATAATTGACATGTAAAAACAAGCTTTTGTTCCTTGTGTACAACTTTCACCTCTTGCAGTTCAACTGGTGGGTTTATATTGATTCTGTAGACAAAGGAAATAACAGTTTGATTAAACATTGAATGAAATATCACAGTGTTAACCTTTTTCTCAGGCAGAGAATAAAGTTATGGCCAGCATTCCCAGAGTTGTTTTTAGGTGATCAGCAAAGGGTGTCATTTCAGCCTATTCTGAGCAGATGGGACCCTTTGCAATGATAAAGGTATTCTACATCTCACATTTTTAGGGGACACCAACCATAAAGGGTGGGCAAATTTCCCCAGGACATCTCCAGGAACAACACTCATTCCCATAAGGATAGGTGAGATTAGTGGTTAGGGGGTTGATCACCACTTTCATGAGTGTACTACTTGTATGACTGCCCCTACAAGCGTACTTTAAGCAATGCAGGGGGAAAGTATGCAAAACTGTCCTGAACATTCATAGTGATGAAACCTGAAACCATCCAAACTTGAGCAGAACTCATTGAATAAAATGTGGCACTTCACAAAAGCCTTTACAGTGTGTAGAAGATTCTCTACTAAAGAAGTCAGAAAGCAACATTTGACCTCACAAGCTCAAGATTTTCCAAAAATTACCTCAACAGTATTTATAGCTTCAAGTAAAAATCTCCTTGCAGTGCAACACAGATTCCCTTCTTCTATCAAATCATCTTACTTATATTGACTAACTTCCGTGTTGTAAGCAATATGTGTGTACAGCACAGGTGAAAGATCTCAAATCTATCTTGCCAACATTTAATGAGAAATGGTCGCAACCAAATAGAATACTAAACATTTTACCAACTTTATAATGTTGTCTATAGATAGGAATTTGAAATAGGGAAACAACATGTTTGAGTAATTATCCTTTCTGATTAAAACAAAAAAATGAAAAACTATATCCCCCAAAGAATAGGGTTCAATGATACCAGTTGGACAGCTGAAGCGAAACAATCAATATCAATTGAACATACGGTTCCCAGAATTATTAATCCATGTTCCCAAAAGTAGTATTTTCACATAATGACAGATCTAAATATGGAGACGAATCAATTCAATATCTCGATCAAGTCAACGAACTGTATTCATTCCTTGTCAGTATAATTATTTCCGTCGATAGAAATATTACATCCATCATCATCAATGAATCAATCTCTCTCCATCTCCATGCCAACCAGGTAGATGCAGCAGGTAAACTCTCCATTACCTTGATTTCATCAAGCTCAACATTACAGCTTTAGACTTCTTCACAAACTGCTTAACTCTCATCAAATTCAAATGAAGATGATTCAAGTGGTTCAAAACTTCAAAAAAGTTAAATTGTTATAGGCAACCTAGATATTCTCATTATATTCTCATTGATTTCAAGTGTCAATATACATTTCTAGTAAAAGAAATTAAAACTACTATTTCTTCAAATTAAATGACTTCTTAATCAACTTTTGACCTTCATGTCCTGAAATTTCCAGAATTCCAGGGTACAATTCTGTATCAATTACCTCATATAACATGAATCCTGTCAAATTGCCTCTCTGGATTGTTCAGCACTAATCAATTCAAAAGCTTATTATAATTATGTCATTTTGAATTATACTTCATACCATTCATAACTCCATAATAAATCAATAATTAAGAAAGAAAATGAATAATAATTATTAACATTAACCTTAACCTTATATCAATAAATCTAAAAAGCATAAAAAGACCCTGGTCACATTTCACATTTTTCAGGAAAAGTTTACTGAAACAACGGACCAAATGAATCAACTGACCAATTAAATTAACAGACCGACTGAATCAAATGACCAACGCACAAACTAAACCAATGTAGACAACAGTCACCCCACTGCCCCAATCATGGAACCTTCCGTCTGCAGACACAAACAGCGCCCTCTATCAGGAGTGAGGGAATATTGGGTCATATTTCATCTCGACATCTTGGCCTGGTGTCCCTGTTGCCATGACGAAACAACAACAACTTCCCAATCTTCTGAGCACTTTAGTCTTATACACAGTTCCACATGTTGCTCCAAATAACTTCCTCGTATATACAGACAACAAGTAACATAGAAACATAACGTACACAAATAAGAGAAATTTTCATCAAAACATTACAAAAACTAGCCAAGGGATATTGAGACGGATGACAAAAACTGATGTTTACAAATGTATCTAAATAAACTCCTTTATATGAATTGGAATGGTTAGGATATAGAAAAGTATAAGATAGGGCCAGTTGATGTATACTTGAGTCATTGTCTTTACAGATCTGCATCTTCATAATGAGAGAGAGGAGGTATCCAGTCTGTCCACAGGAATGTAATTCTGTATACAAGATTATATACAGCGAATGTATAACAAGAAGCCAATCCCTGATTGTTCCATCTGTCAAGGAGTTGTTATTGCTGTAAATTAGCCACTCACTGATTCGTTAGCATAAAGTAGTTTTCATCTCCAGAACATCCGAAACATGAACAACATAGATCCTTTGGATCTTTTCCAAAGGCAGTCTTCATATTGAAGTGAATCCTGGAAGGCTTCTTCGGAAATAATATATTCATTTACTTCTATTGTCAGTATTAATTTGGGAGATGAGATCATTTGAGGTTTCAATGCATCTAAACTGAACATGTACGCTGTAAACCAAAGTAATCATGAAAGGCCATTCCATTGTTTATAATTGTCCAAACACTTCCAAGACTCAAACCTTGAACAAAAACTACCAAATATGCTAAAAACTATTAACTCTATACATGCCGCTACCAAAGCAGGTAACCCTGCACATTTTTAAATTTCACAAAAACAGAAGAGATAGTCATAGTTTGTTTTTCCTGATTTCCATTTTTCATTTCCTGAGATCTTCTTAGAGACTTAAAGAGGCTGGCCTACAGGAATTCAGTCCGCCATCTGGTTTTAAGGAAAATGAAACATGAAAAAACGTGCTGCACTTTCACTAAGTTTACAACATAATAAAAAATTACCATATTTTTGGTAAGAATATCCACATATTTACAAATTATAAGCTAAGAATCATCAATAATGCCTTACAATGCCTTAGCAAGGGTTTTCACACTCACAGCGCCAATGAATGGCTTCACTTCTCATTTTCTTTCACCGAATGTGCTCTTTCTTCTATCTAGTTGTAAAATCTAAATCAACCAAAATGTTACCCTCAGTTACTTGTTTAAACTGGGTTATGTTATAATCATGTACTAATAACAGTCATGTTTAAAACTGGATTGTCCCAATGAATTTTGTTTCCACAAAAAATACCCCATAGTTACACACTGATGCAATTCAGTGACTGCCTCATGATTAATGATTAAAATCTAATTAGCTTGTTCACTTCAGATAGAGAGACATAGCGGTGCACTGTTGTCAGGGAAGTAATAAATAAACAATCAGAACATAAAGACAAGTCACCTGTAAGACTGATCTTTTATAATAAAATTAATAGAATAAAAATATTTACCTGTTACATCATACCAATGTTTTATTTTAAATTATGTTGATTAAGTCTAATGACATGAGTTTTTTCATAAATCTGTTTGATATTCATCATTAAGTCAAAACATGATAATCATTAACATATTCATCTGCAAATGTCAACTTTGTTTCTGTCTGCTAAAAAGGACAGTCTTATTGGATGGTTTTTTTTGTTGAAATGAAATTCAAAGGGACATTTCTATTTACATAATTATTTTATTAGTACATGATTATATCATAAACCAGTTGAGTTACTGGTAGTACTATTTTGCTGGGTTTAGATTTGACAATTAGATAAATGAGAGTGCACACATGGTAAAATAAAACAGAAATTAGAAGTGAAGCCATTCATCGGCGCTAAAAGTGTGAAAAGCCTTTCCACACCATTACAACCCAGCAGGCATTTGACGTCATTTTGACATTGAAATTAGGTTGATTTCAGGTGAAACAGTGTTAGTTTCCTGACGTTGAAATTTGCATGGCTTTATATGTTCTTTCAACATCATCAGAAAAGCCTAGAAGTGACAAGTGATTACTTTTCATTCATTATTTCATAACATTTCATTATTATTAATTAATAATAACCTTAAATAAATTATGGATTTTTTTAAAGAATGAAATGAAAAATGCAAAAATGAACACTATCATTGAAATTTATAAGTGTTATTAATATTGGATTTAAATAAACAAAAGTTAATTCCTTTCAATTTCACAATAAAGGGAGGTTACTCTGACCTTAGATCTAATTAGAGTTAACAACGTATATGGTATTTTTCAACAGTTTTTATTTTTTCAGTTATCTTCACAACTGACAGCATACATTTTCGATTTTAATTAAAATAGTTCTTACAAAAATATGCGCATTTGTAACAAAAAATTTTTGGGTGACACTTAGTTCTAAATCGTTACGGTGTCATAAAAAGCAATTGCCTCAGCAATTACTTAATTTCCATTAAATGAATAACTCATCACGAGCAGCCGACTAAATCTCGTTTTAAGGCTTGTGTAAGAGCTGAAGCTAAAAGCATAGACTCAAAGATTATGTTTCGAATAAAGACAACACAACCTGAAAGATCTTCAAGCCTTGCTTCGGTATAAGGTCTTTTCAACGTTAATATAAAATCATGGCTGCAACGTTGAACCGACGTCAAAATGACGTCAGATTACAGGGGGTCGCAAATTTCAAATCCAATCAAATTTAACATGAAATCAACGTTGATAAACGACGTTTCAACATTTATACAACGTCTGATTGCCTGCTGGGAAGGCATTGTTGATTAGTCTTATCATAAATCATTTGTAAATGTGTGGATATTCTATCCATGAATGTAATTTATTTTTCATAATGTTGTAAAATTAGCAAAAGTAAAGAGTTTTTTCCAAGTCATATTCCCTCATAACAAGATGGTGCACCATAGCCGATAAGTCAGCCTCTTTAAAAAAAATTCAAATTAAGTTTGGTTTAACATTGGCACTCATGTTGTTTGCTGTTTCAATTAAGATCATGACATTCCACCTCTTAGTCTAACAATTACTCATTTACAACTCAATTATTTAACCTACACTTTATGGAATGTTTTGGGAATCACTATGTAAATAAATAGCAATTCAATCATAGCATTCAGTGTACACACAATATTTAAATATACATTACAAAGTTAAATATTCTTAGATTGCATTAAACAACATATATATCCCTATCACAATTTATCCCCCGGATCTTTTTACCGGGGCAACCTTAGCTGATTCAGCACAACACTAAATATACCATCCCATTTGACCTAATTTTCTTCCGAAAAGTATCGAATGTCCTTTGACGTGTACTAATTACCAAAGTAATATACGTTATTGATTTAATAAGGAAACCCGTGTTGAATTTTAAGTTACAGTAAATTTCGTCACGTGATTCGACTTTACCAGTACTAGGTCGAAGTTGGTGCCACACTATGCTATAACATTGCATATCAACAGGGTCGACAGTACTTCGTGAACCAAGTTTTGGTCTCACAGATCGCTGTTATAGGCTCTCGCAAAGCCGGAGGAAAAACATGTGTGATACAGCCACCTTTAGAAATCGCGATTGGAGTCTGAAAAGAAGCATCAAAACCACAAATCACGCCTCAAAATACCAAGTTAGCACTCACCTCTCAAGCCACATCCTTCGCTCTGCCATTACGTTGACGTCATACAATATTACTTTCCCGTGTTTTGATTGGATGACTGTCAACACGCGCCGTTCCGCGCGTATTCGGTCATAAGGAATGTACAGTTACTTACTACGCTGGGTCAAACATGTATCGTTTCTTATACTCGTTATAAACACGATAATTCGTTTATTTCATGCCATTATATATTTCTAAATAGAAAAAATAATCATGTTCTCAATTAATGGTTCCTAAGAATAATATGTATTTCGATATATCGAAACCGAACTATGAATTACTTATGACTCCACATTTTTACTAGCTTTTTAATTACTCTTACCTCAAAATCAATTATAAATAGTGAATAACTGCGAGAAAATCTTCGGTTTTAGGGCCTCTGCTAGATCTTGAAACATTCATCAAGTCTTCTTGTATTGCGCAAATAATCCTATAAACTTATGGATGATCTAGACGCAAACAGGAACTAAGATTAAAGATCATAATACAAGTAAATTCGAAAAGTACAGAGATTTCAATCATATAGAAGTTCATTAAAGGTTACATTGACAAATATATCGAGAAATAAAATTGTCATTTAAGATTGGTCTCCACGATGCAGTTTTAGATATACCGTTTAGTCTATACAGATAGGGATCACTCATGGTTTAAAGGGACATAGAGTATGTTTCATAAATGTTTTATGTTTTAGATAAGTGCCAAAATCCCGAGAAAACTTGCATATGCATCTTGTAAGTGCTAAAATGGCAATTCAAATGTTAAGAACTCCTCACATAGGCCAAGATCTACAATCAATCATTCAATTCAAGATGTAAACATACAACATGGTTGAGTCAACAACTTTTTTTCACATAAATCCTAGTTTCAAATATTGTACAGGGAAATAAGCATTTTACAAGCAAAGAAGGACAATGCGTCGAATTATCTGAATGAGAGCATGCATTTGGTTGTTTATTCGTAAACTATCATTTGACGTGATTAGTATTGAAATCATTTCATTTCCCGATGCATAGTATCGTATCGATAGGCAGTTTGTCAGAAAGATATAAAAGAAAATAGAGCCATTTGCTCTATCAGGCTAATCTAAAATTTATTTTATCAATGGTTACAGGGTGACCATATAAGCTGACAAAGGAACACCAACTCCACTTATAATACTCCTCATCAGCTTAGGAGTTTGAGCTTTCTATGCCTCTTGCTTCTGGAGAAGAAGATGACAATAGCTTTTTAGGGCGTGGTCCCCGTGACCCTCTTTAGGGGTCACAGGGTCACTAAATCTGTAAATTAAAAACTCTTTAGTCAAGGAGTCTGTACACAAGATTTAAGATTTCCTGAGTCAATGGTTCTGGAGAAGAAGATGAAATAGTGAAATTTTACGGACGGACGGACTGACGCCGAACGACATGTCTGAAGTCCATCGGGTGTTTCTGGCCAGGGAAGCTAAAACATAGTAGATAATTGAATAGGGGCCACTTGGGAATTTTGTCATTTTCATCCAGCCCAGTTCTTACATCAATGCTGCCCAATCGCATCATGCGTACAGAGCTAATCTAAAACTCCACAAATAGAATTCAAGAATGAAAACGCGCGACCAACCGTTCCATCGTAGTCAATAACACCAGAATGTTGTGGAAAGATGACTAGCAGTCTGTAATTCCTGATATCAACCCTATTGAGCATGCTTGGTGCCCCAGTGGTCGCTCTGTTGTTAGTGCGTGACCCTCCTGGGGTAATTACATACGGATTTCACAAGAAAAGACAGATGTTGGACCTGACTTAATAAATGAACACTGTCTTATTCGGGTTAAGCGCCGAATGATTTGAGCTGTGTCCGGATAAATGTGACAATTCTGGTATCAACGTCTAATCAAAATGCATCAGCTTTAGGTTCTGTATTCATTCCATAACTAAATTTGAATTACTTTCTGCACTAGTCAATAATTATCATGTTGTATTATTCAACATAAATAAACATTTTCTTTGTGAAGTATTTTCAGTATTCATCTAAACCCAAATCTTTACTGTCTACATACACCCAACAGTGCACGGTAGCCAACGTATAAAAACACTTGTCACTAGTGTATCTTTTTCCATTGTGAAATACCATGTTTTCAATTTCCATTTTCAATTAAATACATTTGAAAGTTCTGATTTCTGGATAACGACTTCTAAGAATGACAAGGATATTTTATGGATGTACACCTTTACTTTCACAAAGGCGAAGTTTCGGTATAGGTCCTTTCTTGCTTAAAACGGTATAAGGATCTATAGCGAAACGTTGCCATTGTGAAAATAAATTGATCTGCACATCCATAAGATATTTATTATGAAAATCGGTGTTTCTGTTGCTTCAAGCAATGCTAGATTTGCGCTACGTTCCCCTGCACCAAATATACACGATCAATACTGAAGTTTATTAAAAAAAAGATAGGTTGCGCACTATATTATCTCTTTATTATCACATTTTAAAACAACGCGCTGCATTATAGCGAAGATCCAAATGTTAAGTATGTATTTATACAACATGGATAACTTTATCATAATTTTGTACAATTCATGTGACATTTCTAACTTCACATTCAAAATGCATGTCAAACCTATCAACTAATCACTGTCAGGGATAATTATCATTTCTGCACATCGTAAATTGACGAGTTATTTTGAAATATCAGACATATGAGACAGTGAATAGAATGGTAGTTTAAATGAATCAAATACGTAAAGAATACAATATTTTTAGAGAAACCAGGCACTTATAGTCTGTAGTTGAGAAACATTAAATTAACCTTAGTTAAGAGACATTAAAAACTTGCATAAATGTTTATCAAAGTTATTCAGACACATAAACCAATGCAGCTGATCCTGATCCAAGACATGGACGCTAGTTAAGAAGCATTAAAATTATATTAAAATGCTTGCTAATTTACAGACAATAGGCACTTACTCGAGAGTTCGTTTTGCGACATTGTACATTAAAGGAAAGATAGCTCTTAGACATTAGAAACTAACCGAATGCTGTTTAAGAAGAGACACATACTCGTGAAGAAGCAACGTGATGTCACGTGTGTACAGTGGCGGATTCAGGAATTTTGAAAGGGAGGGGGGTTCACCCAATGAAAAGGCCGGAGGGGTTACCCTTAAGTTTAACCAATTTTACGGTAATTTTGTTAAAAATAATTCATTAACATCACTTGCTTGACAACGACATTATAATCTACGTCGAAACATTGCTTTCTCAGAATGAAGAAGTTGCTTATCCAAAAAAATGTTCTTTTTTAATCATGCCTATGGAAATGCAATCGCACCACAAAGGTTAATTTGGTGTTTTTCCCCCCAATATTACCAGTTCTATGATAATGATGTGAAAGGAGGGTCACTCTCATTCATAAATTTGGTTTAATGAAGTTTTTCGGATATACATTTTCAAGTACACCGAATGTTTAAACATTTCAAAATTTTACACTTGAGATGTTTACACTGTATAGGGCCAGTCTTTTGAACTATGGGTTTTGATATTATCCGTATTTAGCAAAATACACAGAGTTTCAATTGACGTCCACATAGGACAGGGTCGTTGTATTTACACAAAATTCAAAAGAGTAGATGCCGAATCTAAGAATACTTCATGTTTATTGAATTTTTAATTTTCAAGTTGATTTTGGATACCCTCGTACAGAAAAAGTAAGCATAACATATAGAGTCATTCACATCCCACACAACGCCAACTTTCTCAAAGGTGGCCCCTTTTAAGAACCTGTTTATTAAGCTGTTTCTTGCATGTTATTACGTTTTATATTCAGATAAAGGAAAACAATAACTAGTCTTACAGATGTATAGTGTACCAAGTTGAAAGACTGTACTCATGAATTACCTTGATAAGTAAGAATGGATATCTAAAATTAATAACATGCTAGGGCACCAAATGTGAATGAGGCAAAGTGTATTTGCACCTACCTGATAGAGAAGATTAAAAGTACACCGATTTTAATAAGTTTATCATTGGTGCAGGAACTCGAATGAAGATAAATATCACTACACTAAGACGAATAAAACATAAAGAAAATTTTTTCTCCAACTTTTCACATAATTGGTAAGTAAAGTAAAAAATAAAGAGTATAATGTACAATTACATATATACGTCAAATACTTACATGAGAACTTCTTACATTATAAAATTTGATACTTGATATAAATTATCTTACACGTTGAAATAGATAGATGAAGATTTCAGTGTGTTGTATGTCTACTTCCTTCTTGTTTTAACGTAAATGTGTGAAAGAAAAAAGGGACAGCAAAATTCTAGCGTCTGTCATTTATATCGTTGTGTCATAAGATATGGACAAATGCAATAACAACAACCCAGGTTAGCTACGAGGAGCCTTCACTACCCACTGTCTCGAACTTTTGACAAACATTGAAAAAATATTATTTACATTAAAAACTCATCGCCAAAACCCTTAAATGGAACTAAAGCTGGAGGAAGTCTATAATATATAGCAAGCAGGAAGAGTTGTCATACATCTACTAAATGATATTGCTCCAATCGTTAACATGGTATAAATTTTGGCAACATTAAAAAAAAAATTAATGTTGCCTTCATCAGCCCATTATCAGTACAGTTTTCGACGAGTAAAAATTTAATCTAAATATCTTATTTGCATGTGCATAAACTAGAGTCGATGGGTATGTATAAAATGAAATTAAGATATTTTAAAGTATAGATCACGTACCATATTTTCCACAGACGTTTCATGTGAAAGTTTTTACTATC
Source organism: Phorcus lineatus (assembly GCA_921293015.1). Lineage (NCBI taxonomy): Eukaryota > Metazoa > Mollusca > Gastropoda > Trochida > Trochidae > Phorcus > Phorcus lineatus. The sequence goes on from OV121091.1 coordinate 28,724,858, forward strand.
AGTCTATCAACTTATAAGAAATCCGGCAAAGTAATCAAGAACGCCTCAAGGCAGTTTCAACATTACCAATTGCAAAATCATCATCATCACTACGCTGAGAAAGCGTTCATATCCAAGCAAGACGCACATCATATTATGATAAGCATCTATGGCAGACACTTACACTAAATCATGTATAATTTCAGCGGGAATGCGCACGGTCCGATGTGTATTTCAAGTAACTCCGAGTGCAATTATTGACAATTTAAAACAATTTCAGTCGTCACCTTGTCGTTACAACTGGAAATTAAATTGACCGATAATTTCAACAAAATGAATAACATAATCATAACTTCGAAACAAATCTTATATCAAATTGACTTAACAAACACAATTATATTTGAAAAAAATGAATTTAACAATTGGAATGATGAGTCGTTATCCAATTAATTTACAAATAATATAACTAGTTGGATGCTGTTAAGATGATATGCCGCAACCAAATTTTTAATGATATTAATTAGATATAAATATGCACAATATATGTTATTTTATGGAAACACACCTACTATTTTGCCATTAAAAGCAACAAATTGAAACGTCCTCATAATATAGAAGAGATGAATTACCTACAATTTTAAAAAAAGCATAAAATCATAAAAATAAAAAAATGCAGATAGATAAAAATACAACGTCACGTATATCAGTTATCTCATCTCGCCCAGGTAAGATTTAGGAAACGATCTGTAGCAAGTAAAACAACTATTTTACAATCACTATTACACCTTCTCCATATTACAAAACATGTCTGTCCATGTGTTTCTAATTTGACATTGAAAGGTGTGAGTGTGTGTTATTCAAGCCTCATAAACTCAGTGACGCATTAAACGTATGCACAGGACGTATCATATCCCACCACGTTTTGACGATAACAGGATCTGTATTACAAACTATTTCTGATAAGTTATTTATTAGCGTTAATAGTTTTCAGTAACACATATATATAAACATCCAGCAATGGGATGTTGGTTTGTATTACAGATGATCCTTGCCCAGGCGCAATCTTTTCGTCAACAACACATACATGCATGTGTGATAAGGTATGGTTTTCATGTTTCCGTTTATTGACTTGGTTTTATGAATTCATATATACTATCATAACAAAAGCGCGCTCCTAAGTGTTAAAACCGAAATGTCGACAGTTCAATTGTATGACTGCTGATTTCCCAAAAGTCTACCTTTCTTTACATTATTTCAAACTTGTCAAGTGTCAAGTTGAAATGGCATATTTGTCTTTAGCAAGCGTGTCTGGGTTATAAGCGAAGGCTTATTTTTTCATAGATAATTAGCCACCCATCGTGATAATATAAATTTCAACTTCACTTGATGAGTTAATTAATTTTATCACCTATATAACTAACCTTCAGCTGTATATTTTATGCACGCTTCTTACAGATAAATCGACTCTGTTTTTTGAATCAGTGCCTAGATGATCATGCCTGTCTCTATCTGCCTATCTGTCAAATATTTCTCTCTGCCTTTTTCGTTCACTTTATCTAGGCGACATTGCAATGCATACATATCTTTTGAAAACCTTTCAACTATATCGTCTATTAATTCTTTGCATTCAGTATGGCCTATATCATTTCTCAACTGATACGGCCAAGATATTGTTCTGCATGTCACGATTTCATACTTAACCGTCACGGATCACGGAAATTATGTTGAATATGCTTTTTCAATATGCAACTGACGAGAAATAAAATCAGAACCAAGCAATCGCCCGCTAAGACACCATTCTACTTGTTCATTCAGCCCTTCAAACAAAAATCAAAGCGCCTTTAACTCAGCCATTATATGTTTGCAAGGGCACGTGCACACAAATGAAATAAGTAATAAATTTGAGATTTTAAACAAGGCCCAAAATTCTGCCTTTGGTATATAACTTTTCATTTGGACATCCATATCACCCGCATCGTGTGTGTTTTCCATCAGCAATCGATACAACAATTTTGGGCTGGAAGAACAATTAAACATTTCTATTTTGAAAGTTAAAAATAAATAAAACAAATAATAAATTTGTTACAGGTTAGATCCTATCAAATCAATTTGGAAAAATTCAGGAGATAAAAAAGTTCTAGAGGAGCTTTTTTGTATATAAGTTTAAAACCAAATCAGAGTATAGTTTTAAATATATGAAACGTTTTTAGTTTGATCGGTAGGGAAAAAAGGGATTGTACGAGCAAGCGGCTGATATATAAATTTAAACTTTCATCTATGTACGAGAAAAACATTATAAACTATCTTTAAAAAAACGATATTTGTGAAAATCAGGCTGAACCTGTATAAGTCAACTATCTAATATATAATACTTTATTATCAATATTCTGTCTACTTTCCATGATACGAGTTCATAAAATTCAAGTACACAAACCTTAAAAAAACCCGATAGATTAATCAAATCAAAATGTTTTCTATGTTCAAGTATTCTCAAAAAATATATTCAAGCACCCCATGATTTTAACCGGACAGAAAGAAGACAACTTGTCAGGCAAACAAGAGGTATATGTGGATATTTTTATAACATAGAACAATCGTCTGACAGTTTAATTACGAAAACATTATTCCACTAACGTTTTACTGTATTTGGATAAATGCATTGACAGTTGCTTGGTAATTTGGTGTCAAAATCCAAACTGCCTAAAACTGAAACTGAAAATCAATATTTGTTGCTGTAACGTGATTAGTGACATTCTTTCAAATAAAGAGATGATACTTTAGCAACTTTTGACAAAAGTCATCCCTCAGAACAGTATCAACCAAAATAAAAAATCTGAATCTGTCAAATTAAATGAATTTGCCAAATGAACAACTTTTAATGGTAATCGCGTATCTAAAGCGATAGGACGTTTTTTATGAACATAAGGCTCAAGGAAACTCATATTTATTCTCAGATTATAAAACTTTACTCCTCTCAGCTTTTGTTAAAAAAAGTACCTAGAAGTTCAATGTCTGGTTTGCCTCTTATCATGCATGAGAAAAGATGTTTTGGTGTATGAATGTAAACTTTGAAAGAAAACTGCTGTTTACAGGAAATATTTTCTCACTGTGTATTTTTCCCAGAAGGACAATAGTTAATTTTAGTAAAAAATACAGTACCATTACATTTTTCTTCATATTTTCAATATTTTTTAAATTTCAAATTCAATTAATTATTAGATATATGAGCAATTGTTTGATATGAAGTGGTTAATTTTCAAATATGATAATAACATTTACAGTACACCGCATTTCAATTTACAAAATAGGAGGTGCTTGATCAAGTTATTTGTTTTTTAAATAATACGATGACGTCGGGTTTGATATTTTACAATTAGATAATGATTTAATGAACAAACAAAAATTTAAAAATGTTGTGTATCTCCATGTGTAATTTAAAAATAATATTTGATCATGTAAGTTTAAATTGAATAAACAAGGACGCAGAGAGCATTTAAAGGCAAATTTAACAAGGTAACGACTTGAGCGACTGGACTGATTTTGAAAAGAAGTGCTTTCAATCATTTCTAATTATACTAGTTAACCTACAAATTGTAGGCCTATTCATGAATGATTGAACACACATATAGGCTTATGCCTACAACATGTAAGGTAGTATGAATAATACTACAACGGTTTTATTGCATATTTGGAATTCTTCGTCTAATGTGCTATGTACAGTACTAAATATTTTAAGCCTATGTTTAAGAAAAGTCTTTTCATATACAAAAAGAGAACGTCATGTTTAAAACAAAATATTGATTATTTTAATATTTACCTTACACTACACCTGTACGTTGTGGTTTACACGTGACCGTGATCCGGTGTACAGGTATATTTGCGTGGGAGATTCTGAGAGGACCGCCCGTCCTATTTAACCAATCCCATCCTCCTTCACAATACCCTTCAAACTCTCTACTTTAAAGTTTATTATATAGGCTAAGTCCCTCACACGTTTTTGAATCAATAATTCACACGTGTTTTTCCCCAATATGTGACGGTGGTTTAAAACGCCGAGTTGAAGACAGAGAACAAGCTCTACAGCAACTTCTTTTATTGAAACGTATGCAAAAACTTACCGGAACAATCATTTTAAACGCACAGAGTATGTGGTTGGAGTCAAGGTGTTAAACTTTGCAAATCGTCTTATCGGGATTGATATATTATGTCTGAAAATTACCATCTGAATGCTTATTTCAGGGTGGTGACGATAAACAGGTAATATCAGTGATTTCTGATCGAAAAACGGAAAATGGTGTGCCACTGCAGTACATTTTTTTAAAACTAATGTTTTTTACAGCAGACAAATGACAGTTGGTAGTTGTTGGTAGGTTATGTAACTAACACGTACTATATCATTGAAAACAAGTAATTTTAGCGTCATAATTTTGACAACTTAGAGATGATAATGCAAGTGTATGGAGGCAATTGTAACAAATGAAAACTGGTATTTCAAAATTTGTTTCAAAGCAACATAAACATTTACGAATCATTCTGTTTGTCATTTTAACATTAATCAACTAGTTAATTTGACTGTCCCTGATAAATTCTATCATGTTTTAAAGAGCCACCGTCAGTGAGTTGTTGGAGTCCAATATGCCAAACGTAATCAATGATTTCATTTGATCGCGAAGTATCGACTATTACCAAAAAAGACACATTTTAAAGCTTATCGATTTTTCACAGTGACAATATGAAGGTAGGACGTCGCAATTATGATCGAAAACCGGACAGTGGCGCGCGTCAAATAGTCAAACGTAATTTTGAAGACTTATCTAAAACAGCCAGGAGGGCAGTTAAAATTAGGAGTTGATAGTGTTTGTTAGATTATATAACTAGTATCCAGTATAGACTGGACATAGTATCTACACCCCTGTGCATTTATAAGGCTGCTTTTAGATTTTCATGGAAACCGGTATTTGTCATATATATGTCTTTTGGACATGAAAAGTTAAGATGTTTTGATTTTATATCAACACATATGACATTTAGGTTCGTATCAAAGGTAAATAATATGTTATGAAAATCACGGAGTGGCTCTTTAAGACCTCATGCATTTCACTTAATTTTTAGAATTCATCATTAAAAGTCTTTTGTACAAAAACAATCTTTGTCGCCGTTAGAGTGGCAATCTTTCAATTGTAATCTATCACATCTTCTTTCACATTTGAAGCGTTCATAAAATATTCCTCATACATTGCAACCATACAATAATTCCACGGGTTTATCCCTTGAATGATAAATCAATAAAGTAGTAATGTTATTGAGATTATTCGTTTCCTGTTTTTACTTTTAATGTGAATTTTGCTTTTTTTCGCTTTTTATCAACAGTTCAAGTGTAGCGGACAGATTCTACTCATAAACTCTCTCATCAATTCTATCATGTATTCAGAAAATCTACATTTGATATTTTACGAGGAAAACTTTCAAATAGAATGAAAACAGCTTTCCAACACAAGTAGAAGTCTCCACTTTGTCCATCTTCTTAATGACCAAACACTCACAACTTATTTCAGCTGTTTTTGTGACTTGGATGTTTCTTTATGATGCAAAGAATTTCCTCATGTAAGTTACCACCATCCATTACTGTCTAAGTGCAGGCTTAAAATTGCTGACTTATTTCTGCCAAATGCCCTTTATCATGAGAAGTGAAATTGAGCTCGTTTGAAAAGTAATTCCCAGTCCAATATGATAGGCAAAAAAAGTTAACATTCCATATTTCCTTGAATACAACCCTGAGGTTCTATTTTCTGTATGCACCCCTTTAACCCTTGGGTTCTATTCCAGGTAATAGGGTGTCCCTCAACGGGTGCAGTATTTAAAAAAGCATCTGTTTGGGAGTGTGACAATTGAATACTTCAATAAAAAAATCTTATTCTTCACCTAACAAATGTGATCTATACAAAATTTGACCCTCCAAGCACTACATGTTTATAGCGAGAAGTAGACAAAAGGTTAGAGGATGGAGACCGTTTGCCCATATTCAATATGACAACCGGACAAATCTTTAATCTTAAGTCTCCACAAATCCATATATTCTGAAATTTTGAACTTTGTATGCTGTGGTTTTTGGTTTGTTTTAGTTATTTTTTGTTGATGTTGATACTGCATCAGTACGTAAAATACCTGTGGCACCGATATTTATAAATTTATATTTCTTATCTCTAATTTCAGGACTAGTAAACTATGATCCCCAGGTGCAAGGTACAGCTGCAAGAGTCCAGCTTAAGAGTCTGTACACAAGGTTTCAGCTTTTTCAGGCTTTTTGCTTCTGGAGAAGAAGAAAAAAATAGGTTTTTTAGGGCATCAGTGACCTTTATTAGGGGTCACTGTGTCACCAAATCTATAAATTAGAATCCCCATGAGCTAAGTACGTATGTACATGTAAACAAGGTCTCAGCTTTTCAGGCCTCTTGCTTCTTGAGAAGATAATGCAAAATAGGTATTTAGGGTGTGGTTCCCGAGGCTCTCATAAGGGGTCAGGTTTCTATGCCTCTTGATTCTTGAGAAGATGATGACAATAGGTTTTTAGGGCATGGCAAGTTGGCCTTTATCAGGGGTCACAGGGCCACTAAATCCATAAATCAGAATTCCCATCAGCTAAGGAATCTATACACAAAGTTTCAGCTTTCTATGCCTATTGCTTCTGGAGAAGGCATGGCTCCTGTGGCCCATCATGCCATACCATAAGCCCGTCAGGCCTTAAAGCCAGATAAGCTAAAAATTTGAAAAGTTTAGGGACAACATTCTCAACTAGACATCTTATGGCTCATCTGATGGCTCATCTTATGGCCATAGTTCCATCATGCAGGCCCTACTGCTATGTGTTCAAATACATTTCTATGATATTGGTGAACTACAATGGACCTATTATCTAGACAGAAAAAGAACCCTTTTCAGAACGTTTATAAACAATCACAAGCAAAAAAATTTTAAAAGCATTTATTTCATCAATTCAAATATACAATAAATCCCAAAGGCATAAACAAAACAAACCGAGTAAACAATAACAGTATGCTATTTAGAAGAGTTGAAATACGTTTGTTCAGTTTTTTTAGCTATTAGTAATAAGTAATAAACAAAAGAAAAGTAGTAACAATATTGTTACTGAAAATTTTAATGCTATATACCAATTTATATATATATATATATATAAAGATGTTTCTCCATGTATGTGTTTAACACAATCAGACAATTAGATATTGAAAAGAGATTCCACCCTCAGATAAATGCAACAACCAACTTTCATGGAACATTGACACAGGTTAAAGTATCTCATGTTCAAGCAAAGCCCATGAGAAAGATGCATAGTTTTGTTGTTGTTGTTATTGAATCAAAAATGCTGAGCCAACAGAAATAATAGTAATTTAAAAAAAAACATATTTCACCATGTAATTCTTCTTAGAAGATAAATAGTTTCGTTTGTCAAATATCTGTGATTCATTGTTATTGAACACGCACAAATTTAGAATAAAACCGACAGCCCTAGCCAGAAGTATTAAACTCGGTTTTAAATAACAGTGAATATTGATAGATTACACCTTTATGAATACCACTTTTCAGTGTTGCATGTACGCTGTTTCGAAAGTACATGAACCTTTTGTTTTGACCTTCCTTTATCTCCTACAAAAATGAAACATTCCCAAAGTTGTTAAACAAAATCAGAGTTTGCTTTCAACCTGCTTATAACTAACAGTCATGTTACAATATCGAAAAGATGATTAAGAGCCTAAACTTGCCTGAGTGATGTGACCAATGTGACATCAAGATGGTAAGACTTTATCACGTCATGCCATGGGAATGGCAATCAAAGTAAAGATTAATGTGAAACAAGGCATCAAAATTGGACATAGTTGGCAAATTTAAATATTTACAAATAAAAAAAAATTATGTTGAGAAAAATTTGTAATGTCTACAAATCAACAAAGAAATTAACAATGACACCTGTCAAACTTTAGTAAGGCTCGAATGATAAGATAACTTGAACATTTATATCTTAACTTGGTCCAAATAGAGGTTACTTGTTGAATCACTTCGCAGTGATTCACCATATAGATAATATGTGGGTATTCATTGCCATTAAACGTAGGTAAATCTTTCAAATCAGCCAATCAAAATGAAGGGTTCATGTTACAATTTTCAATATATTATGTAAGTAAGCTTTGAAGGTGGCCAATTGCATCATTAATGTTTCATGGCTAATAGTAACAAAATAAGCAAAGGATTTCAAAATAGGGGTAAATAATGTGCTCTCACATAATGATTGTCACATTTTGATCTAACAGTCATTCTAAAACGGATTCCTTTAATCAATCATTGAACAATTTCTTAAAATTTCTCTTACAAAGCATCAAAGAGAAAATTTCAGAGTCCAAATTGTATATTTTAAAAATTGTTTAGGTGCAAGAATTGTTGAATTTTATTATTATAGTGAGCTTTGATCATGCAAAATTTAAAAAAAGTCTTTTACAGAGGCTTGATTATTGCACACCCCAATGTGAAGCCGGCTATAAATATTCCAAAACCAATTTTGCACTGATAAAGCTATCTGGGTAACATGAACGACAAAACATAAAACATTGCTTGTCATAGTGACACAGGTTTGTCACGGTCGCTTGTCACAGCCTAAAGATTTCCAACTCTTATCTCAATACAGTTTCACCTTGCCATTGGAAGACGTCAACAACCATGAACTACCTTGATGACAAACAATGTGAATGATTCCTTTTCAGGAATCTAATTCTTGATAAAGGAAATAATTTGAGTTTGGCAAGGGCTAATAACAGTCTAAACTAAATCTACAATGGGCAGAGAACTCCATCCTGCAGAGGACTCAAATACCATAAACCACTGAATAAGTGCCCAGTGATTATACATTGATTTCACCTGGCTTTTATTCAAGGATGGCGATTATATTTTCAAAGCTATATTGAATCAATGCAAATTTCTAAATTTAAACAAAAACATCTTTATGGTGAGCGCTTTACTGTGAATATTATGAAATAAGTTCTTGCCCTGAGGGTAAATATCACACAGATATATAATCCAAAAGAATAATAAAACAGATATTCACTTTAATTCCCTTAAATTGGCAATATCTTAGTCAGGCATTTATTCAAGGATAAATAGTACTAACTATCAAAAGAGGTTTCAGAAACAGCCTCCTCACTGTTGATAGACATCCCCACGGTGTTACTACATCAGAAGTGTTAAATGTACAATTAAAGCACTTTAAATAAACACAGACTCACCCACAATAGACAATGATAAGGATCAGTTGTTATAAACATGTGTAGAAAATAAGAGACTCATACATGAAATAAAACCAAGGTATGCAAGGCACATTACAATTGTGTATATTGCTGCATCGGGCATTAAGTATAATTCTTACACACAAACACTTGATTATTCGAATCTAATATCAAATGAACTCTCACTCAACTTTTTGTTTTGTTAATCTTACTATACTTATTTAATGTCATATAAATAATCTTTTTAATCATGTTGTTATCTTTCTCTGATGGTTACTTTTTTACCTTGACATTTTCCTAGGACCATTTTTCTGAATATATACCTTTGAGCAAAATAATGAGACAACTTCAGATTCAACACCTTAATTCAACATTTGACATAAATTAATGAAAACTCATATAATAGCAGATAATTCATTTACAAATTTTTCAACTGCAAATACAAGTTATGACAGCAGTCAATCCGCATTTCAAATGCTGAGACATCATTTGCTTTGGTTTCTCTCCCTCATGAAACTCCTGTAGAGGTAGCTCTGTCATCAATTCATATAAAACCTCTGTCTAAATAAGAATGTTTCTTGATCTAAAAATGTAGAACGCTGATGCAAAGTCATCTTTACAGAACACATTCGCCTCATAAGCAACTGCATGATTGCCTAGGCCTGTATGACAACGAATATGTTATATATGCATTTGGTGTTTTCATTGGCTCAAATATTGCCAGGTAGTTTAAGTTGCAATATTGCGCCGGTAGGGGAAACTGCAAGAAGCCAGAGAAACCTTTGTATTAAGACAGAGGTTGTATAGGAATTTATGATGGAGCTACCTCTGATGGGAGAGACTGGAAAATCCCTTCCAAATATATCTCTGTTTTCTGTAGTTAAGATAATACCCCTGCATTCGTTTCCTGCTAAAGTATAGAAATTATTCATTTTTCTCTTCCTCTTTCTCTTCCTCCTCTTCCTCAGACACCTGCAGATCCCGTAGTTCCACCAAGATGGCCGCCACAACCTGTCTCATCCTCTTGTGCTGGTCCTCATCCTGACACTCCTTCAGCCACTCCCGGCACTGAATCAGCACATTCTCCTTCTGCAGGGCCAGGTGTCGGCGGATCACTCCTTCCATACCTGCACACACAAATCAGGATACACTCAAGGTTTTTTATGAAATCTTGATGGCTACTACAGCACAAATGGATTAGTTTTGATTTATAGAGGAACTTGATGACTATCATTTGAATTTTTTTTAGAAATTGTGAACACACAAGCGACACCTATGGTAAAAAAATATATATATTTAGCAGTTTGATGAATGAAATACGCATAGCTCAAGTAAGGATGAAGTTGGTTGGTCCAACCATGCCTCTACAGAAAGTTTGTTCATTGTCCGACACTCATCTCAATATCTGCTCTTCATATGGCTAGATAACAATTGTGAGCAAAATCTGTCATGGATTTTCATTCACTGAACACAATTCAGAAACGTGTAATAAGTCTTAGTGTGAGTGTCTATGGGCCTACCTGCGGGAGGGTTGCGCAACTGTCCCAGGATGGCGTGTCTCAGCGTGTTCAGTTGGATCTTCCAGTTGTACGAGGAGCTCTGGCGCTATATATATGAACACATATTGATATTACAAAGCATTTAACTAAGCCTAATGACTTATCTGTCATCAACAATTTCATTTTCGGGAAATCAAAAACACTTAAAGCATTAACTCAAAAGTATATCCTAAACTCCTGATCCTACTATCAATTAATATAGACAGGTAGAAAATGTCGTTCACATAGTCATAAGTTATGTTCTTGTAAAGTAAAAGTCATTCTTGATGTAAAGATTCCTAAGCAAATTTGAAAACATCAGGAGAGAACAGAACCAAAATTGCAACATCACGATATAAAACATTGCGTACATCAGTATTTTGCCATGAAGAGATGGAACACCGATGTGGAAGGGATCAGATTCGACCATTTGGCATTTAACTCAGCTTCAAAGTCAACAACTTTATTGAGTGGGAGAGTTAGTTGGGATATCTGATTAAAAAACATTAACATGTTCGGGGGTAGCAATAGCTAGGAGTGATCTGAAATCCCTCATCACATAGTGGTAAAAACTAAGGTACTATACAAAAAAACAACCACAAGTATCTGTATACTTTTTATTTGTATCTTGCAAAAGATATTTGTGACAATCCCCTGGTATACTCACATCCCCCTCGGCCGTTCCCTTCATCCCCTCGTAGCCAGGCTCGTTGAACATTGGCTCTGGGATCAGAATGAGACTCTGTATAGATACAAGCACCTGTAAGAAATAAGAGTGTTGAAATCTGTGCTGTGTTTGTGCCTAAATAGCATAAGAATATTCCCATCTACACATGCACCTGCATGAAATCCTTATAAAAAGGCCTGTGTGATGCTTGTGCCTTTTAAAAAGGATTAGAATCTTCCAACTACAAAAAACTAAGTGAGAATGTCTTTCTAATTGCTATAAATAATTTGGCTATACTTTGATCAACATAAGCTCATTGTTCTAAAAATGTAACAGTCTCTGACCTTTTGACTGGCCGTTATTTAAAACATTTTATATGTTAAATAAAAAAATCATTATCTACTAGGTTACATGACCATTTTGATCTACCAAAGCTTTATTTACTTCATTAACATGTTCTATTCTAAATTCATAAGCTAATACAGGTTTTGCTATTCCTATTCCCACTAGGCCATCACAAGATGCATATACTCTTAAAGCGCATCATGCAACAAACTTTAAAAAAAAATTCCATCCCACCTACCAAATAAAATCTCAAGTCACATCACAAATCTAGAAATCACATGGCCCACCAGGAGGAACCATGCCTTTTATGCCCCACCAACTTGATTTACAAAATTAAAAGTAACAAATGCATGCCCATGTCTCATAACCCATCCAGAGGCAAGGTGCCCAATCAGACATTAGACATGTGCCACTAACAACCACGTTCCCCACAAAGATGACCCAATTCGAAATCATAAACCTAAGCTCATGACACATTCCCCACCTAACCTGTGCCCTTTCACCTCTCCTCATGTGCCCCACCCACCTGGTAGATTGAAGACTTGCCAGGGTTCCACTTCTCACTGGCGTCGCCCCCATGCCAGGTGCCAAGGAGGGACAGACACACCTTCCCGTCAGAATACAAGTTCGGGTTGAATCTGGCAAACACATTTATTCCCTATTTTGACATCTATAAAGATTCATCAATTGGAAACTCTCCGTTATGACCGACTTACATACATCAATTGTAATTGTTCCTTACAATAAAATAAACGTTAGAGTGATTTGATCTGAACAAGATCGAAACTCCTAGTTTAATTTCAGAAAACACAAAACAGATACTGTACCTAACAGTGCCACCACCAGTGGTGATTATCTTGACGAGCGGGGCGCTGTTAGGGTAGCTTGCTGGGAAGTAGATATCAAAAACAAAGCACCCCAGACTGTAAGGAGTCCCAACTGGACCTGTCAGCATCGCACGCATCACGTCTATACGCTCCTCATCCTGGTGACAACAATCTCAGTTGATTATGACATCTGCTATATTTTGTTAACATCAATATTATATATCTGAATACTTGTAACAAGTCCCCATTTGTTGCCCTCCTACATGAAAAAAACCCAGTAACATAAAAATAGTTGTCTATTGTCTGAAACTGTATTTCACAGATGGAAAATTATTTTTTAAGTACAAGAAAAATGTTCATCTAAATCACCAAAAAGCATTAACCCAATAGCTGCATTGCCGAAATGTTCTATGTACGAGTAAGTGTATATATCCATATATTCAAGTAAGTATATATATTGTAATTGTACATATCCATGGCCCTTAGTCTATATTCATTCCCTTGGTTACCTTGCAACAGTTCCTGAAAATGAAACACTGATGAATTGCCAGGTTCATAATTGTGAATATGTAGGACTTTACCTGTACTACACAGATGGAAGCATCTGGGTGGATGGGCAGATTCTGCTGCAGTTGTTTCATTTCTTTCATCAATGCCTTCACCTTCGGGGATCTAGGGGGGAGAACTATCTATGACTATCACAAATATCACTTTTAAGAACTTAACAAAAGAATAGATTTTTCTTGGAATATATTTACTATTTGGCAAATATTAATTTCACAAATTGATTAAACTGACTTTTTATGTTCATTTTTATGAATGGTTCTGCAAGTGTTCTTCAGGATAGTAAAGGCCTTCTTATAAGGCACTTAATAGAGGTCTGACGCCTACTGGAGAACTTGTGCTTAAAGCATAAGTGAATATAGAAATAATTCCTTTATTGTGATTTAAACTGGTAAATCCATAGTAGACATGTATCACATCAAGCAAATCAGAGAGACCTTTGATGCACACATTTCAGGAGAAACATTGCATTTTTATTTGTACAAAAACATACATAATCAAGTTGCTTTTTAGGCTTTGAAGACCATTAAACTTAGTCATATCCTAGAATTTCAGGAAGTTTGAGGTGAGACACTGCATTTGTACTGTATCATGTTGTGTATCTGAGAGATACATTGCATAACTAATACTCTCCTCAAACTAAACTTCCAAATAACTCACCTTGGGTCAAGACTCTGGAAATTACTGTGAAAACTGTGGCTGTCCTAAATTTGAAAACCAAATTGAATTTAAGTGACATCTCATCAAAAATATCAAAACAAAACCAAGACAAAGTTTTAATCTCTGAAACATAGATAAGATCAAATAAAAAAATTAAAAATGAACATTCATTCCTTTCAACGTCCGTCTTTTAAATGATCTTTGAATTAATCGATTGTGTCTGTTTGTGTATTACATGTTACCTGTGTTGCCTTTCCTGTATGTTCAAGCTCTGTGTTGATACAAAACGAATTCCTTTCGGGGTAATAAAATATTATTATTATTATTTACCACATAATTCAGGGGAGTTTGTTTTCATTACTGTTCTTGTTAGATACTTGTCTGATAAAGATTAACCACAGGAATGCTATATGGAGGAGTTTTCAAATCGCTCAGATAAACAAGATACAACTGTATGGGTTTTGCATGTTTGACTTTCTTATTTAGCTTTAAGTTGTTTTTGACATGGCCATTTTAAATTTACACATCTGTCCATAGATGGATGGATAAATGGATAGATGGAGGGGTGCATGTGTGTGTGTGCATGCATGCATATATATGTACTGACTACATACAAACACAAAAGTAGGTAAGTATAATTTTCCTTAGATTACTTATCAAAAGGAAGATACCTGTATTTCAGCTGACAGGAAGCGTCTACCTGTCATACAGCGTGTGTATACCTCGACCACTCTCTCCCTCTCCACCCTCACTGTCTGAAGCTCCTCCAGTACGTCCATGTCGGACGCCGACTCTTCCGTCTTATCAGTCTTCTTCGCCTCACACATCAGCTTCAACTGGATCACAAAAGATGAAAGATTCTCTCTTGTATCACTGTTGCACAATCAAGATGGAAGAATCTCTCTTGTATCAAAGACAGAAGATTCTTTCTTGTATCACTATAGCACAAAGACAGAAGAATCTTTCTTGTATCACTATAGCACAAAGAAGACAGAAGATTCTTTCTTGTATCACTTAATCACTTTGTCAAGGCATCGAGAAATTGGGAAGATGATATGGTTTGTGCTGGCATTGTTTCCTTACTCTAAAGGTTCCAAATCCCGTGTAGGACTTGACCAGAAAAAGTACAACAATGTTGCTGAAAATCTGATCACAAGCATAAAAATGTTACATTTGTTCATTATCAGAATGGCAACATTTATGTAATTGATGATTCCAAGGATGTTATACCTCACTGATTTTGTGCTCTATTCTCCTTATCACTCTTGTATAGAACAACATGCAATATGCCTATGTCCATTTCCATTTTCTTTTCAAACAATTTAATCATGTCATTTAAAAAAAAGAAACTCTTGCCAGAGGTGTAATCTTGGTCACTCATCTTCAACATTCATATAAGTAGTTTTACTCTTGAATTAAAACCTGCCAGCAATGAATATCATAATAACCACTGTTACTTTACAACAGCTAAAAGTGAGGTATTTTCACATACCTGGTTTATAAGACCATTCAATTCTGCGAGAGTATCTTCTTCTGCCAGACCCTTGGAGGATATCACAGAGTGAGCCTTTTCTAGGTTACTACTATCAAAATCAGGATCTGTCGCCATGGATACCAGAAATGAACCATTGGAAGTTGTGACCTCCCGAGCTATTCTCAACAGTGACGTGGTTATCTTGTGGAGTAGTTTTTGGGGATTGAAGCTGTATCTGCATGACGAGATAAAGCAGATTTTTGATTGAAACATATTTTATTCATTCAAGAAATAGATTTGGCACAAGTTATCCAACTTAAGAAAGCCCTCTCCAGATATTTACAACATTTATCTTACAACATTGTACATAAAGAGATGGACAGGAATATGTACAAGAGAAATTAGCGAAAGCGTTTAGTTTGAGAGATAAAAATATGTACAAGTACCGTATTCGACTTAATAACCGCCCACTCCCCTATAAGCGCCCACCCACCACGTTTTTGACTGAACAATATGCGTCCTGATTTAGCGCCAACCTCTCAACATTGCTTACCTTGCATGCTGATTCATTGAAGAAGGTTTTTCAGTCTTGCAATAAGTCTTTTACTTCCACTAAAGTGAAGAATACAGGGTATTTCAAGACCCCCAGCCCACAGGCCCTCGGATCATTAAAAAAAAAATATATATAAAAAAAATTAAAAAATTGTTTTTGAGAACACCCCCTGAATAAAATTGTTCCTCTGGTAATAGTATATGGAAAGGCCGGACACTCCATTCGCCCCCACCCGCTTTCTTGACCGAATGCTACAATAAATACACACGCAATCAAAATAAAATCTATGCAGACATGATGTCAAATGATTTGCCTTTCTACTCCAACTCACTTAAACAAATATATCTTTGGGGTTATTTAATGAGGACGGCCGAAAGACGATTTCCACGCCCAACTTAATGCTGATGGGACAAATGGCCGCCCGTCACCTTGACCTTACGGGGGGTGTGGCCGCAGCGACAGATCTCATTGGTTTGATGCAAAGTTAGGAACAGATAACTCTAATTCTCCGTTCTTGCAACCAATGAGATCTGTCGCTGCGGCCACACACCCCGTAAGGTCAAGGTGACGGGCGGCCATTTGTCCCATCAGCATTAAGTTGGGCGTGGAAATCGTCTTTCGGCCGTCCTCATTAAATAACCCCAAAGATATATTTGTTTAAGTGAGTTGGAGTAGAAAGGCAAATCATTTGACATCATGTCTGCATAGATTTTATTTTGATTGCGTGTGTATTTATTGTAGCATTCGGTCAAGAAAGCGGGTGGGGGCGAATGGAGTGTCCGGCCTTTCCATATACTATTAACAGAGGAACAATTTTATTCAGGGGGTGTTCTCAAAAAAAATTT
The DNA here is from genome assembly GCA_921293015.1 of Phorcus lineatus. NCBI lineage: Eukaryota > Metazoa > Mollusca > Gastropoda > Trochida > Trochidae > Phorcus > Phorcus lineatus. Next base: position 28,741,600 of record OV121091.1, read on the forward strand.
AAAATTTTTTTTTATATATTGTTTTTTAATGATTCGAGGGCCTGTGCCCCAGCCACCAAAATGATAAAAGTTATAAAACCATATTTCAAAGACATGTGTATCGTAAGAAAACACTTTCAAGACTAAACTTGAGGACAATTTTTATCGTTTTAATTAGCGCCCCCTTTTACCAATTTTTTAAGCGCCCCGGGCGCTTATCACGTCGAATACGGTAATAGCAGATAAATAGATGTTCGTTCTCTTGTAAGCATTGAGAATATCCTTCATTTGGAGTAAAGTTTGAATCTTGTGGGCCAAAAATCATACACCAAAATCATAAGGAACTATAACCTATTACTCTTACTATGTAATTCAAAAAATCATTTTGTGAAAAATGCCTATTATAGATGCAATGGCTTTTTCATATTCATGCACTCATATGTATAAGAACAGCAAGTGACAGGTCTGATGAATAAAGTTCTAAGATCAAGGGTCATAACTCCATCAAAAACAAGTTGCATGACAAACTGAATTGATAATCATGAGATGAGTATGTAACAATCAGTAAAAGGAGGAAAAGCGAAAGAGAAAGACAGAACAAAATTATAGTGAGACAGAGCCATCACATTGAAAGAGGCAAGTTTCATCTAGACTTTCCCCATGACCTGTTAAGCTCGGTTTCACCTCATGTGAACAGTAATGATCCTGCTGACGTAGTAATTAGGGTAACAGAATCACTAAACCTCCACACTACAATAAGATGGACATGTCAAGTAGAGATGTGCATAATGAAGTTCTTTGTTAGCAGATAGAAACACATCTGTAGGTGGACTAAGCACCTGGTGCCTTTGTTCATTTGTAGGATTGATTACAGCTACATACGTATATATATCATCATTATATCCTCTTATCAAAATCCATGTGAATGAAGGTTCAGGTAAATTTTGATCAATATTGACACTACAGGGAATTATCAGTCATATTGTCAGAAACATCCAATCAGTTTTGAACAATGTAGTAAATCCTCTTATTTGGTGTGACTTAGAGTTCAGGATATCTTACTAATATTTTCTTTAAATAACCTTTGACGATGCCACATCATGATTCTTCTTCTTGTCACCATCTGCAAATCTGTTAGTTCACCATTTGTGTTGCTTAACTGAGGAGATCACCCCTCTACCTCACCTTACATTCACATTCAGATGTCTAAGTTAGGACGTCAGCCTTCTACGACATACTAGTCTATCTTACATAAGGAGAAGGTCACGTGCACCCTTTTAACCGACCTTAAGTTCACCATCTGAGATGCTAAAGTGAGGACGTCAGCCTTCTCAACATACTTAGTCTACCTTTAGAGTTCCTATAAGGAAAAGGTCACCCTGCTACCCGAACTTAAAATCATCATCGGAGTAGCCAAACTGGTTTCAAGAAAAGGTTAACTTCTACAACAAGTTTATTTCTTCTTGTGTATCAACCCTTCAACCACACTCATGTAAAGCCATCTAAGGAAAACACTTAATGTATATTTGACTTTGTGCCTAGTGACACAACGTTTAGTTTCATAGCGCTTTCGTTTGAATACCATAGAATTGGTAGAAGAATAACAGCAAAAAAAGGAGACTACAAATTCATCTGTGTGCGTGTGTAAAATATTAAAAGGAGAACCACTGTTCTACTTGACTCCCGCTTTGTGTAATACATCAAGAAGAGAGATGGCAATTTGACGTGTGTGTGTATACTTGTGCGAAACAAATATTTGGACCCTATATATGAGCACATCCTACATGATGTTCTTCATTGATACATCTGTCAGTGTATGTAACAACCACCAACGTAAGAAAGAAACTATCTTCTCTTTAGTAACTTTTCTGAGGCCAGCTTCCTAAACTTTACAATCTGCCAACAAACACTAGTTTATACAGGTCTTTGGTAAGATGAATATTTGCAATGATACAGTCTCTCCCATTTCAGAAGCCATCCCTATAGCACTCGACACTCTGGGTGTGCTAATGAGCATATTCCTTGTTGTCCTTATTGTATTAACCCGTAGCCTGAGAAACACCTCTGGGTTAATGTTGGCCGGTGAACAGCTACTTTGCACCATGGATCAGATCTCCTCAATTTGCACAACGGTGTCACTGAAATCCAGAGATTTGGTTCTCCTTGTGGTCAGCTTTTCTATATCGATATCCTTGAAGATGAGTTCTCTAGTTCTGCTTCTGATGATCAATGCAAACATCTTTCTCAGCCTTCGAAGAGTAACATTGCATCGAACATACATTTCTACAAGGATGGTGATAGTTGCAATAGTTATCAACATAAGCATCAATACACTCTTGAGTATGTCTCCAATGTCCAATGAGAATTACTTCACTTTCGACTGCCTCAATGGAGGACATCCATTTCCTGATACAAAGCTGGGAATCATTTGGCATCCATTGGTGCTTGCGTTGATATGTTTAGCTTGTCTTTGTGGCAATGTTGTGTTTGTTGTGCTGATGTACACAAGAAAGAATGAAAATGAAAGCCCCAGCACACAGAGGCAAAAGAAATTGGCAAGATTTGTCTTCAAGCTGACCTTTTTGTATGCTTTCATATTGTTAGGCAATCATTTCCTTCTGTACTCTAAAACCATAGCAGATAAGACAGGAGTTGATATTGTCCCGGTTTTGTTTGTTTTTGTTCTGCTGAGCAAGTTCTACATGAACTTTCGACTTTTCTTCTACCTTCCACTGTACAGGCCTTTGTTTGAGACATTCAAGAGATTGATATGGAAAAGCCGAAGTGTGCAGCCGTTGGACATTGCCGTGGTGGCTCGTGGAAACTAAATGTTCCATTGAAGATTTTTTTTCTTTAAAAAAACAAAGATTCTCTTCAATGGAGCTTACTCAAGTAGTTCCCTAGTAACATCTATAACAGATGGTGCATATTTTGGGCATGAAAAACAGATTTTATTTGGTTGCTAAAAGTTTCTTCTGACATAATCGATAAGTGGAAAGCCTAGAGTTCATTCATCTCGGCAATGCACAATCTTCTGAGAAGAGAAGAGTTACTCAGAGTTGTGAGACGATAATTGAATTTAGACAAATCAGGATTGTATACAGAAAGATTTTCACAAGAAGGGAAATGAACACAGGTATATGGCAGTTGCAGCAGGGATTCATAGGAAGATGTAACTTCTTTGGGAAGAAAATATATGGAACCTTAAGGCAAGTAGCTGAGATTCATGTACTCCTTTGAGTGAGAGTGAAATCATGTTGATCACATGCTAACCAATAACTGTTACATCCCTTGCTTTGTGTAAGTTGAAGGTTAACTCATTACCACTATAGAAGGTTGAGAGGTTCAACAAATTAGAAATTGCATATCTAATATAAACAGCAACCTGGGAATTCCAACCCTGGTTTGTGTTTTAACGCTGCTTTCAAGGGTATTTCACTTAAATCACGTCTGCTAGTATTATTGCAGGGAGAAAGCCTGCAACACCATTGGGGCTATGCATTGCAGTGAAACCTGCTAGCATTGGCTTAAACTAGTAAACCATGGGTGGTAGCATTACACCCAAACCTTACTGCATGTAGAACAGTTCTCTACTGCAGACTTAGTTACCGAGCCCCTGGCTGGATTCAATCCTATCCGAAGCTGAATGCGCTAACCACTGCGCTATCTTGCCCCCATATATATAAAGGTAATAGGTTATGACCATTTCTCATGTAAGGTATAAAGTATCTAGTTTTAAGCAGGCATGTATTGTAAATATCCTAATGGTTTTGTTCAGTCAGGACCTGCCAGATGTGACAGTAAAAGGTTTACAAAATTCAAAGCTAAATATTCACCTGATTACCTCATGTTATAGCTATAGATTCTGTTCGGGCTACAATCTCGCACATTTATTTGCGATAACCGCTAGAATTGTTGTCTCTTCAAATGCTTGATTACTGTGTATATGTAATGTTTGGTTTATGCCTTAGGAAGAGTTGTATATACTCCCATCTTAGTGGCACAAGTGTGTAATATATTGAAAATAGTTATGAATCTGTATTCTTTAATGAATCCTTAATGGCTCACATTTTTAGTTGAAAACATGATTATTGGTAATGAATTCATTTCTAGGATGATTGTTAAAGTTTCATTGTTCTTAGCATTCAGGTTTAAGAGTTTACTCTGCGAACAGCATTGTAACTTTTGTTTCCATGGAAACAACTGAAAATTAAATGAAAGCCAAAAACCTAGGCACCAATACACATGTTGATTGTTCTGCATACCCAGTTTAAATGAGATAGGCCTTATTGGTATTCCATTTCATTTTTGTTTGGAAACATATTTCTAAGAAATGTTTCAATGGAAACTGCCAAAACTAAAGAATTGAAAACCAAAAAAGCACCACTGCACATGAAATTTTCCATATAAAAGTTTCAATGAGCTTGGCTTAATGGTTTTTCAGCTTTGTCCCTATAATTGATTTCTAAGTTGTAAGTGACCTGGATGTGAAAGTGGAAATGTATTTTATGTGCTAGTTATAAAAAATATAGTGAGTTTGACAAGCATGTCAATCAATATTTGAAGAATTTTGATTGTTTCAATGCTTTTCATGATTTTTCAAGTACAGTCAAACCTGATCATTTTCAAGTTTTTTCAGTCTGATCATATATTTTATAACAGCAAATTTTCTTGTTGATAAATGTTTTGGGGATCATATATTTTATTTGTTGGAGTGTTTTTTAGTTCTGTTTTGGAAATGAAGCTATCCCTGTATAAAGTCCTAATTAAACACAGGCACAACTCCATTAGATGGGGAATATTAGTGCAAAGTTTCAGAATGGTGGATGAACAGTTTTCCTGAGCATTTTACAGAGCATTTTCTTGCATCAGGTTGGTATCGGCAGCAGCAGAATGTTGCATCTTCAGATACGAACCTCTGTTCAATGATTGAGGATACAAATATGAACCTGAAATATATAACGACCACTGACACAAATAGAGATTGCAAAGACAACATACTTTTCAAAATCTTTCACTTTGAAGTCCTTGGCTCTTGAACCACACAGAGAATCCAGGAAGCCACAGATCTGAAATGACAACATTACAGCTTGAAGTTCTTCCCCTTTTCCTTAAGTACTAGTATTGGTTCCAGATGGCAAATCAATCGTCACACCCTTTTTGTAATTAAATGATATTCTTGTAAATTGACCTCCAAAAATTGAACGGAACTTATTGATTCAGGAGTTTAAAGGGGAAGGTGAATCTCTGTACATAGAATGGATGGAGTCAAAATGCTCAATGAAAGTATTCTTTGCCTTAGATATACATAGGGTAGACATTTGTGTCACTTCAAAAATACTGATAATTTCAAAATGATTTTTTTGCAAATAGGATCCTAGTTTTGAAACAACATGTTTTATTCTATGAAACAAATACACAGGAGTTTTCTAGGCCTTCTATTTTAAAAAAAGGTGAGTTTTTAGGATGTGGCCTCTTTTGCTCTTATTAGGAGTCACAGGGTCACCAAATCTATAAATTAGAATCCTGATTAGCCAAGGAGACTGTACACAAGGTTTCTATGCATTTTGCTTCGGGAGATGATGAAAGAAGAAGATGAAAATAGGTTATTGGGGCATGACTTCTCCCACTAAAGTCAGATGGAGAAGAAATGATGAGATTTTCAAAGCTTACAGATGAAAATGCTTTTTTTCGGGTACTGGGTCACCAAAATCTTTAAATTATAATCCCAAATAGTTAAAGAGTTTGTACACAAGGTTTCAACTATCTAGAACTTTTGCTTCTGTAGAAAAGATGAAAATAGGTTTTAAGGGTTTGGTCCCCAAGGCCCTAAATGCAGGTAACAAGGTAAAAAAATCTTTAAATGAGAATCCCCATCAGGCAAAGAGTCTGTACAAAAGGTTTCAGCTTTCTAGGGCCTTTGCTTCTGGACAGAAACATAAAAATAGTTTTTATTAGCATGGTCACTGTGGCCCTTTTTATGGGTCAAAAGCTCAAGAATTCTAAAAAAAATAGCTATAGACTATGAACTCAAGGTTTCAGCTTTCTAGGCCTGTTGATTCTGGAGATGAAGATGAAATTAGGCTTTCAGGGTGTGGACCCCGTCGCTCCTGATACGGGTCACAGTTATGAAGTCAGAAGATAAGATTTTACCACAGAGGCAGATCTTCGAGCCAATGGTTGTCTTGTGAAACATCTTGCTACATCCTCTGCTTTTGTTAATAAGTCTATGAAATCCAGAGTCTGGTTTGCCTGTAATCAACAAAAGTTTTCACAAAAATTGAAATAGTTAAATTGGCATGATTCAAACAATGTCTATTCAAAATTTGAGATGTTATGCATGTTAGAAGTTAAATACATTACAAGAAATTTTCTTGAGACTATTTCTTAAGCTAATAACGAGAGGTTCATATGAATATTAAAAATCAATTGATTATCAAAATCAAGATAAAAAACATTATTTTAAATACTGGTTATACAAGGAAATAATACCAAGTCCATGAACCCTTTTGCAACATGTTCTTCATTCCTCAAGAACTGCTCCTTATCCATCTTCTCTTTTGTTGTCAAGGCATTCCACTCGACCTCTGGAACATTATACATGTCTTATAAACTCACCAGGGAATGGACAGAATACCATAACTAAAGTCATTATTAAATGAATATTGAGAAAGCCTTTATCAAATTGTAATGGGATTACTTTAAAACAAATGTTTGCTTATTCAAGTACATCAATCTAGAACTGTAATAGTACGGGACCAATAGTACAGCTGTTTCTGGTTCAGCAAGTAAAGTGCCCGTTCCTTTTATACTGAGCAAAAATGAAAACTTGACACCAGTGATTTTCCGGACTAGATTTTAATTTAAGAGGTTTTAAGACAATCAGTTTAGTTTTATGCTGTGCACAGAAGACCTTTGGGTGAGGTGAGGTGATATGGGGTTTAACGCCGCTTTCCCGAGTATTTCACTTATATTGCAGCTGCTAGTATTATTGCAGGAAGAAAGCCCGCAACACCATTGTGGCTATGCATTGCGGTGAAACCTGCAAGCATCGGCTGGAACTCAGAAGACCTTGACATCAACAGACAACAAGAATATGTTTTGCTGAAAGATAAAGTTCATACAGTACCCTCTCAAAACAAGGTACACACACTGGAGAACAATCAAGATGAAGAATTCAGTAACAGTTGAGACCTCCTCTAGCTAGCATCTTGTACATCACAACGTCTCCTCATGGATCTTGGAATGTTAGTAAACACTACCCCAGGAAGACCTCACCATGGCTAACCAAATCGGTCAACTATACAGACGATGAGTGACGTTCACCTTGCCTGCAATACACCTACTGGCCTCGCTGTATGTGAATCTCAAGGTGAATTGGAATTCATCACTGAAGACAACCGAAATCCACTGTCTTTGAGTAGACCTTATGTCTTGACGCTCACACGTTGACCTTCTTCATTTGAAAGATACAGCATTTACTAACAAAGATCAAAATGAAAATTTTAATTTGTTTCTCCAGTTCAGGTTCCATGTGCGTGTTCAATTTAAGCAAACCCGCAAAAAATAACCTATTTATTTGCATAAGCATTTTTCATCTTTATATGCTCCAAAGTCAAGGGATGCACATGATTTTATAGTTTAAATAAAATTAACAGATTCACACTGCTTACTATTGTTAGAAACACTTTAAGATTTACTTGATTAATCAGAAACTTAAAAATGAGTTTTCATTTTTGCTCAGTATATTATATCAATTATTATATGGTGACACAAAACCATAACCAGACATTACTGAAATTCTTTATTAAATTTTAACTGGTAATACTTCAAAACATACATTTGCTTATTCAAGTTTACTAACCTAGAAGTGTTACAGTACAGCTGTATCTAGTTCAGTTTATATTGCCAACCACTGTTCTTTTTACAATGGAAAAAATAGTGGTATCACATTGGTGTTTTATTGACAAAAGCTCTATAATGAGAACCTATGTTTTAGAGTGCTCATACAGAAGGAGATATAATAAAACCATTGTCATTCTATTTTATCATGTATTTTTACTCTAGGTGTTTGATGCAACTACAGGTTAGATATAAATAAATATATAAAGAATCTCAACCAACTGTCTTCTGATATATAAATTATATCAACACGAGTTGATAAAAGTTACAAATATACGAGACTTGTTGAGGACATTTTAACTTTTATCAACGAGTGTTGATATATTTGATATCAGAAGACACGAGGGTGAGATTCTATTTATCATTCAAAATCAATTCCGTGAAAAAAATATATTTCTGAACACTGCACTACTCTAAAACTCTTAGTGCGGTGATGTCACAGCATTGCGACGTTGTCATGTTTATGACATCATAGCATTGTGACGTCAATACTTGATGATGAAAAACAATTGTGATGTCATGAACTTGACTGTAACAGGGCATTGTAAAAAATCTACTGCCAAACAATATCTCCTGTGGAACACAGTTTTGGATGATAAATAATCTATTAAAAATTCCGAGCACTCTGATACTAGTCATTCACCCTGCAGGCTCATACAGGGTTGTTGGTGATGGATCTATCAAATTTTAAAGATTTAATAATATTCACCATTTTGTTTGGCGTCTTGGATCTTCTTGATGTTTGCCAGTCGGGAAAGACTGTCATGGAGCATATATAACAGGGTGTCCAGGATGGCGCCAAGAAAATTCTGAAATCATGTTGTTGTAGTTCATGAAATAGAATAAACTTTAATTTTTTTCTATCGAAATTTTCAATATTTCAGCCATGAACGGCAAGTTGTGAAAGAGATTAAGAGGGAAGATCAATTTCTTCTGTGACTAGGGAATAGGTCCTTACAACTTTTTGAAAATTAATATATTTAATACAATATAATAAAAAACATAATATAATATAATAAATATTAGGGTGCAAAACAAGAAAAGATAAATCTGTATCATATCTCACCTGAAAAAGTTCTGTTCCACATTTCTCTATGATGGATTTGCGACAGTCTGCTCGTTTCCACAAATGTTCAATTAGCTTACCAATCTCTGACCTTAAAAACAAAATGCACACTCAGCATGATGACACTGACAACAGAGTCATCCTGCTCTCATCCTTGATCCCTGATCTCTAAGCCACAGGTCTCATATCGCTAGCTATCTAACCAGCCAATGAGAAGACTCGTATTCACAAACAGCGGCACAACCAAGACGGAAAAATCCATTGAGTTCAAGATAGCAGGTTCAAGCTCCTCGCATAACAACATGTCATTGGTTGAACTAACAGGTGAACAAAGCCATGAACATCAAGCCGTGCCAGCAGTACGAGGCATTTGGCCCAAAAGAGATCAGGGTATAATGAAGGAGTTGAGCAGATTCAAATATGCTGATTTAGCAGGATGTCCTGCACTATTAGAATCAGCATATTAGAATCCACAGAGCTCCTCTCAATATCTAGATCTTATTTAGGGCAAATGCCTTGTATCGCTGACAGCTGGTTCTTCATGGCTTTTGTTAGCATGTCAAGTTTTTAGCCAATAAAAAGTCTTTATGCAGGGAGCTTGAAGCCAATACCTCAAACTCATTGGATTTATCATCCTGGGTGTGTCCCTATAGCTCAATTTGAGCAGTTTCATTGGCTGGTCATATACAAGGTTTCTGACCTAAAAGATATCAGGGTAGTGGAATGAGCTTTGTGGATTCAAATACGCTGATTAAGCAGAATGCAAAAGTCTACAATGATTGAATCCTGTAGTACACAGAATAATCTGTATTGCAACGATGTCATATGCACTTTCTCTAAAAAATTACATTTTTAAGGAACCTACCTGAATTGAATGATTTTAACACCTTAAGTTTCAATATATCGTCATTTACTAATCAATATTGAAAAAGAGTTATTTCATCATTCATGAATTTAAAAAAAAAAGTTCCAAATAATTAATTATAAAGCTGCAATATAGAGTAAGACAGTTTGTCCCACTTGAGTCAGATGGAAAAGAGATTTTCAAAGCCTTAAAACATTTAGATAAGTAGCTTTTCCTGGATTAAATCTGGTCAAACTTGAATAACAAGTTATTATTTCAGAAATTAAGTACTGTGACTAATCAAATACTAACAAATTAACCTGGTAGTATCAACTTTCCTTCATAACTATCTAAGCACAAAGATATGAGAATATGTCTCCGGCATATTTTTGTGTAAGCAAAATGCCACAGTACTGCACAGAAAAAAAAATTCTTGAGGAGAGAAACTAATGAATGTAGAAATGGAAAAAAAAAGGAAAATGAATGATAGAAAACAACTGTTAAAAAGCCCCTAAAATGTAATACAGTATAAAATTATATATCTTTGATGCACTGTGCTCAAAACGCTAAAAACGTTTGTTCAACTGTTGTACTTCACCCCTGTGGTATTGTAGAACCCACCTGGCACTGTATTTGTCAAACTCATCTTTATCCACATCCAGCCCCTCCACAACATCCACGCTGATGAAGGTGTGGAGCAGGGCTGGACCCAGCTGGTTCTTGACCGACGGACAAGTCTCCACCATCACAGCCAGGTCAGACATCACGCCACTGCCCCAGCCTCTGAGCAAACACAGGTTAAGACACTAGATCATAACAACCTTTTAACAAGTGCAAATACAATTTAGTTATAAGAAATCCCTTGATATTCCTTCCTAAACCTGTGGTTGATCCTGGTTTATTTCCTTGTTTATTAGAAACATTGTTCCTGTATATTTGCAACTTAGAAATTTTGACAACTAGTTGAGTTTTAAGAGGCCTCACCGTTGGTTTGTGTTCCTGGAGGAGTTGACAAACTGCAGCAAACATGAGACCATTTTGCTGGCTGGGATCGGACCTGGCATCAGATCGGGTCTCTCCAACAGAGCCACACAGCAGTCCACAAACTCAGAGATCTGCATCATCATCATCATCGTCATCACCATTATCATCAACAACATCAACAAGATTGTGACCATTGACACAGCATTTCACAGTGATAATATCATCATCAAGATCAAGATAAACATCATCATCATGACAGCAGTCAACATTGCTATCATTTATTGCCATCACTGCCATCATTATCATATTCATAATCATCATTTCACAGCGATATCAAGGATTGTTCTAACCATATTTCTTTCATTAGAAAAGGATTGGTTACAAGTATTACATAAGATCACCCTCTCGCTAGTATGTATATTCAATATTAATTACATTCTTTATGAGTGATATCATCCATCATCATAGGGATATCACCACAAACAATGTCACTCTGAGAACAGTATGTCCACAAAACATACAGGAAATTGGTCTTACAAAGTTTGAATAACATTTGAGAAAAAAACTCTTAAAAAATGGTATACAACAGTTAGAATACCCATTGTGCCAGGGGTTTTATTTATTCCTCAACAATACATAATATGATACTTAGAAGATACCAGTCAACCAACCAACAGGCAAAGACTTACAGGCAGTCCCTGCAACACTCCTTTGTGGACGTAGACAGCGTGAGTTGCAACAAAGCGGAACCACACAGCCATGTCCTTCACACAGAACTCCGGTATCTGTGAAAATATCTTCCTTTCTGTCCTCGTCTTTTCTTCATTCTCCCCATCCTTGATATTAACAAAAGATATGATACATCAACATATTGGAGATCTTACAGTCTGAAAAAAGTACTGAATATGGAACTTCTACAGGAATTATCCAATACAGGATCTTATACATTAGTCATTAATCCTAATCCTTAACCTCTGACCTCTTGACTCACCTGCCCCGAGGGGTGGAGGAGGTTGAGGAGGAGTCTGGCCTGACTCAGATAGAAGATGGTGGTGTTCCTCACCAGCACCTCGTCACACAGACACGTGTCCCACATCAGCGTCAACAGCTGCAATATGATGTATTTACTTATTAGCCTGGGAAAGTGTTAAAAATGAATTAAATTTGACCAGGTGTAGTAAGTCATTTTCTATTTCAGCTTTATTTTTCACTGGCGAGAAAAAAAACAAAGCTTAACATTCTCTTGTTTATGTCTTTCAACTTGTCTTCGTACATTACAAATTTTGGCTAATTGATATTGCCCTATTTTGAAAAACTGATACGAAGTCTTCAAACCATTACTGACCCTGTTCTTTAAGGGTTATAATTACTCTTGACCTCTTCTTAATCAAACAAGCAATTGGCTTAAACAGCTTTTTCAAACATTGACATGAAAAATACAGTTCAAGAGCCTGTCGTACATACTATGTGTTGGTTGCGAAGCTGCTCTTCCTGTGGACTGCCCTTCAGAGCCTGAATCTTCATTATGAAGTCTCTGCAATAGCAATATAACATGTCGGTAAAACATATCATTTCCTGTGAGAGCTGGACTTAAAGTTTAGTTTTATTGTCCGGTATGAAATTGTCTGACTGTACAGGGCTGAAATATCATGTAAAATATCTGATGATTACTGGTACTGCAATTAACTCAACATCATCTGATAATGGACCAAGAGACATTGAGTGCATAGCAGTGTTACCATTATCTCTCCATACTCAAGTATTTATATAGAAATATGTAATCTTATCACGTGCAATCAAAGTAGTACAATCATAGATGGTTGTTCTAAACTGAGCATGTGAAATTTTCCTAGGCCTGTTGACAGGAATTACAACAGTTCTCTTACAAGACAGAAGTTACGAGATGCAGCATAACATTTGCTTCGATGAAAATAAGGATGGTATCTGTGATGTTTGTAAGAAATGTAATAAATGGCCTACCTCTGACCAAGGCTACTTGGAAAAAATTCGAACAAACCTGTAGAGGTTTCATATTCTTTGAAGAGGATCCTCCTTGGAGTACTATTGTATAAAAATCTGTATTTTTTGCTATATGACAGGTTGTGACTATTTTTTGAATAAAAAATATACAAAAAACCACTCAAAACGTGTTTTTGTACATTTCACCACCCTAACAGGGCCCCCTACCCTGGCGATAACCGTTCCGCCAGTGCCGGTAACTCTATTAGCAAACCACTTATCAATCTAGCATAGCCAGACAGAATAAGGGGAGGTGGGTGGCCATACCCCAAGGAGGATCCTCTTCAAAGAATCTGAAACCTCTACAGGTTTGTTCGATTCTTTTTCCGAAGGGATCCTCCTTGGGGTACTATTGCATAAAACAGACTCCCAAAGAAGAGTCCTTGGGAGTGGAATTCTGTCTTAACTAAGAGCTAACTAAGCTCTAAACTTATGTACTCACCAGAGACGTATTTGCCGAACCAACAGGACAGGCACATCGCTCACCCCTGGGGTACTGATGTCAGGGCTAAAAAAACCCCTGTGTTTCAAGCCAAAATCCCCTCCCCCCTCCCTTTTCTTTTGCAAAGGAATATAGGGAGACCTGAGGCAAAAAACTAATAATTATCCCAATCAGAGAGGTCACCCCACCAGTTGACTTCTGCTAGGGTCCGATATAACAGTGGGTTAGTGGGTTAATGTGTTATCCCGCTAAACCTAACATAACATCAGAAAAAACAGTGACACCTCGAAAGCTCAGTCAGCTAGAGGGTACACGACTCTGCCCACTGGAGAGAACTGACTGACCAAACCGAGCGCGCTCGCTAGAGTGCTTGTCAAGTTGGTAGTGCCTGATGAACGTGCTCGGCCGGCTCCAAATAGCGGCGGAGCAGATCTCTTCAATGGGCAGGGCCGCAGCATAAGCCTTAGAGGTTGCTACCGCCCTAACCGAATGAGCTTTCAAACCTTCTGGGGGTTGTAGCCCCTTATGAACATAGCCCAAATAAATCGCGGACACTATCCAGCGAGATATGGTCTGTTTAGATGCTGGTAGGCCGGTCTTATTGCCGCCATAACAGCAAAACAATTGCTTATCCTTACGGATCTCTTTAGTACGTTTGATGTACATTTTGAGGGTGCGACGCACATCAAGGATGTGGGGTTGCGTCGACCTCGCCCCTGACGCCGCCGCTTGTGTAAGCGCCGGCAGTTCAATCGGAGCTGTGATATTGAACGAATGATCGACCTTCGGTCGGTACGAGTCCAGCAGTCTAATGCTGACTCTGTCTTTGTGAAAGACAGTCAGCTCGGGATCGGCCGACATCGCATGGATATCGCCTACCCGCCTGCCAGACGTGACCGCCACCAAAAAGGCCGTCTTCCATGTCAGAAGTTGCATTGACAAAGCTTTCAGGTCCCGAAACGCCGGGCCTGACAACCAGTCTAGAACATAATTAAGTTCCCATGAAGGGCTGACTCGCTGCAAAGGCGGACGGATCCTGTCCACACCTGCTAAGAAACGCTGAACCAATGGATGGCTACCCAACAGGGCTCCATGCACAGGCACGTGGAAGGCCGAAATGGCCGTAGAGTAACCCCTCACCGTAGATGCGGCCAAGCCGTCATCCAGTCGGGATTGAAGGAACTCAAGGACTGGTACTAGACCCGCAGAAAAGGGATCGAGTAACCCTCTATTTCCACACCAGCGCGCATAACAGGCCCATCTATCCTCGTACTGAGTGTTCGTGGAATCCCTCCTCGAAGCCAGTATTGTGTCTGCAACTCGTGCAGGAATACCGCTCTCCTGGAGGCGACTCCTGACAGAGGCCAAACCACCCACTGAATTCTGGGATTCGGGTGTGGTGCTCCCTCCTGCGTGAGAAGGTCCGGCCTCCCCGACAATAGTACAGGAGGTCGAACGAGAAATCTGAGCAGTAAAGGAAACCAACTCTGCGCCCTCCACAGAGGTGCCATCAGCACCAAGAGGATGGGCTGTTGGCTGGCTACCTGCGAAAGAACCCTAGGGATCAAAGGTATCGGTGGGAACGCCCACAGCACCCTTCCCCCCCAGTCTATCGCGAAGGCATCGTGAGCCAGAGCTGCTAGATCTGGAATCCTGGAGCAGTACACAGGCGTCTGTTTGTTCACTGACGACGCAAACAGATCCACCTGGAACGACCCGTACAACTGGGAGATAGTGTCGAATATCCCCCGGTGGAGCATCCACTCGTGTGGAGCCAGCATGCGACGTGACAATGCATCGGCTCGGATATTGTCCACGCCCGGGAGATACACCGGTATCACCTGAATGCTGTACCGGTCGCACCAGAGTAGGAACTGCCGCGCCTCCTCCAGGAGCGTTGGTGACACTGTTCCTCCCTGCTTCAGGATGTACGACATGGCAGTCCATCTCTAGACGAACCACCTGACCCCGAAGGTACGGCAGGAATCGGCTGAAGACGTTCCTGACCGCCTGAAGTTCCAGAACATTTATGTGCCATCTGGACTCGTCCAGAGACCACAGGCCCGAAGCTGAGTGGTCTCCCAGGACTCCCCCCCAGCCCGAGAGGGATGCGTCCATCCGCACTGTGACTGTCACGCGAGGCGTTGCCAAGGGAAGACCTCTGGCCAAATTGTCCTCAGACTGCCACCATTCCAGATGAGTGGGAAGCCACTCCGGAAT
Organism: Phorcus lineatus; assembly: GCA_921293015.1. Classification (NCBI taxonomy): domain Eukaryota; kingdom Metazoa; phylum Mollusca; class Gastropoda; order Trochida; family Trochidae; genus Phorcus; species Phorcus lineatus. The sequence goes on from OV121091.1 coordinate 28,757,056, forward strand.
AGTCACCGACTTCTCTAGGCTCTCGGCATGTGACCACAGCCCTGCTAAGGCCTGCTGTATCGGTCGCATCCTCAACCGAGCCCTCCAGACCACGTCGACCGTAGCTGCAATGTGCCCCAGCAACCTTAGCCACATACGGGCCGGGTGCGTTGGGGTTTGGAGAAAGAGTGTCGCGTTCTGGAATACTCTGGCCACACGGTCCAGTGCCAGGGAAACAATCCCTGCCTCCGTGTTCAACCTGGCCCCCAAGAATACCAGATCCTGCACTGCTGTGAGGTCTGATTTCTTGAGGTTGATTATCCAACCCAGCCTTTCCAAAATCTCGCAAATGGCCTGGGTAGCTTCCTGATTCCCCCGACAACTCAAGGCCCTGATCAACCAGTCGTCCAGGTACGGGTGACAGCACAGTCCTGCCCTGTGACCTGGCGACCTGTGCCGGAATCAGCATCAGTTTGGTGAACACCCTTGGCGCCGTAGCGATGCCGAAGGGGAGCACACGAAACTGGTAACAAACCCCGTCGAAAGCAAACCTGAGGTACTGCTTGAGCTGGGGGTGCATGGGCACGTAGAGGTACGCATCTTTGAGGTCGATTGACGAAAGCCAAACCCCGCCTCTACAGATGCTATGACAGATCTCATTGTTTCCATCTTGAACGAGGGTACATCCAACATCTTGTTGAGATACTTCAAGTTCAGTATGGGCCGGAAGCCCCCGTCCTTCTTGGTCACCAGGAAGTATGTCGAGTAATACCCGCTTTCTTCCTGGCCCTCCGGAACGATCTCTACGGCCGCTTTGTCGAGCAGAGCTGCGACTTCGGCGCGAAGGACTTCCGCCTTCTCCGGGGAGGATGGCACCGGGGTGCACCTCACTCCGGTAAAAGAAGGTGGCCCAATCTTCAAGCGAGGCAAATGTCCTTCCCTGACCGTGGACAGGACCCAGGGATTGGACGTGGCCCCTTCCCATTCCGAGAGGAACCGGGACAGCCTGCCTCCTACTGGAACCTGCGGGAGAAGACAATAGACGTTCGACTCTGGCGGCACTCCGGCCCCCTGTCGAGACGTCAGAAAGATAGGAACATGGGGGATTAGGTGCCCTGGTTGGGGCCCCTGTTCCCCCGAAAAGGCTGCTGCTAACCCTTGGCCTGCTGCTTGCCTTTAGCCTTGCCCTTCTTGCCTTTCCCCTTCCCCTGGTACTGACCCCCACCACCTCCGCCAAGCTGCAGTTGCCACTTGGGATAGGCCTTGGCAGGCGGTCCAGTGTGGAGGTCAGCCAGGGGGGAGGACTTCCGCTTCCCAGCGGTGCCTAGGCCGCCTTTGATGCCCTTGACCCGTGCAAGCTGGTCTGCAGTGTCCTTAATGACTGTCGCAGCCCCCGGAACAAGGTAGAACCAAGCTCATACGGGAGTGCGAGCAGCACATTCTGTGTGGACTGCGGCAACTCCGAGTGGTGAAGCCACAGCCGGCGCAGCCCCATCACTGCGCACATCACCTGACTGGCCGCACTCCTGATGGAGTCTCCAGACAGGTGACTACCAACCTCCGTCAATTGCCTCTGGAGCATAGCTGGAAAGCTACGCTCCTTCCCTTCGTCCAGTGACTTTGCCTGGAGCGAAGCCAGGTAAGCCCCATGCACAGCAAATCGCAACTGCTGGCAGCCGTTCCTATAGCTCTCTTCAAAAGAGCGGAACAGCTGCTTAAGCAGCGACTCGTTAGCCTTGAAGGGTGGCACGCGCCTGCCTCGGGCTCCCAAGGAGTCCAGGTTGACAGAGGCCAACACATCCGGGTCTGGCGACGGGACCTCAAACAGACCCACCTCCCCCAACGGATACCTCTTATTGAGCCCCGGTAGATCGAAGCGAGCACGGGTACCCGAAAGGAGAGGGGATATGAAATCGGCCGTCACCGAATCGAGCGAATATCCCCACCCGACTCCAACACCCTTCTCAGGAAGGCAGCATCCAGAGATCGCCGACGCCTTGTACGACTGGAAAACCCCGAGCAGGTGCTGCACTCGTCGTGACCGTCCTCCACCAGGCAGGTGAGGCATAATTCGTGTGCGTCAGCTTGGGGGATATTCCCCCCGCAGTTAAATCACCGCTTGAATGACTGCAAGAATCATACAAGGTATTTTAAGCATGCAAGTAGACTAATATGTACCTATGTGTATACATATGTGATGCGCCTACACTAAATAAGAAGCCGCGACATTTTGTATAAAAATGCTAAAGGCATCTTAAAAGCAAGCCCATACCACATTCCCTGCAATAAAAAGAGCATGAAAAACAATGGCTTGCCCGTCAGACAACGAAAGTTTTGGCCAAGTTAAAAAACAAGACACAAACGATCGTCCCAACGTAATAAGATGCATTTAATTAAAAATAACATCAAGTGCCAAACAACATACAAATTCCAAACAAAAGATTGGGCATTTCCCTCTAGTCGGGAAAAAATCTTCCAAGAATTCGCCATGTTTGTCCATTTTCCAACCCATACCGCGAGCACATGGCCACGACAGGTTTGAAAAAATCCTAAGTCACAATGCGAGAATGCGAAAATGCGAACCTATTCTATTATCTAGATAGAATAAAAGTTACCACACATACAGTCTCTTTGTCCATGTTCAGTTTTCTTGCGTACTTTACGTAGAACTAGCAAATCTCTCAGTCAGGCCCTGTTAGGGTGGTGAAATGTACAAAAACACGTTTTGAGTGGTTTTTTGTATATTTTTTATTAAAAAAATAGTCACAACCTGTCATATAGCAAAAAATACAGATTTTTATGCAGTAGAACCCCAAGGAGGATCCCTTCTGAAAAAAAATACCAGTGAAGTGTTGGGAAGAGGATGTTAACTTAAATATAAAATTGCCTTTAAATTTATGAACTTTATTATCGAACATAAGTGTCCCACCTCTGCATGCGGTTGTAGTGGACGACAGTCGGTATGACCCCGACACTAAGGGCGCGCTGACAAAGGTGGAAACACTCCGTGATGAAGTTGTGCTTGGACTGGAGCTCTCCTGGGAGTGGGCCGAGACTCTCCTCTTGAGATTTGTCATTCACTGGAATACATGAGTAATGTAAATAAACAGGATCACATTCAGAGTTGAAAATCAAGATCAAGTGTGAAATAAACTTTACCAAAAGCAAAACCATTTACCTTTGCATTTTTACCTTTTTTCTGTAACGACTAGCTTTTTGTCATTCCAGCTAGCCATATGTATGGCCATAATGTTTCTATAGCAAATGTTATATGCTTTCTACCAGAAGGATGTATATCTTACTAGACTAGCATTTTTTTACTTTCAAGTAAGTCGACTCCTAATTGTTTTAATTATAAGGCAAGTGAACACCATCACCTCAAATGATAATACAGTTCTTGGTAATTGTGGTGACCACCTACACTTGCAATGATTATGTACCATCTGAGGAAGTTTGCACCACAACAATGCCTACCTATCTGTCCCCCAGCCAAGCAGGTCTCGAAGTGGTAGTTGAGGCGACATGCCTCTGAGGTTGAATACAGTAGGTCAATTTTAGCCAGCTTGTCAACATCAGTGTGGATTGGTAGGAAAAACTCCAGGAGCATCCCACAGAAGTTCAACATGTATGCTGAAGTGGATACATTTATCTTAAATTCATGTCACAAATATTGAACAAACCATTTATCACTAACTAAACAGAATTGTCAACCCCAAGTTGGAAATTGACAACACAAGTGAACACTAATTGAAGGTTGATTTATTGTAAAAGAAGGTTGATTTATTGCAAAAGTTAATTAAACTCGCTGTAAAGAAGGTGAAACATATTTGGTGGACAGTCACTACAACTACGTATGTTACTAAGATTAATATTGATTAGAACAATAAGGTCCACAACGACCGACTGACCATCATGCACTCTGATATCTTGTAACCCTTTATCAAACTGATTTGACAAGTAAATTTTACAAATGTAGGGTTATACATAGTTAATCAATTTTGTTTAAAATCATAATGCTATCAATGAAAACATCTTCAAATACACATTATTTAAATCCTTTCATTTCCTGTATAGGTCTACCAATATCTATCCACATAACCTTAAACTTTTGGAGCGTCATTTGTTTTATTTATCATTTGTTACTATTTTTACTAAGCATCAACAACATTTTTCAAAATATGAATTAAGTCCATGTTTTCTAATATCTACAGCATGTCAACTTGTTGAATGACATAAAGTAAACACAGGCAGTATGAATCACTCTTAAAGATCCATTTTCATCTTTGCATAATTTTCTAAGTAATTTTAACGTATTCATTGCAAAATTAGAAAACGTTTGATTCAAACAAAACGACAATCGGACCAAAATTCATTAAAATAATTACAATTAAACGAAAAGGCATTCCCGAATCGACTTGGTACTATAAATAGAAGGGGCGTATTACTTGCAAGATCGCGCAAAGGATTGTGGGACGTAAACAGAGGATGTAAACAAAGATGGCCGAATCAAGACGTTCGCGGAGACCGAGTCGAAAACTCTTAGAAAGTTTGGAGGTACGGAAACGTTCTCATGTATTGGAACAGCATTTAGTTCGATAGAATATACGTTTATCTGCTCGATTAAATAATAAATAAATATCAATCATCGTGAACGGAAGCCATAACAATAAGATCGCGATAAACAGGAAGTATGGTAAATCCTACACATAAAACTGTGACGTCACGGATTGTGGGTTCGTTTATGGCTACGGCAAGTTTTGGAGGGTGGTATACTTTGAAATTAAAATTAAATACTTTCTCGTTGATTATAAATTCTTTTTATGGTCTCAAAAAATTGTTGAAAGATTTTTCTACAGAACTGTAAAGTTGGATGTGCGATATATGAAAACGGAGTTATTACGAATGCAAAGTTGAAAATGGAAAAGGCATAACCGCTCCAGTCTCAATCACTGACTAATTTGTCAAAATCTGCGGTTCTAGTTCAACAACCTGATAAAGGAATGAAAGGGTTGAGGTAATTTGGTTTTTAAAACCGCTTTTAAGAGTATTTTATTTATATCATGGCTGCAAGTATTATAGTAATATTGCAGGGAGAAAGCCGGCAACACCACTGTGGCTATGCATTGCGGTGAAACCTGTGAGCATTGGCTGGAACTAGCGAACCATGAGTTGAGCAGTTCTGTGCTGAATTTTAGTGAAGCATTGCACCAAAATCTTGCTACGTGTAGAACAGTTCTCTACTGCTAACAAAGTTGCCAAGCCCCTAGTGGAAAACGTCCTGATCAATGATCAGCATTTATTTCTGATTAGACTATCAAAAATAGAAACAGTGTGCTAAGTGATGAAACAGAAAAGGTGATGAAATGAGGGCAGTCTTCAATAAGCCTGATTGAGAGTTATGCCCAACGAGGAAAGTTTAGGATTTCAGAAAGGAAAGCAACAAGGAAGTGACTCACCGTCACTACAACAAGCCTGGACCTGATTGTCGTTTTGCAGCAGGGCGGACGTCCTCAACTCATTCAGACCAATCACACTGGCTATCCAAGTCAACCCCTGTTCTCGGGATATCTTTGATGTGACCACCTTCCTCAGAGCTGAGTAGACGATGTTCTGACATCTGTGGAGTCCCTCTTGGATAGAACCCTAAGGTTGGGTCAAAATGTTCAAGGTTTATCAATGATGTATTCTTTGACAGACTCTAACATTTGTGTATTTTTAACAGTTTATATCGTTATGCACCTAAATTCAAGTAATCATGCACATCTTTATCTTTAATCTTTATAGGAAGTTTATAAGAAATAAGCTCAATGTCTCTTTGATTACTCATTACTCCCTGTACTGAATTATATATATATATATATATATATATATATATAATTAGAGGTGTAACGATTCATCGGTAGTATAGATGTTTGCATCGTCTACTATGCGATACATGTGCATCGATACAAAACATTGTTTAGACAATATATCAGGATATTTATATCATGAGGGTCCACAATACATCGATGTATCGCCATAAGAGACAATATATCCCGATACTGTTAACATAATTTGTTTCAAACAAATAACTATAAAAGCTAAAAAGGTTTTTCGTCTATTTCAGAGATAACAGTGATTAGAATAAAAACAGAAAGAGAAATTATATGATATATGTAATTTCACAGTCACTCTAATTTTGTGATTTCCCTTCATGTAATATCTATGACAATTTGGTATCTAAGAAATAACATAACTATTCTATGTCCTATCTATAGTTCTTTCATAAACTGTAGAGAATCGGGATACGTATTGTATCGCAACCACTGTATCGTGATGATAATCGTCTCGCAGGTTCCTTGGCAATAATTCCATGATATATCGTCTCGCCTAATAAAACTAGAATCGGGATATATCGTCTTGCCACTATACCAGGATACACAGGTCTAATATATATATATATATATATATATATATATATATATATATATATATATATATATATATATATACATATATATAAAAGAAACCTATGTGAGTAATTTAGTACAGGGAGTAATGAGTAATCAAAGAGACATTGAGCTTATTTCTTAAAAAAGATTAGGGCTGTGAATAATTACTGTAATAAAGGAAATACATAGATATGAATTAGATATGACTTGTTCTGAGGTAAAGTTGCAGGTTGAAGATGCATGAAATGCAAACCATTATTGCCCAATTCCAATTTGTGATGTAACAGGACGGGTTTATAACTAACAACGGTCCAAAGAATTAAACGGTACCTCGACCCTCCTGACGTCATCCTCCCCGACACGAGGGAATCCCCGGATAGACGTGAAAGGGGAGACGCTGTTCCCAGTGAGAACTATCTGTTTCTTCTGCAAGAACTTGGTGGGCACCGTGGACACCGAAAGCAGTGGACCGAACAGAGACTCCTTCTCATAGTAGTTCCCCTTGAGACGTGAACATAAATACATGAATATCATCAATAATAAATCATACATAGAAGGAAATAACACATCTAACAGGGTTTGAGAAAAGAGGTTCAAATATGGTTAAGACCTTCGGTTCAAAGGCTATGAAATAGAAACATTAATATTACTGCACGAAACAGTTGCAGAGAGAAATATTGGGAAAAGTTAATGAAAGAAATCCCTATGAACAATCTCTACTGCATCAGATTGCATACCACTATGACAGATAGAACTTACTGAAGTTTCATCGTCCAAACAGACTTTTTTTATTTTACCTTAAGCAAAAAATCGAAATAAAAGTATAGTCTTTCTCAGCTTTCGAAACAAGCCTCAAAACAACAAATGTAGGCATGATAAATGAAACTAAACTTGAAGTTTAACATCTCTTGTTTTTTCATCCCAGCTTACAAAACAATAGGTAACCTGATAATGCTCAAAAACACTTTTCCATGCCTGGTTTGAATCTTGAATCCTTTCAAAAAGCAACCTTTACTAAGGTTAACCTTAACTCCTATCCAATTTTACACTAAGGTTATCTTAGGCAGGCCCTTACTGGCAGAGATTTAGGAGGAATATAAGAATACAAGTTTCTTCTTACAAGTGACTTGGAAGCCTCTCTCACTTCCTTCTGTAGTGCGACCGCCATGACAGCTCCTGCCACTGCCTGTTGAGAAGAACACTAAGAAATAATTTTCCATCCAAAAACTTTTGCCTGAGTGAGATACCATGTAGCATTTCTTGAGAAGAACTTATCAAGATGTCTTTCCCTCTGGCTGGTATAGACATAAAATAAAATATATATAACTTAAGTAGGTCTCATCTAATGCATGAAATTTTTTAAGGACTTGGATAAACTGTCATGAATGTCTATACAGTCATAATTATGACCACTGGTCACTTAACATTACAATCACTGGTCAGTTTACATCAATCATTTCTTCTCCAACATCACACAACTTTCAAAATTTCAATATTGATGAAAAGAAAATAATTTATGTTCAATATTGATGAAAAGAAAATAATTTATGTTCAATATTGATGAAAAGAAAATAATTTATGTTCAATATTGATTAAAAGAAAATAATTTATGTTCAATATTGATGACAAGAAAATAATCTATGTTCAATATTGATGAAAAGAAAATAATTTATGTTCGATATTGATGAAAAGAAAATAATTTATGTTCAATATTGATGAAAAGAAAATAATTTATGTTCAATATTGATGTTCAATATTGATGAAAAGAAAATAATTTATGTTCAATATTGATGACAAGAAAATAATTTATGTTCAATATTGATGAAAAGAAAATAATTTATGTTCAATATTGATGACAAGAAAATAATTTATGTTCACTATTGATGAAAAGAAAATAATTTATGTTCAATATTGATGAAAAGAAAATAATTTATGTTCAATATTGATGAAAAGAAAATAATTTATGTTCAATATTGATGACAAGAAAATAATTTATGTTCACTATTGATGAAAAGAAAATAATTTATGTTCAATATTGATGAAAAGAAAATAATTTATGTTCAATATTGATGAAAAGAAAATAATTTATGTTCAATATTGATGAAAAGAAAATAATTTATGTTCAATATTGATGAAAACAAAATATGTTCATGTTGTTGGTTAACGTTAAATATCATCAAAATACAAGTGTGCAGGGTACTCATGTTTAATATCCTTAATTCATATTTCTGTTAAAACATACATTATCCAGAAGAATTTCGAGTGACCTCAAAGTCCTTCCCTCTGCCAGAATCACCTCGTCCATCCTAAAAAAAGAAAAGAGTAGGATGAAAAAATTATTGAAGTTTTAGATTTAAATAAACTGCAAATGAGTCAACCAAAGTCAATTGTTAATTTTTCATTATCAATGATAAGATATCAAAATATATACATACAAAATACAAATGTGGATGATGAATATTAACATAGTGTACGTGTTTATTCTCTCCAGCTAATGTATGCTCTTATACAATATCATGTTTGTGCCAAACAAAGAGGTTTCAATTTTCAAACTAGACTTCATTCCTGATGAAGTCAACATAATGTTGCCAATATGATGAATCTGATTAGATGGTTATTCATAGAGACACATTAAATATAAAAATGATGTATCTTACCATATCACCAAAACGGTATAAGAATCCATACCGAAACGTCGAGTACAATAAAGAAGTTGATTATCTATAAAATTCCTTGTTGTCCTCAAAAAGGTATATGTCTCTAATAATTTGACCACATAAATTTTTCGGAGGCCACATAGTCAAATCACCTCAATTAATTCGACCTTGTGCCAAAAGTTCGTTTTTGACATTAAGAAAGACACTGTTTATGAACGTTTCATAATAATTTGTAAAAACTATATAAATCATTTTGGTAATGTAAAAGTGAAAAACAGTTCTTTCATGGGATTCTTCTGCAAATATTTGGAAAAATAGGGGGCAATTCATAGTGAAATTACGGTATCTATTTTTTATTTACCAAATTGGGAAAAGATTACAAAATCTATAAAAGGTTTGATAAAGCGGGATATTAACCTTTTTACATTAGATAATTGCTGACCAGCTGCCTGTAGAAGAAGTGTCAAGAAGGTGACAGCAGAGTTATCCTCCTCTTCCTTATCTGAATGACCTTCACATTGTAACAACTTTGTGAGAAGAGTGGGTGAAACAGAAACACCATCCTCAGCCCAACCAGCTACACGCCATAAGAAAGTCACCGACTCTGACTGAAACATAAATTAAATTTAAACAGAATCCTTTTGCTACTACAAATTAAGCAAGGGAACTCCCTAACTGAAATGAAAGTAAATATACCCAGACATACCTATCATGACAACGATCACTTCTTGAAGTTTGAATTATCAGTGCATGAAAAAAGGCCCCTCTGTAGCCCAGATATTGGTTACTTTCAGAAACTTTTTTTTACATTTTTTCAATGTTACCATTATATTTGAAAAATAATACTTTTGTTCTGCTTTTCAAACTTATTTCGAACATTACATGCATAGATTTTGTTGTTCCCGTGTTATTCCATGAGACAATCACTTTAATTGAATTCTTCTCAACCATCAATGTAACATACCGTATATATAATCAAACTTCAAAATGTATTGCACACCAGAATAAAATCAAGGGTAACCATCCTTATATCTATAACCAAGACAGAGTAACTGTACTCACTGCAATGTGTTTCGTATCATAGTCAGACCAGAGGTCCCCATCATCAGACTTATTACATTCTGCAACATATAAATTACAACAACAAATTCAATCAAATCAGCTATAATTTGACCGTATGTTTGGATAAGTACTGTTTCTAGTTGTCGGTTCTGTAAAGGTTGAAATAGATGTCTGACTGCCAGCCAAACATTTTGGCACAACACAGCGAGGTTAAAGACGTTCCGAACGTTTGTCAGTGCGCATCTTTTCGCGCATCCGCAAAAGTGCCGCTAACAGTTTGTGAAACCTAAAGTTGCGTAAACATTGTAGAAAAAATGTCACTGACGCGTTGTCGATGTTCGGAAAATAAGGAAATTTTTACTGTGGCCTGCTTAGTTGTCTATTATATGATCCATGTACATATAAGTCATAGATTTTAAGAATCATATGCATTGGTCATAATCGGCAGAGATGTTTTGACACAAATGTTCACTGAACGTGAATTCGCAATCCGTTGTTTCATAGGTTATAATTAGATTGCGGTTTTCAAAAATGTACTCCAATTATTATTTTTGAAACAGAGAAAATGTTACTGAAAACATTTGTGTCTTTACATTCTGCATAAAACCGATTGTAGATGAACTAATACAAGTTATCCGTTGCAGTCACTTTGTTGAACAGTGTTGCAGTGACGTCATTGACACACAATGTGCGGAAAATACACTGTGCACGGAATAGTCCTCGTCATTTTTCACATAAATGACTATTAACGGAACTTTTATGCTTTGAAAGATACTCATCAATCTTGAAAATGATGTAACTTGTTGAATAATTAGAACGGAATATTTAATTACCCTCATTAGGCCGTATAAGCAGCAGAGGTTTCGGTACGTAAATTCTCATTTCGAATAGCTTTTTTGCTGGAACATAACAAATGTAGATAAACCGTTGCATTGTCATCTCAAACAATAAATAGAAATTCATAATAAAGAATCGAAGCAAATCTTTTTCGGAAAAGTTCTTGATAGATTTTTAAATGAAAAGGCAAAACGGACATTGAGACAAAATGAGTATTTGAAAAATCGGGAATGTATCGCGGAATTTTTACATTTCAGTTTGGCTGCATTTATTTTGCAAATTTATTATATGAGCGGTAATTTTCAATCATGTACACATTTACAATTATGGGAAAACATTTATAAACATATCATTCACTGTAACATTTACCAATCAAGTGAAATTAATTACCGTGGTAAAAATATATTTGACCAAAGTCAAAAGTCAAAAAGAAATTGAAAATATGTCCGTGGTCTGCTTGGTTCATGAAGTAAATCATATGATTTTATACTTTCATCCTGGAGATAACAAAGTTATTTGTTATCAACTCAAGACTATGACTTAAATATGAACGTAAGCACCAAATGCTTCCCGAACCGGGCCGACTTGATTGTGGTCTACTCCTCATCGTATTAGCTTCGCCAAATTGCGGCGCTTGGATGCGGTGTTCTTTATCGCGCAATAAATAGATCTTTGAGAGGAAGTTTTGAGGTTAAATCTAATGTTTTGTGATAGGATTTTTGCGTGCCTTCAATCCACCTAATTATCCCACTATCTGACACATTCATCTAGCCCCAGTAAACTCAAATCATTCACAATTAGAAAACATTTGTCATATTTAAAAGGTGTGTTTAAAAAAACTGCTTGTGGATACTAATACCAAGGACGTGTATACAAATCCTTGCTAATACTTTGTTAACAGGTGGATTTAACCAAGAGGCCATAAATGTCTTTTGACACTTCAAATATTTCATAACACTGACCTCAGAATTTCAGGAAATACTTTGAAAGCAAACGGGAAAAACTGTGTACATCAAACCATTATCATGAATTATCATTCAAGGGAAATAAAGAGTTACCTCCCCTTATGAGTTTTTTTCATAAGTAATTTTAACTTCAGCTTCAATTATCTCGGAAATTAGGCCCGTGACATATCTTTTTTCTTTCAAATTATTTCTTTGCAATATATTTTCTTCTATCTAAAACATATTTGAACTATTTTTCATTTATTTTTATTACTGAACGCGTCTTATGAAGTTTTTTTTGTAGCGATCATCATTGAACTTGTATCTTAATATTTGCAAATAAGTTACAAAACTCAAGAAAGGAAATACAAGAATAAATTGTTTTATTACATTATCATCTCATTTATTGGAAATAAGTAAACTGAACTCTAAATGTTTTTATTTTTTTTGTTTTCAAGATAAAATTAGCAAAATTGATCTTTCCCAATTTTTAAAAATAAACCCGTCAAAATCATCATTTGTCTGGAAAAAAAAGGTCCGTGACATGCACTTTTTATTTTTGAATATCAAAGAATACTTATTCAGCTTTCACCTTGCAAATTTACAGCAATTTTTCATTTATTTTGTTAATTGGTACGAATGTCTTTAAGTGAGTGATTGATGGATCCATTTAAATTTCTGCCTGACCCCCAGCCAATTACTGGTTAATTAAAGAATGTGCTTGACCGAGAAGAGGTCAGCATGTCTGTCTTGATTGTGTAATTTTAGATCAACAAAGTTTCTACATATTGCAGGGCATGTCAAATTTCAGGAGGGCTGGTTGATTTTCCAAATTGCAATCCCTGCTTGCCAGCATGGTCAAAAACCCTTTGTGAGTGAGATATTGTTTAACGCAACTTGGGCAATATTCAAGCTTTAGGCGGCGTGACTTATTTCAAAAACTGGATGGATCCTGGGAAAAGATATGCCTAGCATTAGGAAGATGCATTCAGTTGAACTCACCTTGCATCAAGTTAGTCCTGATAACACTGACACAGTAATCTTTGAGCCAGTCAGCAGTACACTGCACCAGACCAATTTGGTAAGATCCTTCAAACTCCTCACACAGACTGTAGCAGCAGACTGCATACTTGATGCGACTGATCTGACGGGGGATGATGTGGTTCAAGAGACGTGCCATACAGATGGGGACATCACTCTCAGTCTCCGGGACATCTCTTGTGTGGAGTGTCATATTGCCCAGTGTGTACCTTGTCTTGCTGCTGTCGCTGACACTCTGAAGGATGAGGATATTTATTCAATTTATCTCATTATCGAAACATTATGAAGACTCAAAATCTTTTTCGACAAACCTACCTGAACATAACTCTTGGTTCATTACCTAGCCTGGAGACTACATTACATTTGCTTAACTTTGGAAGCTATATGTTACATTGTCATTACTCAATAGTTGATAATTGTTCCCTGCTTTCCTATTCAGTCTCCCTTTAAGTGTGCAGTGTCATACTCCCAGTGTGTACCAAATCTTGCTACTAATTACAGTCTAGGGACATCTTGTTATCAGTATCTTTATAGCTATTCAATGACTTAAATATATATATAAACAGCAATTTCAATATTGACATGATATAATTTCAAGATGTTTACATTTCAAACTTGTTTCATATACAATTGTTAATCCCTAAAACCTCTATTGTCTTGGTACTATGCTCAGTCTTTACAATACATCCGAGTACATAAAGCATTTCAGAATTTTATAAACCCATCCTCGCATCTACTTTCTGGTTTGACCTAGGAACAGGTTTGACTGATTCACCTTATTATCCACCTGATTGATTCACCTTAGTAACTTGCAGATGAAAACTATCCAAAAATAAATAGCATTATTCGCAACCTTTGTAACCTACAACTCTTTGTTCCATTAGGATTTGTCCTTTAACTAGACCATAAGAAATGCTCACAGATCACCCTCCTCTATATAAATGTTCTTCTACCAAGAGACGGTCCCCTCATAATGCAGGATTGGGGAATAAAAATATGAAATGTTTATCATGACATTTGGTGGTTCATAGATGAAAGAAGAGACTACTATTCAGTTTTCAATTTATGAAGAATTCTAACTGACAGGAAAACGTTTTGCCTTGAGTCTTTTTTTGCATACTCATAAGACTTTGGAGACATCTTTTATCCCACACAAAAAGGCCCTCCTGCAGTTCAGTATGCAGTGTAACAAAGTAACTCACCAAAGTACAATCCAGGACTTGAGAAAGAAATTGAATGATGATGTCTTTATCACTGGTTGGTTCTTGGGTCTGCTGCCTCTTGTCCAACTTTTCTTTATTCGACACTGGCTGTGTTGGCTTTGAACTTCCATCAAAATTTAACAGTTGTTCTTTTTTTAAAGGTTCATTGTGATTCCAATGGTCTTGCTTCACTGACTCGACTTCAGAAAATGTTGGATCTTCAGTCTCAGAAATTTTCTTTTCTAATAATGTTTTTCTTTCCTCTGCCAATTCATTATCCTTTTTCTTTTTGTTGTCAGCCAAAGCCAGTGATTCATCTGCTATTTTCTCTCTTCTTACAGACTCTGCTAGCACTTTTGTATCCTTGACTGTTGGTTGTATTTCCAGTACAGAGTTATCCTCCCTTTGATCGACTTGCCCTGAAGGTTGAGGCTCTCGGTGTGCTTTTCCTCTTGCTGCTGCTACTGTCTTCTCATGTTTTGCCTGATTTTGATTGGATAATTTTGCTAAAAATTCCTCTTTGCGCTGCTGCATTTGTCCTGCAAAAGAAATGGTTAATTTAACAATAAACATGCTCCAAAGCAAACACAAACATCAAAAGCTTGCAAGTTATAAATTATGTTTAAAGGAAATCAATAGAAATTGAGGATAGATTTTAGAACAGTTTTAAAAGTCAATATTTTCAAGGTATAGAAGTTGATCTTTGCTGGATTAATTCTCATAACAAAATAACACTATTCAACCTAAAGTATCAGTATGCATACTTCAGATCTGTTCAGTCAAGGGTTTACAAAAACTTATTTCAACCACTATTCCTGCGAACAGAGTTTGAGTATTGAGTGTTTAACTACATAAAGAGCACTCCCTCTTAACCAACATCCCTTTCATCCAAATTTCCCTGCAAACCAACACATCTATTTGAACCCAAATGTATTCTAAATACACAACTCCCTCTAATTTGACATCTTTCTAATCTGACATTTTAATCCAGTCGTTGTCTGTTTAGAGGGAGGATACTGTTTAAAAATTTATAACTTTTCATATGTGTTCTAAATCAACTGTTTGTGGTTCGTACTCTCTGTGTGAGGTGAGACTGTGTATGATGTCCGCGGTCTGTTGACCGCCAGTAGAGCCACCACAGTGACCACACCTCCGATAATGAACGCAACCAGAACATAATGGGTCTCTTCCTCGTTGCTTGAACCATCTTCCGTCTGCATAGAAAACAGGATCTTTGTTATTTATAATCATCACATTAGTGAAAATCAATCCTAGTTGTTAATTTACAGTAATTTGCAACTTTTTCTTAACAAAATTTTCATGATGTCACTTTTTGGCTGGCTACTTTTCTACTTATTTCACACTGTTAATACCAAATGGAATATGTACATATATATACATACAATTTTCATGATATTAAACTAATATTCAACACATGTTAAAAGATTTTCTGAGGAAACTCAATCACAGATATTAACCAACATGTCATAGAATAGCCAGTTGGCTAAATGTAATTCAAAGGCTGTATATAAGCAAGTAATGTCTTTATCATATATTGTCATTTTACTTCTTTATAAAATAATTTTCATGTTATTTTGAATGGGAAACTTAATTCTGCTGGTTATCCATTGTGAGACTCAAATGGAAAATCAAAGCAAAGTATGTGTTTGTATAGCAAGCTGACAAGAAAGAGACAGCTTCTTGAAGATTTAAGTGGCACCACCTTTTTGGTGTCAGTCTGCTCCTGAGCTTTGCCTTTCATCTTCTCCAGCTTGTGTTTTATGATGTTCTGTATCTCCACCTGTCCCAGCTCTAGCTCTCCTTTACTTAGCTGACCATCATCGTCGATGTCGTACTTCCTCAAAACTTCTTGTACCTCCTCCTGCCAAACAGTTATAATTATAATGATAATAATTGATAGCTATTAAATAGCACCAAACTTTCACTTTGTGAATTAAAAGCACTACATGCTCCATAACCTTGGTCTAACCAAGGACCTACATACTCTTATGTATTGTAAAGACTGAGTATTCCAATTATTCTGACTACCAAGGACCTATAATAAAAGACCTTGGTCTAACCAAACCTGACATTTTTGTTGCTAGAAGGTGACCACCAACACACTGATGTACCAAGTATCCATGTCCTACTGAGTGATCAAAGGGTTAGGCACATATTGAACTCTCTTGCCCAAGTAGACACCACAAGTTTCTAAATTCTTGACTCAGTGTGGGGAAGGGAATCATATCATATCCAGTATCCGCCCAAGTACCAGCTCAATAGCTTTAGCTTGAGGGTTGGCATTAGATGTGATGGGAAAACACCCATATCATGGTACTGCTCTCGTTTATCATAATGTAAGGTACTTGGTGTACCTTGAAGTTTGAAATGCATTTTTGCCCAAGACAACAGGCTGCTACGGGTTATTTGGGCTTGATGACAGGTTGAAACAGATTTCAACCGACCTCATATAAGAATCTCGGTTTCTGATTGGTCAATCGAACCCTGAATAGTAACTGGTATCACCCTCTTCAATGGAGTGATAAATGTTTATGTAACCCCCGCCATGAAAAGCCTGCTAGAAAAAATGGCTTGCAGAGTTGGTTGTAGAAATACTTTATGTATGGAACACAATGAGGCCATAGTTGATCAAATGATATGTTCCCTTTGTTCAAAATATATCATAATAATGATATTGCAAAAAAAAGTCTATCGTCAAAGACTTACTGTGCGCAATCAATATGGTGTAGTGGCAATTTTGAACATTTTTGTCTCTGACAATATGATGACAGCAACTCACAATGTTATGATTCACTCATAGTTGTTCTTGCTTCATTTAATTATGCAACAACTGTTTTGCTTATTGAGGAAAATTGTTTGGAAAGACCATAGACATTATAGGTATTGATGTGACTGATGATTCATGTCACCAAAACAACAATTACATCTTGTGACATCCTTGACCTTAAAGCCCTGACTACTGGCATGATCTCTGTCCGTAAACAACTTGTTTGTGCCCTAACCAAGTTTCTTTTTTAAAATGTTGTACATTTTGATTTGTATATTTGATGAGTTGAATTTGAAACATATGGTAAGATAAATTGTTTTATTATTCCGTCAAGGGTGGCATAGGCAGATTTCTTAGGGCTAGTTGCATAAAACCTTATGTGGGGCTAATATATCTCTTTTTCACCTTAAAAGAATGTAATAAACTATCATCTGCCCTGTGGGCTGACTTTTTAGTTTGTAAAGAGTCTATTATACCCATTATTGCATCTAAACTGTAAAATAATAGAAATATATACTACATATTTAAAGTATATCCACTGTAAATACTAACTGATGAGTAAAATATTCCCTATCTAAAAAAGACATAGACATACTTTAAATACAAAAAATGTTTCCTCTATAAAATAATAAACAGACAAAAACTTGGGTGTTCTTTATATTTCGAACATATTTTTTCTTTATATAGCAAAACTATTTTTTTCAATTGCATTTTGTATCTCAGTGTTATCAATAGCAGCTAAGTAACCATAACAACAATTGGTACCTCCTCCATGATACCTCCAAGACCATTGTCATCTTCATTGAGCCAGTTGTCATCAAGTCCTGTTACCATGACAACACAAGAAAGCAGGAAAAGCAAATGTAATCTGAAAATGAATACAAAATAGTCTTTTGACCGATGGAAATATGGAAATAGTTATCACAAGACTTTGTTTATTGATTAAAGCATTCCTACTTCAATTTACAAGTTCACAAGTATCACTTAGATTTCTAATCCGTCATCTTAACATCATTTTTACACATGCATGATTAATATTTGACAGGGAAGGTCTTCTATTAAATAGGGTCTAAAGATGCATATAATCGTCCTTAACCAATTTGTGTATAATTATGACACTGGATTGAAATTCCAAGGATATCGATACTGAAGCAAGTGTGCATTTATGCCATTTAGAAAAAAAACCCTTCAGAATTAGTATACCCATATGGTCATTGCTCTTGTCTAATTTCTGTAAGATATACTTATACCAAATATGTTTGCAACCACAATTGCAATAACATCAGAAAATATTTCAATTAAGTCAGTTTAAAGATATTTTAAGGTAAAATGTTATTAGTCCACTTTGAAATGCTAACACATTAAAGCTAATTAACCTGCGTCCTCAATAAAAATGATACTCATTGTTATCAACCCGGGCTATAATTAACCAGACACATGCAGCTATAGCCTGTGTTGATAAGGATGAGTCTCATTTCTATTATAGTCTCAGTCTCGCTTTAAATGATGTGACACTTAGATCATTTGACTTTTTCTGTGCAGGATTTTAAAAAATCGCTTTGTATGTTGTTTTTGAAGTTACTTAAAATCCACATCATATGCAATCTTAGAATGCATTTGGGTTTAAAAAAATAAAAATAATTTTAACTATTCTTACCTTGTCAACTTCATTGGGATGCACATTCTGATGAAACTTATACTTGCACAGACTTTCTGTAAGGCGGCGATACTCTAATTTGTGACATTACGTGTACGTTTGTATATTTACTTCCTTTTGTTTTTTAATAAACACACGTCGACGGTGATTTCCCTTGCAAACTCCGAACAGCGTCAGCGATATTAGGAGTTTTGGTTAAGGGGCCCTGTTAAGGAGAAAAACGTTTGACAGAACATATCTTGATATAAAATCCATTTCCCTCAGTCTCCGTCCTCTTCTTCAAATACAGTTAACAGTGACTTATGTGTTTTCAAATAATAATCTTTTAAACGTTTTAATAATTTAATCATTAAACAATTGATAAATATCACCTTTGCAGGCAAATCAACCATATAGGATTTGTTTATCGCATTTTTCCTTCATCGAAAAATAGAACCACATTTACGCGAGTTTCCAATGAAAGTATCATATATGCATCGCATTCGTCAGGTAAATTTATATAGATATAACTTTCGTTTTTGGGTTTCTAAAGCGTCCTTTGTTGTTTTACAATAAAAGTATGCTTTTAAATGTCTATATCAGCCTTACTTGTTTCATCCTTGGGAAACAACTTGGTCAAAGGGTCGCGAAATACAAAATATGAAAAAAGTTACTACATAAACGTTCCGACAGAAATTGATCTGATACAATTCTATTTGTAACTAAATCAGTTGAGAAAGATTAATACCATGACAGTAAATGAGGGCAATTATTTTGGTAATGTTAAAATTATTTTACTTTATCTATTATATTTAGCCAATTGACCTACCTAGTGCATGCTATGGTAATGTTAAAATCATTTCAGTTTATCTCAATATAATTAATCAGTTAACCGACCTAGTGCATATCTATATATATTTAATACGTTGGTCTACCTAGTGCATGTAATGTTAATGTTAAAATCATTTCAGTTCAACAACATACATTTAATCAGTCGACCTGACTAGTGCATGCTATGGTAATGTTGAAATGACTACAGTTTTTTTTATATTATTAGTTGACATACCTCGTTGTTGTTTGATTTGGTTAAATTCCTCATATAAAAATGCAGCATTCAACATAAAAAGTAAACAGTCAAAGAAGAGTTTATCAGAAGTTATTATCATAGCAGTTAGTAAAAATAGACCATGCTTATACAATCAACAAGAAATCAAAGCATGCCAAAAAGAAGATATGAAAAGGATGCGGTATTGGAGCTAACTAGATCAAGCTATGGTAACACAGTGAACACAAATAAGTGTAAGAATGGGCCGTAACTGTGCTAACATGCTGAGAATTAGTATAAGCTAAAGACATAAACCCGAATGTTTGTAACTTAGTAATGCATCAACGAAAAGTGAACGAAATGTGTAGCTATTGTTGGTATGGAATATTTGATATAAGCTATGCATGCAGTGGTAAAACTAACAAAATGTGGTTATGGTTTGAGTAAGTTAACTGACCTTGTTACAGCAAGCAAAGTTTATACTGAAAAGGGTTGTATATGTGTTATACTGAATGCAGAGAATACCAGTACATCCTGAAAATCAACATGAAAACCAAAAATACATAACATATATATGAGAGTGAGTTATTGTTAAGCGCCACTGAGAATATTTCAGCCTGAAACAAAAACAACAAAGATGCTGTGATTCTTCATGCAAACAAAATCTGCTGGAATTCCACATATTAATAAATTAAGATCGCCTACGTAGTGCATGCTATGGTATTGTTCAAATCACTACAAGGTTTTGCTACATTATTAGGTTGACCTCCCTAGTGCATGCTATGGTAATGTTCAAATCAGTTATGTTGCTTTCTATATATCTAATCAGCTGATCTACCTAGTGCATGCTATGGTAATGTTCAAATCATTACAAGGTGTTACTATTTAGTTTAGTCGATTTACTTAGTGCATGCTATGATAATGTTTATTTCAATACAAGATATGCTTAATACTTAGTTGCTCTTCCTAGTGCATGCTATGGTAATGTTAAAATTGAGGATATTAGGATATTCTTGGTTAGCTGAACTTCAATACCCTTCAATACCTACAATTCGATGAAACCAAGAAAGCATATCGCGTTAATAATTTCAAAGAGGTTAAATGCACCTGCCTTTGTTAATCACACATAAAAGATGAGCATTATAATACATACATACAAAGGGTATGAAAGGGTTTGCTACAATGGATTACTTAAATGACGCACGCAAGTTAATAGGTTAGTTGCAGACTTTATATAAATAAGTCACGCTGCAAATATGAAAAGCGCACATGCTAAGAAAGACAACATTAAAATGATTGTAAGTTTAACTAACTAGAGCAATTGACAGTGAGTTTAACATTAAAAATATTTTATATTACTGCTCGTTTGGGAAGGTTCTATCATCGAAAGATATTGATAAAATATTAAACTTTACTTGAAAGCCTACATGCTAAGCAAAATAAAACTTAATACAAATTTCGGAGGTGTAACAATAAACAAATAACCATCACTGTGTAGAAATGAAATGCTTAATCTCATAATACTTTAAAAGTTTTCCTTACCAGTCTTTTCTGGGGCTGATGATGAGAGAACCGCTGGTGCAACGTGTGCATCAAGTCATCACTGATTGGTCAGACACGACGGTCCATAAAGCTCTTGATGATACCCGAGTCACTTTCTGTCTACCTGTTTGGATAAAAACTTTGGACAATAAAGCAACTAAATAACTGAATAATGAATTATATGAAACATCATGGTAGGACCATAGTTATAACGTCACTTTTGTTTCTGTGATAGTATCAGATTTACAGGGAACTATTCTTAAATTATCAGAATTCTATATGAGTCATATGACCAGTGTTAGAACACCAGAATGTAAACAGATCAGAATTTAGAATTTTAGAATTAAGAGAGCAAAATATCGAGAATCTAATATTTTTTTCACATACCAATGTCTTTTTCGATCCAATGTTATTGTTTAATATAGGTTCTCCTGGTTCCTGGACACCAGGCATAGAAGTGGTCGATCTCGATGATGTGGTTCGCCAATGTAAATTTTCCAAATTAGTGAAGAACTTGTTACAATGTCTCAAGAACATGTTCAGACTGCGTAAGAGTTCGAAACTTGGTTCTCCTGAAACAAAGTCCAAAGTAAAACGACCAATGTTGAATGATTCATCAAATTCAGGTTTCGGGGAGTGCTAGACAGCCCTATCTACATTTAAGAACTACTTTTATAGTTTGGATAGCTTACCAATAACTTCTCTCTGGGGATGCACACTGAGGAAAATTATTCAAACAGGTGTCATCTTTGGCCCGACTCCCTCAAAGAAGGTGACTGTAGCTGCTACAGGAATATCTACACGGTAGCGGCTTCTGATGTCTCTCCAAAAACAAATTGATTATTATGTAAATATACTTATAACTTCTGTATACTGGTGTACTTTTTATCGGACTGTATGTAAACGTTGATTAGACTTAACAGGTGAAAATTTAGCTTAATAATTAACCAAATATAAAACCTAATTTGAAAAACATACTCAACGACATGTCTGAACATAAACTTTTCCTGATGTCTGTTTTCCCTTTAAGAATTACTATAATATAAACTGTACAACAATCATTGCAAAATTTTATTGTTTTAAGAGTTTTCCAATAACCTTCTGGTTTGGTACACAACACCGCGTAATTGTAATGGATTTCATATTTTGACCGACTCCCTCCAAGGTAGTGTGTTCCTGAAAAAGGGCGGGTTGACCTATTGTGAACTGTTTTATACTGCTCTAATATGGGCTAATAAAGACGTTAATGACGTATACTTAAGAAAGACACTCTGAAGAAACCCCAACAGCAAAATACCACATATATACTATCATGAAAAGGTATTTCGACCTTAATCGAAAAAAAACCCCACAAGATTTTAACGAACTGAAAATAAGTAATTATCTAAGTAAAAGAAACGAGTGATGCAGGTCAAGCTGAAACACGATAAAATGAAGTTAGGGATCGAGATCACTTCAGTTCGCATTGTCCCCATCTTTCTACGGTAAACTGGGGTTTCTGTGGGTGGGGCATCACCCACAACTCATTCTTACACTTCACCACAGCCCGCGGAAGGATATTCTGTTCTGCTACTCGGAGCGCACTGACCAGCAAAATCGTCCCCCTTGATCTACTGATCGGCCCTTCACAAGACAGACCAACGAACTGTGACTTTCTCAGAATGGAGCCCGCGTGACCACGGACAAAGACAATGCATTACCTATGCCCAGTAACTGCAGTGTTTTAAAATCTTCATAATCGTCAATCTTTAAAAGAAACAAAGACATAAGATCTTTCGACCCGCATAGCCAATCCAATATCCAAGCGTTGACATTCAATGAATTTGATTAAAATCCACCCTTCACATAATATACAATCATATTCTGAAAATCCTTGGGTTTCCCAAGCACATTTAATTAAAATATAGAACCAGTACAAACCTGCATTGAATACACGTAAAGGCGTAGTGTAACTACAGTAAAAACGCACATTGTCTAACAGCTCCTCTATAAGATATTCAATTATCGGTTTCACAAAGATTTTAATTAGGGACAGAGTTGGAATATGATACATTGCAATTAAACATTTTAATGCATTCAGTATCCTTATATCAACAAGGAAAACCTGAAAACAATTGACAAATTTTGATGAGCGCAGATACATCTTCCACAAAGTGTTGTCCATGTGGCTTTGAACGTTGTAGCTATTCAGGTGAAGTTACTTCCCTAAAGAAACAGTACAAATAATTATGCATCATATTTACCTGAAAGGCAAAGAAGGTAAGAAAAATACTTTTGATCATAGCGGTGAATTTAACTAACAAATGACATTGCGGATAACATTTGAACTATTTCTTGTTGGGAAGGTTTGACCAACATCATAATATAAGAGGATGAAAATGCTGAATCATCATGAAAACCACACATACTGGAATGAATATAGATATAAAGAAACAATTGGTTTGTGAATATATTTAGTGCATGCTATTGTAATGTTAAAGTATAGTCGATAACGGTACATTTGGTTAGTTCACTTATGAGTTCAACTTCCAAGTGCATGCTATCATGATATGGACATTTTCAAAATATGTTAGAGTGTTAGCCTACCTATTGCATGTCATGATAGTGTTCAACTTATTACGTGATTTTGCTATAAAGTTTCATTGACCTGCATGCTATGGAAATGTTCAAAGCATTAAGTTTGCATATCTAGTGCATGCTATGGAAATGTTCAAAGCATTAAGTTTGCATATCTAGTGCATGCTATGGAAATGTTCAAAGCATTAAGTTTGCATATCTAGTGCATGCTATGGAAATGTTCAAAGCATTAAGTTTGCATATCTAGTGCATGCTATGGAAACGTTCAAAGCATTAAGTTTGCATATCTAGTGCATGCTATGGAAATGTTCAAAGCATTAAGTTTGCATATCTAGTGCATGCTATGGAAATGTTCAAAGCATTAAGTTTGCATATCTAGTGCATTCTATGGAAATGTTCAAAGCATTAAGTTTGCATATCTAGTGCATGTTATGGAAACGTTCAAAGCATTAAGTTTGCATATCTAGTGCATGCTATGGAAACGTTCAAAGAATTAAGTTTGCATATCTAGTGCATGCTATGGAAACGTTCAAAGCATTAAGTTTGCATATCTAGTGCATGCTATGGAAACGTTCAAAGCATTAAGTTTGCATATCTAGTGCATTCTATGGAAATGTTCAAAGCATTAAGTTTGCATATCTAGTGCATTCTATGGAAATGTTCAAAGCATTAAGTTTGCATATCTAGTGCATGCTATGGAAACGTTCAAAGAATTAAGTTTGCATAGCTAGTGCATGTTATGGAAACGTTCAAAGAATTAAGTTTGCATATCTAGTGCATGCTATGGAAACGTTCAAAGAATTAAGTTTGCATATCTAGTGCATGCTATGGAAAAGTTCAAAGCATTAAGTTTGCATATCTAGTGCATGCTATGGAAATGTTCAAAGCATTAAGTTTGCATATCTAGTGCATGCTATGGAAATGTTCAAAGCATTAAGTTTGCATATCTAGTGCATTCTATGGAAACGTTCAAAGCATTAAGTTTGCATATCTAGTGCATGCTATGGAAACGTTCAAAGAATTAAGTTTGTATATCTAGTGCATGCTATGGAAACGTTCAAAGAATTAAGTTTGTATATCTAGTGCATGCTATGGAAATGTTCAAAGCATTAAGTTTGCATATCTAGTGCATGCTATGGAAATGTTCAAAGCATTAAGTTTGCATATCTAGTGCATGCTATGGAAACGTTCAAAGAATTAAGTTTGCATATCTAGTGCATGCTATGGAAATGTTCAAAGCATTAAGTTTGCATATCTAGTGCATGCTATGGAAATGTTCAAAGCATTAAGTTTGCATATCTAGTGCATGCTATGGAAACGTTCAAAGCATTAAGTTTGCATATCTAGTGCATTCTATGGAAACGTTCAAAGAATTAAGTTTGCATATCTAGTGCATGCTATGGAAATGTTCAAAGCATTAAGTTTGCATATCTAGTGCATGCTATGGAAACGTTCAAAGAATTAAGTTTGTATATCTAGTGCATGCTATGGAAACGTTCAAAGCATTAAGTTTGCATATCTAGTGCATGCTATGGAAATGTTCAAAGCATTAAGTTTGCATATCTAGTGCATTCTATGGAAATGTTCAAAGCATTAAGTTTGCATATCTAGTGCATGCTATGGAAACGTTCAAAGAATTAAGTTTGTATATCTAGTGCATGCTATGGAAATGTTCAAAGCATTAAGTTTGCATATCTAGTGCATGCTATGGAAACGTTCAAAGAATTAAGTTTGTATATCTAGTGCATGCTATGGAAATGTTCAAAGCATTAAGTTTGCATATCTAGTGCATGCTATGGAAATGTTCAAAGCATTAAGTTTGCATATCTAGTGCATGCTATGGAAACGTTCAAAGAATTAAGTTTGTATATCTAGTGCATGCTATGGAAACGTTCAAAGAATTAAGTTTGTATATCTAGTGCATGCTATGGAAATGTTCAAAGCATTAAGTTTGCATATCTAGTGCATGCTATGGAAATGTTCAAAGCATTAAGTTTGCATATCTAGTGCATGCTATGGAAACGTTCAAAGCATTAAGTTTGCATATCTAGTGCATTCTATGGAAATGTTCAAAGCATTAAGTTTGCATATCTAGTGCATGCTATGGAAATGTTCAAAGCATTAAGTTTGCATATCTAGTGCATTCTATGGAAATTTTCAAAGCATTAAGTTTGCATATCTAGTGCATGCTATGGAAACGTTCAAAGAATTAAGTTTGTATATCTAGTGCATGCTATGGAAATGTTCAAAGCATTAAGTTTGCATATCTAGTGCATTCTATGGAAATGTTCAAAGCATTAAGTTTGCATATCTAGTGCATGCTATGGAAACGTTCAAAGAATTAAGTTTGCATATCTAGTGCATGCTATGGAAATTTTCAAAGCATTAAGTTTGCATATCTAGTGCATGCTATGGAAATGTTCAAAGCATTAAGTTTGCATATCTAGTGCATGCTATGGAAACGTTCAAAGCATTAAGTTTGCATATCTAGTGCATTCTATGGAAATGTTCAAAGCATTAAGTTTGCATATCTAGTGCATGCTATGGAAATGTTCAAAGCATTAAGTTTGCATATCTAGTGCATTCTATGGAAATTTTCAAAGCATTAAGTTTGCATATCTAGTGCATGCTATGGAAACGTTCAAAGAATTAAGTTTGCATATCTAGTGCATTCTATGGAAATGTTCAAAGCATTAAGTTTGCATATCTAGTGCATGCTATGGAAATGTTCAAAGCATTAAGTTTGCATATCTAGTGCATGCTATGGAAACGTTCAAAGAATTAAGTTTGCATATCTAGTGCATGTTATGGAAATGTTCAAAGCATTAAGTTTGCATATCTAGTGCATGCTATGGAAACGTTCAAAGCATTATGTTTGCATAGCTAGTGCATTCTATGGAAATTTTCAAAGCATTAAGTTTGCATATCTAGTGCATGCTATGGAAACGTTCAAAGCATTAAGTTTGCATATCTAGTGCATGCTATGGAAATTTTCAAAGCATTAAGTTTGCATATCTAGTGCATGCTATGGAAACGTTCAAAGCATTAAGTTTGCATATCTAGTGCATGCTATGGAAATTTTCAAAGCATTAAGTTTGCATATCTAGTGCATGCTATGGAAACGTTCAAAGCATTAAGTTTGCATATCTAGTGCATGCTATGGAAATGTTCAAAGCATTAAGTTTGCATATCTAGTGCATGCTATGGAAATTTTCAAAGCATTAAGTTTGCATATCTAGTGCATGCTATGGAAATGTTCAAAGCATTAAGTTTGCATATCTAGTGCATGCTATGGAAACGTTCAAAGAATTAAGTTTGCATATCTAGTGCATGCTATGGAAATGTTCAAAGCATTAAGTTTGCATATCTAGTGCATGCTATGGAAACGTTCAAAGCATTATGTTTGCATAGCTAGTGCATTCTATGGAAATTTTCAAAGCATTAAGTTTGCATATCTAGTGCATGCTATGGAAACGTTCAAGGCATTATGTTTGCATAGCTAGTGCATGCTATGGAAACGTTCAAAGCATTATGTTTGCATAGCTAGTGCATGCTATGGAAATGTTCAGACCATTTCAGAGTACTCATATTTTAGGTTAGTTGAAAATGCAACAGAGTCGCAAACATGGTGAACATCAACAAAATAATTTCGAAAAAGTGCAACAATTGGTTAGTTAACTTAAATAGTGTATGTTGTTGTAATGTTTGAGCATACATTTGGATAAATGAATTGAGTAGTTTTTACACTGTTCATATTTATTCATTTGGGTTCACCAAACTGAGTGGGTTGATCTTGCTAAAAATTGTTTGGTTGGCCAACCTAGTGCATGCTATAAAACTATCAAAAGGTATTAATCCATTCATACTAATAGTTGCCCTTCCTAGTGCATGCTATGGTAATGTTTCAATCATTGAAGGAATTTACTCAATAGTTACGGTGACTTACCTAGTGCATGCTATAAAACTATTAAAGTAAATGAATTCATTTATATAAATGGTTGACCTACCTAGTGCATGCTATGGTAATGTTCAAATTATTGAATGATTCCACTCAATAGTTAATGTGACTAACCTAGTGCATGCGATGGAAATGATCAAACAATAATAAGTTATCGATACATTTGAGTAGTTGACTTACTTAGTGCATACTAGAGAGAAAGTGAGTAATTGTTTAGTGAGAAAATGAGTTATTGTGAAGCGCCTCTTTGGTAATATTTCAGCAACTAGCGCCGTGTGTCTATGAAACATTTTATTAGTTGTGCAGCACCCCCTACTACAGGTCAATGCAAAGCGGAAATTTACAAAGACGATAAGTCAACATCCCCAAATTTGTCACAAATCAAAGATAAAGCAAATGAACCTGAAATCATGAAGTGCATTGCATGATATTTGTGGATTCCTTGACTTGCATGCATGTCCTGGTAACACTGACATCTCTTGATTACTGTTTGATTTTGTTAGTTACCTCAATGAAAAATAATCATTCAGCATTCAACGTAAAATTAAACAGACAAAGAAGAATATGTCTGAAGGTATTATCATATCAGTTAGTAAGAACATCTTGTGATTACAATGACGAGGATAGAATATTAATAGCTGCTAGTAAGGAAACGTTTTGTAATCCTAACGTAATTTTAAAAAAGGGGGCTGCAAATCAACATGAAATCAATACATGCCAAGAAGATATGAAAAGGTTAAGGAGTAAGGGTTATATGTAGAACTAGAATAATTTGTTGTCTTGCTGAAAATTTGGGAACAAATGTTTGAAAGAGTTCGATATGCTTAATATTAAGAAAATGCTTACATGCTGGAAATTAATAGAAAATTCTAATTTTGAGATGAAATAATGAAAAACATATTCAATGTATAGCTGTTGCTATAATAGATTACTTGATATACATAATACATGCAGTTGTGAAACTAACACAACCTGGTTATTGCTTGAATTAGTTAACTGGCCTATTTAGAGCAAGCCGTGCTAGTACTGAAATTGGTTGTATGGGCAATGGATTGATTTGGTTATAATGAATGCAGAAAAAAACATGAACATGCTGAAAACCAAAGATACTTAGCATAAGTATGAGTGAGTGAGTTAGTATTAAGCGCCTTTCTCACAATGTTTCCGCATAGCGGCGTGCAACATCATGAATTAAAACAATGAAAATGTTGTGATTCTTCATGCAAACAAAACCTGCCGAAATTACACATATTATTTAGATTAGGTTGACCTACCTAGTGCATGCTATGGTAAATGTTCAAATCATTACAAGGTTTTGCTACATAATTAAGTTGACCTACCTAGTGCATGCTATGGTAATGTACAAATCATTACAAAGTTTTACTGTTTTTTTTTGTTTAGTGCATGCTATGATTATGTTTATTTCATTACAAAAATACTACATACTTAGTTGCCCTTTCTAGTGCATGCTATGGTAATGTTCAAATCAGTTCTGTTTCTCTCCATATATCTAATCAGCTGACCTACCCAGTGCATGCTATGGTAATGTTCAAATCAGTTATGTTGCTTTCTATATATCTAATCAGCTGATCTACCTAGTGCATGCTATGGTAATGTTCAAATCAATACAAGGTTTTACTATTTACTTTGGTCGATTTCCATAGTGCATGTTGTGATAAGGTTTATTTCAATACAATATATGCTTCATACATATTTGCCCTTTCTTGTGCGAGTTATGGAAATGTTAAAAGTATTCAGGATATTATGATACTCTTGGTTAGTTGAACTACAATACCCAGTGCAATTATATGCAATCAGGACAGCTTTTCGTGTTAATCATTTCAAAGAAGTTAAATACACTTGCCTATATTAATCACATATTAAAGATATGGCAAATCAACATTGAATGTAAACACAGAAAGGGTATCAAAACATTTTGCTCGAATATATTTCCTGACTTAAATGATGCATGCAAGTTAATAGGTTAGTTTCAAAATTGATATAGTCAAATAAAATCACGCTGCAAATTTGCATGAAAAGCGTACATGCGAAGCAAGATTGAGCAGAAAACATTATCAGGATGGTAAGTTAAGCTAACTAGTGAAATCGATGAATGTGAATTTAATATTAATAACAACTTGTATAACTGCTAGTGTGGAAAGGTTTTACTATCATAATATCAAACAATGCATTTCCTTCCAATCAAATCAGTTATTAAAATCAAAATGAAATTAAAGTGTGTTAAAAAATGGGTTATTTGACCTGACTAGCTCAGTGGTAATACAAAAAAAACGTTTGAAATAGTATAACAATGAACTGATTACAATAAGTGCAAATAAGACATCATTATTATGAATATAAACATGAGACCGAAACATATTTAACATACAGTGTAAACATATGTTGTATGCTTGTAAGAGATTTCTAGGTGTAAAAACCGCCACATCTAATTGTATGGTTTATGGAGAATGTGGGAGATACCCATTATATATCGAATCAAACATTAAAATCATTAGGTACTGGTTAAGACTGTTAACAATGCCGTCAAGAAAATGTTACGATATGATGTTACTATATGATAGCCACAGTAAACATCACTGGGTAACACACAATAAAAATTATTATTTTCTATCGGCTTCGGTAATGCTTGGCATAAACAATTCGTAGAATCACACTCCCGTTTTATTTGCCTAGTTAAACAAAGACTTAAATATATATTCCTTCAAAACTTGTCAGCTAGCCTCTCACTATCTAACAAATGTTTCTACTACAAATGGTTAAAGATTCTATCTATTCAGAAAATTACCTTTCGGTCCTAACGATAAGAAAATACAAATCTTCACTAGCAAGATTACGTTGCTCTTCTCGTGATTTATATAATGAAACTGGGAGAAACCAAGGAATCTTAAAATAAAACAGAATCTGTAAAATGTGTGATCTAAATAAAGTCGAGGATAAATATCATTTTTATGTGTTTGCCCAGCATACAATTCTTTAAGAATTATGTACATAAAGAAATATTTTTATAAGCACCCTAATATTATTAAGTTTATATCTCTTATGAATAACCAAAGTAAATCTCATTTAGAAAATTTGTCCATTTAAATACACAAAGCGTTTATGTTTAGAAAGAATGCGTTACTACCTGTAAATATATAACTATGTATACTATGTACTACAGGCCTGTGACCTCTCGGTATGGGTATAAAACAGAAGTATGATATTCATTTAGCAAAGAAGCAATAATCGGTTAGTTTACTTGACAAGTGCATGCAATTGAGATGTCATACAAAACAAAGGGAAGCAAGAATGATTGCATGGAGAAAGCCCGCAACACTTTTGTGGCTATGAATTGGAATGAAGCCTGCGAGCATAGGTTAGAACATGAACTTCAAACTATTAAATGTATCAAAATATATTGACAGAAAAGATTACTTTACTTAACCGACGCACGCGGTGGTAAAACTGACATTAGTATCTTACTGCTTGAATAAGTTAGTTGACCACTTGATGTATTGATGCAGCGAATTTGTAAGAAAAGCACACATGCTAAGCAAAATGTAATTTAATATGGTATTTTAGGGGATGTAATAATCAACAAATATCCCTTACTGTTCAGAAATAAATTCTTAATCTCATAATAGCGTAAACGTTTATCTTACCTGTATTTCCTTGGGTCGAATCAAGGCTCTGCGGAAAAATTAAAAGAACCGCTGGTGTAACGTGTGCAACGTGTGCAACAAGTCATCACTGATTGGTCAGAATCGACGTTCCGTAAAGCACAGGATGAATACCGTATCATTTCTGTCTACCTGTATGGATAAAACTATTGGACAATAAAGCCACTAAATGACATAAAACATTCACAATAGGACAGAAAACAGTAACACCATTATGGATTCTGTGATAGTATAAGATTTCCAGGGCACTATTCTATAACCATGTGCAGAGTCCTGAAATGACCAGTAATCGTAATCGTAATGAGTTTCGAAGTGGATCCTACGTTAGAATGCGAAATATCGAGAGTCTAGTAGGCTATACATATTCGTACATCATCTGGTACAATTTAATGTTTTATATCCACGTTCTTCACCCGATTTAATCAACTCGACGTCCGCTGTTTTGACTGAGTATCACCTGGAGAATTCCATATCCTTAGCGCCACGGCCATGTATTACGAAGAAGCCAGACTTTCGAAAAAAGGTAGTTTGAGTCTGCTTATGGAAGGTTAGGCAAGAAACATGACGACAACTTACCTTTGAACAGACGATTTGAAAAGTCAACCATCCACCTTCAATGTCGAAAAGAGTGTGAACGGATAATCCCAGCAGCCCCACCTTTAATCAGATTGCAAGCCCAAACACAATGGGTAGCCTACCTTGGTGCACTCGTACAACCCGTCTCGAAATATAAATCAATACACTGTTTCTTCTCTGATTTCAATGTGTCCATATTTTTTAGACAAATCTTTCATACTACCAGCAGAATACATCTTCAGTAAAAACAAACACTCGCAGACATGTTATTTGAGGTGAAAAGTACATTTTTTATAAGTAAGTACAACAGATATGACTCACCTGTAAAGTATACTCACGGGCAAGAGAAACGCCACCTGACATTTTATCATGTTACAAAACAGCAACAAGAAGAGGTTCTGAAATGGAGACGTTCCGTTTAGCACAGCCAATATCGTGTGTGGTTAACACCAGCACATATGCAAACAACGGATGATGTCAGTCGTCTCATCACTTTCTGTCGTGGTTTTCAAGTTTCATTATTTTACACAAAAATATGAAATTCGTGAAGTTCAATGCATAATATATGTTGGTTGCGTTCGCGGGCGATGTTTTATTTTTAGAAAATGTAAAATGAGAAATAAAACATAAAAGCTGTTACGGTGACGTTTAAACTTTAAATTTGAAAAAACGTTTGTATTGACGCAATATTTGATATCTTGATATAAATTAACACAAGTGGATGATTATATTTCCTAAACCACTCTTGTTTACATAAGATATATTCAAATCATTAACATTTCTGAATTAACTTTGAAATTAATTTAAAAATGAGGGTAGATGTTGTAATTGAGCTCCTTTGTGTACTTAAATGCCACAAGTTACTTCTTCCCTAATGACTTCTGTTACCAGTAGGGCACTTCCTGCGCTAAACACAGAAATATGATTGGTTGCAATCCAATCTGTTATTCAATCTGCGATGTAGTTGTAGTTTTTTAGTTGTGCAGATATTAATTACAAGACAGACACCAGTCGGAGTAGTTCAACGATATTCAATTGGATGAAAAGGGGGACTAGAAATAAGAACAACTTGTAACTGAGATCATGAGGCAAGATGTCAGTCGAGAAATCTTCATGGGGAAACAAAGCAATTGATAGTTTCTTGAAATAATGAGTTCGGGGTTGATGGAGAGAGAGACTGGAATGGGGAGCACTTTAAAAAAAAACTGCAGATTTTATTACATGTATATGTAAAATTCATTGCCATTTTATTACTACCTCCAAAACTTCATTGATCCTTTGTTGTCTGTCAAGTGTTTCATGTTGATATACAAACACATGCAGTCTTGAACAACTGCAAAAGTAGCCACGCTGTCCATGTTTAATTCTCGTGAAAGAGTAACTCGTTTTTGACTTTTTGATTTATCATTTAAAGCATCAGTTACATGGAATTCTTCACGAATAATATATTTGTCAATAAAAATTTTAAGTAGCTTAATCTCCCTCAATTTATCCAGTATCGTGTGCATTTTTAAGCTTGGCTAACTTTATCAAATTTGTCTAAATATCGATTCGACTGGCACAGAGTACGTTTTATAAATTCTGTTCGTGGCATGAATAAGAGTCATAATACCCTTTGACCGGAGCTAGTTAAAATCGTCTTTTTAAAGTTATGTCTCCATCTCCTGAATGTCAACATTGTGATATGTTCCTTGTTTTAAAATTGTCATTGAAAAAAGGTCATATAGATGTAAAGAAGTCAAATTCTGAGTTCTATTTTCATGTTTCTTAGTTAAATGACCTATTAAGCAATATCTACCCATACTCCTCTGCCTGCAGTAAATAAGTTTCAAAATTACTTTTGAGTCATTTGTGCGCGCCAATGTTCGGTTTTCGATCACAAATCTCGACTCTAACCTGTTTCTTGTATATGCTTGTTTGAATGTTAAAGAAGTTAACAGAGAGATAACTCGCGGTTGTACTTGTTCTTGAAAATCAACTAAGGACAATCGATCTATCGGAATTCTGATCTCTGTCCCGATTCTCCATACTTTTTTTAAACTAAGTACGCAGCACTCTTTCTTCCCTTTATCCCTTGTGTTCATAACTTATATTCAAGCTTTTTCATGTTAAAGTCGCTAAACTTCTCAAGGACCAACAAGCACACAAAATGCTTATACTTTGTTTTTGTCTAGAATTTTGTTTTAGTTAAGTCATCATATCTACTGAAACCAATTCTGAGATGACTTCTTCCATTCATCACACTTATACTGTGATTACTTTCACATATCTCAAAAAAAAGGAAAGAAATAGAGAAAATGGGAAACATCTTTATTTACAGCAAGTTATTAGATGTTTAATTGCAGCATGCGCTGTCATTCCAGTGTTGCATCCAAATTATTAAGGTCAAATGGGAAACAGCCCTAACTGTTACATAGTTAAAAAAACTAGGACCTTACACTCTGTAGGGAGTGAGTTTCAGGCAGGGATGGGTGAGGTGGTGGTGGAAAGGTGTAGACCTTACATTGAATTAAGATACCTACTTATTTTCACTTTGACTGGTTCACAACAGTATTCACAAAGGTTAGTAATTAATACTGCACAAAGTTAGACAATGCTTTCTTTTGCAGCTGTATGTGATTGAGGAGTGTCCTGCAACTGGTGGCCTGGATGCAGCACTGTAATATCAACATACATACATACATGACATACATACACACTGCATGTCAACTAATGCTTAATATGCACAATATACAGTAAAGTTCAACCATTACATACATGTTCATAACTGTAAGCACACAAAACTAAACAAAGTTATTTCTTTTAACTTTCATTCTTCAAAATGATGTAATTTTTTCCTCCATGAACCTGAAACAAATTCTTCTGTCAATGCATAGTATTTATTTTTTGCAACAAATATAAAACCTTATGATATGATAAAGGTGATGTAATCCTAATTTGTCTAGGTTTGAACTGTTTTAGAATACAATCTATTCAGAGTTTAACTTTTTGTGAGATAGAGATCTCAATTTCAATAAATCTTGATTAATAAAGAAGAAAAGGGATCAAATTTAATATTGACATCTTCAAATTACAATAAACATGTTGTAATTAAGATAACATTATTAAGTTTGTTTTTGAATAAAATGAAAATAATATTTTAAACTGTATTATAATTAATGAGAATCTATATATATCACCTTATCTATATTGAATATACCTACAGTTTGGTATTTGATGATATATTATCCGGCAATTCATGTTGTAAATAATGACTAAAAGCAATAGTTGGAATATAATGATTATGCAGACTGGTTGTTTTATTAATTAATTTGAAACTTACCGATAGGTCTTCCATTGAAAAGATAATCAATCATAGGTAAAACAAAGAAAAATCACAAATGATAAATGACTTATATTATTATAAATCATATTCAAAGGCGTTTTCCCAATAAAATATGACTGAAATAGAATAAAAAGGGCCAAGAGTCTGAGCCCTTGTAAGATACTTGGTATTTTAAAGCTTCAACAATTAATCAGTTGTACTTGTAAGAGACCCAGTGATACCAATTCTGAAAATTGATTCTCCCAGCTCACTATAGATAGTGAAGTTTATTTTAGGAAAGAAGGGTATGCTCGTAAAGTGACAAACAGGCATTTAGAAGTACCATATATAACAAAACCCAGCAAGATTTACATGATTACATCTAATCATTGTGAAAATAACTTAATTATGTTTTCTGATTTTATCACAACACAAATATTTAAATGCAAGTTAGCATTGTCATGAAGGTCTTTAAGAGTCCAAGCAAAAACCTACAACATCAAAAGTAAAGATATTGCACATAAATAACCTACATACTAAACAGTTAAACACACATGGCTTTACATGTAGAAAAATAGTTAATAGTTGGGAAACTCTTGCATGATCACTTCAGAATTCAGTTCTTCTCTTGCTCAATGAAAACAAAAATGAAATTGATTATTTTCTTGAATGTTTCATTTCATGATATTTGTTTTTATTGGAAAAAGTGTTAACAAATTGAAACATAAAATCCATTGATACACCTAAATATGACTGACATTTAATTTCAATGATACAAAATATTGAAAAAACATTGATAAATTATTTTTTAATGATATAAAACAGATAAAACGCATGTTGTATGTGTATGCTTTCCAAAGAAAAAGGATGTTGAGTGAATTGAACATTAAGAAACAAATTAGATGTCTGTTGTCTACAATTAATGAAAGATCCATAGTGGAATGCAAGAAAAGACAAAATAAACAACATCTGATTTTCACTTACATCATTCAGTCAAAAGCAAACCATAGCTCACGCTCACACTATAACAAACCAAAATGCATCTTTAATTCAAGCGAAAGGTTTGAGCTTCTCAAATATTTATCATCAGGGTAGAAAAGAGACATAGATTGCTTAATAACATGTCTGAGAAAGTTTAATCAACATCAACAAACCACATGTACAATTGCTTTGCAACTTACAAACAACATCTTAATTCTTGCCAAGAAGCTCACAGCTTAAAGCCCTTGACGTTAGTGCAGAAATGATAACACTAGTGATAAAGTTTCTCTCAAGTAGCCTCTACCACAGTCTCTGTTACTTCTGAGCTCTCAGTCGACGTTTCCCCTTCTGCCTTTGCTTTCAATTTGGAGCCGCCATACTCCTCCACCTTGCCACTGATGGAAGCATCAGGGCCCACATCCATCACCGAGGGTTTGATGTCCGCTACCTCGAGGTCCTTGCGCACACAGAATTCCTTAACATGAGGCTTTCTCTTCTCATCCTCTGTAATAGACCCTGTCCCTGTCTCTTCACTCACCGACATACTCGACAAATCTTTGGCTAGATCTAAACTTGCACTATCAATTTCTACTTTAGAACTACCTGAATTTATATCAGATATATCATCTTTGCTCATACTTGTTTCCTCACATTCCACACTGGCTTGTGGCTCAGTGTTGTTTTCACTAATGTTCTGATTAACTTGCACACTGTCAGGTGAAAGACTCTGTAGTTCAGGCACAGACTCTTCAGGCATTGTCGGTGCCTGTTCTTCACTCCTAGCTCCTTCAGATTGCACTGAGATGCAGTTAGTTTCACTGTTTTGACTACTTTCTTCATGTGTGTCTGCTATATTACTAACAGTGAGTGGTGAAGCGTCTCTTTCTGCACTATTTTCTTTTTGCAACCCCCCATGATCTTCAGATGCACTACATTCAGGGGGAGACAATTCTGTAAGTTGTTCTTGTGGCTCTATGTTTTCAGATTCCCCGTGACAAGGTTCTTCGGGTGCTTCTTCCTTTTCTGACTCAGCACCAGCCACTGGGCAGCTCTCCCTGGTCGACTCAACCATATCCACTTCGTTCTTTGCACGGCGACGCTGATGCTGTAACAGGGGATTAAGGCTGATCATTTCAGGTCATTCATGATCTAGACAAAACAGTTGAAATGAAATTTCAAAGAAAGTGAAAATACTTTTGCCTGGTGGCCATTTTCTTATATTTCTATATAAGATGTCCGAGTGACTTGATTTAAGGGGTCAATGTATTTTATAATGTATTGATTTTATGACCATTTACTCCTGTACATATTTTTATGATATAGTTCTGTGAAATAATGCCTATGCCTTGAATTAAAACCTCTATGAATCAATTTCACCATTTATGATGCAAAAGAAATTTAGATAATATCAATGACTCTGAAATACTCACAGTTGGATCAACTATGGGAATTGCTGCTTTGGGGCGTTTGTGTGGTGATCTGTTTGGACTGGGCTGCTGTAGCTCAGGTGCATAGTATGTGGTGCCTCCTCGGAACAGCTCCTGTCCCGTCCCACTCTGAGGAGCTGGGGCAGGGGGATTCTGCAAAATATCAGCAATAATAAGTCATTTGTAATGTTCTATCCATTACTTATACCATGCATCATGAATGACTAGAGAACAATTATGTGCATCACATATTTTCAATGATGACATTTTCACATATTTTCATAATTAATTAACTGCAGTTTCATACAAAATATTTAAGACATAAATTTGAAGAAGTTTGAAGTTTCTAACCCTTGCTCCTCAAGGGTAATGTGTCCTGTACTCAAACATTTACACTGATTAAACTTATAATAATTCTATTTTCAGCTTGACGCATCAGAAAAATTCCTAGCCAGAATACCTACTATCTGGAGTGAAAAAGGACACTTGATGTTTAGTGGTAGATTAAGGTTTAATAGTTACGTAAGGACTTATTGTAATGTTTTCATGAAAGCGCCTCTCATCAGAACATTTACCTGTTGGGTTATGCTCACTTGTTGATTTGGGGGCGGATTGGTTGGAGGGAAGCCAACCGGCAGTGGGTATGTCCCTTGGGGAGTTCCATACACGACACCAGGCATCCCTGGTACCCCGGGTACCCCTGGAACCCCCTGCACTCCTGGCACTCCACCTCCAAGGAACTGAGGCTGGATAATGGCTGAGGGAGCAGTCATTGTCACTGCTGGTGCTGGGCCTGGACCTGGAGCAAACAGTCGGGGAGGGGGGTTGGGCATACCTGCCGTAGATACTGCAAGGGACAAGAGTATACAGATAGGACACATTTACTTGACATACGCAACCAATCAAATAGAATTACAAAAATCAAAGAAAAATGTTTAATTATCTAATATTCTTCATTGTTTAATTATAATGATGCGACTTTTCAAGTGTATCAAGAAAACAAAACATTGAAAGTTTATGCTAGTCAAATACAAGAGACAGATGTCAAATATTTCCATACAAATTCTAGCACAATGGAAATGGTATACAGACGGACAAATGCATTCAAGAAAATACCATGACATCTTCAAAGACTGACATCCACGGAGACACACGAACACACAGAGGCACATTCACTATCCATACCTGGCAGAGGAAAGCCCATGGGAGGCTGTAGGATGGTAGTCTGGAAGGAGGCAGCATCTTGTGGCTGTGGCTGTGGGTGGGAGTGGCGAGGTGGTGACGGCTGTGGTGGTTGTGTGACTGGCTGGTCAGGGCGGTATAACGGGGGAGTGTAGGCAGGGGCGTCTGTGGGAAAAATGGTGTAATGGTTGATATGTAGGACTTTTACTCTTACTACAACAACTTTTCTTTTAGAGAATTTGCAAATGGATGATATTAAAAAAATTATGCTATAGAGAGGTTTATATGCTGGGCATTTAACATTTAGTTCATTAATCACAACTCTTCAGAGATTATGTTCATAACAGTTTAAGAAAGTATGCATTCCTTAAAAAAGTAGACACAGTAATTTGCAAAAACATGCAAAATAGGAGATGCAGCAAACAATAAAAGACATCATACCAGGGTTATAGTATGTGCCTCCCTCGTTAGCCATCTGATCTGAGTAGTTGACGTCGGGCACATTCCTCTGGCGCTGAGAGGAGTAGCGCTTGGGTCGAGACTGCTGTGTCATGTCCTGCTTGGGGGGTCCACTTGGTAGGCGTTGCATCGGCTGCTTTTCTCCAGGCTTGTTTGAGAGTCCAGGTTTAGGACCTGAGTTCAAACAGGAAGGGGAAATTCTATTAAGTATTCAGTTACTGATTTTGTGGATCTGAAGTTCCATTTTAAATCTATACTGCATAAATCATCTCGAAGATACTTTTCATCTATTAAGGTTTTGATTATGAAACAGAAAACAGGAAAGTTTAATATATGTCTGAAATATATATATTAGATAACCTAGATGTTGAGCTTGAGCAATTGTATCCCTAATATCCAAATGATATTGCAGTTGATGAATCTTATGTAATTAACAATTGTTCACAAAATAAAACGTACAAGAAGATATTGGTATGAATAATCTGAAACATCACGAACCTTGTGAACTGCTCTCCTCAGGTGTGTTCCTTGCAGGTGCTTCGATCCCCATTGGGCCCATGTGGGGGTCCACTGCATTCACAACTGTATCCTGCACTCGTGTGCGACCAATCTTGCTTCTCCTATCCTTGGAGTATGATTTCTTCTCTGTTGTAGTATTAGTGATTGTCACACTTATAGTTTGCACATTCTCCTTGTTGGAGATTACTACATCTTGACTCTGGGACTTTCCACGCACTTCAGACGCAGCATTTGCGTCACCCTCGCCCTTCATAGGTGCTTGATCCTCACCCTGGACAGTATTCTTGAATGAAGAGTTTGTGAACTCACGGGGAGAGGTGGACTGTCTTGATCTGTTTTGGGCATAGGATGAATCTTGATCATTGTAGCGCCCTCTACTTCCTCTACCTCTGCCTCGACCCCGTCCCCTACCACGGGAAGAGTCCACGTTGTTGCGGGGTGAGAAGTCACCTTGGTACTGGTTGTAGTCTCCTCCTCCTCTGTAGCTTTGACGAGAGTCACCTTGATTCCGGTAGTCCTGTGAACCACCATCTTGAGGGTATTTCCCATAGTCCTGATTTCTGTAATCTTGAGACCTGGCCTCTCGGTTATCTCGAGGACGGGGATCCTGAGTCTGTGACCGATAGTCCTGATTCTGATTCCGGTAGTTTTTGTTCCTGCTTTCATACTGTGCTCGGTTGTCCTGGTTCCTGTAATCAGATGACCGGATGTCCTGCGACCGATACTCGTTTTCATTAGCCAGATCTGCGTAAGACGACTCTGATTTACGAGGACTAGGAACAAAATCTCCAAGCCTTCTCTGTCCCCGTCTCCCTCTGCAATATATATGTGTATTTCAATATTTTTGGAATTTAATAGTCAAATCTTTGAGGGGCATTTAGGAGTGATATATATACATATACATATAAGGAAGACAAGATTTTTTGGAAAACAACTCCTTTATTGTGAAACTCACGTTTCAAAGTATATGCCTACTCCTACAACAGGTTGGATATACGGAACATGAAATGAACATATACACCACAACAGGAAAACAGGAAACAATGGTGAGAAGAACAAATTAGAGGGATTGATTTAATGAGAATGTGATACAATAGGGATTTGAAGTAAAAACAGTTAATTCTGTTAAACATTTTTCTTATTTTTCTTCATCTGTATAGCTTTATCTCACTGATATAAACAATTAAGTAAAAGGGGAAGAAAGTTGCCCTAACAATGATAAAGGTGACATTTTAAGTACCTCAGCAATAAGCTCTTTGTTTGGTATTCTATATAGCTTAATTATATCAGAATATATTTCCTTAACACAATATAAGAGTTTAAACTGTACCTTTTGTTGCCCATGCCACCTCTTTTCGGAGCATTTTCTGGTGGTTTGTCATAAGCTCTAATGTCATAACCATAGATTGCAATCAACTCTTCCCGTGACTTTGGAGCCTGCTGGTCGTCCCGGTAACGGTCATGCAGCCATTTGTCTTCATCTTTCCAAAGCTTCTTCTTTGGTCTGATAACAATTTCAGTAACTTATCATATTTATAATGCCATTACCAACAATCAGTATTTTTAAAGGTGACAGAATTGAAATATTACCTAAATGTCATTTTCTGTTTTGAAAAACTTACAACTCTGCCTCAATTCTTAAGTTTCAGATAACTGACCTCATTTCATCCTCTTTCTCCTCTTGAGTTGCCTCCCCTGTTCCTCCACCCCCGCCTCCGCCTCCGTGCATGCGAGTGTCATGCTCATAAAACGCCCCTTTTCTCGGGATGTAAGCAGGGTTCTTGCGATCTTCATCATCATCAAGATTTTTACCATCTTCTTGTTGCTCCTGAACAGAAAAATTAGGCATTCTTTGAGATCATTGACCACCACAAGTTTGTTGATACAATAACCACTAAATCTAAGTTCATTCATCTCAATCCCTATTTAATTTTGTTATATTTTAATGAATATGTGTACACAGTCAGTTGAATAAACTCTTGGCATTAAACACATTAGCAGATTTCAGCTGAACAATGCAATTCTTGACCCAGCATTTTAGAAATTTTTACTTATGACAATGGTGTATAGGCACTAACTTTATGCATTGCAAAACATGCACAATATCTTATAGTACTTCTCTTGGGATTTAAACTGATTAAAAACTGAATATTTAAAATGTCTAAATAATTAAGCAAATATCCCCAAAGCTTACTAATCAAATATTGAAAACGTGTTGAAAAGGCAATATGAGACAGGGTAGGAAGTCTGTTTAATTGCTAAAGAGTCATGTGTAATGTTAGTTATCTATTATCGTAAAATATATAAAACTAGAATGTAACCTCTCCGTCTCCACTCTGACGCTCCTCTTCTACCCAGCTCCCGTCATCCTCGATGATGACATCTTCGTCATAACCCTCCTCTTCCTCATCTTCATCATCGTCATCAGTCTCAGTTTCCTCCTCTGAGTCCGTCTCTTCTTCACTTCCTTCCTCCTACAGACCAGCAAAATATTGTAACTAACATGACTTTGCACAACATCAGCCAGAAATACCATACCATATTCCCCCTTCTACTTGTCAACAGATTTACCATATCTCCCCCACCCCCCCGATTTAACACATAAATTTGACTATGTCAAGGGATTTACATTAT
Organism: Phorcus lineatus; assembly: GCA_921293015.1. Classification (NCBI taxonomy): domain Eukaryota; kingdom Metazoa; phylum Mollusca; class Gastropoda; order Trochida; family Trochidae; genus Phorcus; species Phorcus lineatus. The sequence continues at coordinate 28,799,517 of OV121091.1, forward strand.
GTTACCTATCTACTTGTCATATGAATTTGACAAGTGACTGTTATATTCTTCCCAAAATTCATTGATTCTCTATGAAACTAGGACAAGACTGTCAATTCAGTCCTGATTCCTTTCCACATATTGTTGATGTAAGGGTTTACAAAATAACTTCAACTATTCAATATGCAATTAGATGCTTTGAAAACAATTTTTTTGTAAGTATAGATATCAAATGCTTTAGGATTATACTTACTTCTTTATCCTTGTCTTCTGATGCACTCTCGTACTCAGAAAGAACATCTAAAAGAATCAAAACACATTTAGACCAAAGGTGAAATTAACGCTTCAAGGTAGCAAAACATACTTTGCATAAGTTCTGATAAAAAAACCAAACATACTAGCAACAACTTGCTACCTGGCAATTTTCAGTGGCTTATTGATTAGCCCTCATTCTCAAAAGAAAAGTGCCCTTCCTCATGGACTTTCACTAATAAGCTCACCAATATAATTTCTTTATGCCCATCATCAGTTGGTCATTACTCATTGGACTTAAACTAAAACATAGGAAGGGCAGAAATAATGACAAGGTCAAATATTGAAGCAACTAGCCAAAGGATATCTGCTACCTTTGATTTGACCAAATAGTAAGTACTTGCTACAAAATAGTTAATGTTATACATTGTACTTAAATTGTTAAAAATTTATGCTAATAACATTGTTTTTTTTGTATCATTCCACTTTTTTCATTTACACATATATATACACATATTCATACAGGGTTATTTGATTCTTTATGTTGGATTTAGGGATGAAATTTTTATTTCCAAACAAAGCATACATATAGCAGATTAAAAAGATTAAGACGAACTCTAAATTTTAGACTCGACAAATTTTTTTTACAGGACTTACCTCCCTCTCCTTCACTTTCCTGAAAAAAAGGCATAAAAGTTTTAGTGACACTCCCAACATTTTTTCCATGATACAAATACATGAAAAAGTTCTTGATTTTCATTAATGCCAGTTTTACAGACATCAAAAAATAATTCTTTAACATAAGAACGATCAATATATATCTATTACATATTTATCATGTATATATATATCATATTTTACTAATTTTTACATATAAATGTAGATGATACAGATTCAGAGTCCAGCTCTCAAGGGCTTCCTCATAAAACACAAAGGTCAATCCTCAGACACTTTGTTCTCACAATAATCACAAAATTTCAAGTGATCTTTTTTTTTGAAATATTCAATCTGATATGGGAAATACAATGATAAAGATGGTTGGAAATATTTCATTATTCATGGATGGCTGAAGAATTGTTGTTCCCTACTACAACATGTTATTAACAAATGTAAGTCCAAGCTGCAGGTCATAATCTGGAGAAACTATCCTGCATGTGTCAATCATGTGAAAAACTACTCTTGAAGTGTGAAAACATTTTTTATTTAACTGTGCTAAAGTGGGCAATAAAGTTAAGTGAACAGAATCAGGAATATCCAAAATTAAACTCATTTTGTTTACGAGTGCATCAATAAGAAAACAGTTCTGAAATATGATTTAGGCATCGTAATTGCATAGAGATACATTCTAATGAGCCAACTTGATCATCGCTTATTGCATTTTTTGATGAACAATTACTCCAATATGAAAACCTTGTTGTTGAATGTTTTGGAAACTGATTGATGATTTACTCAGTAATTCAGATTGTGAGGGCCTCCTCTATCTTAGAATATATTGCCATGGCCTTATGCATCTAATAAATTGTTTTCTAGGTTTACATTGTCTAAACTCTCTCTTTTGTTTTGGAACTGTTCGGTTTCAATGTATTTTATGCAACATTTACCAACTATGCCTGTCAATTCAATCAAGTGACATAGACCTATTCTTTGCCACATGTTATATTGTTTTCACTATCCATTGAAATTAACACATATTTTATACTATTATACATTTTCAAAAATGCTAAAATTGGAATTGTGAGATAATCAAACAATCTCCATGTGAATGAGGAATGACCCATGTCACTAGTGAACATAACAATCAAACACGATAGTTGGTTCCACTGATACTGATTTCTCCAAGCTATCTTATGATGGTATTTACATAAAAAGTGCCCTATGTAAATATAAAACAATAAATAAACAATACATCAAACAGCAGTTGTTTAAGTTGAATGGATATTGAATAGAAACATACTAGAGGCATTACCCTCATGCTATACTATACCTGGCAGGTTTACATTTTCTAACTTAAAACAAGTGGTTAAGACTAGGTTTAAGTGATAACGTGTTTCGATAATACCAGTTCAGTTTAAACACCCTAGTAAAGGCCAAATTAGACCCAGTTAAGTACTAAAATCCCTCAAAACATTTAAACTATGTACAATCATATAGCCCATAATGTTTGGGATATGATCTTATGATTCATAACATTAATGCACGTAACAGTTTACGGCTCAAATTTCACTTTATATACTTTAATCAATAATATTGCAGAAAGATTGATGTCAACAAAGACAATGTTAATTGAATAACAAAGTATTCGTAAAAAAACATTGCCTACAGATTTCTCGACTAACTTTGTAATTATATAGTCTACAGTCCATGAGTTTCAGCATTATGGCCTAAACATATCTTAATTGTACATCTAATCTTTTCAATAATTGTAAATACTTATACAGATCTACTCCAATAATACAGGGATTTGGAAAGGCACCTTTGACAATGAACCATTTTTAGGAGTTTTAGTCCTTTTAAGAATTTGGAATGGGCCATTCCCCTTTGTAGCTACTAAAATTTCTCATGTCAATGTGCCATTGTTTTATCCAATGTCCAAAATGGCCAGTGACCCTTACCTCACCCATACCCTGATAAGAACCAAGTTACTGTACTAAAAAATAGTTCTCATACGACAGAAATTTCGGTCTAATATCTAACAAATTCACGTGATGAATTTGGACCAATGTCAATTTCTCTAATTCCAAAAGACAAACCATACATCGTATTTATTGAGCACTCTGTTATAAATAGTCAATTGAAATAATTTAGAAGTAAATAGTAAACAAAGATTCTTTTGTAAAATGACGAAATTCTATAAGCAAACATCGATGTGGAAAGAAGGTGTACAACTTTTTAAATGCGAGAGAGTATTCTAAGAATGTGATACTGAAAGTTCTACCGGCGAGTTCAAAGTAGAGAATTTCGTTATTTTACGACCAGACTTTGTACTTAAAAATAAAAATACAAACTAACACATTCAGTAGGTTTAGTTCTAGAACCATCCTTCAGTTTATCCGTTGCAGTTGCTTCATCTTCTCCCCCGTCGTCTCTCGGTCTTCTTCGACGTCTATCCGCCATTTTCTTAGCATGGCCTATGAACATCTCGTGGGTGAGTACGGGATCTCGCATGAAATTCATGCCATGTACAGTTACCTCCCGTTACAAATTAGAGAAGCTCCAATGAAAATTGAATTTTAATCATGATAGACTCCTTGTTTTGTTGATAGGCCACCAAATGAAAAGCATTTTAGGACCTATTAGACTATAAAGTATATAGCATTTTAAAGATGGATAAACTTCAGGAGATAAAATAGAATAATTCTCAAAGTTCACTTAGATGAGATTTTACTTGATCGATCTTTCGTGCTACATATAAATATGCAAACAAGGAGTTGCAGAATCTTTATTTACAGGGGTTTATTTAACGTGTCACAGAGTATGTTTCATGGATTTTGTATGTTGCGTAAATAGAGAAAAAATATCATTTGACTTGAGTTGAGTTGAAATCGCCTATCTAAAGCTGCATATATTTATCCCTTAAAGTTAATGGCAAATTGTACATTTTCTTGTTTTCGATTGTTAATTAAAAACGCGGGCCATATAAATGTTGAGAAGTCGTGTTCAGAAGTTCTGCGGCCCATTTACATGCATATCACTTAAATGACCTACTAAGCAATGCCAACCTATATTTCACGTTGTGCCCTATAGCTGTTAAAAATAAGTTTCCAAAATTTCCGGGTGGTTTACATTCTACCTACATGCTTATCTGATTTGGCCGTCTGAATCAACACTTAAAACAACTTTTTTCGGTATGGCGGTTGCTATTTCATGCATGATTATTCATTTGCATATCTCTGTATGAAAATGGGATCTTCAAAATATGGATCTTTATATAGTTAAAAGACTGATAATTTTCACATCTATTCACTATTGACACAGAGTAGGTTTTATGATTTTCTATTCGGCTTAAATAAAAGTCAAAATTATACCTTATGTTCTAAAGTCAAATCTGTTCCTACGCCCCTGGTAGCTAGGCCTATTAATTTGATATCAATATTTATATGTACAATGCGCTTTCACTAAATATTAAAAATTATTTGCAGTATGAAAAATTTTGCCTTTCGAAAATTATTTAAATTCTCACAATCCAAAATCTAAATAAATAAAGATCAGCAGGTTATTGTGTTTATATTAGGTCATATCGTTTTAACATAATATAGAATATCGATCTTATTCATTTTGATAGCCTAATCCATGATCATTATGTTTCTAATATGGTACAATGCAGTATCTGTAAATCGAGGTTAAACATCGATATCTTCAATGAAAAATTATTGTTCAATCGCCAATGTTATTTATGAATTAATTTTCATATGATTTTGTACGATTCAAAAATTATAATTTGCTGCGTTTTTCGGAACCCAAAGTGGGCCTCCGTTGATTTAATTCAATGAATGCTCCTTTCAATTTTTTTGCGTCTCCTTTCGCAGAAGAGTACTGGATTTTCACATGTGGGCACCGGCATTTATTTGTGTGTTTTGATTAATTTAGTTTTGCCAAAATGTTGCAAAATTTGGTTGGTTTCCGAATACGAAGCTGCGTCAAGGGATTGATTACCTGTCAGTTGAGAAGAGAACTGGCCTCTGGACAGTCCGGAGTGGACAAATCTTTGCTGAGCAAACTCCGGAAAAAGACTGGATTCCCCTTCATCAACTGCAAGAAAGCCCTTGACCAGTTTGATAACGACTTTGAACAGGTTGATTCATATTCCGTGCACTTTCTCTCATAAGTATTCTGATTTATTTTACACTAGTGATCAATTGGTTTTAAGAGCCACTCCGTAACTTTCATACCATATTATTTACCTTTGATACGAACCTTAATGTCATATGTGGTGATATCAAGCACAGGTCCTTGGTGATATAAAATCAAAACATCTTAACTTTTCATGTTCAAAAGACATATATATGACAAATACTGGTTTTCCATGAAAATCTAAAAACAGCCTTACAAATGCAAAGAGGTGTAGATATCACGTCCAATATACATGGATACTAGTTATATAACCTAACAAACACTATCAACTCCTAACTGCCCTCCTGACTGTTTTAGGTAAGTCTCCAAAATTACGTTTGAATATTTGACGCGCGCCACTGTCCGGTTTTCGATCAAAATTCCGACGTCCTACCTTCACCTTCTGTAAAAAACCAATAAGCTTTAAAATGTGTCTTTTTGGTAACAGTCGATACTTCGCGATCAAATGACACCATTGATTAAGTTTGGCATACATGAATCCAACAACTCAATGAGTGGCTCTTTAATCTAGATAATCTTGGACAGTACTTCCCCCTTGGCATGTATGATGTGTGTAGATGTCTATAGTTATATCATGCCTAGACAGAAATTTCTGTCGCCGAATGCTCTATTCGTCCAATTGTAAATTAATTCATATGAATTACCCGTGAGTATTTTATGCAGATTTTATCTGGAGCCCTAGTCTTGTTTTGGTATTACCACAGACGGTTTCATTATTAATGGTTAAGTGAAACATTGAACCCAAATAAATCTATAGTCAAAGTATTTTTCTTGAAGGCAGAAAAGTGGTTGCGAGAACAGGCACAGAAGGAAGGATGGGCCAAAGCTACCAAGCTACAGAATCGACCGATGTCTCAGGGTCTAGTGGGGGTAATAGGGGACAAACAGAGAGCAACCATGATAGAGGTTAGTTTAAGACACTTTTTATTATTCTAAGGATTATTTCATGCTCAAAAGTTGAACCCTTTCTTTGACTGCTTCTTTTAAAATAAATGTTTAGTAGACCAATTAGATGTATATATCTTTTATAAGTTAATTGTTGATGAGAGATTTGACCTTCCTTCAGGTGAACTGCGAGACTGACTTTGTAGCTCGGAATTCCAAGTTTGTGGGTCTGGTGACAAGTCTGACACAAGCACTCAAGGAACACTTTACAGATCAACAAGAGAAGAAGGTGATAGAAATTTTTAGATCGTAACCTTTTGCAGTTATTCTTCATGTAAACCTTGAGAATGAATTTTTCAAGGTGTTTGTAATATTGCAATTTTTTCCACATCAATATGTGTTATGTGTAGAAAATGTGTCAAGTGAAGATGATTTGTTTTGCTGAGATTGTTTTCTGAAGTGGCAATTCGAGAACCTGTTGCTGTTCAGTGTCCATTACTCCTGCATTGTCTAATATTCATAAAGTTGTCCAGTTTTCATATTAGTCCTTTTTGCAAGGACATTTAGCAGAGCTTGAAGCACTTTTCCCAACTAAGATGAACTTCAAACAAGTCATACACTGCTTTATTCAAGTGACAACATCCTGTTTCCTTGCTTGCTTCAGCTTGAAGTCTTCCTGTGTATCTATGGATTGGATAATAGTTATATTGGTAATCCAATCAAGCCTCATGTTAGATTATAAACATTTGGAATTGGCCATATCACAACCAGTGATTGGTAGTTTTACATATCAATAACTCAACGAGCTCATATAAATGTTATAACAGAGTTGATGCAAGTATAAAACACAATCTAATTCAAATTTTTCTTGGAAATAATTTATGTTTCACAAACTTTGGAGAAGATGGAAATTTCAATAATCAACTGTATCAGAACTGAAGCTAGGAGTCTTGTGATTGGCTATCAAAGTAATTCAGAAAGGCTGAACACAACAAGAAGGAGCTTGAAAAGGAAATTTGTTTGTCCTGTCAATACCTTTTAGACTTTCTATTTGATAGTTGTACGGTTGTGACTTTTTTCAGGTCAGTCTTGACAGTGGTTCTGTAGGAAAGGTCACCGCTAAAGATGGCCGAACTTTGGCCGACTTGGTTGCCATGGAGGTCGGTAACATTGGAGAAAACATGGCTTTGAGGAGAGCAGTTCACCTGAGGGCAGCAGAAGACACTTTCTTGTCATCTTATGTTCACCTGTCAGGTAATTGCTCCTTACCCGGTATATACATACAGCCCAGTTGGTTCACAAGGTGCTGGGGTAATCAATCTTAATGAAGTGTTAATAAAGCTTCTGTAATGAATACAAGGTCATACTTTTGATATAAGGTGATATATGGTAGCAAAGGTACAGGTTAGGTAAAAAGTAGGAAAGTGCAAAAAATATACAGATAATCAATGTGCATATTACAATATTATACTTGTAAGGAAATGTTAGGTCCTTGAATTATATCAGAATTTTAAGATTTGAAAAGATTTTGTGGCCATGTTTTCTGCAGGTATGGCACCAATCGTAGCATTACAAATAATAACCCGAGGTGAGGAATCCTTCTTAAAATTTTACTAACCAAGAGTGTTTTTGGCACTACTCAATTTAGAAATTAAAACAAGAAATCAAGTAAAAGAGTTAAGAGCCAATGTGCAACTATTGCAGGTCCAGCATTGAGCACTGACTCCGAGTGTGAGGTGGGCAAGTTTGGGGCACTTCTGGAGCTTCAACAGCTCACAGAGTCAGACTCTTCTTCCTCATCCTCCGATTCATCCTCGGACTCTGATGAAGAGTTATCTCCCCTAAGTCTTGACCAGGTGTGCAGGCAGCTTGGTCAGCATGTTGTCGGGATGAACCCAAAACGTGTAGGAGATTCAAGAGATCAGGAGAAAACAAAGGATTCAATAGATCAAAAGGAAGGCAGGGAACCAGGCTCCGACTTAGATGAGACAGAGGACAAGGTTGAGAAGAGTCAGGAGGACGAGGACACTTTAATCCTGCAGGAATTCCTGCTGGAACCGAGTGTTACTGTTGGACAGGTTCTGGAGAGAAACGATTTGGCTGTGAAAGATTTTGTTAGGTTTGAATGTGGTGAAGATTTAGGGGAAGACTCCAGTTGAGGGTTTTGAAATCAGACATAGATTTATAAATGTATATATATAAACCATATATAACTGTAATCAGCTATACTTGGATTTTCAATTTGTTTCACCAATTCGTTGCTGTAGGTCATCTAAGTGTCAATAGTTTACACATTTCAGTTTTATCTCCAGAAAACTAAAAAGACTGAATTAAATTTATATCAACGCAAAACATTTGTGTTTTTATAGTTACTTAATTTTTCACCCCACTTTGACCTCAGTGTAAGACTTGGTTTCATAATGTAGTAAAATAAGGGTAACACTGTTTTTCAGGACATTATCATTTGCAGAAGCTTAAGCTTAGCTGCCCGACAAAGGAGAACTACTGCAAATGATTATGCCTTGGAAAACATTGTTATTTCATTTTTGCTAAATTGAACTGAATTTGTTTTGTGTACTGAATTTACTCTTAAACCTTTGTATAAAAACAGCAAAAACTACTTCTGGTTACCGCCGAAAGCCTCTATGACGTCACAAGTGAAGAATGTTACTTTTACCACCAGACTGATTCAAATTAATCAGAACCTGATCCAGAAAATGGAAGCATTTTATATTCATTGTTATCCGGGTGAGATACAACATTCACAATTCTCAGCGAATTAGACAAGATGTCTTAACACAAAATTGGAAGAAAATTGATAAAACCATATGCTTTTCCTGAAATCATGATACAAAATACAAAAGAAATTCTTTAAGAAAACAAGAGCATTAGTGTGCAAGGCTTACTCGTATACCCAAGCTTCCCAAAGTAGTGCAAGAAGATACATATTTTGCATTAAGTTAAAATTCTTTAAAAAAAACAATGAAAAAATTAATCCCTTTCAAAAAGCTAAAAAAACTAAAATCTATTTAGTTTTGAGAAGATGAAAATTTTACTTCCTGGTTGAGTCATAGTTTTAGTTGTTTCCTTGGAAACCACATCAAAATGACATACAAATGGAGGTTGGCCCCAGTACAGGTACATCCAGGGTCATGGTTGAGGCACCTCTGTACATCATAGTTATTAAATGTGTCAAGTTTCTTTATATTCCAACAATTTGTGTCCTAGTTATGACGGGGAAAACATTTGTTAGAAGCGGAGAAACTTTTGCATAAATTGTGCAAGTAAGGAACTGAAACATATAAAGCACATTTTCACAACATAGTGATTAAATGTGTCAAGTTTCTTTGAATTCAAACAAACAGTTTATGAGTTATGAGAGGACAATATTTGTTCGGAAAAGCAGAGAATTTGCATAAATTAGAAAAATTAGGGACTGAAACATTCAAAAGGCACATCTACACACCATAGTTGTTAGACGTGTTGAGTTTCTTTACAATCCAAGAATGAGTGTTAGAGTTATGAGAAGAACAAAATTTTGATGGAAAAGCTGAGAAAATTTGAAAATATCCTGCAAAATGAGGGTCTGAAACATGCAAAGATCACATCTACACATCATACTGATTACATTTATCAAGAAGTGTTACATTCCAACAATGAGGGTCTGATTTACGAGCAGAACAAAAAGTGTGACGGATGGACAGACAAGCTGATCGCTGCATACCCAACCCTCTTCTTAGTGGGCGGTTTAAAGACATCATCAACATCAGATAAGATCAACCAACCCCTTTCCAATAGGCAGGGAAATTGCAAAGATATCAGGTTTCCATCTGCTTGTCCTGGGTTACTGAGAGTGTAGTTAGTAAAGTACAGTCTTCAATGAGTACAGTCTTATCCTACAGCATTTTGAATTGAATTTATCACCTTTCAGGTCTGATGAGCTAAAAGTTAAGAAAATCAATGAACTACAGCTTGGCAAAGGTACCATAAAAGCATACTTTGGCTAGGCAAATTTAACATTGAAGCCAACTGAATGCTACGATAATCTTCTGTATTTGTTTAAAACTTCAAAATGACAATGCCTCTATTGCGAAATCATATTTAGAATATATTGTGACATAACTTTAAGTTTATCTGTTAAAGAAAGAGATTTAAAGGTTCAAAACCTTTTGAGTTGATGTGCCATGGTTCTAAAAGAACTTCTACATTTACATCACTTGGATATGATTGATCCAGCCATTATCAGGTAACAGGAGGGTGTTATTATAATTCCATCCATTTCAGCTACAAAAAAACACATTTATGTTTCAAATTTCAAATCATCTACATCCCTTTGAGTTAGAAGGAAAGGAAATATGTACATATATATTTTAAAAGTGGTCCAGTCACATTAGTAGTATATTGGCATTTCTCCTATCACAAGATGAGACACAAGCAATATTGCACTAGTAAAACACGTAATGGGTAGTTAAGATAAATAACAAAAGCACCATGTAAATGTAAACTTTATTTGTGTACTAATATAATAAATAATTGATTCTCTAGAAAACAAAGTGATGCAATGTGTTTTCAACAACGCTGTTTTTTCATTACAATTCCTTATTAAAATAAGGCACTCTGACAACTGTAACAGTTGTCAAGATACATATAAGATTATTTAAACAAAATAAAAACTGTAGAAAACCGTAAAATTGTTGGGTAATTAAAAAATTGAATTTTAAGTTTTATCAGGTCACAAAAGTTTTTGTCATTAGTACAGTATACACGTTTATATGTAAAACGGTACAGTCAGGTTGTGAAAGAACATACATAAAATTCACATGTACAACAGAAATAAGAATATATCATACCCAAGTAAAAGAAGGATATCTTTGGTGATGTCTTGCTTTAAGATGTTGAAAACCTAGTTTGATATTTTATACAATATTGATAGCTGTGCATAACATAGTAGAAAACCTGGAAGTAGATTATGCTGCAAGGTCTGTATATGTAATTCCCATTGTGATGATATGAAATGGTCTGAAATAAGATAAACTATACACTACTTCCAAAACTGTTTTACAGCGTGTGCAGGAAACTTGATTCCTATATGAAGTTATATTTTAAACAGATCTTATTATTATATAATGGTAAATAGATTGAAAAATCTACTTACTCCGAGCTTTTCTTGACTACACAAATTAACCTTTCTCACCTGAATAATCACTGAAAGGTCAACAACTTGCTACTTTTTAAAACAATAAGTACCATGAATCTCAAGTTCTTTGACGTAATGATAAAAAATTGCAGTAAGTCAATGACATATGGACTCTGAAAAATATTCCCAGTGCTGAAAGTAATCAGTTTGAGATATCTGAGTGATATATTTGTGATAATTTAAACAAATGAATAAATGAATGATTGAAGTTTTGAAAGTTGTGAAGTCCTAAAAGTATTTGAAATTCAATGTTTGGCAGAAACACAAACTCAAAAACACCAATCTTTGATGATTCATTAAATTATTCACAACGATTTGATTATTTCATAAACTTCTACTGTCGATTGGAATACAGAATAATTTACTCAACAAAATCTCATTTTCTTGTGTTCAGAAAAAGGAAATGAGTAAAACTGTAGAAAAGTGTGTATGTCCAAATTCAAGTAGTTGAAACCTGTCATAAGGCTAACAGTAAAGAAGCAACAATTGAAGAATTTACACACTGCGAGCCTCATTATGAAGACCTAATGCATAGAAATATTTCCTGTACTTCAGAGAGTTAAAAAGAAAAACAGTTTATTTATTTAATTTCCGGGAATATCTTGTGACCATCATTCATAACACCTATTTTATGGGAGCGGTTACTCAAAGCAAAATAAGATACAAATGATCTATGGTTCTAGCAATTGTCTGTGAAAGTGCCTTAATATCAGTTTAAACAGTTACATGAGAGGTCAATTTGGCAGCAAGATAGGGTTATTTTAGTAAGTACCAAATCCCATTTGTTTATGTACTCGTATGATACTAATGCATGATTGGATATAACATAATCCTTTCAAAACACATCACAATGGACATTTGTTGAAAAGTACCAACAACAAAAATACACAGGAGCATGCCCTTGAGATTTTGTCTTTCTGTGGGTGAGGTGAGATGATATGGGGTTTAACGCCGCCTTCAAGAGTATTTCACATATATTGCGGCTGCTAGTATTATTGCAGGAAGAAAGCTGGCAACACCATCGTGGCTATGCATTGTCATGAAACCTTCGAGCATCGGCTGGAACTAGCAAACCATGGGTGGTCTTTCTTATTCCTCTTTATTATTATTGTTCTTTAATTGTAAAATGTCATTAACAAAAAATAACAAAATGATATGACATGGAAGAATCATGAGAAATACTGGTCATATAAAGAGAACAAAATGAACATTTTTTGCTAAATAACAAGCATTGTAGGTATACCCAAGTAAAATGTCTACAAAACGGAAAAAAACCCCATTTAGTAAGGATTTAAGGTTGCTATTAACAAAACTTTCATTTGCCATTTTACACAAAGATATGTGGAGTTCATCATTATGTGCATAGGTTGATATCAATCTGTGAAAGAACTGGCAGTGATACAAGTACAAGTGAAGGAAATCAGAGACGCTCTCCTTCGGTGTGATGATATATCATAGTACTAGAACCATGATTCTTAAACCTATTGTGATACATTGAATTTTGTTAATCATCTTTGACTTTATTTTGCCTAAAAATCAAAATTTGTCAAAAAGTAGTTTTTTTCTGTATTAAACCCTGAAAATGGGGTATCGGGACATGTTTTGTATCAAATTGTACATTTCTGATATATTGTGTTATGTATAGTATTGCAAAATGAGTGTATTGTAGCAACTCTAGATGAACTACAGCTCGCAATAATCTTGATGGACGCTGACATCACATTGGAGTGTATTACCCAACAGCCTCAATCTTCGCTACATAGAATATTATGATAATTTCCTGAAAAATAATGTAAAATAACATACAATTTCTGAAATAGAAATGTAATTTTCATATAATCTACACAGATGACAGCATCTGAATAATCTGATCTAACATTGATAGCTTTGTGTAAATAAGTGAAGCACTATAAAAACAAAGTGTTATATCTCTATTTGTGTATGTGAATTTAACAGCTAATCAGAACATTGAGAACTATAATTTGATATTATCCAATACAATTGACCCCGCATTGTCCTACATTTCAACTAAAACACCCTATTATAATATAGGACGTGTCCATATAACAACCAGTAGATAATAACAACTTCGATTATGATATAATAACTGAGCAATATTCTTCTATGAAGGCCATCACTTGCTGGAAGCACTGTCTATGTCCTGAAAACAAGAGAAACCAACTTTAGTCTATGAAACTGATTCTTAAACACATGATCTTACTGAAACAAATGTAAAACTCATTGTCCCTCTACTTTCAGAAATCACCTCCAAAAGTAATATATTAAAAAATTGCATAAACAGCAGGGTGGGGTTGATCACTTTTTATTAACAATTCGATTGTTCAGCAATGCACATTACTACCTGAATTTTGGAAATATATTTACTGTTTATACATCAGTTCAGAGGACAAACATTGTAAGATTTTTTGTTTTGTTTTGAGTTTACCACTTCTAAAATTTCAAATATGTCCATGTATTCCATACTACAATCCTACAATCCAAGTTCAATCTTTCTGTGACCTTGAAAATTACATAAGGCCACCAAATTTGCATTGTTTCAGAGGCACACATGACCTTGTTTGCTGACTTTTTGTAACCTTCCAGAGCATACATCACCATTTTCATTGAACATAGAATTTTGCTCTTAATAGTAGGCAGAAAATTCATCATAAAATTATTTTGGTTACTTTTTCTTTTTGACAATATCGAAACCTTGATTATGAGATGAAATAAAAATGAAGTCCAGAATATCAGACCTGAGTTCTTTTCTAGACTAACTTTTAAAATTGTTTTTCTGAATTTACAATGAATTCTTTAAAAAATTTTCTCACCTCTTTTAGATAGTCTCGTAGTTCTGCATAAGCTTTGTCCTTATCGTCATTGACGATGACCTTATCATAGTTATTGCCATCAGCTGTTAAAGACAGATTATACACACAGTGTATATAATATATAGATGATACCTTACTCTTCCATTTAATACTATTTTTATTAAACAAGTTAATGATTAAGTATTAAACGAGCTAAAGCGTTTTACATTATGTCAGGGATGCATTTTACATTATGTCAGTTAACTCTACATACCGTAGTCAAGAGCTTCCTGGACTGTATCAAGCCTCTTCTGCAAACTCTCAGGTGTCTCTGTGCCACGGTCTTCCAGCCGCTTTTTCTTTGAACAATGAGATTTCAATTGTAAGTTGTTACATTCTCGACAAATCACATACATAGATTATGAATATAATATCAAACTTACACCCATAAAATGTTCTTGATAATTTTGTGATTTATTTGATTTTCAACTTAAGATTAAACTCATTGTGATAAAGCTGATGCAAGCTGGATCCCCTGCAATGGTAATTTTTGAGGGGGGTCAGGACTGAATCTAAATTTAATTTTCCATATTACAGCGCTCCAAATAAGATGGGTTTTTGGGTATAATACACTGATACATTCAGAAAATACTCATTAAATATTAATTTATAGTAAATGAACTAACATTTAAAAAGTCTGCATACGGTATTCAAGTTTAGTTTTGATCAGTGTCTACAAACTCAACTTCCCGCAGTATTTTATTACTATGAGTTTCACGATGAAAAAATTATTGATAAACTATACACTTTTACACTATACTATTATACACTTTGCAAAGAAGGCAAAAGTATTCAACATGTGAGCAGAATAGAATATAGTGCATATAACCAAGTCTTCCTTTCACACATCAAGTAACATGAACATTGTTTTAGATTTAATACCCATTCCTGTAAAATAAAGTGCTTATTGAAAATATGAACACCAACTTCACATTCCGGAATGCCCATTAGATGCCAAAGTAGTTGGTATAAAAAAAAAATATAAAACTTGAGCCTCTGACACCCACTGGTTAGAGAGGAGAGACTGGTAATAGGCTTTAGGGATAATGCCTCCCGCACTCTTATTTGATGGGGGTGGGGGAAGGGGGTATCAGGAGAAAATGTACTAACTTTGATCCCCCAGGTACAATGTACCTCCCATATTATTTCAGCTTTGAGAGTACAGCTTGAGATATTGATATAAGAGATATTGTTAATATAATTAGTTTAAAGCCCATCTGGCCTTATAGACCTCATCAGGTTAAAAATGGAAACCAGATGCAAAGCTACCTCCAGCTTTACAGATTATAACATCTCTAACCGATGATTCAATGCAAACTGTTCAGATAGATATGCATTATATTTAATGGATACACATTTCTGTCTGATTGTTTTCTCACCAAAATTTCTAAGCTCGGTGGTTTGATGAAGATATATCTTGCCACCAGATCTGTGTTCTTGATGTTCTTGACTCCGTTGATCTCCACATCTAGGATACAGATTCTTCCTGTAGCAGTGATGTCCTCCACAGCCTTCTTGCTAATAACAGTCAAGGAAAGTTTGTTGATTTCTAAAAATAGCTTTGACATTTCTGTAATCATCTAAGAAGTTTTGACTGAAAATTAGATGCAGTCTTTAAATTTGCATTGTAAATATTAAATTTGAATTAACTGAAAACTTTATACAAGATTTCAATTGTTCTTGAGGAGAAATATGCCAAATATTTAAATACAAATGACCAAACAAAAGATGCTATTGTTGCCACTAACCATCAACGTGATGAACTTGAGACAAAGTAGGTATATACATATTTAACATGATCAGATTAACATAACTTACATGCAAACTATAGGACATTTTCTTTCCCTCGAAATAGTACAAACATTAGTTTGATTAAGTTCTATACTAAAAAGTGTAAATACTGCATATTGATGGAATTTGGCCCTGTGATTTATCATCACGAGAATAGTATCTGAGTGAGCAAGTTCTTGTTCTTGTATTTTCCATAGGAATATAATAACTGCTAATGATAACATTTTTAGCCATAACTCGTGTAAAAACCAAACATATTTAATGAAATGATGCTACCCCGAACAATGTTTTTTAAAAAAAAGTATTGGATTTAGATGTGAAAAAAATAATATTTGGCATGGGTAAGACTGGTTTTGATTCTTCTATGAACTATGAAAGAGGTAAGCTCACCTTGTTCCATAGCAGTTCTCGGAAAACTCGGCATGTTCTAAGAATCCATTTTCTGATATTAGCTTATGGAAGTCATCCCGGCTTACAAAGTGGTAATCTGCAGAACATATTACATAACAATCATTGCTAGATGACATATTGAATTATATGGAATTTACTGTTTCAAACCAAGGACTCAATGATATTTTAGATATAAAATGGTATGTTACAGAATTTGAAATTTTGATGTTTTTACCTTTTCCATCTACTTCTCCTGGTCTTGGATTACGGGTAGTATCTGAAATGACAGAGTGACTGACATGAATGCATTGTAATAGCATTACATTATTGACTTCAAAACAGGAAACCTTAAAGGTGATCTTTTGAACCTACCTAAAATGAGTGTTTTGTAAGTATAAGCAATTTGGGACCTTACAATAGAAAAAGTTTTCGGAATGTGATAGATTCAGCTTAAACAAAACCTAAAGTAGTAAATATTCACATTACAAAAGTGTTGTGAACCTTGACCAAACTAGAGATATGTGTATGAAATGCAGTGTGATGTGCCCTGCCAAAATTTAAATCAAACTTAATTAATCATCTTACGCCAGTTTACAATTTATGCACTCAGTTCATATATATTTTAAGATATTGAAATTGTTTCACTGGAAACAATGAAAGGTATTGAATCCATAATAACAAAATTAGCAAAAGGCACAATTCTATCCCTGGTATATGTTGTGTAAAAGATGATGATTGATAATTTTTACATATAGCCTGTAAACGTCCACAAGCTTTGCAGGAGATGTAAAAAAATCTTTAAACTGGTGGTGGTGATTGTACACAGCTGGTGGTTTGAGGAGCCATTCTTGTTATTTACACTGATCCACTGTTGGAGAGTCTTACAAAGAATCTAACGAGGCCTGTTACATAATGAAACCTTTCCTTTCAAGATGCCGCCATTTAATTCATATAGAAGATTGGTTGGTATATGCCCCAATAGACGATAGATCTTTGGAGGTTCATTGAGGTACTCACGAGAGACGCTGAAGCTGAATTTGTTAGGGAATTCTGCAAAGAGCATCTTGAGGAGGGTGCTCTTGCCGCTGCCGGAGGGACCACTGATGACGATGGGGCGGATGGAGGGGGATGACATGGCCGAACTGAGTGTGCGAGACACAACTGCAATAGATACATTTATTACTGAAACAGATAGTTTCATCACTGGATCAAATAGATTCATAACACAATAAATAGTTAAAAAGCTGAAACAAATAGATTCACAGCACAAACCAATCATCAGAAGATGATGTATTTCACCGGTTTGCCATAATCCCCATTATTGTTATATAAATATATCAAAATCACCCAATACAAATTTAATATCAAACCTATTTAGTGCAGAAACAGAATTTTGGAAAAATCTTAAACATGTATGAACTCTAACTCCTTAAATTTCTAAAAAAACATTATCAAAAATTCATTTTCACAGTTTGAAAATATCAAAAGGCACCACTTCAGTATGTGTCTGATTCAAAGTTAAGTTTCATTAAGATATAAGGAATGGTTTTTTAGACCTATTCCAGAAACAAAACTATCTCTGGACAGAATCAAATTTGTATTGTTTTCAACTAAAATGAAAATGATTACAGATGGACAGAAGACAGATGGGCAGTAAGTGCAATGACTATATCCAGGGATGGCAGTAGAGATCATGAAAAACAGCTGAAATACTTGGAATTAAGGTTTCAGGATAGTAATCTAATAAATCTATGAAAGAAATGACAGACTCATACAAAAACAGCTGTGATCAACTGAAAATTGCCAAACCCTGCTTATCCTATGGTAATACATACTCCTGAATTACAAAAATACTCAACTGAATCATTTAAAAAGATGAATAAGTTATGCAAATGATAATATTTCAACGTTACCTCAAAAAACTCGAGCGAGAGGACGCAGCTGAATAAAGTACAGAGCTACCTCTACCTCAATAACATCACCTGTATTTATCTTTTAGTCCAAACTGAATGAATAATGCTTATGAGATAGCTAGTATTAAAACTTATTGATTGCCAAAAAACACAATATCATCTACTGTCTCATAAGCTGATACAATTTGGGATTAATCTTATTGTTATCTGCAACTCATGCACTTTGGAGCAGGGAGTGTAATAAGATCAATTTTAACAATACTCGGATGTTTATTTGCTTCTTACCTCAAATTGGTTGATTCTAGCTGAACTATGTGATACTGATGATTTGCATCAACCTACAGTGTGGTCCATCAAATTATGATACACTTGATTAAATCTTACTGTCTCTTTGCTTATTATCTTGGTTTGTGGTCTATGACCATGTCGAGATCAGATTGAGCTGTTGTACTGTAGTTCACACACAAGGAGCTCAAACATCAACCTAGACCTTCAAACTTAGATTTGGACTCGGCAAGAGACTTTTTCAACTGACTTTGTGAAATGTTTCCTTTGAGCTTTTATACATGTATATCTGTCCATCATTGCCTTGAGTGGTAAATAAACTACATACATAACCTGAAGCTCATCAACTGGAATCTTTTCAGCAGCCATAATATTACCTGGAGGGGTCTTTACACTGAATAATATATCCTGAATTTGGCCTGAAGCTATTATACTGAAAGTTATCAACCGACTTATTCTTTTGATCAAGAGAAGAAAAGATTTCATGTTCTTTTCTAATTAAGGGTAGCCATTCACATTCAAACTAATCAAATGGTCAGTAGTGTGTTATGTACACTGATGCGACCATTATACACATTATGTAAGTTAGGTACCTGAGCTAAACATAAACAACGTTGTTAAACTTTATATGTTTTTACATGTAACGGCATCAACCACAGTACATTTAGAATATCTAACAGGGATGCAGCTCAAACTTTTGCCAACCGGACATTTCATCTTGGAAACAAAATAGGGAACCAGACATTTATTCATTCCCAGGCTGATTTCTGCAACCCTCACATCTACCGTTCCTTACTGATGCTTGTGCTCGGACAAACCCAGGTGTATGAAACCCTCTAGACCTTGGAAACAACTGTTAATGACAAGCTGTAAGCAATTTCAAAGTGTCTGTTCTGACCTCCTAAGTCAGTTTAATAACAAAAAAGACTAAAAGCTCTTGACTTTAACATATTCAGAACTACAAACCTGAACTGCAGTGCACACAATGAAACAAACTAAAATTCACTGTAAAAATGATTGAGTAAACTGATTTGATACTGACAGTTTCCAAGGAGATATGTTTCAAGAACATGTTGCCATAAATCATTCCTGTTATTACTATTGTGAGATTTTTTCAAACATTGACAGTAGGCATGATAAAACGATTTGTTCTTGTTTGATAAGTTTGAGTGTATGATGTGAGGTGTATCTTGCCTTCCAATATAAATAAAAACACTTTCTATTGACTTGAAGCGTACAAAATCAGCAATAAAAGATACATCAATATATGTAGATAACTCAAAAAGCCGTTAAATTCCCATACACATGTATATAACATATACAACATATATATAATACACAAAAGCACATACTTCTGTGAAAATAACAATGTAACTATGAGACATAAATGAGTGTTACCAGATACTGTTAATAAGCTTGCAATCTGACTGTTTGACAGACACGGCTCTTAGTGAATAGGATTCTAACTTAACATGTCAACATCATCTAGAAAGAGATTTATCAATAAACCGGCTTAAATTTACAACATTAAAGGTTCTCATTTGGAAGCAGAGCAGACTGACTTAAATCATTATGTGGTTGTTCCTGAAAAGTCACTTTGACCTTATATCATGTTTATGAAATTCACAATTATTTTGAATAAAGATTTATTGAATCCCGATGAAGTCTTGGTAGCAGCTGTGGCTATATGGGACATTTCAGCGCAAATAACAGGGGGTATTATTAAATTTAAGGACATTAGTCACTCCATGGTGATTCTTGTACACACTGGTCATTTCAAATGGTCAGCTGTCGGTTACCTACATGGATGCTACAAACATTTACATAATGTAAGATAGGTATTTGAGCTAAACATATACAAAGTGGTTAAACTTGAATTTTGTTACATGTTACAGTATCAACCATAGAACATTTAGGATATCTAAAAGGGATGCAGTTCAAGCTTTTCCCAACAGGACATTTCATCTTTGAAATAAACAGGAACCGGAAGTTTATTTATTCACATACCTATTTCTGCAACCCTGATATCAACCATTCTACCATGAAAGTGCTGGATACTCCATTCTGATTGGTTGTTTTGTCTGATTCACAGGGTATCAATTCACGATTGAAGTTGCCCTGATTACCCTAAATCAGTTTAAAATGTATTAATACATACATTGACTTCCGACTATCTGACTTGTAACTTGGGATAGTCGCGTTTGGTTTAAATTTAAAATATACTCGATATCAATCCAGTATAACATGTCTCTGATTTTCAAACACACTCAAAGCCAAGCTTATAACACCTTCTACAACTCAGCAACATCTGTTACTAACAAGCTGCGAGCAACTTGAAAGTGTCTATTCTAACTTTTAACGCCAGTTTCATAACAAGGAAACAAGGTTTTGCTGTAAACTTGGTCGTTTGCATATAAGAACTCTATTAACCTGATTATGCCTTTTTTATTTAGAGAGTATCTTAATAATCATTCAATTCTTAAAATTCTAAGTTAATTCATAATTACTGCAGATAATAATATGGATGTAAAAATCAGTAAGTACTTTTCAAATGAGAACTAAATTGCCTTCACTATTTATTACAAATATGCCATATGCTTGAGGCATTGACTCAGATTTGTTTGTTTATATTTGCTTTGAAAATAGACAAATTATGCGATTATCTAAATTTTTCCAAAACTGAAAATCATACCAGCCATCCTAGATATATATATATGACTTAAATGTTTCTTACTGAGCAAAATCAAAATAGACTACAAAAAAACCTGTACTGGGTTAGATTCGGAATTGAATGCAGAACAACAAACCTGAATGTCACACGATGAAACAATCTGTAAAAATGATTGAATAAACTGATTTGATACTGACGGTTTCCAAGGAGATAAAGTTTTCAGGGTCATGTTGCCATAAATCATTTCTTTTTATCACTATTGTCAGGTGTTTTGAAAGGCTGAAAGTAAACATTGATGAAACAATTTGTTCTTGTATTAGCGGTTGATATCAACTGTCAAATGTATCTTGCCTACCGATGAGAACAAAAACACTGTACATGGATTTGCAGCATACAAAATTAGCAAGACAAGATAGACAAATACGTAAGCAAAGCAATAAGCAGTTACAACAGAATAACATATACATAGTATATAAAAGCAATTATTTTTCTAAAAACAACAATGAAATGTAAATGAGTGTTACCAATTCCTGTTGATAAACTTGCAAGTCAAGGCCCTCAGTGAATAGAATTCTAACTGAACATGTCAACAACATCAAGCAGGAGATTTATCAATAATCATTTTAAAACCTGAATGATTAAGCTTCCCATTTGGAAGCAGGGCTATTTGACTTAAATTACTGTGTGAATGTTCCTTAAAATTCATTTTGGATTTAATCATATTTATGAAATTGACCATTAATAAAGGTTTATAGAACCCCTGTGAAGTTTATCATAGCAGCTGCAGCTATATGTGACAATTCAGTGGCAATTAAAAGGGGGTATTGATAGATTTAAGAAATTATTCAAGGGTAGATTCATGTGATTGATATTAACTATAGATGCAGAGTACAGCAGAGCAAAAAACTAAAGTACCAAGATTAAACAAACAGTCAATTTAGACAAATTTACATTTGACATTTACATTTTCAAATTTTTATGAATACACTGTCAATCTATAAGTTATACAAGTAACAAAGCTGTTGCATCTTTCATGATATTTTGAAATTTTATAATATTGGTCAACAGCTATATGTGCGGAAGGCATTGTATTAAGGAGCTGCTGGTATACATTTTTAATTGACTCCTGCAATTCATTTCTCACACAATGCATAAGTTGCTCGGCAAGAGACAGACTGCAATAATAATAATTCAATGTGTTTTTCAGCATCCTGATGATATTGTTGAAATTGTAGTGCCCATTTCCACAATTATTTCATTATCAATGAAGAGAAATTTTCTTCTATCATATATTATGGTTCATGAAAATTAGAGAGTTAATTGTGAGTCAATACATTATACCTATATCTTTGTGTTAATTAGAATCAACTCTGTAATAGGTCAAGAATATTTAGCAGATTATTTAAAGGTAAGGGTGCGCGGTATTATCGGTATATTGCAATAAGGAAACAACACGATACTTACCGGTACACTCTTCTAGAAATATCCAATTTATTGTGTGATATGAAATTAACAATTTCCTTATAAGATTCCAGAAATATAAACAAATGTGACTTTACAGAAAGGTGAAGTGTGAACTCGTAAAGTGAAAATAGTACAGACATGTTTCAAGTCCGCAACCAGTCACTGGATTATCTCTCTATTCTAAACAAGCGACATTGTTCACTGTTCCAATGGATGTTCTTAAGTCAATAGAGCATGAAAAAATTAGAATATGAAAAGTACCCATATATTGCAATACGTATTGTAATACACCTCTCTATAACGCATATAGTGTGATACCAAAATGAGTAGTGATACCCATCCTTATTTAAAGGGTAATGATTTATACATGTTTCTGCTTATGATTACAATTACTGGTATGGATATCTTTTTCAAGTGTAAAGGTTATAGTTACAGGATTTCTAATTTGATTATTATTTTCTCCCACAGTCAAATCAATAAAAGCATTATCAAAGGCAACCTTGCAAGCTTTTTTCACTTTGTGCAAAAAGTTAATGTGTAAAACATCAGTGATAAAATCTACTACATCATTGTCTGCATATTTATCACTTTTCTGGTTTGTACACAAAGGATACCGTTCAACTCACATCAGTCTACATTGCAGTGACAATTAATATCACAAATGTAAATGTTTGCAATGCATCAAATGTTAAACTCAATGAGCTATTGGTACTATGTCAATGGCTCTTGGCAGCAAAATAAAACACCACTATCAACTTCAACTGAATTTTTAATAAAATAAAACATGTTGATAATCTTACAGATTTCTGTGACTAAAACCCTAAGTAAAATAATGTATTAGCATACAAATTATTCAACATAACTACTATATCTATACTGGTTTAAGCAGAGGTATGCAAAGCAGTGTGCTTACCTGGGAGAAATGTCACCTGTGATGAGGGAAGATAGAGAGATGGCCAGGTGCTTGTAAGTTAGACTATATAGCTCTATTGATTAATTTAACCTATCCAATCAGGTAACTGGAAACAAGGTATGCAGCCTCAACCAATATACTCTTAATGTTCATCTACTTGCAGAGGTTGATTGATCAATGACCTAAAACTCTTCTCATAATGGTAATCGAGTCTATAAAGATCATCAGACACTCATTATATATGGCTTTTCCAACAAATCCTTGAACCTGCTAGATTCATAATATTTCAAAATATGAATATCATAAAAATAATTCTACATTGTGAGGTAGTAACTGAAGCATTAGCATCAATTTAATTGATTTGATATGAATTGCATTATTGCAGGGAGAAAACATGCAACACCATTGTAACAATGGAACCCAATGGAACCTATGACACCTGGATAGCCCTAACATTTTTTTGGATTGACCAGCACTAAATTTTCAATGTAGCATTGCATCTGAGGCCTACAAGCATGTAGCAGTTTTCCACAAAGTTTTCCAAAGGTGTTTGACCCCTGGTGGGATTCAAAATGTGGTCATTGGTCTGAAGTCAAACACTAGACTACCCCACCTGCTTTAAAAACCTACAATGGTTGGCACTCAGGGTGTAACAATCAATCAGACTATCAATAAATCGCAATTGTCAGCTTTTTGATAACATGTCATTGACCAAGATACACAATTGTTGCATCAAAGTTAGGTAAACTATAAAAAGTTTTGATATATTAGTTTTTCTTTTGTAAGAATTAATTGCATTATGAATTTGTGACGATATTGAACTCCTACATATTTATCATCCTGCTGATGAATGCATAAATCCCATTAGGCGAAAAAATCTTTTTCTGCAGCTTTCATCCTGTCTCCGGGCTTTTTCTGAATCAATATGTACTAACAATCCTGATTAGTTGCCATGGAAACGATAAATACACTAAGGAAATTGCCATGTGGAGTTGAAATCAATCCTAGTGTACCTAAAGACTTAAGTGCACAAGACAGCAAAGTTCTAATTAATGACCATTGATGTTCCTTGAAGAGTTTGAAATAGTGAAACGTTTTTGAAATGGATATCTTAACAATGTCTATAAAATCCTTACTATTCCAATGATGAAACTGATTGTGTTTCAAATGAATTTTCTAATTTGACAAAATTAAGCATATATTGTCATAATTGGTATTAATTGATGATTAAATGATAGCACCTAAGTGAAAGGTTGAATTACTTGTGCTTCTGAATCCAAACAGTCAATAATTTTTTTTATTCTAAGTATCAGTGTTGCTCTGCCATTGTGTTAACTTCATTCACTACTCAAACTGACATAGATGTTACAAAAACAGAGCCTTTGCACCTGTAGGTCATCAGCCACTGTTTATGAAAATGTAAGGAATGTATATCTTTCAGAATTTAATGATTTTTCTTTTTCAAAAAAGATCATTTAACATGCTGCTGACATGGTTGAGCTATATTTCCAGCAACTGGTACAATGTCTTTAGATTTTACATCTTTCATTGATTTAAGATCTTTCTATGACACTATAAAGATCATAGATTCCTTAACATTATTTTGCTGATAAATTTACGTCAGATCAAAGAGATTAAATTTACAGTTTTTCAAGAATATAAAGAAAAAACTGTTTTAATCAATACACAAAATGAAATCAACATGTATTCTATAATCTATCAGTGGATTATTCGATCAAAGGATTTTTTTAAAAGGAACATGTATTTCAAAACTCATATCACACCTTCAAGTACTTTGGGCTGTACAAAATCTTAATTTGATGATTATCAAGTTAACAGAAAAAATATATGTATGCCAGAGAAGACTGGATCATTACTGTTTTCTTTAAAAATTATCCTTTAGGGCCCAAAATTTTTTGACATCTTAAAAGGTGTATTTTATGATTGGCTGTCATTCATTTCTGGATCTCTGTGATGAATATTATATCATTATCAAGCCAAAAGAGAAAAAGTTATGTTCCAGAGATATCTCAGTACAATTTTCCTCCTAAATACATCACTTTTTATAGAAAAACTCCTAATCTTACAAGAATATTTTCTGAATTATGACACACCTTAATTCTAATTGAGCAGATACATGCAAAATTTCATCAAAGTAAAGACTTTTTAAGTGTTGAAATTCTGAGCAAACCAGGAACTAACACTATCTCTCGTCCTTGCTTTAGAAGAAGAAAGTTTGTCGTCGTATTTGTTTTATTTTTAATGCTAATGTCTTAAAATTGGGCTCATTTGACAGTTCATTAACCATATGGTAAATCATAAGTGTTGATATATTTTTTCATATATAATAATTATTTCATATTCTTATTTTTCCATGCTCTGATGACTAAATAACATCAAATAGAACATTGAGCAATGCTCAACTGGCTCGTTTTGTAAAGAAAGATAATTCAGCGACTGTTTTTTTCAAAATTTGAAACATGTCTGTGCTATTTTCTCTTTGCCAGTTGACACTTCAACTTCCCGTCACGTTTTTTGGTTATATTTTTTTACAATTTTTAAAGGAAATTGTTAATTTTATATCATGTGATATATTGAATATTTCCAGAAGAGTGTACCAGTACGTCTCGTGTTGATTTCCGTGTTGCAATATACCGATATGCCAATAATACAGCGCACCCTTAATATCTTATGCAAATAATGTACAAGCACATACATGTGAAAATGAGGTCACAATCTTACTACACTATTAAAGTTTAGGCTATTCAAAATTCCCTAGAAATATGACTTCACTTGTTACTTTGAGCCTAGCAGATGAATAACCATTACAATATGATTTTCTTTTTTAACAATTTATATTATTTATGTTAAGATATTTTATACGATTATTAAAACTTTATACCTATGTGATTTGATGTGATATTTTTTTTTAATTCTGACAGTTTTGTTACATTCTTGGTTTTTAAGTAAAATAGGAATGTAGCAAACCAAATTTCTAAATCGCGTTACGAAGATCAAGAAACTGAAGATATTGCTCCATGACTGAAGATGCAGTCAAGACACTGTAGAGACTGTCACTGAACAGAAGAAAGATTCTCTACTGAAGTGTACATAAAATGACACAATGACGTTAAATCTTGCATGGAGATGATAAATAAAATCAACATTTCATTTTGATGGAATACTCAAGAGGAGAAAATCACTTTCACACACTAAAGTAACAATTTTCTCTTACCTCGAATGATTGGTGACAATCGATGACACGAAATCGCCAGTGAAACAAGCATTGGAAACGGATGTGTTGATCCAAAATATGATATGTCGCAATGTCTTAATCATCACTTTAAAGCGAACACGAACATAATTAAAAACTTACTGACTGATCATGAAGACATATTGCATTTCAATTCATTGTTACAAGATTTTTATTTTAATTGAATTGGGCTACATAAAATTTGTTTACTTTTACGACAAAACGTCAAGCAAAGAATTTCCGGTCCAATGTTAATGACACCAAGGAAGTGCATAATCTATTTTTTTGCTGGGTGTAGGCGAGCAATCGTTTTATTATGTATCTAATAAGGTAACTTGCTGGTGTTCAGGAGTCGGAACGGACCCATATAATTTGAATTATGGCTACCCCAAGGCCAGAGGCTGGGAAAGCAGGCACCACCCATGTCAGTTTTGTTTGTCAAAGATGCCGACAGCCACTGAAACTCGACGCTTCTTTTCAATCTCTCGACCAGCCTCTTCTTACAGAGTTGACAGGTGACCTACTACTTATGGTTAAAAGTATTGTTATAATATTTCTATTGATAAGTTATCTTATTCATAGCAAAACAAAATATCAACCTGTGAAAAAGCCTTATCTCATCTGGTATCAAAGAAAACTATCCTAAGCAATACTTGCTTGGAACATAGACAAAATTTCCCGCACCCCAATGGCTCAAAAATATTTCAACATAACTGTAACATCACTGATGTCAACACCCAGGTCAAAAGTTGAAAACCTAAAG
Organism: Phorcus lineatus; assembly: GCA_921293015.1. Lineage (NCBI taxonomy): Eukaryota > Metazoa > Mollusca > Gastropoda > Trochida > Trochidae > Phorcus > Phorcus lineatus. Next base: position 28,826,994 of record OV121091.1, read on the forward strand.
TTACGTAGAGTAATTGGCGCCATCACTCTTCGGTTTTCGATTATAAATCTCAACCTTTTTCCTGTTAGTTATGCTTTGCTCACTTATAAGCACCAAGATGTTAATTTTCAGAAACAAACTCTGTTTGTAGATGAAATAACATCATATTTTAAGTTTAACACATTTAACCCCAACAACATACTCTCTACCCCTTTAATTGTCGAGCTGTAAAGGAGTAACCAATTGAATAATTCATGAGACAGTTTCAAGCAATTTACAAAGAGAATTACTGTAATGATGATGATTGCCAAACTGATGTGTTACAGTGTAATATAATAGATAAATGGCCACACAAAATTATCAATGGCCCCTTTTTTTCAATTGATAGGGGCGCTACGGCCCCTTGATATTAAATACTAGAATGAACACTGTCTAAAGTTAGCAAGAATTTTCCAAATATTGCGTTCCTCCTAGCCTTCAACATTGTATTCTAAACAACAGTACGCCTACCCCGATATTTTCGTAGGTCTTGTCTCAACCCTTCATTTTGCAAAAGCCACATGGAATTCCAACCAACATTACCTTAGTGATAATAGTTTATACACATGCAGCAATGACAATTGACTACAACAGCAGGAGGTTTGTAATGGCTGATCTTAGGTCATTTTTTAAGTTGTAGTAAGGTTTAGAGTTTGACTATATCTAATGTTTGGACATCCTGCTCCTCATATAAGGAAATATCACTTAAGGAAGCAACATTCAAAAAGCTGGTTTGACAGTGCACAAAAAATTCCATATTTTCCCCATACTTTAAACTACTTTTGTAAAATATACGACGCTTTTGACAACCATTAAAGTCATAGTCTCATTTTTGCAAGGCAAATTGTAATGCATGCCGGACAAATAGTTCAACACTCACAGAAATCTTTCCCCTGACTTTTGCAACAATTTTTAGAACTCTGCAGACTTCTAGCCCTCAATAAAGAAGTTCAAACTACCCTACCCTACCCTAATATTATGTCTTTGGCGAGTGTTAGTCCTTACCACGTCATTTCGCTAAGGCTGTGACGAAGAACACATAAAATTTTCCAGCTGAATATCCAATGAAAATAGCTAATAGCTTACGCTTTTTAAATACAGAATTAACAAAACGGTGGTAAACTCAATGAAGAACGCGTCTATCATAAGTATCAGCGCTGCAATTACTAGATTTCCGGTGTTTCGCACTCGCGATGGGATTGCACTTGATTCGGTAACTCATCGGTCTGAAACGGCATACGCCAATAAGCTGCTTCATTTAAAACTGTATATAACGGGCATAAAAATGAAAATCTTTGCAAACGCAACTAGAAATATTTGCGTTAGTGATCAGATTTTGTCCGTGAAGAATAATTAGTTAAGTTTAGTTGCCTTACAAAAATGAGACTATGACTTTAAAAGGACAGACCTATTGGGGTATTTTTGTGGAAACAAAATTCAAGGGGACATTCCTGTTTATACAATAGTTAATAGTACATGTTTATAGCATTACTCAGTCGAAAAATGTTACTGAGGGTAACATTTTGGTTGAATTAGATTTGAGATCTAGATAAATGAGAGCGCAATTTCAGTAAAATAAAACAAGAATGAGAAATGAAGCCATTCATGAGCGCTACTAGTGTGAACAATCTTTCTATGGTATTACAAGGCATTGTTGATTGGCCCTGTTGTAAATCATTTGTAAATGTGTTCATATTCTGTCCATGCACCTAGTTTATTTTAATAATCCTGTGAAATTAGTAAAAATACATCGCTTTGTTTATGTCAATTTCCCTCAAAACAAGATGATGGACTGCATACCAATAGGTCAGCCTCTTTAAAGCGTCAAAAATTGCATTGCTAAGATAAGACAATGAGTTGAACTTAATCTCTATTTTGATGGACCAATCATATTCTTTTTTTCTCTAATGTCTTCCTTCCAACTCTTTGTTAGTACTTGATTTAACTTTTCTTGAAAAAAATCAACCTTTCAAACAGGACTTAGCCTGACCAAGGATGTTGATACAACATCATCCCCTTGGATATATATTTATCTTTCTATTTAAGCTATCTATTGTTCTATCAAATCAATCTATCTTTCTCTCTAATCTATTTATCTTATCAATCCATCCATTTACCCTAAAACTTAAATCAATATTATGTTACTCATATTAGCTTCTTTCTTATTTTGATTGAACCAAAAACCAAATTTTGACTCTGACTGTTAAATTGTCTTTTCTTCAGCTCCACTTGCTGGCAGTGTTGATCCTGATGAGACTGATCATCTTATCAAGGAAAAAACTGTTGTAAGCAAACAATTATCTACTTACAAATTCAAACAAAGATATTAACATCTGAATGACTTAAAAAGATGGAAACAGCTTGACTTGCATCTGTTTGTTTTTCTGTTTCATTTATATATTCATAACAATTTATTTGTATCAAGTTGTTATATTGTATGCAACATGTATATTATAATAAAAGAACTGTTATTCAAAAGGTATATATAAGATTTTGATAAGTTATCACCTGATTTAAGAATATAGCAGTGTTCTTTTTGTCATTGTTTTGTTTTGCATTCTTTAAACACTTGCACCTTAAATTGCCATGAAGGATTGACCCTCAAATATTGTTCTCAGGATTTCCAATATGAAGAGGATAAAAATATTGTCAAGAAGGTCATTGGTCCTTCAGGGTAGGTGTATATCCTTATTGATTTCTTCATTGAATATATCGCAGATGTGTGATTATTAATTAACTAATTAGTTCATTGATACAGTCTTTGTGAAGTCAAAAAAAAGTATCATTCAGTTTAATGAGTAGATTTGAGATCATGTAGTACACAACCTCTATGAGTACATACTCATAAAGGTTGTGTACATCATTCAAGGCTGTATGTGAGATTCCAATACTGACAATGATAATATTTTGGTAATCAGTAATAGAGAATTCTTTTCATTCATTTAGCAGGGTGGCACCATGAAGAGGTGGAAACCAAAAACTGAAGTTGAAATTCTATATTTGATGTATCATGGGATCAAATTAAAAGTAAAATATAAAATGATATAAACTAATGTAGTTTTGAATCTTACACTGTGCCCGTGTTGATTTTGTTAATGTAGCTCAATGCTCTAGAAATAAAATAGCATTAAAGACTGTAGTACAGCTGTATATCCTTCAGGGTCAAATTCCTGTAGACCTTTTGGAAATGAAACAAGTGATCCAAGCTTAGGATTTAAGATTTTACAATTTAAAATATTTTCGTATGCTGGCAATAACATCCGCAGCTGTTTAAGTGACACCATATTCAGTTTTTGATAGGAATTCCCTCTACTTGTTGTAGGAAATGCTTATTGATATCTTCAGCTTTAATACATTTAAATCTTCGACTTACTATTTTAAAGTTAAAATCTAAAATAAACAATAGCCAAATATGAGCAGTGATTAGTGTGATTTAACTTTTGGGTCAGCCTTGTAGCTTTTGGAGGTTTCTCTTAATTTTCTCTCTGAATTCACAAAATCATACTTTTGGGCTGGTTATGTTTCAAGCTTATTTCATAGTCTTGTTAGGATCATGTTAATATTTACTAACTATCTGTGTAGTGTATATACACGGTGAGACACATTATGTTCTCCTTTATAACGGAAATGGTAACAAACATACATATTTTCTAGCTCAATCACTCTTCTTTGAATTTGTATACTGACAAGTTAGATCGCCAAGTGACATTGAGCAGAACTGTTTAAGTATTACCTTATTTACATTTCAATATGTATACTTATATCTATATGTAGGGGCTGGTGCCTTTGCTTCCTACCATATATCTAGTATGCTTGCTAATTATTTAATAACACAGGGAGGTGGACAGTAGCCAGGAGTTCACACTGCTCGGGGAGACAGGTCCAGGCAGCATGGAGAACCTTAGTCACAGGCTCAAGGTAAAGCTGTCTTCGATAATCATTTACAAGAAACTCTTTGTCATGTTGTGACATTAAGAACCCCCAAAATGCTTTATGAGTTGCCATGTAATCAACTCATCAGCTGTTTTTTTAAAAACCATCAACACCATTCATAAAATTCTGATGTTCATGATCTTAGATTTCAATGAAGGTTTTTTTGACATTTATATATGTTTGTATTGATTATATTTACACTGTATGTCCTCTATCATAGGTGACGAGCTACCTATTTGACATCATGTCAGGACAGTCTGATGTGGACCATCCCCTTTGTGAAGTAAGACATTTATTATGAAGTTTTGATTTTATTTATCATAAAGTCGAGATGTAGCATGTGAAATTTAAGAAGTCTTACTCTTTATCAGAATGATCAAGAACCATTTCTTATTATTTAAGTGCTGTTTCAGTTATACAAAAATCATGTTTTTACAATACCAGGGCTGCCTACTTCTACTCTATTGTAGTATTTAGTACACAAGAAAATCCTAAGATATGATTGTACACAAATGTTGCAAATTGTACACCTATTCTAATCACATAATTTTTTAATTTCATAGATATGCTTTTGTAGTATTTGAGTGCTACAAAACTCAATTTGGACTGTATATTTTTAGTTAACAAAGTTAGAAAAGGTTTAGAAATGTCAAGCCAAAGCATGATATGTTGCAACTAACAGTAAAATACTACCTTCATAAATTTTGTACACAAAATTCACCTCAGTTACAGTATGTTTACACATTCACTGAACAGAAAGTAGGCAGATCCACAATATCCTCAGTTTACTGGTTGTAATGAATAGTATTGTGTTGTGAAGGAGTGTACAGACAACCTACTAGATCAGCTAGACCAGCAGCTCAAAGTGACCGAGGACGAGTGCAAAGATTACAGGTGTGTTTGACAGAATATGGATTCTTTTTACAAAGTGCATGCAGCTAAAAAGATAAGAGGATAGTTTTTGATCAGGAAGTTCAGTATTGTGTTTGTTGATGTTGTAAAGTGTTAATTTAGAATAGGAAAATATCCCTAGTAAAATCAGCATCTTACGACAAACAATGAGCCCAAGCAGCCCTGACAAGGTTGCGATTTATGAAATCCATAAAAAATCCTTGTAAGGACGATAACTTGAAAAGTTTGGTGCTGTGAGGCTCTTATTTGGTGTATGTCATCAATGGAGAAGTAACAAAATTTGAAAACAATTTGGTCAAAGGCCAAGGTCACAAAGAGAACACATTCTATGTATGCTTTTGCAGAAATGCTTTATTTCACTTATTAACACTTTTAATCATTACATGATTGTTATAGTCAATGAAAAGTGATCATAAATTGTTTGACCTTGAATGTTAAAGGTCAAGGTCACAAGATATAGGTTATGACGTTCACCCTTTCATCAAATATTGAAACAAAAAAGAGGGATAGAGAACTCATTTTTACCAGTTTCACAAGTTATGAAATACATAAAAAATCTTTGTTAACACATTAACTAGTACAGTTTTGGTGCTATGAGTGTCTAATTTAATGTACATATAAACTATAGAGGAGAACAAAATTTCTAAAGCTTTTTGCTATAATTGGTCAAAGGTCATGAGGTTCTAATTTGGTATATATCAACTATTAAGAAGTACCAAGATTTGACAAGGTTTTTGCTACATTCAGTCAAGGTCAAGGACACAAAGAGAACATGACTTAAGAAAGGTTTTGCAAAAATGCTTTATTTAACTATTAACACTTTTAATCATTACATTATCATTATTCCCAGTGAAAAATGATAATAGATAAAAGGACAAGATCATAAGATAAGGTGAAGTCAAATTTAGAAATCAGAAATAGCCTTTTGGGATATAAGATCATTTATTGATTACATCCCCTGACATGTTCACATTTTAGGTCAAAGTTCAAAGTATCAAGTTTTGGAATCAGTAAAAATTTTTTTAGATTTTGTAAAATCACCCCAGTGAAGTCATGACATCCAAATGCTACTAGTGTAAGTGCAATTTCTTGACAATAATGCTTAATTGTCTTCTGTAGTATATTTAAGAAAAATGCCCATCTTATTCTCTCTGAGATTTTCAGGAAACTCAAAGAAATCTCCAGTATAAGCTAACTTATAAATAATCAAGTGTGTGACTCATTGATCATTACAACATTGTAACACAATGTTAAACTTGTAAACACTCACATTCTCATAACAATGTTACAGAGACTTCCTGGAGAAGCTGGGGACTCCTGGAGAGGAGGTGGACGAGGAGGCTCTTGATAGAGAACTCAAACAGGTGGGTGGTTGATACTTTAACTTCTTGGATGTTTCATGTGGCAATCCTCATACCATCCTTCTCCATCAGAGTATATCTTTATGCAATGCCCTTAAAAATATCTGACTGCCTTGCCTTATTTCTGTTGATAGCCTATGAATAGTTACAGAATCCAGATGAGAGTACTGATACATGTTTTCAATTTGACATAAAATGGTGTTGCAGCTGCAAGCGGAGGAGGAGACGTTGAAGCAACAGCTGTGCAGTGTGGAGCGGGAGAGGGAGGAGCTGGCTCAACTCATAGACAAGGAGAGGAGCACTGCAGAGGAGCTTGAACAACAGGAGGAGAAGTAGGTCAAAGAGTTATCTCCCTTGTAGAAACTAGCAACTTTACCTTTGATTTGGCAAGTCATGTGTCAAAAACTGACAACACAACTCTAATGTTAAACCAAATGGTTCCACTGTAAAAAAAAATATGAGTAAATATTCCAAAATAATTTTCCTTGTATTTTGTTCATAAAAGTAGTTATGAGTGTTTTACTCTCTTATCAACTCCTTATCTAAAACCTTAATTGTAATCATAATTTCACATGAAGTCATAAATGTTAGGTTTTAACAAGAAAAATGATTTTTGATAAATAGATGTTTTGTTGTTTGAAAAGTTCGTGAAATGTGATTATTATTTTTCCTACAATGGGTAGAAGCTTTCTTATCCAATGGAGATTGAGTATTCAAACTATGCAGAATAATTGCTCCACATATTGCATATAGATACTATTTGATCTGACAGATACAGAAAAGACTACAACGAGTACAAGAGACAAGCCCTGGAACTGGAGGATGAACAAAGGAGGTAACACTCATTTTCTATATGTATTCTTCTTAGTAATGTTACCTTAATTTATATTTCGTAAACAGATAAAATGTTTCTTTATTTGAGGTTAATCCTAGACTTTGTGACGGTGGGTTATTTATCCATTGAAGTCAAACTCATTGACTTCAGTGAAGATTTATACAACTGTGTAGGATGCACATTAGCCTCCTTAATAATTCAGAGTAAACATTTCCATAATCATCCACTATACTTTTGATCGAAGGTGGGTTCGATCAGATGATTTTATTACCTCCCTTTGCTGACCTGGCTGTCTTTCATTAGCCAGTCAAATTTGCCTTAAGTGTTACTTAAAATAGACTTCTACATCATGTACCGCCAAGCGCTTAGTACAAGTGTTTAATATCATGTTTGCAACAGGCATCCTGTTTTTTTTTGTAATGTTAGTGCTTCTGAACATCCTGGGCAATTTTTATAGATTAGTTATGTCCGTAATGTCTGAACTTTTAAACCTAGACTGAGAAACACACTAACAAAGAGAAATGAACAAGTGCTCTGTCAGGAACGTCAGGAAGCTATCCCAATTTGTTTAAACAAATATTTCTGAACCAGGGAATATCAAATAAAATCTTTATGGTGTTCTTGGCTAAAGCGAAAACGTACAATATAAAGACCCATTTTTACCAATGCTGTACTGTTTATCGACGGAGGTGTGTCATGATAGAAGTTGATTGGTCTGCTGGACTTGTAAGTGGTAGTAATAAAATTATCACGTCAAGCCTATTGCCCATTTCTTTACCTCCTTTGGTACCCCCTGCTCTTTTTAACTTGCTAGAGTTTTCACATTAGTTCCTACAACCAAGGCATCCTTCAATTAAAGTTTATCAAATGTCAAAGTCATCAAAAGTTTAGGTCCATCCATCAAAGTATAAATTATAGATGACGTACTTACACTGAATCGAATGATCGGTTATTAAAGGATTTTACATTAATTGATTTTGTTTACATTTCAGTGTTGACAACCAGTTGAAGTATGCACAAGCCCAGCTGGATAAACTAAAGAAAACAAATGTGTTTAATGCAACATTTCATATATGGTGAGTAATGCAAAGGGACAACAATGTTCCAATTTGTCATTTAAGATTTCTTTTATCTTTTGGCTGCATTTTGATTTTGAATATGCTAAAACAATTCTGATTCATACTGTTTGTAAATTTGTTGCTATCAAGTGTGTTGAATGTTTTAGGCACAGTGGACACTTTGGCACAATAAACAACTTCCGGCTAGGACGTCTTCCTAGTGTTCCAGTAAGTGTTAGCCTAGTTTAGACCTACCTGAAATATTTTAGTCTACATCCCATAAGCTTTACATGACATCTTAGAAAAAGCAATTGCGGGGATGACAAGCTTATGTGTCCGAAACTAGGATTAGCCAATGTCCACTCAATGATGATGATGACTATGGTTTAAATATATGAAATAAGGATATTTTAACAAGACAACACCAGTATATAATGAACTGAACAAATCTCATTACATGATGTTAAAAGACAAAACAGGCATGCAGTGAGCAAAGGTGTTCCTTAAGCAAATGTTTTACCAAAACAATGTGGTAGTTAGATGAAATTAAGAAGTCAGTCTGAAAAGGAGGGTCAATGTCCTAAACCACCCTTACCATCGCCTGCTCCTCTAATCCTCCTTTTCATCTATTAACCTGTGATTTGCCCCAGGTTGACTGGAATGAGATCAACGCAGCGTGGGGACAGACGGTACTTCTCCTGCACTCTCTAGCCAGGAAGATGAACCTCACATTCCAGAGGTCAGGTCATTGTACTCCAATTATCAACATACCATTCACCCTCTTATACTTCTAGCACATTCCTTTCCAACATTTACTGTTATAGATCTCATTACACCCGTGTTTAGTGTTTTGTCAGTTATCAAATGTCTATATTCATCTCTCACGATTTAAAAAGGATACTATTTCAGTTTTATATTATTTCTTTTTAAGATGTCAATGATTTAGAATGAAATGAGGGAAAGCTAGTTTGAAACCCAATTATTCTTAAGTTAAATACAAATTGTTTTATAATGGAAGGAAGTTTAGTGTTCTAGCTTTTTCTCTCCCAAATAAATCAGCCATAATTGCCAAAAGTGTGCTGAAACAAAGAAGTTGGCGGATAAAGTTTTAAAAGTTTTAAAAAGTTTTAGACAAATCTATGATCAGAATTTTTTTTAAAGGTTCAGTATTTTGGGAGCTGTAGTTAGATGGGATAAAAAATGTGAGCCTTTCAACTCAACAATTGTGGAATTTCATTGTTCAGTCAACTGCATTAGGGATATATTTCTTTACAGAGCTGATACTTTTCTGACATTGCCAGATAATCTTGATAATATTGGCTCTTCATATAGGGGGATTAGTTAAGCGTCCCTGAAATCATCAGTTTTGAGAAATTTTGTACCTCAGTTATACAAGAACTTTTAACACAGTTGATAAAGGCAAGTTAAGGCAACAGCTCTGAACTAGATTATTCCAGGTTGGTAACTTTAGAAAGGGTTTCTTCAATTTGCCTTATTATTTATAAAATAACACTTTGAGCTTGCTACTTTTCAGTGTATTACACACACTAATGCATTACGCTATGATCTAAACTAGTGTGTTGTGTTGACAGATTCCGACTGGTGCCGTATGGAAACCACTCATACCTGGAGTCTCTAACAGACAAGTCTAAAGAGCTGCCCCTGTACGGCTCCGGAGGGTTCCGCTTCTTCTGGGACACCAAGTAAACTCATTTGATTGTATTTATTCATTATGGCTCATGTTCAGGGATCGCTAATTGAGTTGGTCCTATCTGTAGCTTTTTTCATAAATTACCACATTGGAACCCTAATTCCATGCATTTTAGCCATTTTTCAAAGATCTTTATTAGTTGCAATATTGTTATGCAAATCAGTGATTTGAAACAAGGATGCAGTAATTTCCAATAAAGGTAGGCCGTAACTCTCATGTAGATTTAACTATGATAAGAATAGATCAAATTCACACCTACATTCTTAGCATAACTTGTGTCAGTCTGAATTTTGCTTGTTAACGCCTGTTCAAAGATTTGTTTTGATTGGAGAAGAATAAGGGAGATTACTGGAGAGAACTACAGGTGAAATATTCACTTGATTTGAAAATATTTATTTGAGGTTCAGAATATGAAACAAGTGAGTCATTGTCATATTTGGATGAAACCCTTCAATCTTATTCTATGTCTGTTGCAGATTTGATCAAGCAATGGTTGCATTCTTGGACTGTTTGCAGCAAGTGAGTTCAAAACATAATTCAAATAAATAAGAAAAAGTGAACCCTAATTCAGAACTTTATAGAAGTCGTTTCAAATTAAGGTATTATACTAAAACTAATACATGTATTAAGTAACAGCTTGTCATGCATCCAGTGTCTAAGATTGTTAAAAGGAGAGTTTGTGGTTAATGTGGAAATTTCACATTTACGTTCTATTCAGTTCAAGGAGGAGGTTGAGCGAGGAGACACTGGCTTCTGTCTGCCCTACAGGATGGAGAACGGCAAGATCGAGGACTCCAGTACCGGCAACTCTTACTCCATCAAGTGAGATTTAGCACAATCCTTTATTGAACATATGTTTTGTTTATATGGCTAGATATCAGCCAGCCGAGTCATACAAAAGTCGATTGATACAAGGGGTAGTGTAGTGGTGGATCCACTGTTTTTAAAAACAGCAAAGATAGTAAGGTTTAACCCTTTGAAAAGGCTGGGGGGGGGGGGGGGGGGGGAGGCATTCTTCCTTAGTCCAAACTATGTATTAATAAATTGAAAGGAAGGGAAGATCCACCACTGAAAGTGATCCTCTTGATGGAAATTCATGTCAGTGTTATTTAACTAGTTATCTTAACAAGAAAATCAGTCATCCTCAGTCATGTATGGAAATTGTTCAGACACTCCACACTTTATCATGTTGGGACATTACGAAGATTTGTACTCCACAACCCTTGATTTTGGTAAGCTAATCAAACCGCTACCTGGATTCAATTGCAATGAGGAAATTTGCTATAAATTTCAATATTAAGTTTTTCACCGAATTAGATGATTTTTTTCACCTTCAAACTTTCAAATTCAGACCCTGAGCTTGGGAGTGGGATGATTTATCGAAATGATTTCCAACATGTACTTGTACTGAGGACAATAGAGAGTTATTATTATGAAGATATCTATATATGTAATTCCCTCATCATATACCAGGTGCCTATTATTTGATTCATAACAACATTCAAAGGCAATTTATTTAAACAAATTTTCCTGAGAAAAAAATTGAAAGGTGATACGTAAAAAGTATTTAAATCGTCAAGCCCATGGTAAGCGAAGATGGAACTATTGTCTCACTATGTTGAGCTGTTTTCTCTGTGCAGGATCCAGTTCAACTCTGAGGAACAATGGACGAAGGCTCTGAAGTTCATGTTGACCAACCTCAAGTGGGGGCTGGCCTGGGTGTCTTCTCAATTCGCCAACAAGTAGACAGTGAAACACGGCCAGAGACGATATTGTACAAAGAGATTTGTATTTATTTTCAGTGTAAATCATGTATTCTGTCATCATGAATCTATTAAACTTGTTATCATCTTCTGACTCTTATCTTTGTTGATTAGAATTCAAGTCAAGTAGGTTTTATTTGTCTATAGGCCACAGGTCCGTATACAAAATCAATACAAATACATTTATAAAAAACATATTATACATTTTTGATGTTTTCGTTGATACATAGAGCTTGCTATGCAGAATACGATGAATTAAAACATGGGGGTTACTTTAGCAATGTCAAACGATTCAATTCTCTTAGTTCATAGGCATGATACAAATATTTACACAGATTTAGCAGAAGTAATTTGCTGTTTGTTGTTAACAAGGATTTCATTTTATGATACTAGTAAGTAGGTTTCTGACAGTATAGTGATGGTAAATATTTCATTCTAATAACATCTTAGGCATTACAAACAAGTAAAAAGTGGTACTCGTCTTCCACTCCTGAATTACAAAATGGACAAATACGTTTTGTTACATAAATTTTTTCCCATGTACCTTCATTATGACTCAATCTTAATAATCGACATCTAAATCTAACCAGTTTATTGCGGAATTTCCTGTCAACAATACATGTAAGATATTTTTCAGGAGTTAAAAGACTTTTGAATTCTCTATATACACAATATCGTGAGCTGTTGTCTAATATAGACGTCCATGATTGAAAATACATGTTGATTGCAACTGTCTTAAATTGATTGATAAAAGAGACTCTATCTCCAACTGTCTGCGAAATCCAGACATAACCAAAACCATGTGAAAAAAGAATAAATCTTATATATGACGCATAGGTATTATAGCCACAGTTATCATAGTATGATTGCATGTTATATACTTTGTCAGGAATTCTTTCTTCATTCATGTGGATGATTTTTAACCAATATCTTAAAGTTTTGCACATTGCATTGATAAATAATGGATATCTTCCGCACTCGCCGTAAACAATAGCAGAAGGAGTTTGTGGACTGACATTTAAAAATCTTTCACACGCTGTCAAGTGAATTCTCTCAAGTTGGTCAAAATTATGCATTCCCCATAACTCGGCTCCATAGAGTAATATTGGTGTTATCTGGGTATCAAATATTTTGAAAAATATGCTAGGATCTATAAATCCAATTTTACTGAGATTGGTTATTACTTCCATTAAAGCCTGTTTACCTCTTAGTGCAAGGGCATTGACACAGTTTCTCATCTTAAAAGTAGAAGAAAATATTACACCCAAATATTTGTAAGTATTAACTATCCTTATCGGTTCATCATTCAAAAACCAATTCCTTGTGAAGTATAACTGAGAGTGGTCAATACAGGGTTAGGACTACAGTGTATCATGTCTGTCATAGCTTTCTAATCTTTGTGAAAAGGTTCCAGTTAACTTGACTTTTTTAATCAATTTCTGGGTTTGAGTTAAATGTTTTAAAATGCTTTACATCAAAACTTGATTTGAATAATCTCATTGGGTTATCAGCAAAAACTACAGAAATTGTTCATAACTTAGAAATACAAACCAAATTTCACTTCTTAAAGAATTCTTTCGCCTTGCTTGGATATTTGGTAAGTCTAATTGTAATTTGCAAAACATTAATGCAGTTTTCTATATATTTAGTGTGTCAAACTAATAAACAAAATATTTAACAGTAATGAATAATTATTGAATAAAATAGATGCTGTGATAAAGGTTTAGAAAACCTTTTATTCAAGTTGAAGCTTTTTTAAAAAAGAGAGCAGAAAGTGAAAGAAGCTCACGTAAAATATTTGTTTTCAATTGCAGATGGTTGAAAAAGTATATATAAAGAAAGAACGTATATGGACTGATCAGAATAGTCGGAAGACTTGACTAGCATAAACTCGTTTTAAATGATAACCCTTGAAAGCATTGAAGGCGAGAAATATTTTAACAGAGAAAGCTTAATGGCTCAAATATTGCCCAAGCACAAACCTATAGCTTGCGCACTTGCCAAATGGCCAATTTAAGAATGAGTTTTATGAGTTGAAATAACAAATGAATTTTTAGCCACAGAATGAAAATTCATCTTAACAGTTTTCATGTCAACAATCCTCTAATATCCGAATGGAACATTTCCAACTTTCTTAATCTATGAAATTCACCGACAACCTGATTACTCGAGCTTGCAATAAGCTTTTCTAATGCCAATATTTAAATCACATAAAAATTTTCTGTTGAGTTAAAATTAACTTGGCCAATTATTTTTGTTTTATAACCTAATATTATTCTCAAAGTTAATTGACAGCTTTTATTGGCTCTACCTACTTTCTATTCTCAATACGTTCCTAGCACACACACACATTCTTAAAATGGCAGGTTACGACCAAAGTTGTTTTGAGGGTTAAACGTTTTGAGAATATCAATTAGGCCAACACTAATAAGTTTGATTGATTGATTTATTTTATCTATTTTTTCCAAAAATCAATCACTAAATGAAAACATGAATTGAGTATAAATTACGCAACATCACACATAACTGGCAATTAAATTATGTTTGTTTTTTAAAAAAATGAATAGAAAATAAGTTCAGTGTCTTTATTAGGAAGCACTCGTTTTGTTTTACAATATGTCATGGCTTAAATCAGAGTCTCCAAACTCAATCCTCTAATCCATGGAAATTGAACGTCACCAGGCTTTCACTTGATTTCATGCAGTTTCTTTGAAGACGTCACACATGCTTCTGACACTTTATATAATTAATTTGAAACAAATCGTCTTGTTCTCAGAACTATAACAACGTTACATGCACAAGATTGAAACGAGATTGCTTTCAAACGAGGCGAAAAGTAGACAGAAAAACGCTTTGCCAATGGGAAACATGCAGATATTAATCAAACGTCAATTCCGTTCTGTAGCATCAAGTCCATTGATAATATTATGTAGAGGAATAAGCAGCTACTGTTGGGATCAGAACTTACTTATTTGATTTGAGATATTTATATACGGACAAATTAAAATTTGTTCTCGTTTATAATTGAGCCGTTTCAAATGAAAAAAAAATATCAATATGTTTTGTAATCCAACAGAAACACATTATCTGGATAAAACTTAAAGTTGTGAAAATACACACGAGTTATTCGTAGTATTTTATAATTTGTTCATGCTGCATCATAAATTTGACGATGGAGGATTCTGGAACACTGTGTCTGAAGTTGTTATCCCTAACACTTCTTCTTAAGTAGTGTATTCCTAAATGCCCTTCAATTATTCAAATGAATCTGCCTGAGCGTCCTCATCAGATACTTAACACAAGAAAAGCAATATTTGTTGAGCAAAGAATATGTAAATAATCGCGAGGAAACGTAATCACAATATAAGACACATGAATTTGTGATAAGTTTACGTACTAGCAATACTTTATTGACATAAAATGCCCTACTATAACTAATATAGACGGTTGATCACTCATAAAGATGGACCTTGACTAACTATTCTAAAAAGTCTAATTCTACCAAAACTAAATCATCTTTTTACCTCTCTCGCAAATCCAAAAATAGACACTATAACAAACCTGCAACGAAAATGTTTCTCATTTATTTGGAAAGGCAAACCTGACAAAATAAAACGATGTCTAATGACAAAACCATACAAGGAAGGTGGCTTGAAAATGCCTGCTATTTTCGAAACAATCATGGATAAGAAGGCTAGCTATTTGTACAAGATTCAAATATAAAAAACCTTTTATATACATTTAATCAAACAAATACTCTTTCCCCAGTTGAAATGGGACCAACTTATCTTAGAACACATTATATCCCTAAACTCAGTAGTCAATTTTGGAAAGATGTATTTTATGCTTGGTCCGAATTACAAGAAAAGAATACACATGAGAGAGAACAACTCCGCAGGCAATACATTTGGGCAAACGATAATATAACGATTGAAAATAACCCGGTAGTATATGGCCACTATTGGCAATCCAATATTAAATTCATAAACGACTTTTTAAAAGATGATAATACATTTCTATCATACAATGAATTCATAGAAATGTACGGAGTTAAAACAAACTTTCTTGAATATGCAGGCTTAATATCCTCACTGAAGAAATACTCAAAACGGTGTTCTATAAGTAAGCAGAAAGATTTGCCCTTTATTCCTTCAAACTTAGAAATACTTTATAAAACTAAGAAAGGATGTAGTATATTTTATTCCCGATTACTCAAAGACGATTCATTAAAAAAATTACATTACCATAGGAAATGGGAAGAAGAATTAGACATAGATATCACACCAGAAGTGTGGAAAACGTACAATTCTATACCTTTCCAAGCAGCTTATAGCACTAAACACAGGTGGTTCCAATACAGAGTTCTTCATAGAATACGTACGACGAATAAGGACATGTACAAATACAGGTTGATAGAGTCTCCACTATGTACATTTTGTAATGTTGAAATAGAATCGATTTTTCATTTACTATATGAATGTAGATGTGTCAAAAGACTGTGGCAAGATTTACTCGAATGGATTGAAAACGAAACGGGCACTTGTTTAAGATTAAACGCAGAAAAAGTTATTCTTGGATTCAAAGAAAGAAGAAATAACGTATTGAATTTCATTTTTATACTGACAAAAGAGTACATTTACTCCTGAAAATTTACTAAAGTTTTACCTTCCCTCACTGGCCTCAAACCAAAATTGAAACAAAACTACCAACTGCATAAATTAAACGCCTACTCCCAGTGTAAATATGATTCATTGATTCACAATCTATTTATCTAAATACATGTCATATCAAATGTGCTAATGTGACTGAACGTGTGGATCAATGAAATAAAAATCTGCTGTACCCAAGAAAAAGGTTTAAAGTGATACAAAAAAAAAGAAAAAGATGGACCTTGAGATATATCCATCAAATAACTGGCCATCAACATAGGTGATGAATATTGGATGACTAATTTGCATACGTTTAAACAAACGTTTTCAAGCTTTCTGCGAAATTACGAGAATACCGCACCTCTGAAGTCGAGATTGGTTTCTAAAGAGGCAAACTGAGGTTTACATGCAGATATTAGAAACGTGTCAATAACGCCCCATGTTTACTACAACATACCTACTTTGCATTCACAGTTATTGGCAAAAACGTCCAGTCAGGGACTTGTTTCATACCCGTAGTTGTGCCTTTTCATTCCACATATATTAAATGGCAATGGATTTATGATAAATTTAATACCTATTTGAACTCATGTTTTTAAAAATCAGAAAGATAAAACCAATATTTGATTGTTATGAAAATTACTATTATTCAGAGTATCATTCAACCATCTTCATACAATTTTAACTTAGTTATGATTAAAACCTTTTTTTTAAAAAACGTCTTTGACCTTGGACAAACGAATATCTCTAATGTCTAATAAAGACATAACACAAATGAATGTACTATACTCGCAATTTAATCATCATTACTACATATACTGTCTCTCACTTCTCCATAAGCTTCTGACCATTTCTGCCTAACAATAGAGCAAAGGCTCGCCCTAATATATTGATAAATAATGGAAATCATTTCATTATAAATAATGAAATAATTTAGATATACGAGGGGATATCAAAAGGTTTCAATTATCACAAAGAATGTACTGGTGAACACGGAGCAAATGGTCACTGTAGCACAAGTGATCCTTGTCTAGTTCCTGGGTCAACAATAGTCTTTTTCACGACAGCCAGTTTTACGTCTGTTAACCAAATAGCACAGTACCCCCTGTTATGGAGAAAATTGAGGCGCGCGGTGTAAGTCTTTACATTTGAAGGGCTATACTGCACGTCAAATTCATGATGAGATGAAATCTGACAAATGACAGCCCATCCTATGAAACTGTTGTGAGATGGAAAAGGAATTTCCAAACAGGCAACATGTCCCTCGCAGATGAGCCAAGAAGTGGACGCCCCTCACTTACTGATCATATGGATGTCATCAAGAAGGTTGAGACGCTGGCTCAAGAAGATCGCCGCGTAACTCTACAAATGATAATGCATGAAACAGGTATGAGTTATGGCAGTGCATGGAACATACTCCATAACCAGTTGCATATGTCCAAAGTGTCAGCACGCTGTGTTCCTCGCTTACTGACTCCATTGCAAAAACAGAATCGAAGGGACATGTCACGGCAGGCATTGGAGCTTCTGGAACCAGATGAAGAGGATTTCTTCAAACGTCTTGTTACCATGGATGAATGCTGGGTCTATCAATATGATCCTGACACAAAAGAGATGAGCAAAGAGTGGAAGCATGCTACGTCACCACCTCCAAAAAAGGCCAAGGTGCAAAAGTCTGCAGGAAAGGTCATGGTGTCTGTTTTTTGGGATTGTCGTGGAGTCATCTTGACGGATTATCTAGCTAAGGGTCACACCATTACTGGAGCTTTTTACTGCAACCTGCTGAGTAAGTTACGAGATGCCATTAAAACAGAAGCGCCGCGGTATGCTCACCAAAGGTGTACGACGCCTGTTACCTGACAATGCCCCAGCTCACACTTGTCAAGCAGCTGCTGTGGAGGCACGGCGATGTGACATTGAAATCTTACCGCATCCCCCCTATTCACCCGATCTTGCACCAACTGACTTCTTCTTATTACCCGAGATGAAAAATCCACTTCATGGACGTCGTTTTGAGCACACCAATGACATCATTCGAGAGGTGGAGGCTTGGTTTTCCATGAAATCAGGGGTCTTCTATTCAGACGGTCTGCGCAAGGTCAAGAAGTTATGGGGAAAATGTGTATCTCTGGATGGTGACTATGTAGAGAAGTCTTAAAACATGAGAACAAAATAAAGTTTGTACCTTTGATATGTGTCTGTGATAACTGAATTTTTTTTATATCCCCTCGTAGTGTCAGTAAATAAATTTAGATCGACAATTCTACATCATTTTATGACGTAAAAACATTATTTAAATTTAGATTATTAGATTATTTAGATTGCAATTATGTTTGGTTAAAAGATACATCGTAATGATGAACTGGTACTTACTGGTTATTTATAAAAAAAAATAGTGGGTTAGAGATCCACGCCATAAGACATGCATGGACGTTATTTTGAGTTACCATTGTTTCTTGAACATAGTGAATTAACTGGAAGTCTCAGAAGTACACTCCCTCGGGAAATCATTTCATTATTTCCCAAATGTAAAAATATAACAGGAAATAAAAACTAAAGACAAGGCAAAAAGGAAAACGTTCACAAAGCACCTGATCCGCTAACCTTGCAAGATATTTAAGACAGTTTCTATCAAAACAAGGCAAAGTTCATTCTCTTCCAACAGAGGTAGCTCCGTCATAAATTCCTATACAACGATTTTATGACTGAGCTACCTCTGTTGGGAGAGAATGAGCAACTTTAAGCAGCTGCGGAAATATTGCAGTCTAGTTTTGAAATAAAATTCTACAATACTGTAGAATATTTTAGAAAATATACTTTGTCTCGAAAATTATGTTTTAGAATGCTTTACAATCAAATCACTTAAAATGACTGATACTCTATCATTACATTTCGATATGGTTTCATATCTACTATTTACTTTAATGTTAACCATGAACGTAGAGTGTATAACTGTGGTATTTACCATATGCAGTTTTTGGTCGGTATCAATTAATCTTTTCAGAACCCTTATTTGGAAAACTGAAGTATACTTTTTAAATTCAGTGTTTAGAAGAAGCGTTTCCACCACTTACATCCAAGTTTTCAGAAAAGTTAATATGAGCCTATTTTGTAGCTTTGTAGAAAAAGGAATTTCTTCTTTTTTTTCTTAAAAAAAAACAAAAAACAAAAAACAAGGAAAAATAATTATCTGCTTCAGTCTTTCAGTGAAGCTTTGAAATTGTTGCATTATTAGAAATCTAGAAGTTCAGTAATCTGTCTGCGTCAAGGGACGTCCTTCTGTCAGAACGCATTGGCATAAAAATGTTTTAAAATATTTCAAAGTTATCATCTTCAAAGACAAAGCCAATGTCTAATCCATAATGACAATGTAGGAATTTTTTAACAAATATCAAGAACTATAATTACACAAGTTTTCCTCTTGAAGTACCTTAAAGATAATGATAGGGTGAAAATATATGATTCATCTCCAGTGAAAAACTAAATGTTTATTGCAAATGTTACTGGGATAATTATGTAACATACGCAAATGATTAAAGTTACTGACCTACACAAATATTTGTTTTGTTCTATTTGTCCTCTTAGTTGGATACAAGGAATACAGTCATTTTCAATAAATTTGCGAAGTCAAGCTCTATGGATAGAATATACACGTAATATAAGCAAAGTATAAATAACTATGTATACGAAATAAAACAATCATATGAGCAAACTATCAAAAAGATTAAGGAGACGTGTTTACGTATATCTAGACATTTTCTCGCTTTAGGTATTTCCAACAGCTACACACTCCCATTTCAGCCGTTTACAAGAATCAATATTTCCCATTTTGGGCACGACCAACTCTTTGTCTTCTTATTCCCCTGAGTGACTTCGGTCATCTTAAAGTGACACAGAGTATGTTTCATGAACTTTACATGTGGCGTAAATAGAGCCAAATATCATATGGCCTTATTAAAGTTCAGATCGCTTATCTGAAGTTGCATCTTTTTATCTTGAATGCCAAAATTATGTCATTTCATCTTTTCAATTGTAAATTAAAAACGGAATCGATATTCAGCGTCCCATTTACATGTATATTAGTTTAATGACCAATCAAGCAATACCACCCTACATTTCTGTTGTGTCTGTCATCATTAAGTTTCCAAAATTACGTTGGAGTCATTACGTGCGCCATTGTCCTGTTTTCGATCATAAATCTCGACTTTTTTCCTGTTAATTGTCACTATGCTGGCTTATAAGCATTGAGATGATAATTTTCAGAAACAACCACTTTTTCTCAATGTAATAAAAACATTATGAAATTTGCCATATTTGACCACAACATACTCTGTGCCCGTTTTTCCTTGAACTTTTCCTCATTGATTATAGGTCGATTGTAGGAAACAAAAACTAATGTCTCGTTACAATGTAAATGAGAATGCATATGTCCTCATAGGCCCTAAAATAGCCAATCAGAACTGTGCTGTATCCTTCATGCATTATCATCCCGTCGGAATGGTGTCATAGAGCATAATTTGGCTAACTAAACACGCGGTAGGTTAAAGAATCCCAAATGAACAAATACGACACTTGAATTAGAATGAACATAAATTACATGAAATAAATGTTTGCAGTTGGTTGTTACGGAAGTCACATGCCTTTTGTGTTCACATTCAGATTGAAAGTGATTTTGTTTGCCAGTTCCAGTTGTCAATTAAACATATTAATGAACAAATTTGAAAGCTACTGATGAACTATTGAGAGTCGTTTCAACTTCAGAAACTACGACATATGCACCATGAATAATATGACACATTAATGAAAGAACTCGTAAAGAGAACTGTGGTAGTATATCATTGTGTTACTTATATGATAAGGTGCGATATTCATCTATAATAATGTCGAAGACATGACACTGATATATTTGTGTCAGGCAATGAGTGCATGGAACTTGTTCTTTTTTAAGTGTTCATGAATGTAATCGTTCAAACCATTGTATTCAACACATTAGGCAGCACATAATAAGAATGTTAAGAACCACATTTTTTACATCTTTGATTAATCAATAAGTGAATAAGGTCAGTCTATTTTTAAATTTTATGTTAAAGATTTAGTTCTCAATGTTCTTTATACAGAATGATGTATTTATACATGCACATATCGAGGTACATTTTTATAGATGGGAAGCTCTTTAAATTGAATTGATTCTCCGGGTTTGATATAGAAAAATCAAATAAAATACCAACAGATGTCGCATAGCACGGATATACATGGTCGACCTCGACTGACATCAATACCATAGTGTAATGGCATGTCAGTCTCGTTACTGGATCACGCTTTCTCCAAAGGTTGAACGTTGGACTCTGAAATCTTCTTTTTTGTTCGACCTAATGGTGAGGTTTAAGAAAATGGTCGGCACAAATCTATTTTACTAATGTATAGAGGATAAGAAACTGTTCAAATAGTTCTTTTGAGAATAATGTTGTCAATGACTAGCTGTGTTTCTATTCATGGTTACAAAAACGTTGTTGAAACGGTTGCTAATGATTAATATAAGAAGTATACTAGATCTGGTTTTCAAAACTCCATTCAAATATTTCACTTAGTTTTTGTCTTGCAGTGAAACAGGCAAATTAAGATTTATTGTATCTGATATATGTCGCTTCTGCCTTTTCATCTTAATCTGCATCGTCAACAAATATTCACTTTCCGAGAATGTTAAACAGTCATTAAAACAGACATTTATTAACAAAACAAAAATTTAAAAAAATGACATTGTTTGGATAAAAAATATATTGCATTTACAGACTGTGTACGTCAATATTATTATTATATTTTGACAAAGCCTCTCTTTTCTAGGCTTATAAAATAACCCCAATATGTTGCTAGCCGTACAAATCAATTTAGAACCAGACATTGAATTGCATCTGGACGCACCACCTGATTCCCGACCATAACCACAAGTAAACCTTCTGAGTTTTGTTTCTGAAGCCCTCTCAACACGACACTATGTAATGTAATGAACATTTAAGCAGAGCTCAGTAAGTATGTTGTTGGGATCAGATATGTCAAAATTCATAAATGATATTATTTGAGAGAGATGTAGTGGTTATTTCTGAAAAACAAATATCTCAAAACTTATAAGTCCAGTATGGTGACAATAAAAAGATTATAGTCGAAAACCGGGCGCCAATGACTCTAATAATCTTTGGAAAGGCGATATGAACGTATATCAGGTCATATGATATTGTTTGCTCTTATTTAAGTCCCATACAAAATTTATGAAACATACTCTGTGACACATTTGGAAATAGATGGGTTGAATAAACTTCAGGTTTTTTTTAATATGTAATCATCATCGGGTAATCTTAAGTTCGGAAACTATGACAAATTCTCAAACATAAGAAATTATTGAAAACAGACGGTTCTCCAGACATATATACATATAAAACTACATTCATGACAAATTTCTGAAGCTGTTATCAATTTATTGTTAATGATAATGATTTAAAACTTTTTATCAACGCGTACCTTCAAAGAATAAATCGGCGTCGTAAGTTTTAGGCTGAAAGAAGTTTAAAGTAACTTAGATTCAAATTACGGAAATAAGTCTGAACTGGTAACAGGAAGTGAAAATAAGAGTGTCGAGAAGGATATCAGAAGGTTTACTGGTGTACCCTCTGTATCTTTCACTGACCTATACTTTATAGTTGGTATCCGTTTGAAGATAATCTTGCATCATTGAATAACATATTTCCTTTACTTGAGGAAGATGAAAGGCAGCTTTTGGATCGATCATCTTTGAAGTTGCTGCAAGTAACTATCTTGAGTTCCAAAATCTGCCTATCACATCATGTTAAGGCCTAGTAACACTATTTAAAAAATGAAAATGACGTTACTACGAAATCCATTATTTCAACCTAAAGTAATAGTTGCTACCAAAGTTTCAGAGTTGAATCAGAAAATATCAAGTACGGGTTGTCCATAGGCCCGGGAACGCCTCACAGACAAATTGTCCTTGATATTTAATGATGCAACGAAAAAACTATGGCAGTAACTGACTTGCATTTCATTTGGTCCGAGTGGAATAAAATAAAATGATAAAATTGTACGATATTCCATTACCTTTATCGGGCCTTTATTTTACGGTTTGCATGAACTTGTAGTACTAAACAGCGTGTGTAGTGCACGAACGTTTCACGTGCCTACATGCCAGGCACGAGGACTACATGTTTTTCTCGTGCTCCATATACCGCCTATGAACATTGGGTATTTTACGCCAAATTTCCAAACGTGTCTGTCATTTTGGCTTTGGAAGAATTCATTCGGCTGAATGGTATTACTCTATGACAACGACATTCGTAAGTGGAATCTAAATAGCATTCAATTCTCTCGAATTTTCAACATTCATGAACCCTGACCCTTCTCATAACCGGTTTAATTTGTCTTAAAGGGCCACAGAATATGTTGTTGGTGTCAAATATGTCAACTTCATAAATGGTGTTTTCTAGAAGTAGTGGTTCTATCTGAAAATCCGTTTTTAAGTTCTTATTAGTTAAGAATACTGAAAATAAAAACGTTAAGGTCGTGATTTATAGTCGAAAACCGTACATTGGCGCGCGCCAATGATTCAAACGTAATTTGGAAACGGCAAACACAAATACGAATATTGATTGGTAGTGTAATAAGTCATTTTACTAATACACATTTACACTGGAGACATAATTTCGACTTTCTGTTTTTCATTTATCATTGAAAAGAAGGAAATATAATTTTGACATTTCAAAGATAAAGATGCAAATATAGAGGTGAGATTTGACCTTAACTCAGGCTATAAGGTATTTTGACTCTTTTTTAAGCCACATGAAAAATCATAAAACATACTCACTTTAAAGGGGCAGCAGCAGGTTTATAGATAGTAAAATCGCCTATTTCTTTATTATTAATTTTTATCGATATAAATTAATTGTTTTTGGTGCCAATATCTTTTATCTATTGAAATTGTTTATTTTTAACCGTTTATTGCTGTGCGTTATTTTATGTTAGTTCATACACTTCAGACACACCAACCTGCACGACAGTCGTGATCAAACTGAATGTGAAAAATGTCACCTGATACGTTGATGACATATTTCTATAAATTGCCACCTCTACGGCACAGGCTTAAATGATTTTGATTTTAAAGGCTTTTGATCTATGAGTCTAATGAGAAATCATATGAGAATTGCAACTTTTCACCGAAGTGGGTGCTACACTCAAAACACGAATTTTAACTGGTTAACAGCAAGGTTCAAATAAGATAGATAGGAGATGGCAATTTAAAGGCACGCGGGTGAAGATGCCTACGTTGTAACTTTACATCTTACACGAACATGTCTCCACTTTTTGCAAAATCTCTCTTTGAATGTCAAAGTCAAAGGTATTGACTGAATTCGCTGAATTTCACTTAATTGAAGTTAAAACCTTTGTTGGACTCTTCCAAGATGGCCGCTGCCAATTCTTTTAGATTATTTGTACGTCGTTTTACCTATCTCAAAACACAGACAATTATGCTGATATTAATTAGTCATGATTATAGTAAACGGGATAAGTCACGTTTTAAAAGCATAAACTATCTTGTTAATTCGAATTCTAAGAATTCTAATTTGTGAAATCGTAAACATCTAACACTTCATGTGTTGTACGTCATATAAAATGTAAAAGACAATGTGAAGAGATTATTCAAAGGTGCTGTCACTCCAGAACAAAACTGCATAATAAGTTAATTTTTCCCCTCCCTAAATAAGATTACACTGATTGTCAACACTTTACTTCTTGTCACAACCTCAAAAGTGCGAAATGATTTTAAATTGATTCTTTAAATTTGAGAGATTTTGTTTTCATCATTGACACCGATTTTATAGAAATCTTTGTATGATTAGGCAACGTTTCTTGCTATAGAGTGTTTAGACATGCACGAACCTAACAGTGATAGATCGGGCAAAGTACCAAGGCTAGGAGGATCTTAATTTGTGGAATTATAATCTTAAATGAACTATAGAACGCTTTTTCGGTTCTATTTGGTTATTTTAAAATATAGGCACTCACTTTTACTTTCTATCGACGCAATAAAATAATCATTCTTCTTTACAATTTACCTGTAATCAACAATGAAAAAAAGTTAAGTCGGCCGAAGTGTGTTCAGAGATATAAAAATCTACGGTCAGCTGTGCACAAAAAATTATTAAATATGGAATGTTGAAAACGGCTGAACTGGTAATATGTGTGCAGCTTGTTATTGGACATCGACTCTGAACTAATAAAGGATAAAAAAATTGTTTTTTTATTTCTATATTTTTCGTATTTTACAATAGATCAATTTGACAACAAGTGCGTTCAAAATACAATAAAGAAAAACAAGGGAAAATAGTTGTCCCATAGAAAGATATACATATAACATACATTCGTGATATAAGTGACCGTTAGCATGTTATGAACAGAGTGATAAATAGCGTTACATAAACAAAGACATTATTGAAAGTTGACTTCTATACATCAATCTCTCAGCATATATGTATCTCAGTATGTGCTGGTGACAGACATGCAGAGGTTTTAGTGGCCTTAAGCACTTTACAGACATAGTAATAAGTGTTATACTTATATCGACAATGTTGAAAGTTTACTATTATAAATAGATTTCTCAGTATAGCATTTATACTGACATATATGCAGGTTTTAAGTGACTTTTTGCACTTTACAGACATAATAAAAATAATCGTTACTTTGACAAAGACAATGTTGAAAATTAAACTTCTATAAGTCAATTCTCAGTATTGTATGTAATGAGGACAAGAACTTGACAAATAAATCATTCTCACCAGAAACTAAATAAATGCATTTTGTTATATCGTAGTACTGCTTAATCTGGCCCAGTATATAATCAAAGTTGGGTATATTCATTTTTTGAGCGCTTGTGAAAATTATTTCTTTTACAAGCAGAATAAATGCTATAATGGGATTGTTGTTTTTCCCTTTGATTCCGAGTATTATCTTTGTAATTGTGAAGTTTACATATATTTGGGCGGTTTCTAACCATTTTTCTAATCTTTTCCATAAATTGAGTACCGGATTACAATACCAGAAAAGATGTTCCAAAGTTTCTAGTTCTCTATTACAAAAACGACAAAGGGGTGACTCAGATATTTTTATCCGAAATAGGAAACAATTTGTAGGGAGAATATGATGAATAATCCTATACTGAAGCCATGTTAAATCTGTACTGCGAGTACATTTGTGAGCTATCGTATTAAATACTGTCCAATCTTTTTCTGATAATTCACAATCTAAGATTCGTGCCGATTTACTGCAGCAAGGTAATTGTATATATTTAGAATCAATCAATTTCGCATATATGTATTTATTTCCTATTTTGGTATTTACGTGAAATAAGTTAAAGGGACTTGGGATACTACTTCGAGTTTTTTGTATACCAAACTTTGAGATATATGATAAAACAGCCCTTTTTATACCTTCAAAAGTTAAAAAAATTAGTTTTTATGTTATATAAACTTTTGAATTCCTCGAGATTGAACAGTCTACCCTCATGGTGAATTAGATCATTGATAAATATTACACCTTTCTTGTACCACGATTTGTACATGATAGGGTGTCCTTCTACTTTAACTCCATCATTATTCCACAAGGACTGACTAAGAAGTTCAATTTCTGAAATGTTTTGTGTTTTGCACGTATTAAGAAAACTGGAATATGCCATTAGAACATCCTTCCAAAAAGCATTTGTAACAACTGGAATTAACATTTTTCTAATATAGCCGCTATCTGAAAGCCAAAGGATAAAATATTGTTTATTAAAGCAATCTTGTAACTTAAACGGGGTTTTCAAAAGATTAGTTTAAGCGTCATTACTGGATTCAGATTACGGCTGCCGTTTTTGCTCTTCTGAGTGTAAGCAAAATTTGAATATTTCCGATATCGTAGTTCATACGGATTTACTGCAAAATTGCAATAAATACTCCCGGTCCTTTAGAATCAACTTTAAAACCTGAATACGTACATATTTGCTAAAATAATTACGAGGTGTATTACCTGAGTGCGTATCGTAAGTAATATCGAGAGTTTCATTATACATGTATGTGCATTCGTTGTATATACGAAAAATTGGTGTGCACTAGTGCCTTTAAAATCACTGAAGACATTAGTAATTCAATACATTTAAAAGGATGATATGTTTCATACAACAGTTTTCAAAGGAACAAACCATTAGAATTGACATGTAGTTGAAAGATTGAAACCTTGGTTCACATCGCACTGTTAGAAATTTATTGGGTAAAATAATGCAGAGATCACATATATGTTTTGAAATCAATC
Source organism: Phorcus lineatus (assembly GCA_921293015.1). NCBI lineage: Eukaryota > Metazoa > Mollusca > Gastropoda > Trochida > Trochidae > Phorcus > Phorcus lineatus. The sequence goes on from OV121091.1 coordinate 28,854,583, forward strand.
TAGATAAAGAGGAAACGAAAAGAAAATGTCTTTTCACATTCTCAACATAACTAAAAGATAGATTTAAACAATATGATAAGAGTACAAAAGTTTACACATTTGATATGTGTATGATGTAATACATTCAATCAATATGTAAGGCAAAAAACAAAAGTCTTATTTCAGGTATGTGTGACGCAAAGGAATTTTTAAGGCTTTAAAGTTAAATTCTCACTGGAATTGAAAGTGCAAAATACATGGGAAAAGTCTAAAAGGTTTTTAAATTTTAAAATACTAATAATGCATGTTTACGGCACTTCAACGAACAACTGTAGTCATGAAAAATTGGAGTTAACGGACCAATATATTTTCATGGTATAGAGTCACATGATTATAGAAGACTATGATATAAATCAATCAACCATGGTTTTCGCAAGGGGATTTAACAAAGCTTTTCGTTTGACATGATTTGCGATGCAGCACACTAACAAAATAGATTTTTAAATATTTTATCAACTTGTAAGTCAGACCGCCCCGGCTTTCAGGGTAACAGCCATTTCAGAAAATGGAGAGATGTATCTTGTCCTTAATTTTCATAAAAACGTGATAAAAAAATTATTAATTAAAACTTAGATGTATCAAACAAAAGTGAAATTATCATAAACGAGAAGAATGATTAAGAAAAATTTAATTCAAATCTAACCAGGTCAAAAGGCTCGATGGACACGTGACTGTCGCATTCTCGCTAAAAGCTCGTATAAAGGTACCGACTCTAAGACGTTATAATGTAGACAGAGTTACTCTGTAACACTCTAAGCATCTCTTTTCCGTACTCTTCTCAGGGTTTTGGAAGCTGGAGTCTTGTGTCCAGACCCTTGAGCCAATTGGGAAAATGAAAAATAGATGTAATTAGTCTTTACTCTGTGATAAACGTCACCTGAGCGATGCTCTGAAAACCTACTTCTTTTTCGTTTTCAGAATCAAGAGCCCTTTATAGAACAAAATACAAAGAAAGCTGAACTCTTGTTTACAGACTTCATACCCTTGTGTACTTTGAATTATTCTATGAGGTATCACTGAAAAGACATGCTTACTACTTTAAATCGTTTATGCATGTGTTATGTGTTATCGAGATTCCAAATGAAGTGACTTCATAAGGGTTGTGATGTAATGTTATGTTCAGAGTCAAAGATTAAGTGTCACCGGTTGTACACTGATTTTCAGGTTTCATTAACGCTGGTAAATATTAAAAAAATACAAATCATGGTCTGGCGTAATACTGCATGAACTAGTTTTTGCTGTTAAAAAATCCAGCACACATTCCCTGGTATTGGATCTTAGGATCCATGCAGCTGCTTTCCTCTTTGCTTTTTTTTCGGTGTGGCCCCTCCATTTGTAGTGCTTTGTAAAAACATCTTCTAAATAGCAATTTTGGCCACTTAAGGACATCTGGTATGTATTGGCCAAACCACTCGGCGGCACTCAGCAATAGATTGCTTCTATGTTAATCGGATATATCATATATTTACCCGAAATAAAACATTAAAGGCACTAGCGCACACAATATTTCGAAATCACAACGATTGCACATAAAGCATATTTCTCAGAATTACTTACAATACACACTCGGTTAATCTACCTCGTAATGTATTTAGCAAATATGTACGTTTTCAGGTTATAAAGTTGATTCTAAAATAACGAAAGTATTTATTGCAACGTTGAATTACATCCCAATGAACTACGATATGAATGGAAATATTTAAATTTTGTTTTCAACAAGAAAAACGAAAACTTTTGTCAACCCAATAGCAATGCTAATACAATGTTATTGAATCGGTTTATTTACAAGATTGATTCGATACATTGTATTTCATCATTTGTTCTTGGTTCAGAGTTTAGGTAAATTCAAAAGCTGCACACTTTACTTGTTCGGCCTTTTTTAACCTTCAATAAATTTTCAGTTTGTGCACAGCTGACCGTAGTTTTTTTTATATCTCTTAGCCGACAGCGGCGGTCTTAACTTTACATTGTTGATAGCTGATGACAGTATGAAAAGTATTTCAAATCATCGATATAAAGCTAAAGTGAGTGTCTATCTTCTCATGTGCCTTATATGAACCGAATAAGCGTGCTATAATGTCTTTAAATTCGTACGAGATATAATTGAACAAAAAAATTCTTTTTGGGTCAGAATTTACAAATATTTTCTTGATAATTTTGAAGAGTTCGGTAAGAAACAAATAATCTATTTTTTAGAACAATTTTCTTTTAGAGTAATTTTATATTTCATTGTGCAAAAGCATTGTATCAAGTGAATCATGAATTACTTGTATAATAGGAGAAATTAAAACGATTACACAAGAAGTTACACAAGGTATTTTCCTCAAATATCTTATTTTTGTAACTGTGGAGTTTCTCACAACGTGATGTCAATATTTCAATCATTGGCATCAAGTTATAACAACACGAGATGTAACCTTCTCTTATGTTACTCTACTCCAGCATTTAACATTTATAAAGCATAGACGTCCTTGGCGGCTTTCTCAATAAAACATTGCCACACAAGAAATTAAGCAAATGCGTTTAAAATTAGTTTGGTATTTATTAATAGGTTAATTGAAGAGCTATTTTACTAGTTCTTTAAGAAAAGACCTTCGCTTCATAATTTTTTAAAGAAACGTTCATAAAGCTAACCCACTTGTTGAACAAATTCAAACGAATGTAGAAGTGATCACAGCTCACATACCCCCGCTTTCCACAAAACCTTCAAACTACTAAAAAAACTATGGACAAAATGACTTCTCTAATGGTGTAGCTAACAACTGAAATCATTTGGCCGAATTTATTTTCACATAGGTTTGTTAAGATTCCGATTTTTCATTAAAAGCCTTATATTCTCTAAGATTATAAGCCGATTACGGTCCTAAGACCGGTCTTGGTGCATGTAGATATACCTCACGGTGGGTCAGGCCGGACGGACATAGTGAACGCTATATATTCTCACATACGCTATTAGGTGGGTTATTATTAAATTTCAATTAAAAAATACTAGTAACAGTTCCTGAATAAACCCAATAAGATTTGCCCATTGCAATTCATCTTTATGCTATTTATTCATGATTCCAGAAGTCCAAATAAGAAGGTATTCTGTAAACCTATGAATTATTTTAAAGATAGTAGCAATAATTCTAGAATATTGTATAACCTACTGTTTCAGGTAGTATTGATCGTTTTCTATAAAGAGTTCTTAATATCCAATTTACCCAATCGCTCCAAGCAATCGGGGCATTAATGGATAAATGATCTTACTCCACGCTAAATATTGTCTGGGGAACCTAATGCAGCTGCTCAGTTATAAGTGCTCAGCCTATTACAATTTCTCGTTGCTAGATTGTCTCTGAAGACCTCCCACACATGGTCAGGGTATGTAAGTCAAGTGTTCATTCTCAAAGACATATGATTCAATGACGTGAACTCTATGATACTGATTTTCAACATATGGTTTATGCTCACGCTTCGTATTTTTACAAACAAAATTGTTAAACTTTACTAGAATATTTTTTCTCATATATGACATGGTATCCCTTTACAAATCCGAATATTTGTAAGAAAGGGTGATTGATGACTGTCTTCAAAATTTAAAAGATCACTTATAGAGATTGCAAAGAGTTTGTTGACAAACACCTTTCTACAGGTTAAAGATTCAGGGGAGATTAACAGTGATTTAAAGCATAAATGATTACTGCAGTTTCCATTTAAACGTTATTTTGTGAATTTAAAAAAGTTTATTCATTCGATTCATAATGACACAGTTTCCATTATTCGTCATTAACATTATTTTACCTGCGTGTCTCTTGACCATTTGTAGATATTAACTGCCAACTCCACCACAAAGATATCTGGACAATTAACCGACAGTGGTTGGTTACATACCAAAGCTCTTTAGCTCATAGTAATGGAGAGTGCTTGAGGAGGAATAGAATTTGGGGCGAGTTGATTATTTAACACGAATGCATTCTCCATCTTGATCGATGAATGACTTTACGATACTAGAAATTGTTATTTTTTAGATGTTTTTTCCATATTCTACCAAAAATTTTTTTTTCGGTGTTCACTCATCGGATAAGGTTTATAACCTTTAGACACGCTTGAATTGGATTCGTCCATGCACGTGCATTGCCATTCTTTAATGTACTGCGATGCGATTGACAGGCAATACCCATAATCTTCGTGCGAACGTCACGCTTTTAGTGTTCTCCACGTGCGCTCGACGCATTGCTCGTCTAATTAAAACACATGTTTCGTACTGACTGACAATCTAACACGATACGCCTGTCATCCCTCCGTAGCCCGGTACATTAAAACAAAGGGACTCTGATGAAATATATTTTAATTAGCTATTTATTACATAGTTGAATCTTTTGTATTGATTTATCGCAAGATGTGAACTATGAGCCTTTAATTGTATAGTAAATCTGAACATATTGTAAACTAGATTTTTTCTACTCTTTTCTTCAGACAGATGTGTTTGAAGTGAAATATAGCTTGAAATAACTCTTTGAGAAACATGCAACTTATGCTGTAAGAGTATATTAATACTAACCGAAAACAACTCGACAAACGGTATCTTTCGAACGACACAATGTTGGTCATTCGCCATCGACACCGTCCTAAAGCAGAGAGAAGACGAAGAACAAGTTTAAGTGGCAGTGTCAACATTTGCCTACGAGGCACTCAGCAAATCTTATTCAAACAACTTTATGCACCAGTGGTTATTGCTCATCAGTTTTCGTTGATCTGATATCCACTAACCTTAATAGAAAGCTGATAGTTTTGATAGGTTGTATTACTAACATACTTGATTTTAAATTGAAAACCTTTCATTGTCGTTAGTTTGGACCCTGAATGAAGAACCACAGAAACGCGAATCAAAAAGGCATTGGAAACTTGATGTAATTTGCTGAATCAACAGGGTTCCACTCTTTATCCTTGTACGGGACATCTGAAACAACTAAAGCCAATTACAGCTGAACCATAGCAGCCAACAGTCTCAATAACAAGGTTTCTTTAGGTATCTAAAAAGGGTTACAGGGGTGGAAATAACTTTTTATTTGCTGCTGGACTCAGGTACAGTAGCACATGTTAATTCACTTGCCCTGATTTTCATCCTACTGTACCACTATTTCCGATGATAAATAAAGATCTGTTCACGCAAAAAATTGGTAATGAAGTAATAAATTATACAACTATAGCCTGTTTTTAATAAAGAAAAACCAATTAAGGTAAGTATTGTTTTCCTTTAACAATAATCATAAAAAAAGTTAATTGACTGTCTCAGAGAATCATTTAATACGGCTCAAAAAACAATTTTTAAACACACAGTGGGTCTATAACATAAATAAATAAAACTTTGTTACTCAAGAAAGCTAGGATGTGACACACTATGATTTTAATATTACACAAATCTAACTATGATTTGCAATTCATGAGATTTTAAATAGTCTATTTTAAAATGATTTTTTTTCATGAAATGTATTTTAATTCCCTAATGTCAGATATCGATCATTTAAACTAATACCACATGTCATGATTACATTTTTGTTTTGAAAAATGTAAAACCCACGGAAACGTGTCCACCGAAGACTTAATTTGTGAAATGCCCTTTCCTTTTTTCACGACTCGTAAAATTTCATTTGTGAACATCGAATTAGTATCATATAACCTTTTAAGATTTTGTAAACAATCTAAAGAACCTATCTTTTTTGTATTTCCCAAAAGCACCCGATTTTAAAACTGCACACGGTAGCCTATTTCTGTGGTCAATTCGTATCCAAAACCACCTCGAACCTCCGAGAATTTTACCGAAACGAACTCCTAATTTATTATATTTTCATCTAGGTAAATACAAGTTACGTCTATCTATATCATTGTTGCGTATCAATATTTTACTAAGTGATATGTCCGATATATTTTACGTTTCGAATCTCAAGAAAACAGAAACTTAGCCTTCACAAATCCATCTAATCGTACCGGTATATATTTTTTGACATACCTCATTTGTTATCAAGTATAAATTTATACATAAAAGGATTTCACAAATAAATAATCATTTGAATGGGTAGCGGTATTAGCATCGCTGGAAAAAAATTAACTTTGGGATCTTCTAAAAAAAAGTTATTGTGTCTTTGTACAAGTTTGATTTTGAATACGAATTCATCGCATCGTTTTCCCCTAAAATTCTAACGAGCTCTCAACAATGTTAGGCAACAAAATTATGATAGCTGACAGAAGAAGTGTTGATGTTCGGAGTTATGTGCGCATGCTTCACTGATCCAAGAAAGGTAACTCTATATTACTTTGAAACCAAAACATCGCCGGAGATACGACAAAATTTGTAGGATTTCGATATTATTTACTCCTTTGAATTAAAAAGTAACATCACGATAAATTTAGCTTTTTATTTACATCTTACGAATATATATTTAACTGGACCCTTTGAGATAATCCACTGGACAACGGTACAGTGTTGTAAGCAATTTGACTTGCCCGACAGAATAATTCACTGGACTCGGGCGTCGGGCAATGGGTTATTTCCACTCCTGGGTTAACAATTTATATTTCAAAAAATATTTTCCCAGCTAACACAAAACGTTTTATAAACGTTTTATGAAAGTTTCTTAGAAAAACGTTTTCTAAAAACATTGTAGAAACGTTCATAAAACGTTTTCAGAAACATTTTGGCAAAACGTTTTTAATACGTTTTGTAGAAACGTTTTTATAATGTCTATCTGACACCAAATATAAACGTTAATGTAATAACGTTGTTAAAACGTTTTATTACCCACGTGGGACTTCGTAAAGGGGTTTCATAACAATCTGTTATGACACATATGTGTCATAACAACTTGGTGTGATTTGATTGGCTGATACATGAGTTTTGACGTTCCCGGTACTATTTTCATCAGCTATTTCATTCATGATTTCCATTCATAAGTTTTCGTTCCTAAGCACATGAAAAACGAAAATTTTCATAATATAATCGAAAACTTAATTTTCATTGTGGCTACATGCAAAGCTTTTCTTTCCTTTAATTACTGAAATGTCCGTAAATGAATAGAAAAACGATACAATCTAAATAAGTAACAAAATTCGTCTGCTAGATGTTTATCGGGACTCATGTAAACAAAGATGGCGTCACGCGTAAAAATCAATGATTTGGTCAAAATCGGTGGAAAAGTTATTGGACGAGTTGTGAATGTTATTCAGCCTTTGAACACTTTTAGCATATATGTTGTCAAGACTTCTCAGGGGGAAAAGCAAATACCTAGATATAGACTTACTGTTTAGCCATTGCCACTGTCGCCGTATTGTTTACAATTAAATCTATGTACAGTGACTTGTCCTCTGATGAAGAATAGTTGCAATTGAATGAAAAGCTTCTTTACCAGTTGACAGTTTTTAAGACATAAATATCAATGTTATTCCCTTTTGAGGCCAAATGTTACGTGTGCCATTCAAAACGTGTCTTGTATGCGTTGTGTCCGAACAGTTCTCGACCTCACAACTCGCCTTGAGTGACGGCCGACTGACGTTGAGCCGAGATTTAGGTCACGTTTATCAGTTCAAAATTTTGACAGTTTTCGCGTGTTTATGCTGAATAAAAGATTTGTAGCCAAAACCAAGTCTAAATGAAATGAATTAAAGGATTTTTGCTTTCAGTTGTAGTTTATTTTCATGTGTTTCTTTATCAAATGTAATGAACTACATTACACCAAAGCAGCGTACGTTTTCCGAAGTGAAGGTGCCGACATTCCAATCACCAGTGTAATGTATTAATCCGCGTTTTGAGTTTCTTTATAGGGAAGCTAAATTTTACTTTAATTTGATGATGTTTTCATTGTAAAAAACGTGGGTAATAAATAGGATACAAAACTCGTTCCCCTTTCATATCAAGTTTATGTCCCTCGTGAAATAATTTTGTTTTGTCACTCGCCAAGGCTCGTGACAAAGCAAAATTATTTCACTTGGGACATAAACTTGATATGAAAGGGGAAGCTCGTTTGATATCCTATAATTAAAAACCTTTCAAATTTGTTATGATAAATACGTTGGTGAAACGTTTTAAAAACATTACGAACAAACCATTTTACATTTTCAACCAATAACAATTAAAATAAAGTTTTAAATCTAGAGATTTGGATTGATTTGTTTTTTAGAATTTCTTTATCATATATTTTAAAAAATATTTTTGCAAAAACAATTCAACACTGTTAACGCCATTGCATGTGTATCACGGACAATATATTTATGTATATATATGTCAGTTTTACTGTTTCATTTAGGTAAAAACGAGCAATTTAAGTATGATATATTTGGATAGAGCAATATCTACGTCGCATTGAGGTCAAAGTGCGGATATACAGAAAAAAAAGTTGTCATGATAAACTTAATTATAGACGGGACATTATAAATCAGTTTACTGTTTCACTTAAATTCAGCGGGAATGCCCCACCATCATGCTTGCCATTTCATAAAAGAAGCAGTATCGTCGCGTTGGTTCGAAGAGATCTGCATCATACTATCGCTGTCCTTAGAAACTTTATAATTATTTTGGAGTGCATTTCGTTTGAAATGAAAACTTATGCATAAATATTCATCTTCTTTTCATTGTAATAAAATCACAGCACCACACACAATGAATATATAACATAGACAGCCACGTGCATGCATGTTTTCGAAGACATCTCCGACAATGTAGTACTCTAATTAAGTTATTTGAAATTCATGACTATTAGATCTAAATGAACAAACATCGTCAAATTATGCATTGATTCTATGTTTTAACATTACATAATTTACTTTACTAATACGCAAAACTTGTATTTTGGAAATGTATTAAGAAATCCCGAAACTTCTTCACTTAGCTAGGCTTACGGTATGGCGTAAATTGTTTACAACTGTGACCTTAAATTCACTCTATTTCATTCCGTAAATATTTCGTTTACATGATTGGTCATTCCATGATTTTTTTAAATTTAAGCTTCCCAGCCGCATGTGCCAGTCGAAGGATCTATAGTTTCCAATTTTGTTTTTACACAGTATTGCATTTTGAGAAGAAAAAAACACGCGCCAAAATCGTTCACCAAACATAACAGAAAGAAAGTTTGTCTGTGATATTAAAACAATTTCACATTAATTCATCAGTTCTATGAATTGAAAATGGAAACAGTAGAAACTGTAAGTTAAAACCATAAGGGGATATCTTGGCCTCGCTGCGATGTACTTTTTAGTTTTTTACTATCATACATCATAAATTCTAATCTTTGATATGACGTTTAACAATAAAATCACGTTTCGCGCCATCACAAATGCTCATGACGTCATATAAAACATGAGGTCGTAACGATTACGTCACAAGCGAGTACTTCGCCGCCATGTTTGACGATGCCGAAGGGAATCAATGTTTACACTGCGAGTTATTGGCACTGGCACCTCTCCGATTCTTCCTAAAGCTATGAGGTAAGTTGTTTGACACTTTTTATGTATGATTTCTATCATTAGAATTTAACACAATCTACGTACTTCTGATTTATGATCATCGTTACGATAAATAGCCTAGTACGCTGCCTAGATCTCATCGCAAAGAGGAGCATGTGATACAAAATTAGATGCTAATAGCCTACTGCTGTCCTATTACATTATACAACAGCCATCTATCAAAGACTATTTACGTTTTCCATGGTTAAGACATTTTTAGTTATTTAACCAACAATATCATTGCTTGGAAGTTTTGTTGTCGCCGGCTCGGCTCCAGAAACACGGTCAAACTCCTTACAGTGTCACGGCATAGCATTACATGCTTGATGACGCATCGTCGTCACAAGTGCTGCACGGAGTTTGAAAGGTATTTCGATCAGCTGTTTGCGAGTTCAACGAGTGCAGGCTTTGTGTTCGACGTTCATTTCCATTGTTTATATTGTAAGAAATAGGGGGTTATATTAGTTTGGGATAAACGTAAGGCAAAGCACTGATCGAGTGAATTCGCGGTATTCTAACATGTGGCCGATAATGTATATGAAATGGCAGTGACTAATTTCGTAAATAGTAATCAAAATACGTAATGTCATCTATCACTTACCTATTTATATAATCGTAGTAACTTGTATGCATCGTATTTTCATAGTAAGATAGTCAGCACTTCGTTTTTATAACTATTATAGCAAAAAGAATTGTTACGTTCACCGTGCTCTTGATCAGTGGCCGCCATTTTTTTCTCTTTAGCATCTATAGGGAAATGACGTCATGTCTCGCGTGGGCGTAACTATAGGTAACGTGGGTCGGGCCAAAGGGTATAAAAGGAGGCGGGGTCTGCTTCGGGGTCGAGTTTGTTTTCAGCTTAGGTCAAGCAGCTCCCCTTTCGTTGAAAGGTATGCCTCTCTGGTTTTGGTTAAGTTTTCTAAGTTATTTTCAGTCGAAATTATTCTAAGTTTTTATAAGTAAAATTTGTCTAAGTTTCACAAGTAATTTGGGGATATTTATTCTAAGTTTAACGGTTTCTTAGTCTTTTTCTGGGTAATTAGTAAAAGTTCTTGGTTTTAGCGTGAAGACATGGCGTCACTTAGATCCATCACATAAATCTTGCAATAACTTATTAATGTTGATATTTTATAACTTGTAAATAAATTATTATTGAACTTTAAGTATCTAGTCTGTTTTGTCTTCCAAGTTTGTTTTCCGATCGTAACTCGATCATTTGTTACAAGCGAACGTTTCGTGTCTTATAATGTTGAGGATACAGTGATGGCAGCAAATATTCTAAGTCACAGTTTGAGACGGTCCCTGGCCGTATGTAAATGACAAGACTCGCTTTTCCGAAACTCACGTAATTTAACTAAGTACAGTTGAACGAGTCTCTTCCGGTGTAAACAAACATGGCGTCGTCCATGTAATTTAATGCTATCACTTTGTCCTCAAGAATTATGAGTACACACTCGTTGGAAAGTGGTGAAATATGGTTTATTCGACTTGAATAAAGTAGAAGGTTTCTCCGCACACATGAAAGAGAAAAGTTACACATTTATTCCTGGTGGAACAGGCGAACTCGTAGTACATGCTAACAAAGGGTTATGTAAACATAGTCAATAAATTAGGTCACAGTTTATCTTAGTGAAATACGCTACCACACATCTCACAAAGATAATAATATAACATTCTCTGACCATTCACACAAATACACGAATAGTTAATTGGACGTCCCATAAGTCCTGTCGATCATAGATTACATAAGACCTACATGTTACAAAATTTGGTGGCAGCGGTGGGATATAATTTGTCAATTTTTCTCTGGAGATAGTCTAGTGGTTTGTTGTTGTTTTCTTTATTCTTGATTTAAGTGTAGAGATGGCTTTAAATAAAGATTTTGGTTATTGTATCTTTCCAGTCACAGATTGCTGTGTTCCGTTCTGACGTAGTTGGAGTGTTGCATCCTAGACGTTTCGCTGTTTTTCAAAGTCCTTAAGGTGGTGCTGATTTCTGGTTTTTAACTGGTTTATTAGAGTAAACTCTATAGGTAGAATGGCCAACCTGCAAGAAAATAGACCAGTTGGTAGTAGTTCTGCAACTAGCATCCAGCAGGAGATAGATTCTCTGGGAAGTCAAGTTAAGGGACTACAGGTTTTTCTTAGTGAGTCTGATACTATTACTTCTAAGGGACCCTTAGCTGCGGAGACAGAAGTCGAGAGCGGGTACATTACCCGAGTAGTTTCAGGTCATCTAAGAGGGTTATCACCTGTGCGGCCGGGTGATTGTGAAGTGGCTCAGGGCCCGAGCACTTCACTGTGTTTTCCTGAGGCGAGAAGACGTCTCAGCTTTTTGGAAGATCAGTGTCAGAAGAGATCAAACTCGATGAACGGTCAAGTCCTAGAGGGAAGCTGTGAAGAAAGGCAACCTGCAAAAGCGCCTGCACCAGCCGTGACTTTGGATCCCGTTCGACCTCGTGCTGACCGGAGGGTTTTCCAGGAGAGACCAGCTCTACTTCCTATGACCTTTGATGGGCAGACAGCTTGGCAAGATTTCAAGGCTCATTTTGAGATGGTTGCCGAATTGAATAACTGGGGGGACGTGCAGAAAGCGACCTACCTTGCTGTTAGTCTGAGGGGTGCGGCACAAGAAGTACTCAGCAACTTACCACAACCAGAGAGGCAGAATTATTTTTTGTTAGTTCAAGCATTAACTCAGCGATTTGCTCCCAGCAATCAAACTGAACTCCACAAGGTGCAGTTGAAGGCACGAAGTAGGAGACGTGATGAGAGTTTGACTGAATTGGGTCAGTCAATTCGACGACTTACTTGGCTGGCGTATCCTGACGCACACCAAGAGTTGTTGGAAATCCTTGCTAAGGATCATTTTGTAGATGCATTGCAGGAATCAGAGATTCGACTTCGTGTCCAACAGTCAAGACCGAAGACGCTGAATGAGGCCATCCATGCAGCTGTTGAGTTGGAGACTTTTCAGCGGGCTGAATTGCAACGTCAGGGTGGGCGAAAATTTACTAGGGCTGTTTCAGAGTCATCAGATTCCACTGACTTGCAGAGACAGGTTTCGGGATTAGCAAAAGCAATTGAAAATTTGACGAAGTTGATGCATGAGAAAACTGATAAGAATGGAAATAAAAGATTTGTCAATCGTTATCCTTTCAGAAACTCAGAAGTTACTTGCTTTCATTGTTCAGAGAAGGGACATTTTCGCAAGGATTGTCCTAAACTTAGAGTACAGGGTTCGGGAAACTAGAAGATGCCAACCTTTCGGGTCGAAGGGAGGTCGAATGTCAAGGGCCCATGAATAATGCCAATGGTATTTGTATTTCAGCTGTTGTAAATAAAGCACCTGTTCCATTGTTAATTGACACAGGAGCGTCTGTGTCGTTGTTGTCGTTTTCATGTTTTGAGAAGATTGTTCCCGAGTTGCGTCCATCTCTACTTCCTTTGTCTCAGAAGGTTCTACAAGCAGATGGCAGACCCCTTGACATAAAGGGGCGAGCGAGTTTTGATGTTGAAGTTGGTGATTTCTCTTATCCTCATGAGTTCTGGGTAGCTGATATAGGAAATCAGGGTATCTTACGGTTAGATGTCTGCAGTGGTAGATTGAACATAGGGACACATATGGTATCTTGTAGAACAGAAGAAGATGAAGATTTCTGTTTCAGGGTTTCTTGTAAAGAGACCATTTCCATTCCAGCCCGTCATGAAACTATTGTGATAGGTATGGTCAATGTAGATAAATCAAATTCACCTTTTAGAGGTGAATGTCTTGTTGAAGGTAGTGAAAAATTCATGGCCAAGTATCAGTTGATGGTAGCACATAGCATAAATAAAATCAGTCTTGAAAATAATGAAATTGCTGTTAGAGTTCTCAATCCGTCAGATGAGATTGTAAAAATTTATCCAGGTACACATCTTGGAGACTGTGTCAATTTCAGACCAGCACAAACAGACTTTGAAGTTGCAGGACTTGTTAGGACAGCTGGCATTCAGGAAGACACTTTGCCTGAATACTTGCAACAGATGGCTGAAGATTGTTCGCAGAACTTGACCGAAGAACAAGGGACACAACTCCGGCAAATTTTGACAGAGTACCAAGACATCTTTTCACAGCACGAGCATGACATCGGTCGAACTAATCTTGTGCAGCACAGAATTGATGTTGGCGGGGCACATCCTTTGAAGCAGCCGCCAAGAAGATTGCCAGTTCACAGCCAAGACTTAGTGAAACAACACATTGAAGACATGTTGAAGAAAGATGTCATCGAGCCATCAAACAGTCCTTGGGCATCGCCAATTGTTTTAGTGACCAAGAAAGACTCTACAACCAGATTTTGTGTTGATTTTCGCCAGGTGAACCTTCGAACTCTTAAAGACAGCTTCCCGCTGCCAAGGATTGATGATTCTCTTGAAAGTCTGTCTGGATCACGTTGGTACTCAACCCTTGACCTGACGTCCGGCTATTGGCAGGTTGAAGTTCACCCTGACAACCGACCCGTGACTGCCTTCATGTCAAAGTTTGGCTTGTTTCAGTTTAAAGTCCTACCTTTTGGCCTTTGCAACGCAACATCAACTTTTGAACGTTTGATGGAGACTGTTCTAGCAGGACTCCAGTATGAAACTTGTCTCATTTATCTTGACGATGTGATCGTTCATGGCAAAACTTTTGATGAATCTCTTGTTCGTCTCAAGGAGGTGTTTCAACGGTTCAGACAGGCAGGTCTCAAGCTCAAGCCGAAAAAGTGTCATCTTTTACAGAAAGAAGTCGAATATCTGGGTCATGTTGTTAACGAAAATGGAGTTCAAACCGATCCAAAGAAGATTGAAGCTATAAAGAACTGTCCTCGTCCTTCCGATTTGTCAGAACTACAAAGTTTTCTGGGACTTTGCAGTTACTATCGTCGATTCATCAAAGATTTCTCCAAGATTGCAGCGTGTCTAGCAAAGTTAACTGAGAAAGACAGACCGTTTGACTGGAATGAAAACTGTGACTTAGCCTTCGAGACGCTGAAGAGCAAATTGGTGTCAGCTCCGATCCTCGCTCATCCTGATCTGACAAAACCTTTCATTTTAGATACTGACGCCAGTGACTTTGCCATTGGAGCAGTGTTGAGTCAAGTCCAAGATGGAGAAGAGCGTCCAGTTTCTTATGCCAGCCGCAGCTTGTCCAAGTCTGAGAAGAGATACTGCGTCACAAGGAAAGAACTGCTTGCAATTGTTCATTTTGTCAAGTATTACAGACACTTCCTGTATGGTAAACCGTTTCTTATCCGTACAGATCATGGTGCTTTGAGATGGCTGATGCAGTTCAAAGATCCAAATGGACAAGTAGCCCGATGGTTGGAAACCCTTGCTGCGTATGACTTCACTATTGAACACAGGGCTGGTAGGAAGCATTCCAACGCTGATGCACTGTCAAGATTGCCATGTCGTCAATGTGGTGCCGAGCCTGAAGATGAATCAGAGGTTGTTAGAAACATTGAAGTAATTCCTTCCATTTGTAATGAATTCATTCAAGCCCAAAAAGATGATTTCGTTTTGAAGCAACTCCGTTCAATGTTGGAACAAGGCACACGTCCAGACTGGGCAGAGATTTCTCTTCTCAGTGACACGTTCAAAACTTATTGGGCACTCTGGGATCAGTTACAGTTGAAGGACGATGTTCTTTTCCGCAGGTGGCAGTCCGATGATGGAAAGTCAGAACTTTTACAAGCACTAGTTCCACAGGCACTGAGAAAGCAAGTCCTTGAACAAACTCATGACACAAAGACAGGTGGACACTTAGCTGTTGCCAAGACGGTGGAACGACTGCGTCAGAAATACTACTGGGCTGGACTTAGGGCTGATGTTGAAATGTGGATCAATTCTTGTGAGGCATGCAGCAAGAGGAAGCCTCCATCCAGGAAGAAGCAAGGCCAGATGCAGATGACTGGGGCAGGAGTTCCAATGGAGCGTGTGGCACTTGATATCGTCGGTCCATTACCTGAAACAGAAGATGGAAACCATTACATTCTTGTCATTACAGACTACTTCACAAAATGGGTTGAAGCTTATCCTATGCCAAACCAAGAAGCTATGACAGTTGCAGAAATCTTAGTTGAAAAATTCATTATGACTTTTGGCATTCCAAGACAGATTCATTCAGATCAGGGGAGACAATTCGAGTCCAATCTCTTTCAGGATTTATGTTCCCTTTTAGGCATCGAGAAGACTCGAACCACCCCATTTCATCCTAGGTCTGATGGTCTTGTAGAACGTTTCAACCGTACTCTAGAGGCTATGTTAAGTGCATACGTCCAAGACAATCAGAAAGATTGGGATTTGTACTTACCTTATGTGACCATGGCCTACAGAGCAACTGTTCACAGCAGTACCAAGTTCACGCCAAACTTCATGATGTTCGGCAGAGAAGTCAACTTGCCGGTAGATCTCTTCATCGGTTGTCCACCTGAAAACAGAGTCAGAGAACATGAGTGGGTTGACATCCTACAGTCCCGTCTAGAAGATGTTTATCTTAGGGCAAGAGAGAATTTAGGTCAGAGTCAAAATCGTCAGAAGAAGAATTATGATCGTAGATCAAAGAAGGAAATTATGAAGTTGGTTCCAAAGTTTGGGTATTTTTCCCGATGAAGAAGGTTGGGATTAGCCCAAAATTACAGTGTTTCTGGCGTGGACCCTTTGTTGTTAAGTCAAAGTTGAGTGATGTAAATTTCAGGGTGAACTGTGGACCGAGAGGTAAAGATCAGGTGATCCATGTGGATCGCATGAAACCTTGCATCTCAAGAATTTTGAATGAAGAAATTGAAATTTCCACAGGCACAACAGAAGAAGAGACTGATGCCGAAGAAGATACAGAAGTTGCTACTGACCTGATACCAGAAGATCCTGGGACAACACGTCGCAGGAGACCGCCATCATATCTTAATGATTTTATTGTTTAAGCTAAGCCAAGAACTTATTCATGGGAGGGAATTTAAGGAGGAATCTGAGATATTTTTAGTATAATAACTAGAGCTGCAACGAATACACTACCAGGCGAATACGATACGTATCACGAATATGGGGTAGCGAATACGAATAATTATTCACGAATATGAAAGCTAAAAAATGATGAGACATTTTCAAAAACAATGAGTCAAGCATTAAAATTTTTTGTATTGATATTTGTGAGATAAACATTTCTATTTCCATAATTTCATTATTAAAGCCGGTCATATACGATATAGGCCAATATTGAAAAAAAAAATGGGAACCATGCAGGAGGTGTTTAAATTTAATTTTAATTCAGTTACTCAATAAATTTTGATTCAGTAATTTTCTTAATGTTTTTTCAACTTTATGCTCAACCTTTCAATGTAAAATAAATAAGTTTCAATAGTCATTCATTCAGTTAACCACTGCTGGGTAATTATAACAGCAAAGCAGACGATGTACAGATCAATTTATGGACATGTAACCGTACTGTGGTAAAACACTGAAAACACATTACATTAAGTAAACTAAAAGCACTCAAGTTCTTTTAAACATTATTAAGTAGAGTTATGATGTATACAAATTACTTGACACACACCACGTATAGTAACAGCATGTAAACAATAACGACTTGCGATTTCCCGACAGTTTATTAACGATCCTCTATGAAGATAAGTTGACAGCTCTTTCAAAAACGTAAATTAAAACAAAGTATTTCTATTCAGATTCAATACAAATTTCGTGCACATAATTTATGTTAAAGTGAATAGTAACAAAAAATTAAAAAATCGAAAATATTCGGTTTTCATTGTAACGAATAACGAATACGATTCACTTCCTGCCACGGTTCGATTCACCGAATATACGAATGTATCGTTGCAGCTCTAATAATAACCTTGTTAAGAGATATATTTACATGTTTACTTTTGCAGAAAACTAAAGAAAAAGCAGCATGAAATGCAACAAGTGTTCTTTCGAAACTATGTCCAGGAAGGACCTCCGAAAGCATTTGGACATGTTTCATCCCTTCGTAAGTGAGGACAGTTCAGAGGAAGAAGACTCCTTCAAGACCGTCCGAGATGATTTGGACATGTCGTCGTCCGACTCTCCATCGGACGACGACTGGGACTTTAAAAATAAAGGGAGAGTGAAACGGAAGTTGTTAGTGAAGGAGAGAAAGAAAGAGGAAGAGAAGAAGGAGAGGAGAAAGAAAGAAGAAGAAATGAAGGAAAAGGAGCAGAAGAAAAAGAAAGAGGAGGAAGAAAAAGGAAAGAGAGAGGAGGAAGAGAAACAGAAGAGAAAGAGAGAGGGGGAAGAGAAAGAGAAGACGGAGAAAGGGAAGAGAGAGGAGGAAGAGAGAAGAAAGAAGGAAGAGGAAAAGCAGGAGAAGAACAAGAGAGAGGGGGAAGAGAAGGAGAAACAGGAGAAAGGGAAGAGAGAGGAGGAAGAGAGAAGAAAGAAAGAAGAGGAAAAGCAGGAGAAGAGAAAGAGGGAGGAGGAAGAGAAGCAGAAGAGAAAGAGAGAGGAAGAAGAGGAGAGAAGAAAGAGAGAGGAGGAAGAGAGAAGAAAGGAGAACGAAGAAAAGGAGGAAGACGGAGAGAGGGAAGAGAAGAGGAGGAGAAAAGATGAGGAAGATGAGGGAAAGAAGAGAGAGGAGGGAAAGCGGAGAAGAGTAGAGGAGGAGAAAGGCAAAAGGGAGAGGGAGGAAATAGAGAGGAGGAAGAGGAGAGAGCAAGAGAACATTAGAATTATTAGGAAGCAGGGGAGAGAAATTTTTGAATTGAAGACAGTGTTAGAAGAAAGGAGGAAAGCGGAGAGCGAATTGAAGAGGCAATTGGAGCTGGCCAGACGGGGGTACAAGGAGAGAGAGGGTGGTCTGGCCAGGGACCTCCACCGGTTCCCCCCAGGTGCTAAGATGCACCGTGAGGAGCACCACCGGGAGTCGGTGGAGGGGAGTCACCAGGCCAAGGTGACCACCATTCGAGTGACCGAATGGTGGGAACCAGCTAAGGAAGAGTAAATAAATAAATTACAAATTTATTTATTTATTTATTTTTTTTGAAATATAGGAGTAAAAATAAAGGATTTAATATAAATTACTAAGTAAATTTTTTATGGGCTGGGTAATGATGTAAAGGAATTAAATTATTCATTTAAATTGTGTGGCTATTTTATAAATTGTTTTAACTTGTAAATTGGGGAATGAGAATAATTTTTATTTTTTTTCATTTTTGGTAAACTTCTTCCGGGCCTGGTGACCAACTGGATGTAAATATGTATGTAAATTTAATTTGTAAATATTTTTTATTGTGAATATTATTTATGTATTATTGAACCTGGTTGTATATTGGTGAATATGTAAATTATTTATTGCTGTAATAACAGAATTGTATAGAAATAAATTGTATTCTATTTAATTGATGAATTGTTATGAAAGTTAAATTTTACAAATACCATGTATATGTAAATAGATATACTTACAGATAAAATATTACTGATGTTATGAATTTTCTATTGACCATGAGTTGTCTTGATTTTGATTTTTTATCTATGATGGATCTATATATATATTTTCTTTATATATCTGGGGACTTAGAATTAGTGATTAGTGTGCCTAAAGATAAATTTTGTTTAACTTGGTATCCGGAATGTATATTATAAACAAATTTTAGTTTAGGTTAGATATCAAATAAATAGGAAAAATTAACTCAGAAATTGTAACCTTTATTTCTGAGTTTAGCTAAAAGTGCGCAGACACACAACCTAAGATAGATTGTCTGAACACTGGGCGTACAACCTAAGACAGATCGCCTTATTTTAGGTAATGAAATTTAGATTAAGTATTGGTTAAGTAGGCATAGACTTATATCTAATTAAGATGTGAGGACACATCCTTTTTCCTAGGAGGGGAAAGTTGTAAGAAATAGGGGGTTATATTAGTTTGGGATAAACGTAAGGCAAAGCACTGATCGAGTGAATTCGCGGTATTCTAACATGTGGCCGATAATGTATTTGAAATGGCAGTGACTAATTTCGTAAATAGTAATCAAAATACGTAATGTCATCTATCAATTACCTATTTATATAATCGTAGTAACTTGTATGCATCGTATTTTCATAGTAAGATAGTCAGCACTTCGTTTTTATAACTATTATAGCAAAAAGAATTGTTACGTTCACCGTGCTCTTGATCAGTGGCCGCCATTTTTTTCTCTTTAGCATCTATAGGGAAATGACGTCATGTCTCGCGTGGGCGTAACTATACGTAACGTGGGTCGGGCCAAAGGGTATAAAAGGAGGCGGGGTCTGCTTCGGGGTCGAGTTTGTTTTCAGCTTAGGTCAAGCAGCTCCCCTTTCGTTGAAAGGTATGCCTCTCTGGTTTTGGTTAAGTTTTCTAAGTTATTTTCAGTCGAAATTATTCTAAGTTTTTATAAGTAAAATTTGTCTAAGTTTCACAAGTAATTTGGGGATATTTATTCTAAGTTTAACGGTTTCTTAGTCTTTTTCTGGGTAATTAGTAAAAGTTCTTGGTTTTAGCGTGAAGACATGGCGTCACTTAGATCCATCACATAAATCTTGCAATAACTTATTAATGTTGATATTTTATAACTTGTAAATAAATTATTATTGAACTTTAAGTATCTAGTCTGTTTTGTCTTCCAAGTTTGTTTTCCGATCGTAACTCGATCATTTGTTACAAGCGAACGTTTCGTGTCTTATAATGTTGAGGATACAGTGATGGCAGCAAATATTCTAAGTCACAGTTTGAGACGGTCCCTGGCCGTATGTAAATGACAAGACTCGCTTTTCCGAAACTCACGTAATTTAACTAAGTACAGTTGAACGAGTCTCTTCCGGTGTAAACAAACATGGCGTCGTCCATGTAATTTAATGCTATCACTTTGTCCTCAAGAATTATGAGTACACACTCGTTGGAAAGTGGTGAAATATGGTTTATTCGACTTGAATAAAGTAGAAGGTTTCTCCGCACACATGAAAGAGAAAAGTTACACATTTATTCCTGGTGGAACAGGCGAACTCGTAGTACATGCTAACAAAGGGTTATGTAAACATAGTCAATAAATTAGGTCACAGTTTATCTT
The DNA here is from genome assembly GCA_921293015.1 of Phorcus lineatus. Taxonomy (NCBI): domain Eukaryota; kingdom Metazoa; phylum Mollusca; class Gastropoda; order Trochida; family Trochidae; genus Phorcus; species Phorcus lineatus. Next base: position 28,875,176 of record OV121091.1, read on the forward strand.
AGTGAAATACGCTACCACACATCTCACAAAGATAATAATATAACATTCTCTGACCATTAACACAAATACACGAATAGTTAATTGGACGTCCCATAAGTCCTGTCGATCATAGATTACATAAGACCTACCCCTGTTGGTGTTACAATATATATAAGATGATGATGCAGTGCGTCATTTAAACCTTACCATATCTAATATTTGAATAAACGACCCTTCATCTCGAGGGTGCACGATCATCGTGATTACATTGATTACAGAATAAATTAAATATTTTACAAATTTGTGTTTCGTATAAACAATACAAACATGTTGGTGAGTGAGTGAGTTGGGGTTTTACGTGCTTTCAACAATATTTCAGTTGTTAAACACGTGGATGACAAGCATCCAAAAGAGAGTGGACAGATCAGGGAGAAAGGGATCGACAGGATGAGGGAAAAGACGGAATGAAAGGCATAGTGAGAGATAGAGAGCAGGTTTTAGAAGGACTCAAATTTGGTCTGGCTTCCACCCGTCGTCCTGTCCAGCGTGGGTGCCCCTACCAGGAGCATGTTCGCTCCAGCTGGCATAGCTCCAAGTGTCTTTGAAGTACGCAAACCACCAAACCACGATAAGGTATTGTTTTATCACGTTGGTGAAGTTATAATCATTTAGTATATAACCATGAAAGTTCAGCTGAATCATGAATCTAAATGAATAAACGTTAGATTATTGTCATGATAATTCAAATATAGAGTGATATATTGTAGGCATAATAGGGGATTCTTAATATTACCTCATGAATATTCATGAGGTATCAGAAACCAAGTGTTTGTACTAGAAAACGAGGCTAAGGCCGCTTCGAAACCCGGAAGTTACGTTCCTACAGCATTGTCAAGTCAGTATCCTTTCGTAATTATGCTTTGTTTGTAAAACATTTCGCTAAATTCAACTGCAGAAAGACCATAATCGGATAAGCTTCTACATTTCTTTGTGTAGCAGAGATTAGAATATCATTTTACTTGGAGATAGAATTCTTTCGACCGAAAAAAAAATTTAGCTTTCCTTTTCATGATAAATACTTAAGATATAAACAGCAAATAAAATCACATAATTAGTTAAAACATAAATGTTAATCATTCATTAATAATTCATGCTTATACACTCGTGTATAGCCGAAGGAAATTCAAATTACACAGCGAATCGTATTATCAAAATGCAGGCATTACGCTATAAGTTATTATGTCAGGTCTTCATATAAAATTCGAATTCTATGTTTATGAAACATATCTAAAGTCAACGGGAATCGCTGCCTTTACACGACTTCACTAGAGTCACCAATATTTCGTAAGTATGCGCGCAAAAGTGCCCATATGCATAAGTGTACCACATCAGATTATATCGTAACTGTACGAAAATCTGTCAAATTATTGTGTCAATATTATGAAATATTCAATTCTCTTTAAACATAGGGCTGCTGAGCTCGAGGAGGACAAGGCGGAGGACCGGGGAGGCAGGGAAGAGTAAGAACCACCCAAAATGAATGACAGTGTTCTAGCTGGCTCCAACAGGGGAACTCATCTTACTCTCAGGTAACCACTAATGATAAATATTATAAATGATGATTGATGAACGCTTCACGCGTTATTTGTATTAAAGCAGAACTCAAACTAATTGAAATACAGTGCTGTCGGGTATAGCTAAGCACCTTAGTGATACACGATCATTCATCCGCGAAAAATACAAAATATTGGTTAAAACCACTTCAATCTCAAAGTTTGGAGTTCGTTGATAATATAATAATTATACCCCCGCCTTACAGCGTAGCATGATCCCTAGATGTGCCTTTTGAGGGTTAGACCAACAAATGATTTAATTTTGTTGTGGTTTCCATAGAAACATGACTAAAACAGTGAATCTATGACCAAGTCCTTTATCCGGGGTATATCTTCTAAACTATACATGCTATCTTCACCAACTTCATACACTTATCAAACATGATCCATAGGTGTGCCTTGTAAGGGTAAGAACAACAAATTATTTTTATTTTCGCAGTTTCCATGGAAACATTACTAAAACAATGACTCTCTGACAAAGTGCTTTTACCTGAGCATATCTCCTAAACTATACATTCTAGCTTAAACAAACTTAATACACTTATCAACCATGATCCCTTGGTGAGCTTTTTGAGGGTTAGACCAACAAAGAAAGCCAGACTATAGTTTGTAGCTGGGGTATGTGAGTTGTGGTCACTTCTTTACCTGTTAATAATAATTGATAAAGCGGCCACCTTATTCCCATACGTGGGCATGTGTAGGCTAACGATACGCAGGCAGGGTTTGAATACTCCTAACATCTACATTATTATGATTTTGATAGATTTCAAAACTATTTTCGGAAGTTTAGTTAAGGACAACCCGATATATGGAACAATATTACAGTTTCCATTGACCATTGTCATGTGAAAAGGCAAACTATTTTATGACGCCATGATTGCTAGGAATTTTGTTGCTGTTTACCATTTTGTCAGCTGTTTGTGGCACTTATCAACATTTAAGTCCTTTTTACAATTTCAAAAACTTCATGATAGCTTCCAAACTGACTAAAAATGCAAGGACAATAATGTTTACATGCTAACATTCATCCTGATTTACTAGGCTAAGTTTAGTGTGAGTGTATATCTTTACCCGACATGGCTGTACTTGAAATAATAAAACCCTATATTTCAATAATACAAAATTGGCTCCATTCATAAAACCATCTATATTCAGTGTTTGATTTATTATATGGGACGGTTTATTTTTTGTTATCATTCTTTTCATGTTTATGTTACAGAACGTTGCTCCGCTCCGGAACGGTGCCGTGAAGAAACATGTACATTGAGGCAAGAACAATGAAGAAAAGCGTTTTTCCTTATATAATAATCCTAAGGTTGAATAAACAATTTTGTATAGATTATCCCTGTCTGTTTTTTTATTTTTTTAATTATAGTTGAAATGACGGACAGGATTTATAGTAATGGTATGGCTAACCCTAGTATTTCATTACCATATTTGTTATAACATAAGCTAGGTTATCGCCTATTGCAATCTTGACTCCATTTTCAATAATTAGTAAATTCTGAGTTTGAAGGGAATGTGTTCATGTCACAACCCGCCATTCGTTTTTATTAGTGACCACCGTCTGTTAAAACAAATATGGTGCGTGCAACCTACCAAAGTATTGCTTTAAACTTCCAGTCGTGTGCCTTGTGGGGGCTTTTTTATGTAGTAATGCATGTGTGTGTATGTGTTCAGGTGACTGCACGTATACTGATAAGAAAGGAAATAGTTAATGAACAACATTATGTATTACAAGGATCACATGTAATCGTATCGGACAAGGTATGCAATACATGCTAAAGGTATTAATATTTTAAAACTATTATCCGAATATTGTACGTTGTGATAAGGTTTCCACATGGTTTCATAAAAACATTTCTCCGAAACGTTTCTGATACCAAAAAAAAACTCCACAAAAAAACGTTCCAGAAACGTTTCCCAAAACGTTTTAGAAACTTTACCGAAATGTTTCTAAAACGTTTCTGAAACGTTTCTGTGTTAGCTGGGTTGTTCCGCATCAAATCAAAAAACCGTTTTACAGTATATTACCAGGAATTTACGGTCATTGTTTTACATGTAGCTGCGGGTTCTGGACACTCGACTATGAACTAATATGATGTATGTAGTAACACTAAGAAACAGACTTAACAATTGGAACCTTCGTCATAAACTATTGAATTTGGTTTAGCCACAGTCGCTTGTTGACACATACATTTTGAAACTTTATTTTGAATTACATCAAACTTTATTTGAGCGTGAACACGCATGTCAAACTAATTGTGTGATAAAAGATATTATCTCATGACAGAAGTTTCTCTTTCTTAGGTTTCCTACATTTGAAGTTACCCCGGAGGGTAATGTCTGATATGTTTGCATGAAGAATTAGATTTTAAACTTGAATCACGAAAAACCAGAATAAGATTTTGGACGATAAGCAAGGTGTTATATGAATTACCAATTTACATTGATTTGGTTCCCGTTAGATCATGATTCTGATCCAGTCTCCCCCGGACGTTATGATAAACAACCTGTGGGCTCTGTGTGCATTAAGTAGGATGTAATCAGAGAATTTGATTTCCGGTCATACCGACATCAAAGTACTGTTATTTTGATACTATGTAAGTCTTTGATTTTTCTTATCAAACAGCTCGATATTCAAACGATGCCGATGTATGTCGTAGACATATTTCGAAGATCTTCAGATGGAGATGTCCTTTATCTTGTCTGCACAGTAGATATTTCAAAACCTATCAACTACCTATCAAATTTAAGACTAATTAGTCTGGTTTTATCATATGAAACAACAACACATTTTCCCGTGTCAATGACAGATACAATTTCCTCATTTGATTTGGTTTTAGTTTCGGTCAGATGTTGCTTGTTCAGCAAAGGATTAAAGTTGCCAATATTAACGTGAATTAGTATTTACTTGTTAATGATAAACTTGCTATTGACGATTGACAAAGTGTACAATTATATGTGCAATTCTCATGTTAAGCAGCTGAAGAAGAAACTGAAACATACGTTAGTTATACAAGCATGTCGACTTTAACAAAGTATCTCCCCATGTGCAAAGTTTAAGTAGTGCTTTGGTCTGATCTTAATTAGTGGCAAACATAGCTGTTAAATTCGAGGTTGAAAGCTACAATTATTAGATAAAAAAAAGTTGTCAACAGTTCTCTTTGTTTATATATTCTTTACGCTTCTTACAAAACAGATCGTTGGAGGAGAACATTTAACCCAGCTTTTTGTCAACAGTTTACCGACATTTCAACAATAATAAGCTCCATACTGTTTCTATTTCTGTCCTTGTAAGTGCATCAAATCTGATTCGGTCCTTTTATGCTCTATAAGATAATTTCAGTGAGAGGAGACTTTTCGTCGCGAACATATAAATAAGTTCAGATATTTTACCTTTTCATTACACAACGTTTTCTCTCAAATATTTCTGATTATCCTGCATTCATGCAGAATGCCAACGACTACGGTCAATGTATCCTCTGTATGGTTGATTTATATACATCACTAACGTCAGATAAATACATACAAAGGCAACTTGAGTGTTAGATTTCCACTTCTATTTGTTGAGATATTCAAACGTTCTACGTTAGTTTTATTTTGTAATACAATGCGAGTGCAATGTATCCAATTAGCTTGCCTCTCATAAAATGAGCTAGTCTTCCGATTTAAAAATACAACATAGACCACATATAAGTAGTGCTTGTTGATACCATTGCCACTTCCTGATACCTTACTTGTGCATATGTAAAGTGGCCCTCAGAAACAAATCGATCAGTTCTTCTTGTGCTTTGATAGTAAAGATGCATTTACAATTCAGAAAGGCACTCTGCATAGATCTGGTGAAGAACTGCGGGACAGGAATGATGGTGTGGATCCAGAGTGTGATGAACCACAGTAAAATTGATATTTGTTGTTAGATGTAACGATGGGGACATGATAATTTGAAAGGTAAAGTGAGTTATTGCTGTAACGTTCAGCCTCATACAAATGAAATAAATGTTAGGATGGTCAACACATTTTCAAAACTCTCAAATCAGCAGTCTCAAATATTTTTTAAATGGATTTGATGATGGTAAAGGGAATTACCCATGGTAAACATTAGTCCACCTTCATGTATACTGTAATGTTATGTTTATAGTTTATAAAATTCAAATTTTAAGTAAAATTTTTGTAAGTGCAAATTTAAATATTTAATGCATCACAACTTGTTTGACATTCAGTAATAATGATCGTATTGTGTCGATGTTTTTCTTTACCGATTTTTTGTGTTATAATCGGAGAATTAAAGAGGATTGAGTTGGAGTACTTTATTCTTTGTTAAAGGTGGTATGGAGGAGAAATTCAAACACTCTTATTGGTAACTTTGGGCAGATTAATGTAATAATATATGAGTAGCACCTTGAACATGAAGGTTCCAGAATGTTTATTTAAAAAATAATGAATACCTTTAAAGAACACGTACAATACAACACAGTTAAAACATGAAACTTTCATGTCTGAACATGCAACAAATATGGTTTTCCAAATTGTTGTGCAGTAGTATGATGAAATTTTCTAAATACATTTGATACAGCCCTATTCTTGGGATACAATATCCTAGAAACCTTTTTTTTATCAACATTTGTGTACAAATTGGATACCACATCCCCTACACCAATGTCTTGGGTACCTCCTGTACCTCAGTACCTCTACTGAGGCTTGAAATCGCTGTAATTGGAATCTCGAGTAATGTTATATCATTTACATGAATTCATTGTAATATTGGATAGGACATCACTCACAAGTGAATTGATAAAATTGCCTTATGAATAAGTTTAAATAACCAAAAATTCTACTTTGTAGTTTTGTGAATAGAGTAACACTCCTGAGCATCATGAGCTTTAGAAGTAATGTTGTTTCACTTTTTATGTTCATGTATTATGGATATACTATTATTCATCGGAATCTTTTTTTACAGAAAGTCGTTAAGCAAGAGAACAAACCATGATCAATTACTGATTATCAGGCTTAGATTAAATTGTAAATTCTATAAAAGACAAATTTGAACGTGACTTTTCTAAACGATCTGTTGCTGAATTGCAAATTTTCTTAATTTGCAACGAGATATCTCAAATGAATACATAAAAATTAATTGACTTCGAAAGGGATAAGTTTCTTTCGGAAGAGCTGAAAGCTTTTTTCTCGTCGATTTCTTATTTCGAAACAATAAAAAAAACATTTTTGTTCAATGAACTTCTAACCAGATAAGCAAAATTTCAATTTTATAGGTTCTTCTTTTTCCCCTTATTATAAGCCACTTCAAGTTGCTTGTTAAAAAAGCATAAAAAAGTATCTGAAGAGTTATTAGCCTGTTTTTGATGGGCATATATGAAACATAAAAATCGGCAGCTTACATTACTTTTCAATTAGCGTGGTTTAAAAGTGTAGCAATAATATCATTTTAAACATGAATACATAGCTTAAAGTACTAAGTACAACATTCAGAACTGTTCCTCGGGGAATATCCAACCACTGTCGCCAGACAAGGAACAATTAACTTCCTATAGGTGGAGGCACTTATGCTATCGGATGCATTAGGTTCCCCAGACAATACCGGTTAGCGTGAGTGCAGAGATCAAGTTGCTCAAAGTTGTTTCATGGCTAAGGGCATTGTTTTCATTCGACAATGGGAGGTCTGAATCGAAGAGCGATATCTGGTATATCCTAACTATAATGTGTTCTGAAAGAAATCATTAACTTTGTTGGCAGTAACTGAGTTTTGAATGAAATTACGTTCAATGAATTATCATCAAAACCTTTTCACATTTCGTGCACATTCAAGAGGTTTTCTAAGATTAAACGATGCTATTAAAAATTTATTGTATACCAATCGGCAATTATTAATATCACAATACAAAGTGAAGCCTCTGTTTCAGATAGCGGAGATTAAGATCACACAGCAATGGGATAGAATAAAAATGTAAATCGAAAATTGACTTGTTACAAAATCTAATTGAAAGTGAACTGATTTGCAGGTTTCATCACTCAAATCAGTCATTAATTGTTATATTAATATGTATGTTTTTATTGTACACAAGTAAGGATTTCAGTTTAGAACTGATTAAATGTAACTGTATATAAAAATTCCGATCGTTGAACGGAATAATTTAACATATTAATGATTGAGTCTACCATCTTATTTTCAAATGAATCTTGTTTTTATTACTATATATATAAATATTTAGAGACAAATAATTACACATAACCAATAATACTCCACTTGTTTCATTGATATCATCAGGATACATACATGATTAAATATATGAATACAGCGAAGGTTAATTACTTGATTTGAACTTAGACTCTTTTTTTCGATCATTGATATTAAACAAAACATTGTATTCAATCAATAAAAGTGATTATTAATTTAAACATCAGGAGCTGGCAAATCTGTAATCCAATTTCTACATTGATAAAAAGTAAAACAAGGAAAGTTAAAAATATTGTTTATGAAAGACGCTAGTATATTGACAGTTATTTGTAATTAAGTAATTTTTTAAACTTTTGCAATACGGTTGTAAATAATGTTTACAATTCAGAAGCATTTGAAAATCATGACCTTTCTTATATAGACAAAAACCGACGGTAATGCTGCTAATATACTGATAATAACGACAATATTATCATAGTCGGGAAATGATTATTTAATTAAGCTACTTAAGAATGGAAGAGAAGTCACGAAGTAACAGTAATATCATCATGTCTATGTTTAATGTCTGAAGTCAAAATTGCTTTTGGTATGACCAAGGTTGGTGTCAACACCCATTTTTTGTGACGACTTCAGAACGACCACTTTTTAACATTGATTGAATATCAAAGCTTAATCAAGAGGTACAGATGCATGCCAAAAGTTTGTTCACATACCTGAGTATTCTAGTGCAAATATCATGTAATTTGAGATACCTTTGAGGTATCGTAACGTATAATATTGAATTTTAAATACACGTATGCATATCTATTCTTCTTTAAGGCAAAGTTTTATCATACCCAACTATTACCTGTAACAATTTTGGCAGGTCATTGAAGTGACCAGGGGTAAAAATTCCGAAAACAATCATTTTTCTTTTTCTCCATAAAATCCTTTATAAAATATCAACTTCTTGAAAAACTAGTCACGTAGTGTTTCTAAACACAAAGTCAATGTGTTTATGTTCGTTTTGATCTCAGCGAGTCGATATGAGACATTTTATTTGACATTTAACGAAATCGAATATGCAAAAAATTTTCACGAGTGTCCAGACAATGCCAAAATGCGTTCAGGAATGGCTATTTCACACATGGACAGTGGGTGATCCATTGTCACTCTTGCTGAAGTTATTCTATTGACTTTGAAACGAAACCAAAATTACATGTTATTTGCACTACGATTCAGTGGTAAGTGAACAACCATTTGGTATGCAGCTGTATATAAGCAGGGACCTAAATGACATATTGAACTTATATTTTTTTCCACCTGTTTTGTCACTTTAATATTTAGTAAATGTTAATGGCAGGTCCAAATACAAACCTAGAAACTCTTTTTTTAATCTAAAATTCGTTAAAAATTGTTAATTAAAAAACATCCCGTTGTAGAGATACACTCTTGAATTCTAGTTGTCCACTTTTGAAACCCCTTCAGCTTCCTCATAATCTTGTGTTTAACAGAATTGACATCAAATAAACCTCTTGTCAGTATATTAAAATATCTTTACAGATCACTCTTTCAAATGTTATCAAATGTTAATCTAACTTCCATAAATATCAAAGAGATCACATCAGGTCATTGTCACATTACTTGTTCGATTCAGCAGATAAAATTGCAGTCCAGCCTATTAACGATACACCATCAGCAAGTAGGATCAAAATGAAATAATAATTTCATGCGCACTTTTCTTATGATATATTGATTTTGCGTTAGCAACTTAAAAATATATATATTTTCACTAGGTCCTAACCTTTATGATTTAGTGAAATGTAATACTTCAACAAAACGTGAAATACATCCAGCCAAAGTAAAATTTTTTAAATATTCATCTTTAGTAGTAACATTTATTACTAATTTAAAGTGATGGTATCTTCTCAGCTCTACTGCTACTCACCATTTCCCTGATTTACGGATTAATAACATTAAAACAAGGCTTTCAAATTATAAAGATATCCGTTATCACATGTTATAAAGTTTTTAATGGCACTGTGGCACGTTTGGGAAATAGAAGTATCTCACAAAAAGTATAACAAGTGTTACCAATCGCTAGACAAATTAAAAAAATCAAATTCAAAAGTTTTCTTTCAGATTACATTCTAGTAAGGTATTCTCAGATATTGACGTTCGATTCAGACCTCCCTATATCGAATGAAAACAATACCCTAAGCGATCAAAAGAAGTATGAGCTAATTGATCTCTGCACTCACGCTAACCGGTATTGTCTGGGGAACCTAATGCATCTGATAGCATAAGAGCCTCCACCTATAGGAATTTTATTGGTTCTTGTCTGCTAACAGTGATTGAATGTTCCCCGAGGAATAATGATAAATATTGTCAGTTGATATTTGACAGTCTTTCCGATCAATACGGAAGTTCAGCGTTAGGGTCATGGATTTAGAATGAGACTGTTAAGTGCAGTTTATTAGTATCCAATGCAATGATATTGTTTCAAAAATGTTCATTTCTTTCGACCAGTTTCACAAAACTTTACACATTATTTTCTAAATTCAGTCCCTTTCGCCAGCTTAACCAGTGTTATATATATTGTTTAATGAGTTGTTACAGCTGAAACCCTGTACAAACATACTATTTTTTAGTCTACTAGGTTTAGCAAAACACCACCAGCAAATTTTGTGCTAACGAAATTGCTACGAATAAGAAAATCTGATGATCGGTGAGATTGTGAGATATTCGTGGCAGATCAAAGTTAACTAATAAACTAAGGGAGCATGAGTCTATTCTCCTTCTTTTTTGGAATTGTAGTTTTAGCAAACACTTTTGGCAGAAATTTTCAAAATGGTTTGAACTAAACTGTGCTCACTCTTGTGATATAAAACTTCAGGTTGATCTTATTTTCTTTGGATGTTCAGCAACATTTCAAACTGATGATACTTTGATCTTCTTTTGCTAGTTGCTAAATATCACATTTATGAATGCAAGCTGCAAAATAAACCACCACTATTGTTACATTGAGGTATTATTATCAAATAGAAAAAGCACGATTTTGTATAAAAGCTCAGTTTAATGATTTTGAAAGGAAATGGGCACTATATATGAAATTAATCAATTAAAAAGTTTGAAATATACAGTTAATAGTATGCAAGTGTATGACTGAGTGTGAGTATGAATGTTATTTCATCTTATTTTTTCTTTCCTTTCTTTCGCTTTGTATACTCAAAACCCGCTCTAATAATTTGGAGTAATAAAAAAAAGAAGAAAAGAGTTAACTAATAGTTACAGTCGAGTATCATGGGGCATCAGAAACCCCCGACCACTACAAAACTGGGATATATGTTTAAATCCTGCAGAAGTACAAGTATTTCGCTTCTACTCTAAAATTATTGGATTCATTGACCATGATGGGATTTTTTAAAAAGAATAACTCCGGTTTAAAAAAAGACATAGTATCCATCTCTTTGAACATTTTTGTAATCTAGCGTTATGTTATTAAACATAATTTTTCATAATGCAAGTAAAGGTTTTGAGCTGAATGAATTTTAAATGAATGAGTGATGAAGGCGAATTGTTATGAAAGAAATGCTATGTTACAAAATCAAAATTATATTTAAAAATGTAAGCGCATTGAGGTCTTTTTCAAAATGGTAACAACCACTTTTACTGGTAACTGACACTTTCGACTACATTATATTATTTAGGAGAAGAATTTAAAATTCAGTTGGAGAAGTTTCAGAAAAGTCATAATGTTATTCAGAAAAGATAAAGGCCACCAGACATATCACAACAATACACACCAAACGTATCCCCCTCCACATCAATCACTACAAAAGCAGAACAACACCAATTACCCCAATGTATCCCAACCATACCATTCAATCGAATTTTAAAAAACATACGCAGTTTTAATTACAAATTTAAAAAAACACAATTCCCAAATTAGTCTCTACCGAATGTGCATATATACAATTTGTAGGAATAAATAAATTTGACAAAGGGCCAAAACATTAAAAATAGAAGCCATTCGCTACAAATGTGGAAATCAATGGTAACCTATAAATGCATTATTGATCAGTCTAATGATTAATTATTCATAACCTTATGAATGTTGCATTTATGCTTTCACGTAATGCTAACAAACCCGTGACGGTGGACCGCCTTAGAGACGATAGATCTTGTGCTTCAAATATGATATGCCAATTACATTTAATACAATTGCGATTTTTATTCTAATTTCATAAATGTTATAATCACGGCTCTTATTTTGTTCAAAGCATATAATTTTCAGCCTAGACCTTATTCAAAAGCTGAGAGAGACTGGAAAACCCGGGTCCTGGAAAACGGAGGTAATTTTTCCATCAAGTGCATTGTTTCATGTTGAATGGAATCATGTTCCTTACGGTAGCATGTCCTTTGTTTCTATCAAATACTTTCCCATCATTTTATCTAATAATCTTGTAAGTAGAGAAACACTTTCATGGAACACTTAGTCGATAATGGTCCGTCTATTGCCACAAGCAAGTTTCTACATTTAAGGAGGTTTTGTGTATGTTTAAAAGTCTTTTTGAGCTCAACAGTTTCAAAAGGGCTAGAAGACTTAAGTATTTTGTATTTCATTTTAAAGCATTAAATTAAGATAATGGTTTCTTAATGAAATATATTTCAGTTAACTATGTGGTGCTTTCCATGATCAAGATTACTAGAACTTTTTATAGTGTCTAAACAAGCAGAATTGAAATTATGTTAGTTACAACAGCTATCTGGATCAGAGTTCACTTGACTTTACATTATACTGTAAGTAATTGTTCTCTTCGAGTATATGACTGATTATTGGTGACATCCTGTCCTTTTGGTGGCCGTTATTTGCAGGTTAGACTGTCTGAGCTAAATGATCTTGCTTTCAAGCTAAATGATACTGTCTAGGCAACCTAGTGCAGCTTATGAGCCACAACCTATTACCACTTTTGTTTAATCTGTTTATTACAAATTCATCGGTGCATTTACTAAAGATAAACTACATGTATATTGAAAATATATCTTTAAGTCATGAGGCAAAAACTACTTCTAATTTAGATTTTTTTCACTGCCAAATTTCATTGACTGTCTACCATAGAATGTTCATAAAATCGGTATTTAAAATCGGATTTAAAACATTTCAAGATGACATATCGAAATGACGTGAGAGTTATTGCAATATTTTTCGTAATACTAATGACAGTTCGATGTCTTATCTATCAAAGAAACGGGCGAGCAATATTTTTATCATATACAAGATAAAGAGTGGTTTCACTAATACGTAATAATAATCGAATATATGAAAGGCAATCTAAATAATACAAACACGTTTTTTTCATGGTTTAGTTATTCAAAGTATAACCTTTATATACCTAGTGGTATGGTACTATTTCCCTGAAGTTAAAGTTCACCAGATTTAGTTTTTGTGAAAAAAAGGTTAACAATTCTGAAGAGTCGTCATTAAATTGGCAAACTCTTTAAGAAATAGAATCTTGTGTTCAGAGAAAGACTGACTATTTATGACGAATATGACCTTTCTAGTACTAATACAATGTTCAAGTTAGAAGTCAGTACGTAAAGTTGCTCAACAGAAAACATAGAGGATACTGAACGACCTTCCATTTAATACTATTTTTATTAAACGAGTTAATGATTAAGTATTAAACGAGCGAAAGCGAGTTTGATACCACATCATTAACGAGTTTAATAAAAATAGTATTAAATGGAAGGAAGTTTAGTATTCTGTTTATTACTTGACGCCACTGAGCAGGCATGGTTGCCGAAAGTGTATTGAACGAAACATTTCTGCGCCTAGGCCGCCATTGTGACGGCGGTGCCAACACTGTGACGTCACAACCACACAATATTATGACGTCATACGTGAAGCGGTATTACACTAGTTTAATATCGTCGTAAAAATATTACACTGCGGTATCTTACACGGGCGAGTAATAAAAATTATTTTCTAAGCGTACTTACTTGTCCAATATGCGTCGAGTTAACGTATGATATGACTACATCATATGAAATAAAAATTAGGTCACCATTTTAAAAGGAAAATGTATTAGACAATTATTTTTATCTATTTAAAAAAGGTAAGCTATTCACTATATTTAAAAGTGGCAGTTATTTCGTTAAGTTGTCATTAACTATAAGGGGCAAGGGGTTGAGATGGATGGGTTTTTTTTCAAAAACATTTTCTTTTTTCGCAATACAACATGAATTTAACTTGGTATCGGCAATAGCAGTAAACATTGATTAGTTTTATGATCGGACTTAAAATATTTCTAACATATTTATCGAATTGACTGTTTTATCAAATAATCAGGCAATTTGAATTTGACCCCATTGTGATCCTGTAATACTATCAACAACTACTTATTAATTGTGATAAAATATGTTTTTTCTTCTTTTATCAATTTTGGAAAAATCATGGTTGATTTGACCAACACAATGTTGAATGATAATTTATGTTTATGTGTTCAGCAATTGTACGGAGAATCACATTTTATAATTATTGTTTGCAACACTTTTAGAACTGTAGTGGGATATCTTTATATAATTTCGGATTTAAAGATAGATAAACTATGATAAGAAATGAGTAGTGCTAAATCTTTCAACAAACTTGTTGTTGTTTTGAAGATTGATATACACCCTGAGACAGAGTCAAAGAATGTTGTACAACTAAACAACACATTACCCACAGTTCTGGAAATGTCAAGGCATTCTCATCACGATGTTTTGGGATTCACCGTTTTCGAACTTTAAGCACTTTTTACCATGTGGTCTACAAGGATTTCAAAAATTATAATATCGTTAGTCGGTAAAGCATTTTGATTATTACATAAAATATTTGTCTCGAATAGAATATGACTTTTTTTCCACTATGGTTGCTTTCCATATGAACAAACCCGTAATTAATTTTGGTCATTTGTTTTACATCATAGTGTAAATAGCTATTTGCAAGGGAGTGAGAATAAGCTTTACTTTAAAGTGTTCGTAAAACATTGCATGAACTTAGAACATGTTGAACTCCAGTACATAAACTTAATGTGAATGAACTTATATGAAAACGTACAAATTTGATGATTCAAGCTTGACCGTAAACTATTATACACTGGCATAAATTTGAGCGAGTTTTTATTTTGCTTTGAAAACCCTCTCCATAATGACTATTCCTGTTGGCAATGTTTAGTTGTTTGATAAAATACAACTGATCTTTGTAACAGAATAAGCCTTTTAATTTGATCAAATATAATTGATCTTTGTAACAGAATAAATATTTTAATTCGACATGAGGTCCATGATATATTTCAATATTGCTTCAAACCACTGAAATATAATGATTGATATTGATACAACCATTTCACCAAAGAATCTCAAAGTCACCAAAAGGTGTCATATTTTAATAAATTATTTTTTTAATCAAGCACACTTAGTTTCTTCCAATGACTAAAAGTATTCGAATTCATGATATATATAAGTGAGAGATAGTTGATTAATTGGTGTTAAGCATCGCATGGGCAATGTTTTGTATATTATCGTTGATACTACGCTGGTATTACGCTATCTGTAATACATAATAAAACACTTAATATAAATGCGCCTGTAAAACAAATAAAAAACTAAAAATATACATGTGAATGACATGTCCGTTTCTGCCTAGACTTAAATATTTTTTTGTTCTTCATGAGGTATTTACATGTTTGTTCATTTCAGCTATATATTTTTTATTCTAACATATTCCTAATGGGCTATGGAACCGTTACTCAAGATATTAACGATTTTCAAAGTCACTTTTTGTGTGCAAAAATACTAACTCGTTTTCATTTTTGAAAATCAATATTTGTATGCAGACAGATGCTGTTTATTAGCTCATTGACATTGCTTACAAACTTTTGTTTATCAAATAAGACGTTTTTCAGACAAATTTGATAATTCATATGTTTTCTCCTGAGAAGTTAAATGTTTGGTATATCCTTTCTCATTAGAAAGTCAAGCAATTGGCTAGGTATGACTTGTGTCGTTTACAGGTGACTCCAAATTCTACTAGAGTTTCGAGAAACGGGCAACAATTGACGTGTATAACCTTTGCTGACATTACATGTATAACACAGGCCCTCGAGTTATTAAAAAACCCAATTGCCCTGCTCAAAAATGTTTCCATAAAATCAGTCTCACTTGGTTGGGCCACAGAGTGCTCCCCAAATATTCTCTTCTCAAGCTGGAAAATGGAGATGGTTTAATGATGTGTGGACATGTTTACCTTTTTTGAAAATTAAACTATGAGTGACATTCAACATACATCTGCCTACCATAAGTTTGTTCACATACCTGGGTATGCTAGAGCAAATATCACAAAACTTGGGATTTCTTTGAGGTATCGTAGCATTGCGAAAAAGACACATATAATGTTGGATTTTCAGTACAGATGTGTAGATCCATTCTTCTTCATGGCACATGTTTATCATACCTTTAACGTAACAGTTTTGGAAGGCCGTTTCTCTACAAAATCCTTTGTAAGTTATCAACTCCTTTAAAGATTTGTTCCTTTGCACAAGGTCAATGTGATTGTGCTATTTTATTCTCAGAGATGGACCATTTTATTAAAAATTTAACGCAATCAAAATTTCGAAAATATGACCTCTATGTCTATTTCAAAATGCCAAAATTCGAATTTTTGCACGAGAGACCAGACGATCCCTAAAAGAGTTCAAAAATAGTTATTTCACATTTAGAAAATGTGTGATCCTTCGTCAATTCTTATGAACTTATTTTATTGACATCCAAACTAAACCCAAATACATGATATTTGAACTACGATTCAGTGGTAAGTGAACAAACTTTTTGTATGCAGCTGTAGATGTATAAATCAAACTCTTAGCCGGAGCTTTTAGAGATCACTTTGCATCCTTCTTGATGACGATTTCTGTCCACAGTATGCTAGAACCGTGAAACAGACAGTACTATCAAATTGTATCAGTCGAGCGGATGAAGCCAGCACTCAAGATTGCATGTACGGAATCCATGAATCTCGTAGAATGAAGGAATTGAATGATCTCTGAAACAAGCAGATTCAGTGTCTCATTTGCAGAATGAGAAGACAACTTCAAGCTGCCAATTAGCTGTTACAGCTGGACGTCGTATTCTCATGTTGTTAACCTGATAATGGTCACATGATATTATGTTAGTTGAAGCTGTTTCTTCAGGTTTGGATCCTAAAAGCTTTTCTCCCCAGTTATATAGACAGCAGGGTTTCTCGCGGCAGGCAACACGTCTTTTAGTGAGTCTTGTACATTCTTAACAATAATATGCTGAATGCGTGTCAGTGTATAGTAATGAATTACTGTTGAAAGTAGCGTGTAATCAAAGATTGTCCATGTTGAAATGGTGTTTTAAATTGATAAAGAAAAGAACAATTGCAAGGCAATGTTTTTTCAATCAAAGTATGTAGTTTTTTAAACGAATGTAGCATGATCAGTTAAGCTTTACAAATCCATTTCCCTAACTAAAATGATTAAAAGGTGTACACAAAAAAATGGCTGCTCCCGGTTTTTACTTGTTACTTAATTGTAATAATCAGGTTGAGTAATGGAATATTTTGACCCTCTGAAAATAATGTATATGGTATGTTTTTTGGGAAAAAATTGATAAAATAAATTTTTCAAAAAACGTGCTACTGCCCCCTAAAATACTACTAAGATCTATGAGTTCATTACAGAAATTGTCAAGGGAACTTAATGTTACAGACAGAGTACATGCTAAAACCTTTTACACGTTTTCCTTATGGATCACTGTGTGACATGGAGTGTTTAGTCCAGGTTTCTACTACAGTATGGAAAATGTTAAAAATTGCAGAAGCTAAATCTCATATTGATTTTTTAACTTGAAGTAAGATTGTAAGTGAAGTTAACAACGTTCTGCTTTTAGCAGTTTGCACTAGGCACGTGTCAGAGACAACAGAAGGTCCTCATTAGAAACCAAGTAATTTCAGATCATTACTCCTTCTTCAATCAGCTGTTTTGGTCCTTCCGAGGACAGGAAAAGAACATTTCCTTGAATGTGACACATTTTCAATCATTTAAAAAAAAAAAAGTGTTAGCAAAATGGCATGTGTTTGACCACATAACTTTGAAAGTGTAATACTTTTTAAAATTGCGTATTTACAGACATAAACCAAAAGCTGATAGGATTCAAATGTTTATCGAATAAACCTAAAACAATTGAAGGATTTAGTTCAAGCTACTACTCTACTTTTTCCTATGATAGCAAATTAAGACGCTTGAACTTGGTTAATAGTCAATTTGTTAAAATTTGTTTTCGGATGCAAAGTACATCATCAGTTTTTATATTCATTTGATTGAATTCACTGCAACATGTTTTATATTTACCGATATTTCAAGTGAAATTGATTTTATATAATCTTAATCTTTTGAATAAACAAGATAAATAGATAATTTATGAAAGACAATGAAGATGCAGGAAATCTAAACGCAGTTACAGAAATTAATTCGGTTCCATTTTATTTTCTTTCATTTCGAAAAACATCAAGTGAAACTTTTAAAAACTTATTTTGGAATAGGTGGCCTCAGCATTTTGAACGATAAGGCAATAAAATAAGAGATTTTTTAAGGATTCCATTTTGCTAGTTACATCTTTAAATTTACCACCAAAAGTAAACTTTGATGTGTTTTATATTACTTTAAGAGAGCAAAACATCTCATTAGATGAACATCAGAAACGTTTTCTCGTATAACATGATAATGTATTATATATTAGGAAAACTGAGTGGCGGCCATTTTAATGTAAATACCTCTATCATTACGAATTACAAAGACGATTGCCCGAACTTTACCGAACCATGTACACTCGTTCATTTACTTGATTTTCCCATAACATGAATTATCTAATATATATCAGCGACTTATTTGAACGAAAAAAAGTCCTACTGCACCTGCAATATTTTGACGATCCGGATACTCGGATACAACTAGTTTTACTAGTAGTCCAGAAAAACTTTAAAGATCTTTTTATCTTTTTACCTCGATTGAAATAATTCGTTTGTCAATGATAAAACATACTCTAATTTTTTTCGAACAATACTTATTGTTATTTGTTATCTGTATATATTGCTATCAAAAACATACGAAAAAGTTTGAAAATAACTTGTTCTATTTTTTTACAAGGCATCAATAGACAACACGGTTTCTGTATTTGAATTGGTTTTGGATACTGAATTTACTTTCAAAATATTTTACTGCAGCTAAAACAGAAACATGATTGACAGTTTCTTTCAAATAATATTTAGCCTAGTGTTTTACTATCAAGAAGATTCATTTTGTGTACAAATTGCATAGCCAGGATGGAATATGCAGGAAATTAACATATTGTTAAATTTGACCGTAAGTTGTTTTCCAGAATATATGTTTTTTGTTTTACATAATAGCTTAAAGCTAAAAATTTATATCTTTCATCTCCTGCTTAAGGAGGCGCAGAGTTTGTTGGTGAAGACAAATATTTCAACTTTTATAAACGGTGTTATTTTATCGAGAAGTATTGGCTGTTTCTGAAAATCAGCATGCGAATGCTTATCTATTTAGTTTAAGGACAATAAACTGATTCTAGTTGTGATTAGTGATCGAAAATCGGACAGTGGCACGACAATAAGAAAATACAATAATTTGGGCATTGATAAGTTAAACTTTAGAGACGCAATTTAAAATAAATTCAGGACAAGTGGTATATTTAATCATATCTAAGCCTCAAGAAAATCCATAATACTCTGTCACTTTAAATATCCTTTTAAGGCATTCAGACGGATACGAAAATGTTCATATTAGTTTATATGATATTCAAATAATCATAGCATTGATTCAGGTACTGTCTTTGACAATAGATATGCAACATAGATGGTAATATTGCACACTGCAGCTTAAGGACAACTAATAGATTCATAGAGAAAATTTGATTATATATGTAAACGCAAAATCCTTTTCTACTTTATTAAAAGACATTAATTGCAAAAAATGTGGTTTAAAAAAGGAATCTACAGTAAACTATATACAGCGATGTATTTAATGGGTGCTTCTCATTGATAATATACATTTGACAGCAGTAACATAGGATTCGGGATATTTTCTTCCATACATTTCTGTTAAGAAATTGCATACATGTACCCTTCTAAATATTAATATATTTCACAATGTTTGAATGACGACAGTGTCAATATTCAGGATCTATCTTAAGCAATTATTGCTTTGAAACATGGGTCCAAATATTGTGAATCCCTCTGAGCATTTATAAGCATCGAAAAAAATATATGTTGTGTAATGAAACATGGGGCAAACTATTGTAAATCCTTCTGAGCATTTATAAGTATATAAAAAGATAAATGTTGTGTAATGAAAACAAAGAAAGTTTATATGTATATCTAAGCCTTTATAATGCATATTAAGTACTTAACAGAGTCAAAGGTTTATATGAAAAGTTTTTCGGAACGTGTCGTATTTTAGGTACATTTAGTACATTAATTACAAAAATAGCATTGTTAAGTCTAATATAACCTTTAAAACACCTATAACGATATTGAACAGGTACTGAGGGAGGGAAAAGTAATTTGTTAAAATGATTTTAAAATTACCACTTCTGTAATCGGTGGTTTATGTTCTGAACCAACGCCAGTGAAAGTGTTTCTGCTATGAGCAAATTGCAGCTGGGTTCTTCTCTATAATAGCGTTATTGCACGTGTGTCTCTTCCCAGTGTTAAATCATCCCCTGGAGATCATGTGATAAATAGTGTTAGTCATCAGACACGCACCTTGCTCAAAGAACTAGTAAGTGCCTCTCAGGCGCAAATTGTGCAGAAGTTATCTCTGGTAGATAAAAGCAAGGTGGGCTTACAACTCCTCCAGGTCTGTAGAGACATTGATCTTTGTAAACAGAGTTTATAAACAACAGATCCATGAATTAAAAGATACAGTAAGATTGAAAAACATCGAACACGTTTTACAGAAACACTGATGAAAAAATTTAATTTTGAAGGTTACTGAATTCCCATCTGCTTCTTCACTATTGATTGATCCACGTGAAATTAATTAGCCTGAAGCACATTTTCGTTTAGAATAAAAATAAATAGCTATTGCTATTGTTGGTTCTTGGATGGAATATAATTACTGCTCATATTGCATATTCGCTCCGGAATAATCTTATCTTGCAGCACTTGTTGCTTGATCATTCTGTAGTTACCAGCTTGGGTCGAAGAAATGAATTGAGTTGAGAAAAGGAACTTAAATGTTCGGAGTTTTATTGACGCAAATTAATCACGCTAATAATGAGGTTTTGTTTCTGAATTTTGTCAATAATCAATATTGAATAAACAATTTAGTTTTGTGGTAAAAACTGTTCGTCTTGGACTTGTGAATAACTATTGTGTGTACTGCATTTAATTCAAACCTTTACACATGTAGAACTGACATGTCAAATATAAGTATGTATGTCGCTATTGTTGTTTTTGTTTGTGTAAATAAACACGTATAAATTTGTAAAAACGAACTTCATTACAAGTTTATTATAAAAAACGTGTATGCAGTGTGCATCGAAATAGTCCAAACTTAGTTAATTTGATTTTAAATCATAAACAAAATTTAAGGGCATGGATTTTGTTTGCTGGGCAAAGGTACCCTGACAGCTTTTTTAAAAGGAATAAGATCAGTTTGTAAAAGTAAAAAAATATGATGATTAGATTTTCTTTAATGGGATTCAAAAATCTATATATTTCATTAGAAAAGTTGTGAAGCGAATCACTTCAAGTTCTATGTAAAGAAAGGACCACTCTCGACACCTCTACTTCACCATCATGAAAAATCCATAATCAGGATATTAATTAATGCTTCATCGGGATGTTTTTATAGACACTCAATTATGTGTACATCTCATATTTTAATAACTATTTGTCTAGTGTGGGTTTGAAATAAAACGAATGAATCGAGGTTTCTTTAGAATCTTTCAGTCCTTAAGCCTACTGATGTGGATGAGGGAGTATACAAGTCATACTTGTATACTCTTTCCACTTCCTTTGTATGGTCTTAAATGCGATGGAATATAATTACTGATTATTTTGCATGTTCAATCTAGAATAATGTTTTCCTGGGATATTTGTTACTGTTATATATTATTTTCATATATAATTGGTAACAGAAGACACGTGGGTAAGAAATGTTTCATAATGACTTGTACACTACCTTTATTTTTAGAAATTACATTAGCTAAATGCCATATTCATTTTCGGACTTTTGAAGTAAGATTATAAGTAAAGCAAATGAAGGTTTGCTTTAAACAATTTGAACTAGGCACGTTTTAGACAAAATTGTAGGTCCAAATTAGGAACCAAGTAATTTCAGATCATTACTTTTTTCAACAAGATCATTTTTCTTTTTTCGAAGACAAAAAACCTTTTCCTACTAAATAACATACTTTCATTACCCCTCGAAAATAAAAGGCATTGTTTGCAAAATTACACGTGATTGACCACTTACTTTGAAAATGCAACACGTTTTAAAAAGGCGTCTTTATAGACAGTATCAGAGTGTAAGATCCAAATGGATGAAAAAGGAGCTCATGACAAAGTATTTAGGTTGTAGTTCTTTTGAAGTTTTAACGATGAAAAGGACTATACAAAGGAAGAAACTGTTTTGGAAGAGTTGAGAATTAAACAAACCTAATAGTTTGGTTGATAGTAAATCTGTTAATAACTTTCATATGAAAAACATCTTTTAAGTTTTTAGATTCATTCCGCTGACTTCAATCCTTTCTTTTCACAATTATTATTATTAGGGAAGTGGGCTATGGTTTTTGAATATTTAGATAAACTATACTTATTTGAAAATGTCATGAATCCAACATTCAGGTTAGGAAATAAGGATGCTAAAAAGAACACAACACACAGTTAAGTTATAGAAAACAATGATTGTATTCCTATGATATTTTTTTCATTTAAATTAAATTTGTATTTGCCTTTTCAAAATTAAGTGAATTTATTTATTATTTAGTTTGGAATAGGATACTTCATACGATCTTCAGCTAAACTAAGTGTTATAAAAAAGTATTTTGAGACTTTTATGTTTTGACAGCCATAACTGTTTATCAGGCAATATTCGGATAACCTATTCTTGCCTTTGATAGCAGTCTAGAAGTGGAATAAACAGCTCATCAACTTGAAAGGAATTTCTTTCTTTTATTGACCTTGAGTGAAGCAGTTCCTTATCAGTGATGGTTTTTAGATCGGGCCTGCCAAACAAAACTGCTTTAGTGCACATTAAACGTGAAAATAGTAAAATAAAAATCTTCAGTCGACACAGAAACCATAAAAAACGCAATTTGTTTTCTATATGTATTGCTATCAACACCTACACGGAGATGTTCGAAAATGACAGTACCTTATTCTGTTTTTATTGGGTAACAACAAAATATAGAAATTGCTTTTATTGAAATAGTTTTGCAAACAAAATTCATCTTCAAAATTGTTCACTACAGCTTAACAGCACACAGAGACGATAACAGATAGTGACTTAAGAAATAAACAACAAAGGGCTCCCAAAACATATTTTCTGCACAAAGTTGCAAAGCAAGAAACACACACATACAGCAAATGCCCATATTGATACAGTTGATTCTTTTTTGTTGACCTTCATTAATCTTCTCATGAGATATGAAAATTTTGGCCAACGTTGCAAAGTTGGTTTG
Source organism: Phorcus lineatus (assembly GCA_921293015.1). Classification (NCBI taxonomy): domain Eukaryota; kingdom Metazoa; phylum Mollusca; class Gastropoda; order Trochida; family Trochidae; genus Phorcus; species Phorcus lineatus. The sequence continues at coordinate 28,898,708 of OV121091.1, forward strand.
CAAGTTTTCTGGAATGTCTATTTACATTTTGCCACATTTTGCCAAAACGAGTTTATCACATACTTATAGATAACATATCTTTCATCTCCTAAACATTCGTGTTTATGTAAGCACAGTAAAGGTCTTGCTTCTGTATGTAGTATTAAGTATACATAGAGAACAAAGTTAAGCACCCCCCTATTTTCAAAATTGCAAAATGCATCTGTGGAGAAAAACACGACAATATGACTAATTCAATTCCCTTGACATAGAAACTAAAGTTTTTCGTGACTTGGTATCTTTAAAATCATCATACATGATGACATTTTGAGAACTTAAGATAAAAAACGTAATGGTACTGATTTTTCACGCAAAATAACTATCGTCCGTTTGTCAAAAGTATGCGATGGATTCTGATGTTAGTTGTCATGAACAACAATTTTATTATAGGGTACAATTTTACACTTTAATAAAACACGTATCCTTCACAATAAGGACATAATTGGGTTTTGAAATTTGATAAGAATTTTCGATAATTTTTAGAAAATGGCCATAACCAGACGATTTTGGACTAAAGGTGGTCTTCTTTCACTTTGACTCAGTAACCCTATACTTCTTTTTGCTTTATAGTCGTTGTTACGGTTAAAACTGCCCCATTTAGTCCCTTTTTATGAATGGGTCATTTTCCAAAAAATGAGATTTTGGAGGTCCATACTGCTGTAACTAGTGACTTTTGCTTAAGAGATCCATAATAAAGTTTGATCAGTGGAATAGGAGTAATGGAATAATACACATTAAAACAAAACATATTGACTTTCTGAACATATTCACCTTTTGATCTCAAAATTACCAATTTGTATAACTGCAATTATTCAAAATATCCGAAATGATATTTGAATGAAATTACGTTCTTAAATTGCAAAATTATTATTCTATCATATCATACAATTACTTTTACTGCAACGTGGTCCTCTTTATTCTCAGACAAAACTTACTGGTGAAAAACTTGGGGGTGCTTAACTTTTTTCCTTATGTATAGTATATATCCCGCCGTAAATTTAAAAAAGATATCAAAATACAATTCAAAATCAAAATGTATTTCACTATAAATCAATGGTGAATGTTACAACATTTCACACCTATTTTAAAACACAGTTTGTGTAAAAAGGTTATATGTATATATATCTCCTATGAAAACTAATGTCCCTCTATTTCTTTCTACCGAAAAGGCTGGTAAATACACATACTTGTTTCTAATACAACCAAATTATTTAATTTAAAACGAAATGGAATTAAGTGATACTTTAACAACATTTGAATAAAATGTAAATTGGTACGTTCTCTGCAATATTTGATATATTTTTCAATACGATTCAGCTTAAAACACATCATTCTGTGAACCATTACAAGTGAGATGTATTTTATGCTATTAGCTAAAGACAGCTGGACTTTTCTTCGATAATAATGCCATTGCAAGTCTTCTCTTTTCCAGTTTTTAGTCTTCCCCTGGAGATCAATTGTAAATGTTGTTAGTTTATCGGAAGGCCACTTTCAGACATTAACCGTGCTTTTAGAACCATTTCAAAGTGGCTCTCAGGCGCAAATTGGTCAGGGTTTCCCTCTGGAAGACGTTTAGCAAGATGAGCTGGAACCATCTACGGATATTGATTCTCACAACTAGATTCACAATCAACACAGACATGAGTATAAAAGAATGGACGCGGTTGACAAGTATTGCCGTATAATTTCAGATTCTTGCATGGAGGATTACCACTGGAAAGTTATTGAAGAAGTCATCCTCATTCATTAAACTGGATATAAGGTAGCTCCGTCATAAATTCCTACAATACGAAGGTTTCTTAGGCTTCCGTCAGTTTCCCCTACCGGCACAATGTTGCCATTTAAACTACCTATCAATAGTTCAGACAATGAAAACACCGAATGCATGAATGTAATATTTTTTGTCACATAGGCCTTTGCAATAATGCAGTCGCAAAATGAAACGTTTGTGTACTGTAAAGAAGACTCAAAGTTCAAGGTGCATATTCGAATAAAGTTTAGCTTTTAGAAAGCACTTCGAACTTTGATTTCATCCAATCAGAATTCTACATTTCTAGATCAAGAAATGTTCGTATTAGGACAGAGGTTGTATAGGAATTTATGACGGAGCTACCTCTGTTGGGAGAGAATGCATATGAGGCTGAAGAAACTACATTTCCCTTTTGCAAGAATCCTGCTACGGTAATCTTAGACAAGTGAGTTATTGTTAGTAGTCAGGAGTATTGTAATTTATACACTTTGAACCAGACAGCAGGCAAATTAAATAGCAGAATATAGCGTCTTCATCTTAGTTGAAACATGCAAACTACTCATCCTGAAGTGTAAAACACATTTATAATGCTAAACTAACAAAACATTCGTTTACATTAAATAACCGAAAAATCATGAATCAGATTTATTATGCGAACAGATTGTTTGCATGGTTGAAGGGATGTCATTTCTTAACAGAAAATGAAATGAATTAACATGACAGCAGTAGTAAGTGTCATTAGTTGGTAACGTGAGAAATTTGTCCTCGCATAAAAAACATAGCAGTTAAATTATTCCTTGTAAATTAAATCAAAGATCGAGTTGCAATGTTCATCGAAATCATTGAAGTTTTAAGAAAAGAGAAAAGACAAACAAGTTCATGATTATGTACACTGAGCAAATATTAAGGAAGCACTAGTTTGGAAAAGGTGATTAGATACGTAAGCTACGTTCAGGTTAGAAAAAGTAATGAAAATATGAGTAAGTTTCAAAAATCCATATATTTCATTATGAAAGTTGTGCAGAGAATCACTTCAAGTCTTATTAAAAGGAAGGAGCATTCTCGGTACATTTGTTTTAATCAATCTCACACATCAGGTTCAGTAAGACTTGAGTGATAATTTAGCTAGCGTCTTAAACTTGCATTTTATGCGTAGCGAAATGAACCCTAGAAAATAATTTTCAAAGAAATAATTTACAATTTATTTGATGTATTGTAGATATGTAAGATGAAACAATGATGTCCAACTATAAATAAACTGTTTTTCGTATCTTTATGTATTCCTTTGTCGACCATCGTTCCTCTTAGTACAAAGCAAACGTTTTTTTGTCAAACACTTTTCTGAATGTACTCAACTAACGAGTAGCATAAGATAAGCACGCCTCTTAAAACATTTATCATCCTAATTACCCCATTTAAACAGTACATCACATTTTTCTGCTTCCCTCCCATCATTAACAACCTTTTGTGTGTAAATGTATAAAATGACATTTTCTTTGATTCATTTTAACACAAATTAAGCGTTAAGATTTCGTTATAACTGATCAACATGAAACATTATTTTCCTTTTCTTTGTATTTCATTCCTAACAAGTAACACATAATATCTTTCCTAAAACAACTGTAAATTCTAATCTTTGTTAAATCAATTATACAACACCTAATATCATACAAACATATCAGAAACAATATCTCCCTTGGTGGATTAAAAATCTTCAAGTAAACCAGTTAACAACTAACAATCGTTGAAATACAAGATTCAGAATTATAAAACGGTGACGTTCATAATTTTAGTTTTTGGACATACGAGTCTTTGCACGGTTGTATTTAAACAATTGATATTTCTAAAATTTCTTTTGAACGTTTGATACATTTCATGACAAACTAACGGAGACCACAGACATTGAGATAATTGATTCTTCTTAACCCCTTTAAATGGGTTTTACATATTTCGTGACCCTGGGAACTATAAGCACTCCAATCTCATGAGGAGCCCTGGAAATAATGGCCCTCGACACTTCATTAATCATCAAGACTCTTAAACACATCACCAAGACTAACGTTATGTTATTCAACCTTTTTGTATAGCATTGGGAAGTATTCAAAATTGGATATTTACGAGTATTAGCACTCTGGACAACGGTTTTTTCTTAGCAGAATATATTGGATAACACTTCGAAAACAAAATGCAATTGTTTCTATAAATATCGGAAACTGATTTTCAAAGTTCAAATTCCTAATGTCTTGAAAGGGCAAACTGACCGAAGCTCCGGTAACTCCCGAGGTCGACCGAAATTCGAAAACTTTTGACTAGGGGCTTACGGGATGATATAGAAATCTTCAATAACTTTAATTCGTTAGTGTCAAAATGTTCCTATTCAATATGTTTTACTATTTAATTCTTTTGATAAACACCTTATTATCGGTATTATCTTAAAGTGAAACTTACTCAGAGTAAAATATGCGTTTCAATATAAATGTTGACCATCAGGTCAGGGAATTTAGAAAGCGGGAAAGTATCTCACCGTGAACATAATAAATTAATATTCTTCTGAATATTGGTGCACTATTACATGTCAGAAAATTATAACAGCGGGGTAAAAAGTTTTAAAATTCAAATGTGAATTTCTAGACACTCATTATTTCATATTCGATGACTGTCAATCAGGGTACATGTTTTTACATGCAAATTGATTTGGTAATATTTATATGATTCACAAATGCTTTCAGGAACTTAAAAAACGGTGTATATATGACAGAAAATAATTTGAGGCCTCATGTTTCCTAACGTTGACTAGTCTTTGAGTGATTGAGTGACAATATTGCCTACCACACAAGTATGATTTGTAGGCAATTACTTGGAATAAGACTATTTGTACACATATTTTTGTAAAGTGCCTGCCAAAAAAGATGTAATCGCCTGTCACAAATTTCGACAAAACGTTCATACCACAAGTTCATAAATCATAATATATTTGTATTTGGTGCCATTTTCGCTCTCGTGCATAATTTAGCAGCTATTTCTAGCACCTAACGCTTGTGAACATAGATACGAATATTGTGTGAACATATTTAAGTGTTTTTTCACATTACAGGCAGTTATTGTGCAATAAAAGGAAAAAAAAGGTTGAATGTAAGTGTAAGCTTTGTTAAACTGATATATTTTATCATTAAGCAGAGGCAGTTTTATCGACAATATTCTCTACAAATCTCTTAAACTTATAAACTCCATTCTGAATGGAATGGTAAATGCAGTTACTCCAATTTCAGCCATACTGATTCGTTTTCTTCGTATGTTTTTTTATTTATGTGGAAAAATGTTACAAGTGTGTCAAAATTACTGGCAAATTGAATACTTTCCAGTATCAGAGTAGTGGTAAAAACCTCAAATTTTGTAATAACGTCATGTTGTGAAACAATGCAAGTAAAACCGTCTTTTGTGCAACTAGCTCGCAGTTTTTTCTCCATTACAAGGTAACTGTAGGTCTTACATGGCTAATGGTATATCATGAGATCATTTGGAAATATTCTTAGTAATCACAACCCCAATTTCAGATGTTTTCATAACATCAAGGTCCGTTCGTAGGCGGCTCTCATTTCTCTCTTTAAGTCATTAGAAAATCAAGGTTCAAAATTTTTCAAATTCATTTAGATTTCGATAAATTGCATCTTTAAACACCGACTATACGAAACAAGAAGAAAGGTTTAGGTAGGGGAGCATTTATAAATCTACGTCAGTTTGAGAATACTTCGAAATTCTTATCAACAAATTCAGGATATAACTTATGATAAAGAATTGTTGATTTGACTTACTTGACATACAATTTTATTTTGATACAAGTTTTTGTAAGTTTTGTTTGAAAGGATCCTGCACTACTTGGGGAATCTTAGGACGAGATCTTGAGCCTGAATGAAATCAAATCAATAAAACACTACCTCCTTACCGCACTGAAATTACATGTGGTGAAGTAGCCACATCTGGTACGGAGAACATTTTAGTGAAATGAAATTAAGTTATGAAACGAAATTCAGTTTTTATATTAGACATTTATATTATAAAGCCCTACTCCTCCTCTCCCAATTCCATTATTGATAAGCATGTTGGTGGACTTGGTTGGACTATCATTTCACTGGTGGTGAAAGGTCATCTACAGCAAGAAAAATCTAACGGAATGGGAAATATGGACATTTTAATTTCACCCGATGTCAAGCACGGTAACAACTTACTCTGAAGTTAAATGTGTTTGGTGTTAAATGTATGATAAAAATAACAAGGCACACATTTACATAACCACTTAACAAATAGGTGGAGTATATGTTTTGTAAATTACGAATTAACGTTTTAGAAGGACATACTGAAATATTTTCAGAAATCAGTTCTTTCATATTCTATGAGCACAAGGTTGTTGGTGAAGTAGGTAAGTTGTGTACACAGATATATATACACATGTATAGTGCAGTTAATAACACCACTACGACTCTGTCGGAGGGTTTTAGCAGTCCGCTTTCGGATTTCGGATACAGAAATGGATATGTTTCATTTTCAAAGTTGTTAAGAGAATCAATTCAAGCTCAGTAAATAAAAATACTCTTGTGACCTTTATTCTAACCAGTGAACAACACATAAACAGGTTATTGATTGTTGCTTCATCTAAAGTTTTCCTTGCTTTATTTACACCTAATTGAATTTAAATATCACACTTTCAAATGAAAGATAAAAAGAAATTACAGTTATTTGTTCCTACATGCTTGTATGTAATTAATGATTTTTTTCATATTTGAAAAGACAGTAAAAAACGAATTGGAGGCCACTCTTATTGCGTCCGCACTTGATGTGTTACAAACGATATCTCATAGAAGAATAAAGAGCATTCAGTGTTGATTATCAAATCCCCGGCACAATAGCATACCTCGGGGGATCACTTATTGTTATGGTAAGGGCTGAAGTCGCTTCCATGTTTATGATCTCTCAGGTAATCCCATTGAGTTACTGTTATCTTTGACAGGTCATCAGTCACAAATGCTTTGGCAACATTTCCAGATTACCGTTGTGATAAAACATCAATGAGGAATAGTTTTGTATCTGTTTGTAAAGGCCAAATCCTTACGGCCATACAGTAAGTGATACAAGTCAGGTTATTTTGACAACTTACTTTCGGAAACGTTTATCAGATGATCCCTTACTAGAGATACGTCTGTGTTCCTCAAGACGATATGTTATTAAAAAGCTGGGAACAAAGAGAATTATAAAGATAAACATGTTTCATAAAACCTCCCTTTAAACACACACCTTCATTGATCAACAACTTAACCTTTGTTGTTTTTTTCAGAGAGTAACGTTGTTGTCCAAAAACTAAATAATGTTAGTTATAAAGAACGAAAGTAAGTTTAGTGAAGCTACATTTGAAACTTCTTTAACTGATAACTTGAAAGTACATATATGTACTCACAAAAGTAAAATGGGTATCCAGTAACTTTTTTCTTACATTATAATTATGGGTATATGGTATTTAAAAGGCCTTCTGTCGACCATCCTCCCTCTTTAAAAAGTAAACGTTTTACGTTTATTTCCCCATCAAATGCCGAATTATGTTTTCTACATGTGTCTCTCGTACCATTTATCTTGGATCTTTTTGCATATGTGAAACACAATTTTAGATTAGAAAAAAAACATGACTGTATTTATCATGAAAAAGATAAATAGGGTTCTCAGAAGGTCACTATGGTGATCATTTACTTGTGAAAGTACATTTTCTTGTAGTTTATTTGAACACAAATACAGCATCAATAATTTTTAAAAATAATATTGGTATACAAGTATATGATATATACCTCATTTGATATCCATTGTTTATTACCCATATGGTTAATCATAAGCGGTGACATATTTTCAATATGAGCACATGTGCACATATTACTTTTGCCTAGCAACGATTGTTACAGAGCGAGTTACCGTCTTACGTCGTCTGTGACGTCATAAAACCATTGTTCGTGACGTCACTGTAGCGGGCCGCCGGAAAGGAAGCAGGCCGCATTCCGTGTGTTTAAAATGAAATAGAATCGGTAATAAAGAAATTATAACCCTCGGAAGTGTGTCATATGACTTTTACGAAACTCGTGCGAATTTGTGTATAACCCTCGCTCTCGCTCGGGTAATACAAAAATTCACACTCGTTTCGTAAAAGTCATATGACACACTTCCTCGGGTAATAATCTCTATGTATGTTTTTGATATATTTTATAAAGTCTCATGCATCATAGGTTTATTACATATGTCTATAACTAATGAAGGTATACCATATATTTTACACACAGTAAGATAAAACAAGATCTTGTCGAATCTTGTTACAAAGTGTGTCTTTGATAAACGTTTCAATAAGATTGTCAGTAACCCAAGAGTAAACGAAATAAATGTAGACTTTTTGAAATTTCACTTTTCCTACATACAGACGTATGACACAAAAGTTATGCTTAGTTGCCCCATTGCACCTAAAAAGCACTCATCACGTATTCGAAGCGCTGACTGAAGTGGTCCTCAACACTAAATTGAGCATTGATAGCCTCTTTAACATATCACCACGGCCTATAAGTCACTTTTTCGTACAGCTTTGGGAAATATTGATAATAATTGGCATTATGGAAATAGTTCAGATCTTTCTCAGCAGAACATTTCACACAGTTTATTGTATAGAAAATTACCTGTTTTTATCTTTGAAGGTCAGAATTAGATATTCAGAGCTCAATAAATGTTAAGATGTTGTGTGTATTCATCAAATTGTCAACCACCATATGTATGATAGCACATATTATACCGGTAACCTTTTGGAATACCAATTCAAATATACGAACCTTTACTGCCCCTAAAAATTTCCTGCCCATCTATCTATACGTGAGACCACAAATAACACGATTTTAAAAAACCTTTGCCAAATGATCTGGTGTAATCTTTATCTGTGACATAGACTTATTATTGAATTTCCTCGAAACCAGAAAATATTTGTTTCAGTAAATTCCTTTTAACATATCTTTCTCTGAAATATCTTTCCTTACAATTCTTTAAACGACGTCATACCAATTGAATTCCTTGCATATCATATTTACCTCACAAACATCGATGTAGGTTAATTGGTTTTGATACATCCTTCGGTCAATAGAAACCATTTAAGGAAATGACTACCTACCAAAAAATTCAAATAAAAGTAATAAGCAAAAAGAAATTTGTTTAACGAATTTTTTCTTTTTCTAAAATCTTTGTTTTCTAAGAAAAAGAGGCCAATTGTGTTAATTTCAAAACGTATGTTTTCAATTTCAAACCAATCATGCTATTGGCCTTTTTATTAAAAAAACCCCCAGTATTGTTTGCAACCACCACACATTTTTTAAGAATATGTTTTGATTTGATACTTATCTTTATGCAATTTATGTATTATTTGTGAAAACTAAAGAACGGCAAAAAATATGTGAAAGCAAACAAAAAAAACGAGGCCATTTAACCAAATTAGGAATGTTTGCAGAAAAGTCAATATGATTTTCTTTACTATTTAAATCCAGAATCGTTTCCTTAATGAATCTTGTAAATGTATGTTTTCTGTATAATACATTAAAGACAATCTAAATTTGAACAAAATAAGATAAAACAACATTGGACATGAACCGTGAAGACTAATGTTCTTTTTAAAAAATATTTCAATTAGCTTCATATATTACACGCTCATTATACAACGGGTCCAATGATTAAGGTTACCATATCCGCTTTGAAATATTTTAATTATAAGAACAACAGTGTAGGATGTGTACAAAAACTGACAATTGGAATTCGTTGAAAAGTTTCACGTCTTTTCCGTCAAAATATTTTAACTTATTATCTTGGTATCAAAGACATTAGTGCATTTGTCCTCTATGTTGTCAATAAACTTCATCTGGGCTATCTGTTGTAACTTCCCTTTCATAGAATTCAATCATCCCAGGAGACCAAGTGGAAATAATGTTAGCTGATCAAGAACATACTTTTATACATTTGCCTTACTTGAAGAACCATACTTAATGGTTCTCAAGCAGACATCTATCAATAATTCTTTATAGGTAGAAATTAGCAAGATGAGGCAACTTAATGAAAACATCTCTGCTGGAAGGGCGATTGAGATATGTGAATTATAGCTATTATGTGAATATTTTTAAAATGATGTCATCTATGAACATCTGAAAACAAATAAACATCCTTGACATTACATAGTTAAACCATGAACACTTAATTTATTTAACCATCCTCTGCCCCAGAGGTTTCTTAAGTCAGTACATCATATTCAACGGAGCCAAAATTCTAGATTCGAAAACATTCGACACAAACATTATCCTTATCTAAATTCAAAATATAGATTCAGAAACATGATAAGATTTGAATCTTTTAATTTCAAAGAAGTCGGTGAGGGGATATTTTGGGATTTGGAACATGCGATATCTACTAATCTGGCTTTAGTTACATTAGCACATAAATGAAGTGATTATTTTAAAATTCAAGTCATTTCCGAGCCAACACGATAAGCAACAAATAATCTAGGTAACAACTTATCGTTATAAACTAAAGAACTAGATTTTATTGATCACGATTTTGAATCAGTTAATGTTATCTCAATGTCAGTATATAGTCCAAAGGCCATAACATTATCAAAGAGACGGTGGTTGGTCTTGTGCCGACGCGTATTGTAAAATCCAAACTATTGAAATTATCATGACTTCATTCTGTAACTGGATTGCAGCTTGTAACAATACTTTTTCATCATATCATGTAACTTAAAGGAAACCGCAAAAAAGCCGAAAGGATCCTATGTTGTATTTAACAATTACAAAAGCGTGTGTTCACACAAATTATCAACTTTTTACTGATGGTCAAATTCACAACTCATCTTTATCAATTAACATGGTAAAACCTACAACCTACATTCTCATGCGAAAAATTTCATGCAACTATGACTGAGCATGAAAATCTCACCAGATTGATCCGAATACTCTCAATGATTTTCTGAAATTAGACGTAAATATTCAGGACCTATGCAAATAATACCTCATTTATGTAATGAGGCTCTTATGTTATCAATAGCACCAGGTTCCCCAGACATTACGTTTGAGCGTTAGTGTAAAGGTCATTTAGCTTGTACTGGATTTGGTAACTCTTTACTTTCTGATAATACGAACTCTCATAAGAGCATTTTCAAAAATAACATATCGACGTTTTCAAGACAGGACAGTTGGTCTTCACTATATCTGAGCATAACACCAATGGTTAAGTATTATTACAATAAATCTTGTTAACAGTCAGAACACATTCGGTTATATTTTTATGGTCAGCGGTCTCTCATATTTGAACCCAAGGAAGGGTTGAGTGCCAATTACCAAAGTAAAAAACAGAGACGAGACTCAACAGTGTATATATTTGGAGAAAAAACTAGACTTATTTATCAGTTTGTCTTTGGCTGACATAAGTGTACTGTGAAATGACGTATTCGTGCCTTTTTTCATCGACTGTAATCTTTTCGTGGAAATCTATACTTGCTATTTACAGTGCATCGTAGAAAATAAGTAGTAACTAACCTTTTTCAGACTTGTTCGTGTAAGATAAGGAAAAAGAGTTAAAATTCAGAAAGAGTGTGTTAAATCCGATAACCTTTCTAGCCGCCATTTACCAATGTTTGAATAAAAAGTGGTAAAAAATTGCGAGACACAAAGTAAATCATTTACGCTTGTGAACTTTGTACAGCCCTTGACGAAATATCTTCACATTTGATCAGCCTTGGTGTTTGATATGAAACACAAGAATATATAAGAAAAACATTTTCAAATTCAAAAATATTGTATTAAGTACAACAATCTTTCCCTGGGGCCTTTTACCAATGTTTGATTAAATAGTGTCTGAGCGATTGTACCACATAAGCATTGCTTATCAAAATGCGAAACACGGACTAATTGATATAAGCTTGTGACATCGTGCAGTTCTTGAACATATGGGTCCTTAGTGACTAAATTGCACATTTTAAGAAAAATGGAAGGAATGGAGGGTATTCGTTTGTCAGTTAAGTCAATTTCCAGAGAATATTGAAATTTTACTCATGTAACGTTTAGTAGTTTTTATTGCAGAAGAGATTATTTGCAATCATTTTTCTCAGTCACACACCTTTTCACACGTGTCAAGATCATGTGATTTTTGAACTTTTCACTCTTTTCTACAAATGTGTGAAAACTCAACGATTTCAAGTAATGAATGCAAAAGCATTGACTTCGACTATGTGTATGTAATGTTTAATGTCTACATTCACATTATTAATTTTGCATACTTTCAGTTTTTAAAAATGACAACTTTCTTCTGGTAATTAATGTACTTTTCTAAACTTATACTCAATTTATATAATAAAGATTTTGAATGATGGGTGCAAATGAAAACAACCAAAGTATTCCTTAATTTCATTTTGTTGCATTTTTTCAATCGACATCTCTATCCCTTGGGTATGGTTCTTACTGATTTTAAACGATAATTATCATGGAATTGACGTAGTTTGCTAAGAATCTTAATTTCAACATTTTCAAAAACATTTAACTAATCAAATTTCAAAGCGGTAATCCTTGGTTAAAACATCACTAAAATAAGAAGAAAAATAGAATTATTTCCACATTTGACTTTCTAAAATAGATTTTTTATGTTTCATGCAATATAAGCTGAATAGTTTAGGTAAACTCTATCTTCATCTGAAGCGAAGTCTTTTCAAATATTTCTTTGAGGAGATCTGAATCTATTGAATGTGGCACTGTTTGATGAAAGAGAAAGAGGAGGACCACACAGTTGAATTGGGACACGAAAAACATCTGTACTTTGATGTCGTAATAACGGGAAATTAGTTCTTTTGACTAGATCCCGTTGATAATAACGTTTATTTAATTTTAGAATTTGCAATAAAAAAGAACCAGATCGTTTTTTTGATTTGGGACAATAAATAATAAATGAAATGATCCTTTAAGCATCATGTTTTAATGTTGAAAACGTATTAACAAATACAAATTAAACATTCCATTATTTTTGCTTCCAAACAAAAAGGATCTCCAATTAGGCATGTTAAAATATTTTTCGATCATAGTTGTCAATATTCGGCAAAGTAATTCAACCAGTCGTGCGATAAATGACATTAGCCAAACGAAAGAAGGTGGTTAGCTGTGCACAAGGTTTTTCAACGAAGATCTATACTAACCTCTGCTTGGTATTGTGTGTTTTTACAATCAATTTCCTGAACATAAAAGATCACCATTCCACCGGTGTCGATGGGTTTTCGACTTATATGAAAGGTTTATACACCCACTATTATGCTCTACAATATATAAAATAATTAAAAACATTAATCGCAACACTAATGCAAAACTGTATTGTTTAATAAATATAGGCTTTTTACATGTGGATCAGTGTTTTTCTGCTCGTTTTTAAGCTCTTTGGGTATGTAGGAAGAATTTGAGGAATTCATTGAGAATTTAAATTTTTTTTCTATTCCTACAACCAGTTCGTTGTATGACAAGCAATAGTTAATTGCTGTTTTAAACTTTTGAACATCAGGATATATTTTATGAGACAACAATGTACATGTATACACCTATTGAAATCAGTCGAGCCAATCAAACTCCTCTAAATCGTCCATGAACCCCATTGTGACTCCTTGCTCCTACATATCAATCATCACGTAGCCCTTACTGGAGTGGCTCTAAACACTAAATTGAGCATTGATAGTCTCTTAAACACATCACCAAGATTGACGATCTATAATTCACCCTTTTGTACAGCTTAGGGAAATATCAATATAAATTGACACTCTGGAAAGTAGTTTAGATCTTTCTCAGCAGAACATTTCAGAAAGTGTCTTTGTACAGAGAATTGCATGTTTTATCTTAGTGGGTCAGAAATGGATGTCAAGAGCTCAATAACTGATTTAGGACATAAGATTTAAAGAATAGTTTGCCATTGAGCGTGCATTCATTAAATTGTCAGCCGTCATTGTATCATAAGACATACATCATATCTGAAAAATTTAATATAATATTGTATTATCCATTTTAATATATAGAGATTATTACCCGAGATAGTGTGTCATATGACTTTTACGAAACAAGTGTAAATCTTTGTATTACCCGAGCGAGAGCGAGGGTTACACACAATTTTCGCACGAGTTTCGTAAAAGTCATATGGCACACTTCCGAGTATAATAATTTCTTTTTTATCGAGTCTGTTCCATCTCAAACGCATTGAAATATTCAGAAAACGGCCTCTTTCCCTTGCGACCTCCCGCTACAGTGACGTCATAAACAATGGTTTTATAACGTCAAAGACGACGAAATACGGTAACTCGCACTGTAACAATCATTGCTAGGCAAAAGAGATAAGTGGACATGTGCTCATATTGAAAATATGTCACAGCTTATGATGAACCATATGGGTAATAAACGAAGGCATAACACCCCCTCCAATATTGCCTGCGCGTCGATCAATACTTACAGACATAGACGTAAACGGTTATATAATGTTGCCAAATTATGATATTACATTGCTATTCAAACCATCAATCTTCTTCTAAATGGACATTGTAAATTTATGTTTATTTGTCTAAAACATCATACATGTAGTTAACCCATATTTTAACTAAACTAAGATGAAAAACTTTGACATGACCAATGGATGATAACGTGGATATACATGGATATATCCTTCATCATTCAAACAAGTCCAGTGACTATTGTTACTATATATTACATATTCTAATTATAAAACCATATGTTTAGGAAGAGTATACAGATAATGACAATTTGGATTTTTAGAACATTTTCAAATTTATGCCGCTAACACATTTTCACATTATAGTTTCTTTGTCTAAATTACATCAGTGCATTTGTAATTTATGTTGTCAACAAACTTTAAAGCGGGCCTTTCTGTCATAAGAGTGGTCTTCCCCTTCTTCGTATTCAATCATCCCCGGGGACGAAATGGAAATATTGTTAGTCGATCGCGTACGTTCTTTTAGACAGTCACCTTACTTTATGAACAATACTCTATGGCCCTCAAGTGGATATTGATCAATAGTTCTCTATTGGAAGGCATTAGCAAGATGAGGCAAAAGATTGAAGGCAACTTTGAATTCTCTGCTAGAAGGGCAATTGAGATATAGTGTTTAGTAATTGTGTAAATATTAAAAATGCATATCATCTATAATCAGTTAAAAACAAATGAAAATCTTCAAAGTTGGTAAAACAATGAAACTTAAAATATAATTTATTTCGTCATCCTCTCCGCGCAGAGGTTTCTTTATTTATTTTCAATGGAGTTAAATATCCTTGCTTCAAAAACTTGCAACACAAACATTATCCTTTTCTATATTCAGTCATAAAATGTGCGATTATTTTTATTATTTTATTACAGATTTCGATGAGACGCGTAATAAAGTGGTTAAAGGGGTTAATTTAGAATATGGAACATGCACGTGGAAACCTAATCTTGCTTAGTTACACTGACATATTATATATATATATATGAAGTGAATCTTTTGACATTTCAGCTCAAACATTAAAAGTCATTTCCGCTCAAACTTGATTGGCAACATATTTAATAATCTAGATAACTGATTGGAATTTACTGGACAATAAGAGTTTATTGTTCACGAATTTGCATCAATGGATGTCATCTTAATGACCAAAAAATTAAAAGGACAGATGTTGTTTATTAAGCACACGTGAAATTTGAACGATGGAAGTTATCGTTACGTCAGCGTGTAACAAACACTTAATATAACTTGGAAAATAACTCTTGATACACAGAAACTGAGAGGATCCACAACTTATCTTTATCAATTAACAAGGTAAAACTAATTGACCAACAGTGCATATATGTCTCACAAAATCTGTCCTGAAACCATAACTTGTCATGAAAAATCTTCCACATTTATTCGAATACTCTCAATGATTTTTGGAGAGTAGATGTCAATACTCAGGAACTATGCAAACAATGTCACGACTTACGGAACAATACCTCTGTAATGGATTGTGGCTCGTATGTTATCAATAGCATCAAGACTCCCAGACATTACCGTTTAGCGTTAGTTTAAAGGTCATTTAGTTTGTACTTTCTTTGTTCACTCGTAGCTTTCTTATGTTGTGGATATTACGAGCTCTGATAAGAACATCTTCAAAAATAACATATCAACGTTTGTACTGTAAATCAAGGTAGGATTCGTTGGCATTACTCCAAAGCAAAAAGCCGAAGTAATATTACAACTATTCGTGATAACAGTCAGAGCACATTCGGTTATATTTATTTGTTCAGTGGTCTCTCTTATTTGAACACCGAAGAGCGATGACGGCCAATTATCAAAGTGAAATCAGTGAGGAAACACAAGAGTGTATGTATTTTGAGTAGAAACTACACTTATTTATCAATGTGTCTGTGACTGACATAAGTGTAGTGTAACAGAAATTACTCATGTGCCTTTTTTCATCGTCTGTAATCTCTTTGTGGATATGTATGCTTGCTATGAAAATTAGGATCAAAGAAAGTTTAACAAATTAAAAGCATTGAATTCTATACTGATGTCTCCCGATGCATCATGGAAACTTTTGATATAACGAACTTCTATCCCACTGAATCGTGTGAAATACGGAAAAAAACTTCAAATTTTAAAGAGTGTGTTAACAACCATTCTCGGGGCCATTCACCTATGTTAGATTAAATATTGAAGTCTTTGCAGCGATTGTACCACAAAGGTGTCGCTTGTCGAATTGCGAACATATAGTTAATGATTCAAGTTTTCTTCTAGTGTTCCAAATTGTTATAATTGCTCCAAATTGTTAAACATGCTCCAAATCATAATAAAAGTAACTTCCAATGTAATAAAAAGTGCTCCAAATTGTAATAACACGTGGATGAAGATCTATATTTGTAAAAATATATAGATGTAGATGTAGATACATATGTTTACACAGACATTATATATTTAGATAAAGATGTTAAAAGAGAAGATCATGCAGATGTAGATATAGATGAAAATGTAGATAAGTGTATATGCAAAAGTAGACACTGTAAACTAGGAATTATAGATAATTGTGTTAAAGAGCCACTCCGTGATTTTCATAACATATTATTTACCTTTGATACTTACCTAAATCTCAAATGTGGTGATATAAAACCAACACGTCTTAACGTTTCATGTCCAAAAGACATATATACGACAAATACTGGGTTTCAATGAAAATTTAAAAACAGCCTTAAACATGCACAGAGGTGTCGATAGCACGTCCAATATACATGGATACTAGTTATATAATCTAACAAACACTATCAACTCCTAACTGCCCTCCTGGCTGTTTTAGATAAGTCTCCAAAATTACGTTTGACTATTTGACGCGCGCCACTGTCCGTTTTTCGATCAGAATTGCGAAGTTCTACCTTCATATTGTCACTGTAAAAAAACAATAAGCTTAAAAATGTGTATTTTTGGTAACAGTGGATACTTCGCAGATTTTACATATATCCCTAAACATTTTGTCCCGCATATATAATGATTTTTAAAATCACCTTGTTGGCAAAATGAACATTATCATGTTTTTAATATAAATGTTAATAAAACAACCATCCAAGCAGTTATTGCTTAAAGTTATAAGTTACTTATAAAATGCTTTGAAATGAAATTTAAACGCTTATCTTAATGCCTCCGATAGTTTAAATGTTACATTAAGATGTTTTTATTTACCTTCGCCTTCAGGTTTATTTTTATGATATCATACAACATGAAATGATTATCATGGTTTGTTTTATTTTATCATGATACAAAAGGTATGAAGGATGAGGTTGTTAGTCAAAATGTTCTGTTGGTATAACTACTAAAGTTAAACATGTCCCAAGATGATTTAACTCAAAAATAAGATTCTTATTGTATTATTGATATTAATTGGATAGATGTGATTGCCGACAATCTCCTTTTTTTAAGAAAGGGGTTTGTAACTTATTAAGCATTAGAGTAACGGAATGATTTTCGCTAAAAAGAAAATTCAGAAACAAAGTCAGATATCCCATATTCAAAGTCGTGTTAAAAGAATTGGATCACACCTTATTACATTCTTTAATTTTTATTTCAATTTGGAGTAACTATAACAATTTCGAGAGCTACGTTATTAGCTTTGTGCAGCCCTTAAAAATATCGGTCATTGGCGAAAATTGTTGACATTTTATCAGCTTTGTGCTCAGTAATAAAGGACAAGACCAGCTTATGAGAGACAGCAACTTTGCATTATAGGTTTAGTATTGTTCCGTTTTAAAATATTTAAGTAGCTAAAGAAAGAGTCTTGATATCGATGATAAACAGGTAAGTTCTACAAATAAGTTGATACATGTAAGTAACATTGCTATTGTGAAACTTGTGAATCTTGTATAGTACAGTATATATACTTTGTAATGTCTAAATGAAAGAAATGAAGTGACTTTAAGAAAAGAACAATAATTGTATTTTCATTATTCCAATAAGTGACAAAGAAAACAATGAAAAAGAAATAAAAAGTGACACATTTAATATTTTTCCTAGTATAGACCTAGTATAGACTTTTTATATTGGGAATGACATAAGTGTGTAAAACTTTGAATGATGTTATAAAGCTGAATATATACAATGATTCAAGTTTAGCATAATCAGCAATATCATTCTGATTTAGAAACTTGAGTGCATCTTTTCAAAGGTGAGATATTTGTTTGTCCTGCGGGAGTAGTTGCATAGAATACGGTAAAATAGTGAATCTATATCAACACTATAGTTAATCCAAAGAAGGATAAAGACGATTTGATAAGGTTTCTCGACAATCTGCTATTGCGAAATCAATATTTCATTACAAAAGATCACATTAAACTCGACTTTACGTCGCTAAAGGATATATTTTCATTCTACTTGCTGAGGGGTGTTCTTAATCGGGCGAACTGCATTGCACTACTTGGGTCGTGTTGTAAATTTAAATGAAACACTTATAGATATTTACGTACATTGCAAAAATGGCGTTTTGATTTTAAATATGTTGCGTTGCGAAATGTGTTTAAAGCTAAACACATAAATCATTATGTGTTGTAAATCAAAACATGTTTCAAATATAAACACATTGCACCATATATATGCTAACTATCGACTATGTCAATTTCTTTTATCATCATAACAAGGCCCGATGAAAACAACCTAAGACCAATTAACTGTTGTATTTTTTACATTTTTCAAACAGGTGAATCAACGGAGGAAAAAAAACTTTTCTTATTAACTCTCTTGCATTTATTTTTATACATCTTCATCATATCTATCATTTAAGCTATTTTAAGTGGTTCACGTATGTTATATTCGTATTTTTAAGTTCTAAACGACAAAAACATTTAGTTGAATAACAATCTCATTGAAATGAAATCCAAATGCTCCACTACATTACGCGTGTAGATCTCACCAGACTCCGTTACGTGAGCCGTCAGGTTTCCCTCTGACATAATTCAAATCAGCCAATCAACGAATTCGCACCGTAATCTATGGTGCAGGCGAATTGCATTTCGCTCGCACGCTTTTCAGATCTCGGAAACCAAAACCTTCCGACTGTTTTCCGAATGTCGAACTGCCTAAATACCCAAATTAATGTATTTTATGTACATTCAATTAACCCTAGCTCGGTTTGTTGGACAAACAAGTCAAATCGAAAGCTATGAAGTTATCTTTCGCAATGCGAACTCTGCATTCCTCAACGTTATCCTTTAGTAGACCGTAACAATCCAAATGCTTATTCTGGAAACAGATACGTTGAATAAACGTTTCGTCTTTTAGTTTGTAGTAATCATTGAATAATTTTAATGAGATTTGTTGAATAATCATATACATTGAGGTTTTTACACAGAAACTATCTTACCTTTTAATGTACATATACTGCAAGTGTGCTTTCTAAATGAGAAATTATTTTGGCTCCAACACATAATCGTGAGGTTAATTGTTCCTTCCAAAATTAAATTTTTATTGAAACGGAAAATTATAGTTTTGATGGTGAAGTTTCAAATTTCGAATTGTGTGAAGGTGAAGAAAATCATCAAGTATTCAGAGAATGTTCGTCTTGAGGCTTTGTTAGCACTTCTACAACGAATATCATCGAAGAATTATACATTTGTACTCCTCTCCCTTCGACGCAGCAAGTGCAGTTCACCTAATTAAAAAACTTGAAAAATCTTTCTTAGTTTTTAGGAGGAGAGCATTGGTGCGTGTGGCTGACAAAGGAAATTGCTTATTTCCCGAAAATCCGTTTTCTTTAAACCAGCGAAGGTTATTCGCAGCTACTGCAGAATTCAGTAGACATCTCAGTGTTGCAATGCCGGTTTGAATTAGTAACCTTGTGTTATAGGCGTTTGTATCCGAAAAGACAAATTGTTTTGAAACGTGATAACATGACAATATCTAGTTTGATAACTCATTATCATCGTCGACAACATTTTGAAATTATTTTACAAAAACAGCTTAAAAGAATAGAAAGTTAAGACACGTTTCGACTTTATAACTACTCTTTTCCATAAAAACACATACGCATTCAAATTAAATGTTTAAAAAACCAGATTTTCATTAAAAGAGCAAAGTCAGCAAGGATAAGAATTTCTGTTTTCAAGGTGATCATTTGATTGTTTCAATGCCACTAAAGTCTCTCAACAACGGAAAAATGCAAGTAATATTGAAAAGTGACGCTTTGATGAAAATAATATAGATTTGCGACTCGATATGAACAGTTGTACAGATGCATTAAGTGTCCATTGAATTATTATTGTCCTAGGGCAAAACTTAAAATCTATCACAGTAACACGTGAGTTGATCACTGAATACCCTTTTCCTAACATTTTGTCTAAATAATGGCTCATTTCCAGGACAGTTGACATATCAAAAATCACTGTTCCAAAGAAAACGCTACTAAGCCATTCGACTCCAGTTTGATACGCAACTCGTTTAAACTTTCTGTTACAAGGGTCCCCTGTTTAAGGTAAAACACTCTTCAAAACCTTTACATCGTAGTTAGATAGTTATACATATGTGTCATAAAAAGTGTTTGTTATTTGCTACATTTATGACATGAAGGCCTAAATGGGTATGGTGATACGAGAAAGCAGTGATATTGATACATCATTTACATTTGTTTGATGGAACAAATACACAAAAACGCATGTACATTATGTAATGAAATTTAAAATTACGAGTTCCTTTAAAAAACGTCTCTCAACAAATTACGTTATTTTGATAAAGAGTTGTTCTATTGGTGACAAAACCTTAGGATGTTAACAATCACTGTAAAACTTTACATTTTGAAAATATTTCGACGATGTCAACATCAATAGTTATTGACAATATTAGAATGTTAGTTGACAGTTTATGTCCACTGACCGGCCCATTATCTTTGATGTCATCTTAACATGGTCTCCTGGTACACGACTGCATTGTTACATGCGGATCGGTGGTATATGTCAGGTTAGACGTCACTAAGAACAAGTGTTAATGTTTGTCTGAAGCATACCAGTAGAGACTTTTGTGTGGCCAAGAACCAATTGTTTCTTCTATTCTGTCATTGTCCTACCATCCAGGTTTAATCGCTACATACTGTTAATGAAAATGCAAGAAAAATGGCAATTTTTGTAATGCTGGCATCTGTTCAGATATGTAAGTTTACAGATGTTATACAAATTTGTTCATGAAATAGTTTTCTTAGTATTTGTCATGTGCTTTTTGCAGTAGAGATCATCGATTATTTGCAAACATTTTACCTAAATGTCGCGTGGCTATTTCATACATAGCAAGGTCACGTGAGTTTATACTTTACACAATTTTCTACAAAACGTTAGGATATCCAGTTATTTCAAGTAACGAATACTAACGCTTAGTCTGTGAGTTTGTGCAGGCAACGGTAATCGTCTACATTCGTGATATTAGTTTTTCGTTATTTTATTTTAAAAGGGGCAGTATTACAGTTTGGAAAAAATTATTTCTTAAATTTTCACCAATAGACATTATTTTATGCCGAAGGTATTATTTTCGGAGGTTAACAAATCTCATTACTCAACACGATCATCCGTAATCCTAGAGGATAGAATCAAATATAAAGCAAAACCACTGGCGGCTTTTTTTGTGTGGACACCTTTTAATCATTCCAGATAGGTAAACGGATTTGTATAGCTTAACTCATCATAGTACGCTCGTTTAAAAACCGCTTCTTAAGATAAAAAACGTATTCTTACAATTGGAAACATTTATTTCCGTTTTCGAAAACAACCTCATGCTAATACCTCTTCAAAAACCGTGCACTTGCCCCTTTAAAAACTTTTAAAAAATATTTTCAGTGAAGTTTTCCCCCATGACTCACTTGTTCCAGCCGGTGCCCGCAGGCGTCAGTGCAATGCATAGCCACAATAGTGTTGCGGGCTTTCTTATTAAACCCCTACTCTCCTCACCTCACCTGAGTGGAATTTTCTTAACATAATGAAAACTGAATACTTAATCTATATCATAAACGTTTCAAATGATTGTTGCTTATTCATATTCATATCATTTTCACAGAACTGTTATTATTACTATATTATCATTTTCATTAGTTACATTTTTCAATCGACATTCTCTGTCTAGGAATCCGTTGTAATTGATTTGTGAAATAATTAACATCAGGAATCGACGTTATTCGTTTATAATTTTGATTTTAAAATTTTAAAACACAAAAGACATTTTGATGGTCATCTAATTAAACTTCAATGTGCTAATCCTTAGATAAAACAAAGTGGTCAAAGTAAAGAAGAAAAACAAATTTAATTCCATTCTTAATTTGAATTTCTAAAATAGATTTAGTTGACAGTTTCATTCAATATTAGCTGGATAGTTCAGATAAACTCCATCTTCATCTGAACACTCTTCTTTAGATATTTCTTTGTAGAGATCTGAACATATTGAATGTGGCACTGTTTGATCAAAGAGAAAGAGAATTACTAGAAGGACCACACAGTTGAAATGAGACACGAAAACATCTGTACTTTGATGTCGCAATAACAGGAAATTAGTTCTTTTGACTAGTTCCCGTTGATAAAAACGTAACGTCAACTAAATCAAATAAGAACGAGGGTTTTTTTAAATTTTCGAATTTGCATCATGTTTTAAAATCTTGTAAACGCATTAACAAATACAGATTAAACATTCCATTGTCTTTGCTTTCAACTAAAAAACGGAGTACCGATGAGGCATGATAAAACATTTTTTGACCATAGTCAAACTGTTTAACGACGAATTCAATCAGTCAATCGATGAATTACCTCAGTTAAACATAAGAAGGTGGTTATCTGTGCACTACGTTTTCGTTTGACGTAGATCTGGATACTCATCTCTTCTTGGGATGTTCTTAATCTTACAGTCCATTTGCTGAACTACACCATTCCATCAGTGTCTATGAGCTGTAGACTCACTTTAATGTAAGGGTTACACACCCATGTGTGGACCAATGAACTGCTCTGCAAGATTTGCAATAATTTAGAATCGTCATCGCAACACTCATGCAAATTTGTATTGTTTTCACAATAGTAAAGTCTGGCTACATTTTACTGAATGAATTTGCCCTTCTATTATGTTACTGATTTATTCCATTGCTTTATTCGGTTTGGGCATGTATAGCAAGACGTTCTATACCTGGACAAACCAGGACCTAGAAAAATCGCTTGTTATTTCACAAGTTATTTGCATCCTATTGCATCTCTTTCTTATCATATCATTTTTCATTATATATTCTTTTATTATATTTTTCTGTATTCTATATCTTTATTCTATCTAAAGAATTCTGAAATGAATTTGAAATTATTTTGTAATAACCTATAACGTGTTTCCCCTTTAATTTCTAACTTACGTTGCTAGTTCTTTCGTAATGCGTCTTTTCAAAGTGGGAGTTCGCTGGTAATATTCTGACATCGTCTATAGTCGGTATACATACTAAAAATAATTAATTCCTAGTTCGTATAGCTTCGTTCTTAACTCAACTCCCTAGTTCGCAGATGCTTCTCTTTCCCTTGATGTCCTTATCCGGTCACCAGTTAGTACACCAATTGGGACACTCCGTCCAAATTTTAGGAAAATCATTTAAACCTGAAATATTCATGAGGTATGCAAATCATCGGTAATAACTTCATTCAACACACGGTAATTGCCCAACATCACGTTTATGTTTTCAAAGCCATAAAATATGATTCTGAGTTTTGTTTCCCTGGAAGTAGCCCCGCAAATACCAAAAATTTTAAACCCTAAAAGACACTTCTACAATTTTGATGGAGTGGTGTTATTTCCACGTTTTAACTTTCATTGAGCTAGACCTATTGATTTCAAGAGTTCTTTACCGGATACGAAAAGCCCGCAGACAAGAACCGAGGAAGGCCATATCTATACCCCCAACAAAGTCAATGGGGCGGGGGATGAAATGGTACTGCATGTACACCCCAAAGATAAGTTCTTTAAACAGTGCGTATCACTTGGTTGCAACGACTTCCAAACAATTGGCAGATAGAAAGGAGTTTTAGAAACATATAAGGGATATTGTCTATTGATTGGAGTTATTATTATGTTTTGCCATAATGACCCCAAAAAAGGTTTTACATTGCAAAGTGAGGGCATTTCAAATTAGAGACCTCATTTTCACAATAGGAAGTAAGAGGGATTTTAGCTAAGAGTTTAAATTTCAGATTTCCAGTGTATTGCAAAATATCACCTAATAAGGCTCAGATTTCAGTGAAAGTTTGATAAAGGATGTTGATATCTTTACACTTGAATACACTTTGAAAAATAATGCATAAAGCATTCAACAAAAATGTTACCAATTTCAAGGCAATTTTTTTCATTCAAAATAAGCAGTTCTAAAAAGAACGTAACATCTTCGGTAAAGCTATGTAAATCCATTTCCCTACCTTAATTCTGTAGTGTTAAATCAACATGAAAGCCTGGCTACAAGTTACTGAATGAATTTTCCTTTCTATTGTGTTAATGGTTTATTCAATTGCTATACGCGGTTTGGGCATGTATAGGTTTCAATTGCTATATATCGAATGATTATTTTGTGTTCACATTAAAATGGCCGCCAGCAGCTTTCACTTTATACTTTCTTCTTCGATTTATAATAATTGGGTTGAGTAATGAGTTGTTTGTTCAACCGAAGATAGTGCCTTTGGCATAAATATATATTTATTGTGGAAAATGTGAAGGAACATAATTTCCACAAAACGTGCTCCTGTCCCCTTTCATACGATGTCAATCACGTGCTTCATCCATCTGTAAGCTCTCTGAATGATTCGCACGTGCCTTTCCTTAGATGTCAATATCAGCCATATGCCTTGTCCATTGTTATTTGTTAAACCTCCAACAAACTTGCAAGAACCTTAAAGTACCTCAGCTGTCGATTTCAGTCTTGTGACAAGCCGCACTATCTGAGCACTGTTTTCCAACGTTAATTGCATATTTCTGCGATTCTTTCATTCCACAATCTTCCTTCGACATCTAAGTTTGATCAAAACTCGACTTGAATTATACTTGGGACTCTTGATCTTGGGAAAGAAAGCTTCGCGGAAGTACGACCTCAAACTCCCAATCCTGATGAATTTTACTATAAAAGGTATAACCCTGTCTGACCTATTATCAGAAATAATTTTGTATTCAATAAAAATTACTACATTTCGAAACCACAAAATGATTCGGTGTTATTAGAAATTGATTTGAATCTCAAATGAACTCAAGCCATGTTTGTTTGGTAAGGAATCCTGTTTGCTACTTCGCGTTCGTTGTCATCTGTGTCTTGCATATTGATGGGTTCGGTTTTATGATGACATTTTTGATATTACAAAAAGGTTAGACAAAAAACATGAAAAACATATTTATTAGCAAGTTGAGGCACATCCTGCACCATCAGCGTATTTATATCCACAGAACTCCTATAATACCTCGATAACTAAACGGCGAAACAAGGTGGCCAAACACCTTGTTTCGCAAGTGTACACATAAATACGCTGATGTAGGAGGATGGTGCAGACACCATGGAGAAACTTACAGTCGACAGCTTCTGAATGGTATTTTATATGACAATTTAAATTATATGACAACTTTAAAGTATAACAACAATGAAACAACAACAAACAAGGGATGAAAAATCAATAATTCTTCGTCAGTACTTAAGTACTTAACATACGTGGGAGGGATATTTAATTCCAAAGAGGAACCTCCCGGAATTCGAAAACAATAGGGGTATAACGTCACCAATTATTGCCCGAAGCAAAGATTTCCAAATCACGGATATATTCGATTCAATTCATTTACGTTTATTTAGGTTGAAAAATAACTTACACGTAATAAAATCGACACGGTAGATAAGAAATATAGTAGCGTCAACCATCATGTGTTTTCCAATATGGTACAGTCTTCGTCCTCGAGATTTAACTATAATAGTTCAAAGCAAAACGGTACTTTATTGCGAAAAAAATTATGGTTGAGGCTATTTTATTTCTGAAATACTGTGTTTTCCCTTTGAAAATCAACCAAATTATGTATTTACTCATAGAAAGCAAAAGGATATGAACATCGACGAATCATGAATCACATAAACGCAAAACATGAATCCAGACTGTATATATTGAAACCGCGAGGCACACTTCAGTTTTCATTACAACAAATGTACATTTATGTGTTATCCAATTTATTTGAGAGCTCAGGGAAACAAAAATAAAACCAAACTGATCGTGACTTGTACTCCTTTGTCCATAAATCTATTAGCGAGCGCAAGCACATCCTCTCACCGAGGATGCTGAAATCCTTCCTCCCTGCGTATTCTCTGTTACAAACAGTTAGATATAGAAAGATGACTGGTTGAAATCAAAGTTCTTTGTGCTATGAATGACTGTTTCAAACGTAGCATTTGTTCTGTTACCGTCGAGAGGACTTAAATTCCTACGTATATACTTTCAAGCGTCACAAGTCAGTCGGAGATGTGCTTCATTGGATAGAAATAAGGACAGTGTCAATGTGGCAAAATGTCACCGGGGGGGGGGGGAGTGGGGGGGGGGGGGGGGGGGGGGGTTGAAAGAACCGCCAAACGTGACCAACTTGAAAAAGAGATTACGTCGAAATAATCGCATTCAGCATCTGCGGTTTATTTCTAGTGAGATGGCCAAGGGTAACTTATCACTTTGTCTTAAGGTTTTACATACGTTCTATATTATTGCATTATTTTTTAAAGTTATTACATGTTTTCTTCAATTCACTACATGAGTGATTTATAAAACATAATATTCCTGTCAATATTACACTTAGCTTATTATATTCGCACTTAAACGTTGAAACATCCCTCGTTTTCCCTTCATTAACTCAACAATATAGTGATTGAAAGCATATTAATTCATCAGAAATATAGACATTCCATTCATTTGGTGTTCAATGTTTTTTTTCATTCTCATGTGTCACAACGGTCTCGTATTTTTTCTCGCATCACCACAGATAAAAGGCAGATAAATAAAAATAAACGTGTCATAAGATATCTCATGAAAAGTTAAATATTTTAGATCGTTTGAATATTAAAACAGTATCGATACGATTTTGTTTAATTAAAAGGGACAAATGAAAGGTTTTTATTTATCAGAGACGTTTTTCGTTAGCGGGTGGCCAAGGGTCTATCAGATATGAGAACACATTGAATAGACACTCCGTGATTTTCATGTCATATTGTTTGGCTTGATACGAATATAAATGACGTATACGGTTATGAAAAGTCAAACTCACTCCCATATTCATCACAAATGACAACTATTGGTTAACTGTTTGTTTCCAATGGAAAACTAAAAACAACCTTATGTATCCGCGAAAGCCGATATAACACGTTAAATGTACATTGATACCAATAAAATAACATACCAAATACTTTCAACTGAAGTCCTTCTGACTGCTAAAGATAAGTTTCAAGAATTACCCTTCATTAATCGACGCGCGTCAATGTCAGGTTTTCGATCACAATCGCGACTTTAAGTTAACACTGACAAATCCGATTAGCTTTACATTGATACTTTTCAACAACAGACCGTACTTCTTAATCTAATGATTCCATTCATAAAATTTGGCATATATGACTAAAACACTCACGGAGCGCCGCTTTACAGACACACGGCCTTGGTCACCAAAACCAACAATATGTTTTGTTGCCTGTGAGTTTGGGTCTTTGGTTGAGTATCATTCCTACATAACTGATGAGTGAAAATACAAATGACACTTGACAACCCCTTTAAATCACATTACCCAACGGCAGTGACATATAACGTATGGTGTTCGACATTACGTAAAATCTCTTGTAGGGTAACAGGTTTGGGTAAAATCGACAGTATGAGTGTTTTCCAGATTGTAATTGATTTTCATAATTTAAATCCGATTGTGAACAGGATAAACATACTCTGAAGTCTAATAGACAAAACAAGTGCTTGTGAGTTTAACGATCATAAAACTGTCGACATTCCATACACTTTTCCTTTTTTGACTCGGTATCTATTAACATTTGAAGACAGGTCTCGGGGGGAAATCACGTTTCAAGTTCTTAAGGCTGACGGTATATCCATATTTCCAATTCTCATGGTAAAACTGTCTTCTTTGACATCTGGATTGGTGAGCAAATTCAAAAGAATAAAAAATAAATAACTTTGGGCGTCCAGAAAACCGTCGGCACCAACCTAATAGGTCCTTTTCTTTAACCGTATCTACTGTCCAGATGTCATTCTGGCTGTTTGTTCACTGTTTTAAAGAAGTTTTTCACTGATTACTCAAACGTCTTGAGAAGTCACATGCATTGAAAGTATTTCTTTATCTGCTTCCGATAATTTTTGACGCACATAAGGGACACGACCGGCACGTGCAGCTCCAGGGTCAGAGGTCAATCGGATATCGTCAGTTTCCGACATGCTAGTATATTCAGTTGCTGAGGTCGGTCTTGGAGAATCTTCATGACAACACCAGCACCACTTTTCTGACCATCGGCGGAAAAAATAAACACGTCTGAAAAAGTATTTCAAATTTAAATTTAGAAGAAATGAAAAACGAGGATATGAATTGTCGTCTTTCATATTTAAGAAAAAACTAAAATCATTACATTCTCCTTGAAGTAAAAATCAAGTTGGCGATTGCTCTATGATTTTTGAATTTTCATTAAAATAACATATATTTAATAATGACAATTTTCTTATCTTTTGAAAACGTGCTAGCTCGACGTGAAAGCCATTTTAACTCATTCATTTGTACAAAAAAATAAGTTGAGTGCTAAATACTCTTTCCAGAACGGAAGTGCAAGAAGACAATTGAATGTCGATTTCGATCGTAATGAACTGATTTATCGCAAAGATATCTGAAATGACTCCTCATGAAATTGTAACAGCTAAGGTAGCTCCTTCAGACTGATTCACAGCTGCAGCAAGCAGCCAATTAGAGCACTTGTTGTGGAAAGCGTAGATAAGATCGTCTCAATCAGGTAGGGGCCTCAGATCGATATGCAATCACGGTACCAGATGAAATGGAAAGCATTAATTTCTACTTGATACCGGGAAGAATATCAAAGCCATCTTGTGTGCACAACGGAATATTTCGAACGTGAGTTTTCAGTGATTTGGACGCAACGTGCACTATACCGCAAAAAATACATCAAATTATACATCATAGTATAGCATTAATTAAAATAAAAGATATTTTGAAGTACCTCTGCTGTCGATTTATTTAAATTGCATTGTTAATTAATTTAAAGAAATGAATTAATTATATAGCATCCGTTTGGAAACGAAGAATATACAATAATAAACAGTAATCATTTATTTGACGTCACTAAAATTTTAATTCCACTGTTAATACATACAAGTTCTGAAAAGCTTATTTAAGAGGCTAAATACAAAAAATAGAGAGCTTAAGTCGCACTTGAAACTAATAATCTTTCATCTCTGCATTAAAATTTTCTGATTCTTTATTTATTTCAACTAACTCTGCAATGCTAAAAATCATTATTTGAAATAACAATATTTCTTTATCATCTACCTAATATCAAACACATTCTGCGGTGCATGGTCACTGCTAAACTGAGTTGACGAGACTTTTGAGAAGTTTGTGGGAATTTAAGAGAGTTTGTGAGAGTTTACGAGAGGTCAGAATCATGGCAGCGACGCACGTTGGCGCCCTGGCCTGATACAGCTGATTTCTTCTAAGCTGGCATCCCTAATAATATAATTGCCGGTATATTCCTTCGAGGAATTCAAACATTTCCCTGCGGACCCTTTGGAAACAAGGTTATAGGATCGACCGAGTAGTTCAAGACTCTTTTATGCCGTAAGAGCCCTCGCTGAAGTGGCTCTCTGCGGCAAATTGATCTGAATTACCTTTCCTGAGAAGGATGTAACAATGCTATTATCTTTAAATGATATTCCCGTTTGCAGGGTAGTAATGGAAATGCTCAAGCATATGACTTTAAAATGCCACTTTCAGTGAACACTCAAGATGCTAACTTGCGGCTTTAAATACGGTGATATTGAATATTGCACTCTTCAGTTCACAATATGAAATACATGCATATGTCTCTGATTAAAATAATAAGAGTAAGCAAAAAGGAACTTATCATCTGTGAAAATTCTGTGTAGTCTTTTCTAGACATGCTAAGAAGGGAAAGAGTTTATGTAAAAATTAAAATATTCCATTAATGCAGTAAGATCATTACTAAAAGGTGGATCCCTTAGTAATCTGAATAGATTTCGTAAAATATGAAAGCTCGGCTTGGTTTCGTTTTATTTAAGTCTGAATAGATTAAATATAAACAAATAAGAACTTACTCCAAGTCTAAGCAAAATCATGCTATAGGTGTACGTAGAAGTATGTTTTCATTTCATACAAATTACACGCTCACTAAAGATTTAAAGATTTATCAAGGAGGGGATAAGCGAGTTTGGATTTAAAAGTGTTTTCAAAAATATTTTACTTATAAAACAAGTGGGTGAAATCAGGTGGGGATGGATATCACTTACCGTAGGTATTTGCAGATTCGTGTACTAAATATTCCATATATAGCTGGATTGGCTGCACTGTTGAGCGGTGCTAAACTCTGAATAAATACTGTGATCTTCCCCATCATTGGGTCGGCCGAGTTTATGTGGCCATACACAGCACACAGATTGAATATAAAATAGGGACTCCAGCACAAAATAAAAACTGTAACAAAAGATGAAGCACAATCACTTAAAGATTTATCCAGACAACCTTTAACAACTCTACATATCAAGACAAAAAAATTGACATGCAGTTATACAGAAATTATTTTCAAGGATATTTATATGGATGACAAACTTGACACAAGTGAATTCAGGATAAGAATATTACATGAGTTTATTATTAAAATTGATTATCATAGAATTTTTTAATGAATAGCAAATAAGTGTCAGGTACCTAGGACTATTATGAAAGTCATTTTTATAGTGCGAACTTTAGCTTGCGGGATTATTCCCCTGGAACTTGTACAGCTGTCACTCCGACTTGAGTTCTGATTTCCGGTAAGTAGCTCTGGAAGAAAGTCGTTAAAATTATCGGAATAGATTTCTATATATCTCTATAGAACGAAATGAATTTAGAATGTATCTATTGTTCTCCAATATGATCTTCGATCTACATGTTTAATGTACGTGAATCAGGTTCGTTCAGGTTTTGTCTAACTTTATCTCCTTTGAGCTCAAGATAGAATTGTTTTCTTAAGATGCATCGCCAGGCACGTGTAAGGAATTGAATGCCATAAAATAGCTACTTAGAGTTGGGCATGCATATGTAAATGACCACTGATAGCCCTAAGTGACAGTGTCTGTAAATACAAATTGTATTGTATTAATCAACACCTTCCTGGCCAACTTCCTGACTCGCTTCTACTCTGTTTTACCGATGGTCATGCAGCAAGAGTAAGTAAGGTGCGACGTCTTCATGTTTTCCGTCGAGCAAAAACAAATTAAAAACTTTAAATTCATCATATATTAACTAAATGATTGACACTTTCCATATTGGAACAGTTTTAGAAAATTCATTTTCAAATTTATTTTTAAAAAAACCCAAAAGTTAGTCAGTATTTGTCTACTATTTTACGTTATACACTGAACAGTTGAGACATTGATTTAAAATACAAACCCGCCCAATTTTAAATGATGAGATTTAAGACCTCGGCTTGCACAGCAAACTGCCTGCAACTTGAAATGTGACATTTATTCGGAAATAGGCACTCCATGGTTTCCCCTATATTTTCGCAAGTTCTTACCTAATTTCCACCCGTCGTCTTGTGTTCCGACCGAACTATAGCGGGAATAATGCCTAGAAGTCAATTTAATATCACAGGTGCAAACGATTTGAGAACCATGTTCGATATCATCGAGCTGCGCTAAAAACCTAATATTGAGAATTATCTCATATTTTTTCGCACGGAGCTAGGCCGACATAACAACATTTTGATGGCTAAAATAATGTGGAAACTGCCCATACCAGTTTTAATTATAGTTCAATTTTTAGATGAATCCATTTGAAGTTTCTTGACACAGGCACATACAATTCACATATGATACGACTATAATTTATTATAACACAAAGACACAACAAATTATTACTGTATATCTCGTATTATAACAAGAACATTCTAATTCTAGAGTTATATTACATTATTGTTCAGTGTATCAGTACTCCCGGTGAACGACTCAGTATTACGCAGTATTATTGATAACTTGTACTCTAGAAAGCTCTATGAGAGATGAAGCATCCTCGGCCTAAGAGTAATTGAGGGTTCCGGATGACGGGGATTTTAAAACAACTGTAAAGTGCAACCTAGTCCTTCAAAAAAGCTCAGATGAGATCTTTCTTATAACTGAGATAATTTTCTATACATTAATATACAACATGGCCCCGAGACGAATTCGAATTGTTGTCAAATCTCAACACAATTCTCATTGGCTGTAACAGATGCCTCTGATTGCAAACTAATTTTGATAGAAATTAAACATCAGCAAGTAAGTTTAATTACTAGTTTCTATCTAAAAACCGATCAAAATCAATCATGAATGAAAATGTTTGATACTGAATTAGCCAATTGAAAGACGTGTTACGTAGCGCATGGCATTACGTCACACATTGTGTCAGAGGGAACATGTCAAACTGAAACTGTTGATTTTTTTCTCGCAATCGTCAAATTAGGTAAAGTCTGCTGCAACCAAATTGATCTGATAAGCTCTTCAAAAAATAATTTTATTACCTGCAACCAATTTATTATTTGCCAAGACATGAAAAATGATGAATATTTGACAAAAAATAATTTGGTTGCAGTTGCCTATAAAGGACTGCAACCAAACTCGAAAATTACTCGATTTCATGATGATTTTCCATTTTGCAACCAAACTCCAGAATTCCTAATAAAACAATATGTCACATTTAACTATTTCAGCTTCCAGAATATCTTCATCTGAACTATTTTCAAGGACTAGGTAGCATTTTATAAACCTTTTATATGCCCCGTCATTCGGACCCCTCAATCCTCTGTAGAGTTGATCCAAACTCTTACCCTCATCCTTTGATTTCCTCCTGGCCCGCTTCTGCTCGGCCGACTCCTTGTTCTGCAAGATGGAGCTGCTCCGCCAGATGGTGAAGATGATGACCACGTAGCAGAAGCAGATGATGATGGCGGGGATGAAGAAGAGGACGGCGGCGATCAGCGTCAGGTACAGCTGGAACAGCCGCAGTGGCAATGTCAAACACCTTTGTAATGATATAGTAATGAAAATGTTAAGAGCCATACTCGTATTACCTCTAGAATACAGCCAAGTCTTAGTTCTTTTTTCGTTTACCCTACTGAGTATTGCTATTTAATCATTGATCACCATTGGCATGAAATGTACGTCATTCGTGAAAAACGCCAATATTAACAATCTAGCAGTAGATAGGGAAATCTGACAGTATTACTTCTTTTGCACAGAGGAACCCGACACGCTTGAACTAATTTTCTTTGATTTTAGAAAAACCCAGAACTTCTTTGGAACGTTTGGAACTTGAAGGTGAAAACTATTGCAGTTTCTCCTAAGGACAAAGTTCGAGGACTAACGCTTAGGAGTTCATGTTTTATTATCATGACCATGGACATAGAAAAATAATGACGTTAATATCATGCAAATTTTCAAGCTTCAGACTCTAACTTCCTTATTTTCATCATTTGACGCCCCTGTATTAACATTATATAAGCTCCTGATGTTCTGGTCAGCAGGGTTTCAGAACTTCACATGTAGTCAGGACGAATAGGAAATTGGAACGTGAATTGCTACATTATCAACTAGCATCCTCTGTAGTGTCAATCAATAATCAAACTACAAGAGTGTTATCAAAACATTATTTCCCAGTAGGCCCATAAACACAGTCCTCCACAAATGGCTACAGGATGACAAATCCATTAATGATCCCGAGATCAAGGTGTCAGATTAATTAGTTTGACATCAAAAAGGGATGTGTAAATAGATATATTGACATGACAAAGGTGACAACACACTTACTCTCCAGTGCCAGGCTTCTGGGAAGCTAATTGTACACTGCGCCATGCCGTTGTCGTAAGGGAAGGCTTCATGAAAGAGCACCAGCATTGGTATGGAGAAGATGAGAGAGAACACCCAGGAACCGCCTATCAGGAGACGGGCTCGTGTCCCTGCAGTGCAGTGCCACACATGTCAATTAAATGTGTGGTACTCTTTCAGTCGCAAGATGGTCAATGCTTATTAATGATAAAAAATTGCGAAACAAGTCGGCCATCTTGGATTCACACAAGTGCCCGGAAATTTAAACACCAAACGTCTACAAATTTAGAAAACGCCCCAGCGAATTAGTTTGTTTGTCAGGCAATTGTGTGAAATGAAGGAAAAAACAAAATAAATCTTAAAATGCGAAGTATTGCGATATATCTTAGAGAGCAGATTAAGACATCAAAAATAAAAATGAGAAATATCAACATCTCTGAAATCGAAGTGGTGACATGTCTTTGCAGGTAATGCGTGGTGACTTATGTTATGTTATTAGAAACTAATAAGCAAATGAAGTTTTTGAATGTCCAGCAATCTGATTCTTGATATATCTTCTGCATATTATACAGGTGCAGGCTGTGCAAAACGTAAAAGTGAAGCTTATTCGCTTAATAAGGCTTTCGTTGTTCAGTCTGTGGCAAGTTCATTTATATTACGAATTTTGCGAACTTGATCCCACAGTGCAACTGAGTTGGACAAAACTTTTGAACAAGGCTACGGCATGACAACTTACAACTGCCGCTGAACATCATGGGTCGGGCGACGGCGTAGAGTCTGTCGATACTGAGGGACACCAGCATGTAGGTGGAGGCGTACATCACCACACCCTGCAGAAGGTACACATAGGCAATATTGATAGTGCATGGATATGTGCAGATGGTTATAATACATGGTATGTACTACGTACTTCAATAGAGGCATTATCAGATACATCTTGAGAAGAAGGCAAATATTTTTAAGGATAGTTTTGACAAACCCTGAAATAAAACAATATACATGGGTTTGTGGAACTCGCCCCAAGTTCTGAAGATATTTTCTTATTTAAATACACAATGTTTAGCCTATAGCCAGTGGAGTGCTTCAAATAACTATGTCTGATAAGACATTCAGTAGAATTTGGTATGTAAATGTAGAAACATGCTTATAGAAACACTCTGAAGGATTGCTTTCTACGGTCACGCAGTAGCTACACATATTGACAAGCATTGCTCATGATGACACACACTCGCTCCACATAGGTAGCTCGATATCGCTGCATCAGCCTGTTTTATTCCACATACAGCTGCATACCATAATCTTGTTAACATACCTGGGCATACTAGTGCAAATATCATGCGATTTGGGATTCCTTTGAGGTATCGTAGCATTGCGAAAAACAGTTTTGGCAGGTCATTGAAGTGACCAAGGATCAAAAATTCGAAAATACAATTTTTATATTCATCTACAAAATCCTTCATAAGGTTTAAACTACTTTGAAATTAAGTCATGTTCGTTCCTTTGCGCTAGGTCTATGTGATTGTTTTTATTTAATTCTCAGAGATTTTATTAGAAATTTCACGAAATCGAAATTTCGAAAATATGACCCCTATTGTCTATTTCAACATGCCAAAATTCGAATTTCTGCACGAGAGACCAGATGATCCCTAGAATAGTTCAAGAATAGTTATTTCACATATAGAACATGTGTGATCCTTCGTCAGTTCTGATGAACTTATTTTATTGACGTCCAAACTAAACCCAAATACATGATATTTGCACTACGATTCAGTGATAAGTGAACAAACTTTTGGTATGCAGCTGTAGTGTCTTCACTACCCTGATATATATTAGGCAAAACTGCCCCTGTATAGAGAGAATGGATGGGACACACGTATGAAGCAGTAACGATCGCAGTGGATAATGCTGGTTTTTTTCAATGTAGCATTCTAACGAGTTAACAGTCAACCAGATGAACCTGCTGAGTTTCTAGCGGGGAATGAACCCGAGTCGAACGTGCTATTAAAAGTCATTTTTCTTCCTAGTTAGCTTTCCTTGACATACTAAGTTAAATTATTCAATGCACGTCATGTTAAGTAAAGATACAGTACATCCATTTGAGCAATTTCGTGACTAGAACACATACAAATTCGTTTACCACATTAGCTGCTAGTTGACATTCTATCCGTGTTCCTCAATTACTTGGTCCTCAATGATTTCGTTTTATTTTTACAGTCTAATTATTTTTTAACATTACGCTCCCCGTCGACGGAATCAATCATTGTTTGACGAATCCGGAAATTCCTACTTATCGATTAATCAAGCGGCATCATGAAGTCCCAGCATCTGGTTAACTGATATGGAAGCAAGGTGTGTACCTTTGGTCTCTCAGGGCGCGCGATTGATTAATTAGGAATTGATGATACACAAGAAGTGCCTTCATTCTAGATATACATAGATTTGTTTATATTATTGTTATTAGTGGATACACATGGTAGTATATGAACCCACCAGGACACAAAGAAACGACCAGCAGCAAATTTGATGACATTTATTGCAGCAGTATGATATGGCAGTAAAACAGTTATAGTAACCAAACCAGATCAAAAGTTAATGTACCTTTTTGAACAGAATAACATTGTAGGACAGGAGATGAGAGGACAGTTGGATTTTAAAAAATTACTTCGTTTTTCTCATCGAGCGAGGTAGAAAGATTACAATAATAAGAATCGTGCACCTACCATTTAATTCAGTTTATGGTAATTTAATAATTCTAAGTTTCTATGATATAAGGTAAACATGTATAGAAAAGATAAAATTTCTGTAATATAATCAAATCGCCTCAGCAACAATATGCAAAGAATCATTTAGAGTATTGTTCGATGACGTCAGAACATTGTGGCGCTAGTGACCAATAACATGGTCAAATGTTCTTTTCACTAGTGACTGATAACCCGGTTTATTTTGATTGATAGATTTCACCAGCAATCATGTAATGATATCCTATGTCACGTTATATGAATAAATAGCACAGAATCCAATATCCAATGATATCTGAAAAAAGGGAGCGGTTAGGTCTTCAGCAAATTCTCTGAGATTTCTAAAACTTCAGGAACCCCTCCGTCCGAAATATCACAGAATAATATTTTAGAGCAACATTAAACTGGTGCAATATACCGCTGCGCTTACATGTGTAATGTCTAATTTCTGGGACTGCCGTAACAATGTAACAAGTTTAGCGAAAAGTTTAGTTTCGACACATTTTCGCTAAAAGCAATTACGCATTTACGGTACATTTATGAATACAAGTTATAAATGGAATATTAATATTCCTTCCATATAATGCAATGTTTTATTTTATTTTATTTGAGGCTGCTCTTTTTCTCTCTAGTTTATATTTTGGATTATCTTTTAACTCATGTAGGTTATATTAAAGGGGCAGTAGCACGTGTTTTTGAAAGATTTATTCCTTTGAATTTCACCAATAACCATTAGTATATGTCAAATATATAATCTTCAAAGGCTCAAACATCTCATTTCTCAATCATTCAAGGTAGGGAAATGGACTCACACGGCTTAACCGGTCATGGTACATAGGTTTTAAAACCGCTTTTTTAGATTAAAATACATTGTCTTGCAATTGAAACATTTTTTTTCGTAAGATCACTTCATTCATCTAAAACGTCAATGTGATTATGTTGGGTTTAATCTCAGAGTGTCGATATGGAACATTTTATCCGACATTTAACAAAATCAAAATTTCGAAAATGTGACCCTTTCTGTCTATATCAATATGCCAAAATTAAAGTTTTTGCACTAGTGACCAAACAATGCCAAAATGAGTTCAAGAATGAGTTTCACACATGGACAGTGGGCCATCCATTGTCAGTCTTGCTCAAGTAATTATATTGACGTTGACGAACTCCAAATTACGTGATATTTGCACTACGATTCATTGTAAGTGAACAAACTTTCGGTATGCAGCTGTAGATTGGTCTCATGATGTAATGTAAGGAAATCGTCACAGACTCAGTGTCACGTATATACGCATATGCCAGTCAATGAAACATCAAAGGGTTAGTCGTATGAGTGTCCCAATGATACGACTGTATACCAGTGAAGCTCGTGTGACAGTTTTCCGGGGATAAATGTGGAAGAAGCGAATAGTTTATTGAAGGAACATACCCTAGTGTAGGAGGTGAGTTTACACATGGCATCCCCTGCATACCAGTAGATGGTAATCTTGTGAATAAGATCTATCATAACGTTTAGTGGGCCGTTCAACAGATCTGAAACAGAAGCATGATAACAACAATCAATTTGACATAATACGCATGTAGCTATTATGTAGGGTTAATAATGTCTACAATGTCTACAATGTCTACACAAGTGAACTGGCCTGCACAGTTTGGAATAATGCCTACAATAGAGCATTAGCCAACAGAACAGAACAGGTATTATTCTCAAAAACACAGAGTGATGTAGACAACATACAGTACAAGTATATACAAATATGATATAAAAGGTAATTTATACATATTATTTTAATAGATGCAGACATATTTTTTTATATATTTTGACAATTTGCCAATAAGTTGTTCGTAATAACTATTCATTATGATGATCTTAACTTAAAAATAATTGGATTTTCACAGAGGTGTTTTTGGAAAAAACATTAGTCTTTGAGCATGTAGTGATGTATGAATAAGTACAAAGTGATACACGTAACTAACAGACTCATTACATAATGTACAAAGTCGATTTTCTTTTGGGATATTTTGCCAGCGCCCTGACTCTATCGGTGATCTATGATTTGTTGTCCTAAGTTTAGTAAGCCAAACTCTAGCATGGAATGGTAATTTAAGAAGATAGGGTTCTATGTAGAATTAAATTTCTTTTATACATTGCATAATGGTACCCTTTTGATGATTGTTTAATATCTGAGTTCCATGATTGTATAAACTGGTCTAAATAATATCATACTTGAGCAAGGTTATGTTACTTACACATTTAGAGACCCATACATATGACATTCCAGTTTCATCTAAGATAGCTTTGACATTATCTAGCAGAATAAAATTACAATTATTGCCATTAACACTCAAAGTGTACATTAGATCATAAATGATATGAGATAACTTATGACTAGGTTGTAATAATTTAGCCCAGTAAGAGATACTTCTTATCTTAATTCCACTCGTGTGGTACGCCCGAGTGACTGGACTGGTATAGATAGATTGAGAAAGTAAAGAGACAACAAGCAATTGTTAAGACAGCAATGTATTTAATAGATAAATCACCACATATAATTAAGGGGGAATCTAAATCTAGGTAAAATCTTATACTTCTCAAGTCATCTTAAACGCACTAGTGCACACCAATATTTCGTAAACACAACGAATGCACAGATACTGCATATCTCGCGATAT
Source organism: Phorcus lineatus (assembly GCA_921293015.1). NCBI lineage: Eukaryota > Metazoa > Mollusca > Gastropoda > Trochida > Trochidae > Phorcus > Phorcus lineatus. Next base: position 28,938,545 of record OV121091.1, read on the forward strand.
TACTCACTATCTACCTCGTAAGTTGTTTGACAAATATTTACGTATTCAGGTAGTAAAATGGATTTTTAAAGGGCGGAAGTATTTAATATTACGTTAAATTAAATCGGCATGAACTACGAAATCGGAAATTTTAAAATTTTGCTCATAACCAGAAAAGCGGAAACGGCCGCTATGGTCAGTCTAGTAACAATGCTAATACTGTGTTATTAAATCGGTTAATTTACAGAATTGCTTTCATAAAACATATTTCATGATTTGTTCTCAGTTCACATTTAAGGTAAATTCAAGAGCTGCACACAGTACTAGTACATGAAGCCTGATAAATCCCCTTTCGATAGAATGTAAAATAACCAAAATCGGTTCACTTTTGACCGAGCTACACTGTTTGGAAATCGAAAAAGTCAGCTTTCTTGAGAGTACGATAAAATCCTGCCTCACAAAAACATCGCTTTGAAACTGATAAAATACGAATTAAAAAGTCGCATACGCTTTTTTGAAGAAATAAAGAAAAAAAAACATGTTTTACATTTTTTACAAATTACATCATGATAGATACCTTGATTATGTCACATTAAATGTCGATTAAAATATCGATACAAATTCGAATGTGCTAACAAAATGGAATATAGGTGGAACATTCCACTTTGTTAAGAGGGTGAAGGTTGTTTAACATAAAGCCACTGGTGCATGAAGATGTTTTGATAAGACTGTAGGCATTCTTCCATGTAGGCATTAGTGAACGGCACCATTTACATCGCGCACTAATCCACACTCAGAATGCAAACTTTTCCTGCATGGCGTAAATATCGCAGTCACTATGGCTGGTTATTGTAAAACTTGCTGCAGTTTGGAAATTAAATTGGTTAAATTGCAGCGCGCAGCGATAATTTGAGATGTAGAGATTGATGTAACTACGTGAATGATATGTTCAGATATCGTTAATTTACTCGTCTTCGTCGCGACGTTAACACATTTTATGATAAGAACTAATTGTGATTGATTAACTAATATCTTAAAGTTTCGGATAAAGATTGATTATCAAAACATTATTTCAAACAGTTACTTTACTTTCAAGTTTCAACCACACAAGCAGAGTAATTGCTTTTTAAATAATACAAGCCATGACAGTCGAGCATGAATCATCACTCTTTTGCCGCAATGTAAGCGTCAAACAGAGCTTTTCACTTTCAAATTAACTAAACGGCTCACGAGTTAATCCATTTAAATTTTTCATTCTATTTTGCTAATGTCAATCATTCGTGAAATGAAAGATCTTATGCGCTAATAGCATGAATTGTTAATGACCAGTCAGCTGCAGAGTGGAAACTACAAATCACTTTCGGTACACTTACCGTATAAAAAGGTGAAAACATAACCGATGAATTAGTTTGATCCAAAATAGTTCAGTAGTTGCCACGTACAGCGAGATTGGAGATAGAATAATCTGATGAAACGTCTTGTTAAAGTTACCTTCTAAAGTTAGGTACACGATGAAGTAGTTATGTGTTGAGTGTTTTTGAATAAAGAGATACCCGACTTTTAGATAGTGAACAATATAACATAGTTCTATTCGGGACCATAGCATCTGCAATAGTACACATTTTCGTATTTATTCGGGTCAAGTCCCTTGCGAGATCCCAGCCTCCTAGTCTGGTATTTCCTGCATCATGACTGTGTATCAAATGGGAGATTTAACACAGTCCTCATTCCGCAAGTCTCAATTTGCACGTGCATGACAAAGTATTCATTCAATAATGTTGCTATGGTTACCTACTGATGCGTCGTGCGTAGTGAAGTAGGTAAAACCTCATGTGGCTATGCTTTCATGCTAAAGCTAGGTTCATATAATGATGAAGATATTCTGATAGATTGCTATAGTTAACTGGTAGAGCGAGGTGCACGATGTAGCAGTTCTACCAACATATTGCTATAGTTAACTGGTAGAGCGAGGTGCACGATGTAGCAGTTGTACCAACATATTGCTATAGTTAACTGATAGAGCGAGGTGCACGATGTAGCAGTTCTACCAACATATTGCTATAGTTAACTGGTAGAGCGAGGTGCACGATGTAGCAGTTTTACCAACATATTGCTATAGTTAACTGGTAGAGCGAGGTGCATGATGTAGCAGTTTTACCAACATATTGCTATAGTTAACTGATAGAGCGAGGTGCACGATGTAGCAGTTCTACCAACATATTGCTATAGTTAACTGGTAGAGCGAGGTGCACGATGTAGCAGTTCTACCAACATATTGCTATAGTTAACTGGTAGAGCGAGGTGCATGATGTAGCAGTTTTACCAACATATTGCTATAGTTAACTGGTAGAGCGAGGTGCACGATGTAGCAGTTGTACCAACATATTGCTATAGTTACCTGCTAGAGCGAGGTGCACGATGTAGCAGTTCTACCAACATATTGCTATAGTCAACTGGTAGAGCGAGGTGCATGATGTAGCAGTTCTACCAACATATTGCTATAGTCAACTGGTAGAGCGAGGTGCACGATGTAGCAGTTTTACCAACATATTGCTATAGTCAACTGGTAGAGCGAGGTGCACGATGTAGCAGTTGTACCAACATATTGCTATAGTTAACTGATAGAGCGAGGTGCACGATGTAGCAGTTGTACCAACATATTGCTATAGTTAACTGATAGAGCGAGGTGCACGATGTAGCAGTTTTACCAACATATTGCTATAGTTAACTGATAGAGCGAGGTGCACGATGTAGCAGTTGTACCAACATATTGCTATAGTTAACTGATAGAGCGAGGTGCACGATGTAGCAGTTTTACCAACATATTGCTATAGTTAACTGATAGAGCGAGGTGCACGATGTAGCAGTTGTACCAACATATTGCTATAGTTAACTGCTAGAGCGAGGTGCATGATGTAGCAGTTTTACCAACATATTGCTATAGTTAACTGATAGAGCGAGGTGCACGATGTAGCAGTTTTACCAACATATTGCTATAGTTACCTGCTTGAGCGAGGTGCACGATGTAGCAGTTCTACCAACATATTGCTATAGTCAACTGGTAGAGCGAGGTGCATGATGTAGCAGTTTTACCAACATATTGCTATAGTTAACTGATAGAGCGAGGTGCACGATGTAGCAGTTCTACCAACATATTGCTATAGTTACCTGCTAGAGCGAGGTGCACGATGTAGCAGTTCTACCAACATATTGCTATAGTTAACTGGTAGAGCGAGGTGCATGATGTAGCAGTTCTACCAACATATTGCTATAGTCAACTGGTAGAGCGAGGTGCACGATGTAGCAGTTTTACCAACATATTGCTATAGTCAACTGGTAGAGCGAGGTGCACGATGTAGCAGTTGTACCAACATATTGCTATAGTTAACTGATAGAGCGAGGTGCACGATGTAGCAGTTGTACCAACATATTGCTATAGTTAACTGATAGAGCGAGGTGCACGATGTAGCAGTTTTACCAACATATTGCTATAGTTAACTGATAGAGCGAGGTGCACGATGTAGCAGTTGTACCAACATATTGCTATAGTTAACTGATAGAGCGAGGTGCACGATGTAGCAGTTTTACCAACATATTGCTATAGTTAACTGATAGAGCGAGGTGCACGATGTAGCAGTTGTACCAACATATTGCTATAGTTAACTGCTAGAGCGAGGTGCATGATGTAGCAGTTTTACCAACATATTGCTATAGTTAACTGATAGAGCGAGGTGCACGATGTAGCAGTTTTACCAACATATTGCTATAGTTACCTGCTTGAGCGAGGTGCACGATGTAGCAGTTCTACCAACATATTGCTATAGTCAACTGGTAGAGCGAGGTGCATGATGTAGCAGTTTTACCAACATATTGCTATAGTTAACTGATAGAGCGAGGTGCACGATGTAGCAGTTCTACCAACATATTGCTATAGTTACCTGCTAGAGCGAGGTGCACGATGTAGCAGTTTTACCAACATATTGCTATAGTCAACTGGTAGAGCGAGGTGCATGATGTAGCAGTTTTACCAACATATTGCTATAGTTAACTGATAGAGCGAGGTGCACGATGTAGCAGTTTTACCAACATATTGCTATAGTTAACTGGTAGAGCGAGGTGCATGATGTAGCAGTTGTACCAACATATTGCTATAGTTAACTGGTAGAGCGAGGTGCACGATGTAGCAGTTCTACCAACATATTGCTATAGTCAACTGGTAGAGCGAGGTGCACGATGTAGCAGTTTTACCAACATATTGCTATAGTCAACTGGTAGAGCGAGGTGCACGATGTAGCAGTTGTACCAACATATTGCTATAGTTAACTGATAGAGCGAGGTGCACGATGTAGCAGTTGTACCAACATATTGCTATAGTTAACTGATAGAGCGAGGTGCACGATGTAGCAGTTTTACCAACATATTGCTATAGTTAACTGATAGAGCGAGGTGCACGATGTAGCAGTTGTACCAACATATTGCTATAGTTAACTGATAGAGCGAGGTGCACGATGTAGCAGTTTTACCAACATATTGCTATAGTTAACTGATAGAGCGAGGTGCACGATGTAGCAGTTGTACCAACATATTGCTATAGTTAACTGCTAGAGCGAGGTGCATGATGTAGCAGTTTTACCAACATATTGCTATAGTTAACTGATAGAGCGAGGTGCACGATGTAGCAGTTTTACCAACATATTGCTATAGTTACCTGCTAGAGCGAGGTGCACGATGTAGCAGTTCTACCAACATATTGCTATAGTCAACTGGTAGAGCGAGGTGCATGATGTAGCAGTTTTACCAACATATTGCTATAGTTAACTGATAGAGCGAGGTGCACGATGTAGCAGTTCTACCAACATATTGCTATAGTTAACTGATAGAGCGAGGTGCACGATGTAGCAGTTGTACCAACATATTGCTATAGTTAACTGCTAGAGCGAGGTGCATGATGTAGCAGTTTTACCAACATATTGCTATAGTTAACTGATAGAGCGAGGTGCACGATGTAGCAGTTCTACCAACATATTGCTATAGTTAACTGATAGAGCGAGGTGCACGATGTAGCAGTTCTACCAACATATTGCTATAGTCAACTGGTAGAGCGAGGTGCACGATGTAGCAGTTGTACCAACATATTGCTATAGTTAACTGGTAGAGCGAGGTGCATGATGTAGCAGTTTTACCAACATATTGCTATAGTTAACTGGTAGAGCGAGGTGCACGATGTAGCAGTTGTACCAACATATTGCTATAGTTAACTGGTAGAGCGAGGTGCATGATGTAGCAGTTGTACCAACATATTGCTATAGTTACCTGCTAGAGCGAGGTGCACGATGTAGCAGTTTTACCAACATATTGCTATAAATTTAGTTACCTGCTAGAGAGAGGTGCATGATGTAGCAGTTGCATGATCACTATAAAGTCAGTTAAATCAAAATGTCATCTTCAGGTACCCAGAGGTAAAAGTTTCGTTACTATTTCACCCCTTGGACATTTCATTAGGAAAATCTGCACTGAAATTAACCGTCCTTGATTTGAATCAGCCAATGAACCTGTAACATCTATTCTCCTACAAGCCTCTCAAAAACCGTGCTACAACACGTTTTTGTCTTGCAATTAGAAAATTGGCATGCAATTCCAGTCCTTAGCTTACACGTTACTGTTCACAGCCAATCAGGAGGGAAGGCTGCTTTTTGAAATTCAAATTCAGACTTCAGAGCATCCGCTGAAAGAGGGATGTTTTAATCTCAGCAATACTTTGCACATATTTCCACATCCCTTATCATGCTCTTCCATGGGGTTATTGTTTCACAAGACTCAAGGTGGGATAATTTAAGTACAACTTTTCCTCATGAAAATTCCAAACGGTGATTTGTCAGGGATATCGAAGCACTGGTTTACCGAGGATACCAACATGTTCGTATTATTACCTTTTACAACGAGATGCATGAAGTCATTTCATTTAACACGTTGCTATGGTTACCTGCTGAAGCGAAGTGTATTATAAAGTAGTTACTCTAAAATGGTTCTTAAACTATATACCGATGTGGCGTTCATCATGAAGTTCTTCGAATATGTGGGTATATTGCAACTACCAATACGAGGTACATGATGAAGTAGTTTTATCTAAAAGCTGCAGGTTGCTATGGTTACCTGCTAGAGCGAGGTGCATGATGAAGGAGTTCTTACAAGATGTTGGTATTGTTACTACCATTACGAGGTACACGAAGAAGTAGTTTTATCTAACAGTTTGCTATGGTTACCTGCTAGAGCGAGGTGCATAATGAAGGAGTTCTTCCAAGATGTTAGTATTGTTACTACTAAAACTAGGTGAATGAAGGAGCAGTTTTATCTAACAGGTTGCTATGGTAACCTGCTAGAGCGAGGTGCATAATGAAGTTCTTCCAAGATGTTGGTATTGTTACTACTAAAACTAGGTGAATGAAGGAGCAGTTTTAACTAACAGGTTGCTATGGTTACCTGCTAGAGCGAGGTACACGATGAAGTCCTCCAAGATGTTGGTATTGTTACTACTAAAACTAGGTGAATGAAGAAGTAGTTGTATCCAACATGTTGGTGTGGTTACCTGCTAGAGCAAGGTGCATGATGAAATAGTTCATACGAGAGCGACGACGTTCCCGGGACAGAGCAATGGCGGCTAGGACGATGGAGTTGCCGATCACGATGAGGAGCAGAAGAATCACCAAGAACGCTATCTGGCCACCCTTCAACATGAAATGTACATAATATTCTATTCACAGAATATCTATATTTAATAAAATTTAGTCAAATATCTAAAACAACATCCTCAAAGCTAACAATATTCAAATTTGTGGAGCAAAGCAAACTTTCAAGAACACGAAATATATCTTTGTTATATATATATATGTTATATATGTTTTTATTTCGGAATTGTAGGCCTTCCAGCCCATATTTCACATTACATACAGCCTGAGTCAAGACATAAGCACACATTAGCAAACACACTGTCTCATACATAAACAGCATATGCTCTGTTGAATAACAGTAAAATGTAAAGTGTAAAATATTTATCTTATTTCATAATTTTGCTTAAGGCGAAAGTCAATTGAAACAGATGACCAATGTCAACGGATATAAGAAAGGAATTTCCAATATTGATACGTTCAGAGTAAAGTTAATGAGAGTGTGAGACAAACATTTGTACCATAAAGAATTCTATTGGTTCCCTCGTATTGTTGGCTGGGTTCTCAGTCGTCTGTTCATTCCAGATGACAGCATAATCTGACGTCATATTCGTGTATGACGTCATTGTAACTTCCTAGTTTCCAATGAAAAGGAATCAAACTTCTATTGGTTCCCTCGTATTGTTGGCTGGGTTCTCAGTCGTCTGTTCATTCCAGATGACAGCATAATCTGACGTCATATTCGTGTATGACGTCATTGTAACTTCCTAGTTTCCAATGAAAAGGAATCAAACTGTGAACTCCACCTGTGGATAAGAAGGAGTGCTCATTAAATGGACGGCTCTCGGTTTATCTTTTTGCATACGAAATTGGAAGGATCATCCTTGTTCATACATTAGTGTTATGAGAACATCGAAATACGAAACCTTGGTAAATAATTAAAAAAATGCATGTTTTGAAGCTATTCTTTGTGTATTTTCTACCCAATTTTTTCTTTAAATAACCCAATATCAAACACCCACCTTTCCCCTATCTGACAACCTCCCGAGAAAACCCCAAACAAAACGAATTAAACAAACCCCCCAAAAAAACACCATCAAACAAAAACAAAATTCAAACAAACAAGTCAACAAAATAGCGGGTTCCTGATAAAACCATCCTTGTAACACAAAACCCCATATGGTATACCATATATTACATAACTAATTATACTATATAGGTGGACAGTAACAAGTACAAGTCTTGTTCTCTCAAAGGGCAGTAGGACGTTTTTGAAAATTGTATTTCTTCAAATTTCACCTATGCCAAATGTATTATCCTTAGATGGTCAAAATGTTTCATTCCTCAACCCGCCCATCCTTAGTCTTAGGAGATAATCAAGTATTAAACAAAAAACACTTGCAGCCATTTTTGTGTGAAGACGTTTTATTAATTTGAGATAAGGAAATGGACTCGCATAGCTAAACCGATCGTGGTACCTTCGTTTTAAAACAGTTTCTTTTGATTTATAAACATTGTCTTGCAATTGGAAGCTTTTATTTTCGTCTGCGTGAGGTAACTTTATCTATCTTTTAAAAAGATGCTATTGTCGCTTTAAAAGAGGTATATTTAAAAGGTTGCAGTTATTAAGATTAAGAGACCCTTGCATTTAATCTGTGAGTCTAACACCCAGACTGTAGTTAATACTATTTGACTCTAACATAACCTCTTGAAAAGCAACTCTTGATTTCAAATAGCCGTCTCTCTGAGGCATCTTTCTTATATTTTATGAAATAATCGTTTTTGAGAATTACTTTTCATAGACTGAACATAAGTATAATAATCTATGTCCCTAATAACTTATGACGTACATGGGCGTATATATCTTGGCCATGGAAACCGACATGGTTCAGCAAAAAGAGAAATAAGAATGACAAAAGATCTGGTGATACCTGTTTTTAACATTGATCACTGTGCTTGTATTTACATTTGTGTGTAATCGATCAAAGTAAGAATGATTATTGAATGCATTAACTTACGAATGACTTGGATATGGATTTCCCTATTTTCACTAATATCCGTTCACATTATCCTTATACTCACTTATCATGTAAAGATCTTTATCATTTTTCAATGACCGGAGACAAGATCAACTAACATACTAGGATGGTTTATCGTTTGTGAAAATAAAAAAACATGCACAAACAATGAATTCGATGAATAAAGTGGTAACATGTTGTGTTTTATCTCTTCTATAATGTATATACAATACATTTCTCATGAATGGTTATTAAGGACAACTCGACTGTAACATTATTTTTCGAATAAAAGAGAATTTTGATTATGAGTTATTGATGCATTGTTGATCTACATCGGAGGTAAAGGCACTCATTATCACATCCCATTGACAAACATGCGTGTTTATTGACGCAAGCTATCAGTTGGAATTATCAGCATTTGCTAGACATGTCCTCTTGTTGAAACATTTAATGGAATTTGACACATCACAAATATTGAAATTAACAGAATAATGATTGACAGAAATACAATACAGTATGTTTTGGAATCATAAGAAATAAAATCATTACTGATAACATTTTAAAAATATTAAAGTCAACAAAATATTTTGATGCGCACAACAAAACCTGATGTTTTAAATGTTTGAGATGCAAGTAAATATTACGATAAACTTTTATCAATCTAACTTCTTACTACTCTTTTAATATATTATGGAAAAATGAAAACTTTCTCACGGGACTAGACTTTTTATGAATAGGTTTAAGACATTCTTAAAGTTTCATGCTGTGCACAGTAGACCTTGATATTAACAAAAACATCTCGCCGAAAGTCTTCGACATTGAGAACGTGCATGAGGACACAGCACCCTCAAAATGAAGTTAACAGACTGGAGAACAATCGGGATGAAGTGTACGGTAACGTCTCAGGCCCCTCTGGCGTCTCGTACCACCACACAACGTCCTTTAGTGGATCTCGTCTACGAGTACACGAGGAATACTTCACGGATGTTGACTTGAACATAACGTTTGCCTCGCCTGCGGTACATTCGAGCCTACTTTCTTCCAACAGAGGAAGCTCCGTCATAAATTCCTACACAACCTCTGTCCTAATACGAGCGTTTCTGGGTCTAGAAATATAGAAACCTAATTGGTATGCAATTAAATTTCGTCCTGCAGTCAGCGACTCCATTTAAAAAAATTTCTTCAAAACTCCTCAGTTCTTTCCGTATGCGTTCGGAAAGCTAAACTTTATTCGAATATGCACTTTGCACTTCTTTACTGAACACATTCACCTTATTAAGCGAATTTGTTGAAATATTCCAAGGTCGTTTATTTTGCAATATTAATATCGCAAGGGAAGCCTGCCAGAACCCGAAAGAAGCTCGTATTACAACTTAGATTGCAAAGGAATTAAAAACCGAGCTACCTCTGACATAAGCGATTTCTGACAGTTTGTGCAGTTACCCTTCCACCAAACATCTTTTTACGTGTGCAGGTTGCAGTGACAACATTGTTTTCAAGCTGACGTAATCATGTTGCTTGATCTTCCTGGAGTGACGTCACACGTGGCGCTCCCGACGTCAAGTTTGATTTACAATTTCAATTCTATGTAATCGAAAGATTCACACTGTTTACTATTGTTAGAAACATTTTAGAACTTAAATGATCAACCAGAGAATGAAAACAAATCAAGTTTTCATTTTTGCTCATTATATCATTTGATGATAAATCGTAAAAAGAAATTTTGAAACACAATCCAAACAAAAATTCTTATATTCATTGATGGCATCTACTATTGGAGATGAAGATAAGACTATCTTATTCTATACCCTATATAAGTTTGAAAGCAACTTATTGGAATCGATCTTCAAATTAGTGTAAAGATAGAAGGGGAATCCTAAACTGAAAGCCCCACTGACCTCAGTCTGAGAGTCCGTAACTACATAAATTTCGCAGATTGATGTATACGGTGGAATCCATGATAGGTTAAACCATAACGTGAAAAAGTTTTAAAGATGGTAATATTATTAAAAGTGCATAAAATCCAGTGACGGGACTAGGAAAGTACACTAAACGCCAAAAGAAACGTTACCCCTCCTTATCAATTATGCAATAATTATTAAAGTTACGATGGAATTTTTTGCTGCATTGTGTAGCCAAACAATATCGGATCGTATTGCAACAAAAATGTTTGATAATATCGACTGATATTTCGGCTTAAACAACAAAGCATTAGACTGACAACATTGTCAAGTTTTCGATCATCAATCAAAGACAACAAAACAGTGTAAATTCATGATTTTATTGTTTTTTAATCTTTTTCTATATCTAATATGGCCGCCATTTGCATCCATCATGCCAGCACACGTCTCCTCACAGAATGGGTCAATCATCTGACGAAGGCAGCTGGAGGTAAACGTCATTCTTCTCTCAAGCGTTAATTACTTGCTGACGATTTCGCGGCTGTTGCTGTCGCAAGCGAACTCTGCGATCGAGATAGTCCCACAAATATTCGATGGGGCTAATGTCTGGGGATTTGGAAGGCCATGGCAAGACGTTGACGTTGTTGGCATGCAAGAAATCTCTTGTCAATCTTGCGACATGAGGTGGTGAATTGTCCTGTTGGTAAAGTGTGATTTGGTGACGATGTAAGAATGGAATAACCACAGGACGGATATCCTGGTAAATGTACACTTGTGCCGTCATATTGCCCTCAACGACACAAGGTCAGAACGCCATCCATTATTCCGGCCCCCACCATTACGCTGCCTCCTCCGAATGGTATAACGTCTTGAACACAGCATGGAGCCTCTCTTTCACCTTGACGACGGTACACTCTCCTTCTCCTATCGGTATGGTGGATCGTAAAACGACTCTCATCCGTGAACATCACTCGCCGCCAGTTCCGGCTCTGCCACCGTCTGACGGTACGTCCCCACGCTACCCTGTTTAGCCGGGGCTGCCGCGTCTACTGCACACCTCGCTTTGGTCTGTATGGCCGTAAACCTTAAAGACGAAGCCTTCTTCTCACTGTAGCAGCACTTAGTCTTCGTCCAAGAGCAGTCCTGGCTGACCACGTCGCCGGTAGAAATCGGTCCCTCAGAGGTAGCTGACGTAGATAGCGATCTTTAGCTGGGGTTGGGACGCGGTGACGTCCACTTCTTGGTCTATCAACGGTGACCCCAGTCTGAAGATATCGTTGCCAAAGTTGAATGATGGTCATACGGTGACATCTGAAGGCAAAGGCGACATCGTTGTGATTGACCCCATCTGCAACATCCCCAGAGCTCTTTCCCGTTCTTCAACTGTCAATCACGCATGATTTCGTACATGTGTGCCATATCATGCAAAGTAGGGACCTTTTATACTTTGTAAAAGCATTGAGTTCGTGCAAATGCTGCTTGAATTATGCTACGTTTGAGCGATAATGCGTCAAAACTTTCAAGAAAAATGTTGACAGAAATAATCGTTTGTGTTCCTGAATACTTTTAAGTCATTTTACAACACAGTAAACTCGTTTCACTAAGTTAAATTACGAGAAAAGCTATTTTATGACTATAAAAACATTTTTTCTAATTTTCACACTTACACTTACTCAACAACATCATTTTTCATCGTTTACGGGTAATGATGTCCAGCATACAACCTTTTTGTCTAAAAACAAAAGTAAAAGTTTACTTTCAACTTCTTTCAACTTCTTCTGTACATCTAAATCACATTTACTAATTACTACCAGCCTGGTCGAAAACCGGACAATTTGGATCTTTATAAGCAAGATGCATTTTGCCATAATCAGAATCAATCAAGAATTTGTGTTATCAGCATAAAGCTACCTTATTCAGCTTTCTTTTGAACCATTCATTTGTTACATATCTGTAATACTTAAAAAGTTATTTAAAAAGAAGAGGGGTAACCTTTCTTTTGGCGTTTTGTGTAAGGGGTGATAGGCAATTTCAGTCACCTATCGAAAACAGGATTGGGGATTTCATCATTCTTATGTGCAATTTATATATAAATTATCCCAAAAGGGTACACTGCTTAACCTGCTTAAATAAACTCAGGTGGTTAGAAAGACACTGGTATTGGCGTTTATCTGATTTAAAAAAAATAATGTAGCCTTGGTTGTGGCCACAAAGCCGTCAAAATCTTCAATTAAGAATCCCGATTGTTTGAGTAGTTTATCCACAAGGTTTCAACTTTTGTCCTGTAGAAGAAGATTAGAATAGGTGTTTAGGTGGCCTCTGTGATCTAAGTAGGGGCCGCAAAGTCACCAAATCTACAATTTAGAAACCTCTTTTCCCTTTCGTTCCATAGAAGAAGACTTAAATAGTTTATTTTAGGCGAGGGGGCTGAGCAAAGGCCACAAAATCCAAAAATCTCTAATTTAAAATTCTGGCCAAATCGTGTCTTCTATACCAGATGATGAAAAGTAACAGATATTTTATCTGACAACTAACAATTATCGTTAAAAGCTTCCTGCAACTTTTTAGAAAAGAAACACTCAGGTTACGACAATTGCAACTGACAATTAAAGCTAGGAATCCACTCGTACAATTATATATCATAACAATAAATTACAGCAGACATAATTAATAAATGAGAAACCCCTAAATAAATCAATTTGTAAATCGAAAAGGATAAAATCAATAAAGGATAAAAGGTATATAAATTATTTTTATTACCAATACTTCGAAAACCATATTACATGTCAATTCATTGACAAACTCTATCTTGCAAAGTGAAACTTATATTTTACGTTGATAAATGGCGTGTGGTAAATAATGCATTATTTCGTGAGAACGTTAGGGTGTGTAAAATCATTTAGGTTTGACATGTGAATTACTTGATCGTGAAACTATCGAAATCAATTTATCGTTTAAGTACATTTGTAAGTATATCGTTGTTCGTGTATGTAACTTAACGATGGGCTGCTTGGCTAGAAATTTTCAACAAGAAGCAATGCCCAAAAGCTGTTCCACTACGTGAAATGTGTGTAAAGATGTAAAGATACTTTTAGAAGATGACTAGTACGTTTACCTTTGGACGAATTTTGTATTTTATGCAAAACCTCTCATAAGAACATTATCAAAAATAAATGTTTAAATACTTTTTTTTTCATTTTTATTTCCCACAGTTTCAGATTGTTTACATACAAGTCATACATCTAGGTAACTTATCCACCTATACATTTGCATATGAAGATCTTCATATTCTTCAGTTTGAACAGTGTTTTATAGACAGGGTATGGATGACAATTGTATATTATATCTGTTTCAAAATATTATTCAAAGTTTCAATTCAAACATTAAGTAGATATCAATTACACATCACTGTTACATTTATCACATCTACCATGACAAATTATAAAATACATTTAATATACTTCACTTAACTAACCTATTAACATCATTTATTGAAAAGATTATGAAAGGTTGACCAAAATGTGTAGAATTTGGCATAGTTTCTACTTGAATTATAAATGTATTGTTTGGCCACCAAAGCAACAGCATTTAAAGGATTATTATTTGCCCCTTTAAATCCCAAAAGAATATTTTCATTTGTAAAAACAATTTCTCCTTCTGCCACTGTACAAAGCCATTCTGCCAATTTGTTCCATAGTTCAATTACATGTTTACATTCACACAGTAGATGTACAATATTTTCATTTTCCTCCACACAAAAACAACAAAGAGGGGATTCACAATATCCAATCTTGTACAAATAGCTTCTTGTAGCCAGAATATTGTGTAATATTTTAAACTGCAGCCATTTTAAATTTACATGAACTTTACATCTATATGTAATTAAGTTGTAATTACTTTTTTCACTTATATAACTCTCTTTGAAAATGTTCATCCATCTCTGTGAACTAGCTGTTTGTATGTCTCTTGCATTTAATAAAATTTTATGAAAACGTTTGCATCCCTTTTCCTTACTGTATAATATATTTCTATTGAAAGGTAGAATTGGACCACAAATCTTAACAATCTTTCCTTGTGAGATACTTTTAAAATACTTTGAATAATAAAAAAATTGCAGTGTAACAAGATTCAAAATTAATATACTTACTTCAGGGTATAATTGAAAATTTATTGTTTTTGTTGTTGTTGTTGCAGTAATTTAGTCAACATTTATGAATACAACACCTATAGTCAAAATTTATAAATAAACCAATAATATAACATATGAATCATTAGCGTCACCATATATGCGCTATTTGATATTTGCGAAAGTAACATCCTTGTGTAAAACAAACTTGATTCCATCGATGAAGCACCTTTGCGTCACATGATGCAAGTATGTACGTCCTACAGACGATTCCCACTTAAGAACGTGAAATTTATTACAACAAAAGTGTAAATTTGAAATCGAAACATACCCCTATCTTGAGAAAGAGATCTTCTTTGCACTTGGTACTTCAAACGAATAACCAATAATTTTGGTATAAATATGATTAAAAGGTAATTCGAAAAAAAGATAAATAGTTATCAAAAAGGACAACCTCTTTGTAAGGTGGAAGGTAGTCTACGGACTGAAAACGTATAACCACAAGTTAAGATAAACTCTTTAAAAGCACGTATCCTCAGACAAATATATATAGCCTGTAGGTCAACCGGAGAGGTAATTATATATGCCCTATTTAGAATAAACGGCGCTAATTGGAACGTAACTATCTCAGCTGGCGGACAGCTGCATGCCACCTTTAAGGCAGCGCTATCCTTGGACGTGTTCAGTGGAAGCTAAAACATTCTGTCATCCTGAAAAACTGCGATAACCATATTGATCGGTGCAATGGAGCGTCCGAATCTCTCAAACAATCCTCTGACTTGAATGCCATAAGCATCTTATTTCTTCGAAAGAAAAAATTCTGTTCAGGTTTTCAAATTATTATGTAATGACGTAAAAAAAGGAAATAGTAACGCGTTTTTATAAGTCGGTAAATATCTTCTTTTGCATGAAGATTACTGCGACTTTCGAAGAACTTGTCATCCGATTTTCGGGTTATGTAAGCTGCTTTTAACATCATAACTGTATGAATCATTTGCATCAAATCAATGAATGATTTACGAAGTGAGAGGAGGCATTGATGGTGATAATTCCCTAAACTGATAATCTTATCATTCCTTTGTGAATATGAAAACCCTGATGGTAAAAGTACATCATTGACTGATTGATATATTTATGACAAATATTGACAGAGACGGGGGCTACTAGTTTATAAATATACATATGTGTGTGTGTGTGTGTATGGACTTTTCATTTACGGCTGATGTAGTATATGGAGAATTGAACATGCTGCCTCGTCAGCATATTATCCGCAGTGCTCCTAATGAACCCTGATATCCCGTAGGCCAAATATATCGTATCACTATGTATCCATCCAATGAAATAACTCGCACCCAGCAATAGCAGACCCACCCTGATGCCAATTCCGTCGAGGTCGTTGAGAATTACTTCAAGCTTCTTGCATAACGAAACTTCATTGCGAAGAAATGACCAGCCGTCAGCGAAACCCGGCATTTGGTCATTGTATCTACGTATCGAAAGAGTTCAAAGTTGATTAAAGGGGCACAGAGTTTGTTCTTGAAGTCAAATATGTGAATCTTTTATATCTTTATTTATTCTATTAGGAAGTAGCGGTTGTTACTGCAAATCCCAATTTTAATCACTTCAGTATAGTGAAAAAACACTAATTATGATTGAAAACCAGACAATAGCGCGCGCCAGTGGCTCAAACGTAATTATGGGACCCTATAATTACAGCAGTCACAAAGACAAACATGTGTTGGTATTGTTAGTAGGTCATTTAACAAACATACGTGTAAATGGAACACAGAATTTCGATTTTTAAACATAAGTATGGCCGCTATCCGATTATAATTAAAAAAAAGCAAATATGATTTGGGCATTTCATAGATAAAGATGTTAGTTTAGGGAGGCGATTTCAACTTAAATGAGGACTTATAGTAATATGGCTTTTATCTAAGTCATATAAAAATCATACACCGGGTGACTTTAGGCAGAATATTTTGGAAGATACATTAGTAAAGAACTGACTTAAAGGTGAATACAGTGTTGAGTATTTAACCTTTATGGTACATGTATATTATGAAGAATATTAAAGAATTGACTTAATGGCTAATACAGTGTTGCGCATTTATAAGGGCAGAAGCACGTTTTTTCAAATAAGTAAAGTGGTCTCACGACAACGAAACGCTAGTGGTTCTTGAAATTCTTTTCCACAATAACCGTTGCTTAGGGCGAGTGATGAGATGTTTGACCCTCTGTAGATAACACATTTGGCAAAATTAATGTTTGTTTGGGAATACAATTTAAGAAACCGCGCAACTGCCCCTTACACCTTAGCGGCAATTGTATAGATACAATGATAATGAAGTAACCTGCAGATACATTGGTAAGGACGTGACGTTCTGGAGTATTTGTTCGTGACAATTTGGCTTTAAGTAATTACAATCTTGAAGAATTGAATTGTATCAATAGACATTTGTGGAAGATACAGTGGAGAAGAACTGACCTTTATTTAAGATACAGTGGTGAAGAATTAACCTTTATTTGAGATACAGTGGTGAAGAATTGACCTTTATTTTAGATACAGTGGTGAAGAATTGACCTTTATTTTAGATACCGTGTTCAAGAATTTACAATTATGATAGATACCGTGGTCAAAAAATTACCTTGAATTTAGATACAGTGGTGAAGAATTGACCTTTATGGTAAATGTAGATACATCTTGATCTCTTAACTAGGATACTGTCATTTAGTTCTCATCTAATGAAAATTGCGACTTGACTCATTAAATTAACATTAACAGTAAACCTTTGTGTTGCCGTAGCGAAAAAGTTAAGAATAAAATGATAAAATATAAAAAGGTACTAAATAATGACAAAAGACATTACAACCTCATCAACGGAATAGCTAAATAATTCTAATACAAGCAAGTATCCTAGATTTCTGAGTAAGTCCTCTCTCTGTCATTGTTGTATGAATATATACGTAGGTTCTTCAACCTACAAAAACTTTCTCGTGCAACTTTGCAATCAGTGTCTCGAAACTCAAGCAACTTGAATGCTGAAACAGCAAGTGGATACTGGGTGATAAATAAATTAACATTCTTCTATGAAATTGAATTTTAGAAATTGAATTTGGAGATTGCGACAAAAGTGAATTTGACACATCCATTATTTAGATTACATTGATTAGAAGGCTGTATTGTTGAGGCGAGGGAGAGAAAAGTTAGTTCAGAAAAGCGTACAATGCGCCCGTAGGAGGCAAAATAATCTCCCAGCACTGGAATTGAAGCGCACCAATGACAAAGGGTAAATCAATGTATGGATGCCAGCACATAATTAGGAAGCATGGTCCCTGCCATTCATAAAGGAAACTTTAATTATATTCAATGCGAAGTAAGCTAGAGCTGGACATTAAATATGCATGTGGCTTCCCCTTAACATGAGACAACTTTCCATGAGAATCACAGTGAAGCAGTACATGTACAGTGATTGTCTTAAGTCCATGAAGTAACACGATTTCGAAAAAGTATCCAAATATAAAAATGAAATTGAAATAAAACGCATTCTTTTATAACATCAAATTAAACTTGCTACAGCTGTTAAAAGGAGATTAATTTGCTTTATCTGTTTTGTAGAAAAGCTGTGAACGGCAAACAACAGATCATGTTATGAATGACTGTACTAGTAGGCCTTACACCTTAACTCTGCACACAATCTTTGATGTATCTACATGAAAACATAATGATCGTAAACCAAAATCAAAGAAGAAATATCCCTAGATTCAGTGACACCTGTTGAACCAGGCCAGATGTATGTTTGCGTACTTTAACAGTATCTATTATCTCAGATTTCACGTTTATGTTATACATGCCGTGTGCGAGTTTAGAAAAGAAGTTCAATGAACACAATTATGTTACTTCACGACTATCAGATTATTTCGATCGGAAACATTAGTCTTAAGTCATATATAACAGATTTCATTATCATTCAGAATTAATTTCAATTAGCAAATCCCAATTAACCAATAGCTTATTACATACATGTTATGAATTTTAGTGGTATTCTAAACTTTTTATATGGAGTCAAACGTTTGAAGCCAAACTTATGATATAGCTTACAAGTTAAAGGTTTAATGTATGTTATGGTAGAAACAAAATGCCACGTGAAGGCAGGTTACTTGGTAGAAAGACTGCTAT
Source organism: Phorcus lineatus (assembly GCA_921293015.1). Taxonomy (NCBI): domain Eukaryota; kingdom Metazoa; phylum Mollusca; class Gastropoda; order Trochida; family Trochidae; genus Phorcus; species Phorcus lineatus. Next base: position 28,957,414 of record OV121091.1, read on the forward strand.
TACTATCGTTCAGAAATCATGGAAAGCATTATGGTAGGGCTGAGCTATTCCCATCAAAGCTATACATCATGGACTCTATATGCGGAAGCGTAAACATCTTGATTGATTTGTCCCCCATTCTTTATTATCCAGCAGGCTAATGCTAATGGAGACATTCACCCCTGCTTTACATACAGAATAGCAAAATCCTCAAAGCAAAGAAACAGTTTAAAAACTATATAAGGATAATAAATGGAGTTCACAAATCGAAAGTTTACTAAAAAACGAAATGTACAACGATTAAAACATTAGAAATGATATTGTTTGTTGGAGAAGTAATATGAACCTATCGCTGTATTAATATGTATGGATCGGTCTGACGTAACTGAAATTATCAATGGATTAGACAGTGTAAGTTGTTTTAAAGGCACTGTCTCAAGTTTTCACACGGAAATACTGGGGTTCAACTAAAAGTAAAACAAATGTTATCAATTGAAAGACAATCTATTCTAATCAATACAAGTAGTCCTTAAAATGAACAGTTGAGTTAAGGTACGCCGGTCCATTTCGACAAATTCGAATGATGTTAAAAGGGTTAACGCAAAAAATGGCAGTATGACGTTTTCGCTTTATACGTATTTTAAACGACGAAAGATAAGTAATTAGTTTATTTCTCCTTTGAAGAAAATATATTGATGCATAATCTCACATTTAGCTGGACAAATTTAACATATAAATCATCTAAAACATGCTACAATGCCTTCCACTAATAGTTTTCCGATCAGTTAATAATGGGATGACAAACTTTACGCATCAACATCTCCTTAACGTTTCCAGTAAAAAGACCTTAAAAATGAACAAGAAAGGGAATTAATATAAGTAAAAGAGTTTAAAAAAACTACTCACCACTAGAGCGTGAGAAGACCAGAGGAGAAGGAAGAATAGACCAACACTAGGAGTTAGAATCACTTCCGCTCGTGTAAGTTTTAACATGACACCAGTGTAAATATTTGATCCTTTCATCAAGTTAAAACGATATCACGTAGGGATCCTTCACAACGCAACCGGCGTGCTTGAGTGCTTAATTTCCACTTTCAGATGGTGCAAAATCCACCAGAATAGTAGGCAGCGTATTCAAGGGTAACACCGTAATCCCATTTAATCCCTTTTCAAATGGAGCAGCGATCCAATAGATAGCTTGTTGAGAACTGGAAAAAATTCATACCAAACAGAATAAATTACTTTGTGCCAAATCCCTCCACTCGCCAGCATCTCGAGTCGCGCCTAATGGGTATAAATTTTCGATGAGGACTGACGACTATTGGGAGTTGGACGTTAACACAGGATTAAGGTGTGAAGAAGGCAGGGGTTGCGGATTCATCATAATTGTCAGGGTGAAACAATCAATGCACGCTCCGCACAGCGTCTGCTGTAGCGACTCCGCGTTACAATCAATGATCGAATCATCGCGTAGCTCCACACACTGTAACCGAGGACGCTTTGGTCCAGCTGATGTGTAAACAAGTGGTCCTTTCCAGTTAGTTTCGGTCAGTGGGATGTCATAACATCTCGTAATTCATTTACAGGGTTCGTGCGATTGGTACTTTAATTATACAGCCAGACCGGGGACATTAATACACTCACCTAACAGACACTGGGTACTGAATTGCCATATCAGGTACATGTAGACAGAAGATAAACTACTGTCTTATTAAATGTAATCTTAAGTTTTACATTCAAGAATTAACAGAACCAACATTTCCTAACCTATTTCCACACTGTGATCAACTGAAAGTCGGACATTAATTACCACCGGGACATTCATCAGTACTTGATATATATAAATTTATGATATTTATAATTGAGTATAAATGATATTTTCGGAAAGTGTCGCCTGAAGTAGTTTAAGTGTATATACGATGGTTTCAACTAACAGGAAAAAATCAAATTTCATCCGGATCACCAGAATCCATTTAACCTTGGACATGAAGCACTGCTTCATAAGAAGATACTCAGCCAATGTAAGGGTTAATATTAAGTGTCTGCACATGAAGCAATCAATTACATTACCTAATAAGCTGCACAAAGTTTTTCTCAATTTAAGCACGATTGCCTAATGGATCATACAACAATCAAATCAATATGTTTACCCATTTGCTTCAGTGAACATGAACCATGGAAGGAAACACCAATTACTTTTTACTCTAATCCATATAATGGATGAAGATACAACTTTACGTGATCAGGCAACAAGTAATTTACGCTGAGAGTTAGTTGGCGGTTCGTTAGATGTGCATGTGAGACATCGTAATTAATACGAGATGAACCGGGGCGGGCAAGAAGCTAATTGATTGTCATATTCAACTTTTTCTCCGATCACAACCTGTCTGGTAAATTGTTTCGCGGTTTCTTGAGTAATTTATTAATTTAACCTCCACATCATTGCGATTGAGTTATTCTGAGGCATGTCTATACGTGGCTTCATGGAAATTGATTTCGTTATATGGATAGACAGCACTTGAAGGTTGTAAATATGAACGAATGTTCATGTCTCGATTATACTTTAAGTAAACTATTTAGGGAAAACGGACATCCTCTATGCCAGTGTCATAACACGCATCTCAGAACTGATGGTCCTAATAGTTAACCATTGTGAAACAATCTATACAAACATCAGTATCTGGACATATATATACTGGACATAGTATACTAAACATACAGTAACATGGTTCCGTGACTGCCGAAAACTGATTTTAATACACGTATTGTTATTTTTTGTTTCGAGTTTTGTTAACCCGCTATATAGTTTATAATAAACAAACGAAATTGCATCTTACACTAACCGTCTGATAATAAACCCTCTTTTCTTCTTTTTTTTGATAGGATAAAGAAGAAGATAAACAAGCAAAAACGTGTAACTGAGGACAGGGCCCCGGGAGACGATTTGAACACTTCCTGTGGACAGATGAGCGGGTTCAACAGATTTAAAGCAGCCTATATGGACACAAGGCCCGATACACTTTATCGATCAAAACCAAATGACGCATACAACAGGTTCAGATGACTAACCCTACGATAGTTTCAAGCAAGAAAAAACTCGCTAACTTTTAGCATATGATACGCACTACAATTGCAATATACATATAGCGAAGATACACTTGCAATCGAGAGCAGAGGTCTAGCATGTCGTTTTTTTTAAACATACTTAGTGATAGACGTGATGAATTGATGAATACTCTTATCAACAACTTATATTTCTTATATTATGATTGCTGATAGCCGTAGTGACACAGAAATTCAAAAAGTTCTTCTGAGACGGTCGTGAATTAATAATGTTTTAATGAAACAACTGTCCTCATTCCGAAACACTGATTCATCATTGGCATTTCTTCGAAATTAATTTCTATTCGCTGTTGAATTCGGACGTATTTGCATCTACCAAACCCTGCTAAACTGTATCAGTCGTCAAAGAAACTTAAATGTTAAAAACACTAACTTAAAATGATTAAATTTTAGATAGATTTCGGTTATCTTGTATTCAGTATATCATCTTGGATCAGTGCACTAAGAAACATTTGGGTGTAGAATATTATGGTCCCAAAACGTCATGATCAACTGTTATCCAGCTCTAAGTATCATAATCAGATAGTATACAAATATATTGAATATGCTTTCATAATATGTTTTATCAAACGTCTCACTATCGTTTTGCTAAAACGAAAATATTTCCATAAATAGTGTTGTTAAAGTAAAGTAAAGCTCTTCTTATATTTACATTAGGTAATGTATACCATTATCGGCTTACATAAATATGTTGGGAAAGCGGTCAAGAAAGTGTAAATAATATGAAATAAGAGTTCATGATAACCGTCAAACACTAAGTCAAATTTATTTGGTACTTGTGACTATATCACTTAGTGGGAATCACAAAACCACAAAAATGATAGAATGCTGTACCTCCATTAGACTAACGTATAGTCCCTGAAAAAAAGATTTCACTAAAAATGTATTGTTCAATATTTGGTATGAAATAATATAAAAAAAGGAGTCCTGTACAATACTTAATTCCTATGGCTGAGGCAACTAGACTTGCCAACATTTTCTAGACTTAAGAAGGCTCCTTTAATATTTTGCGATAGGGTCTGGATGACAGACTATACCTCCATCAACATCATCAACTGACATCCAGCGTAAAGATTCAGAATCAGTTGGAGTATAGAGTATGCTATCAAGAAGTATTTTTGCTTATTAATAATGAAAAAGACCGTGTTTCACTTACCTATAATATATGGAACTTCAAAATCAAAAACACGTTTTCATGTCGTAAGCGGATGTCAAGTCAAAATCCGTTTTAGATCGGTAAAAGTCGATCTGAGCGTAACGTCGGAGTTCATTATAAGTTCCGGGCACGCTTCAGAAGTTAACCTTTCTGTGATTGATGGTGAAGTTAATCACCTGTCATGTATATTACAGTACTGACGAGATTCCACGCTTCTCAATATCACATGTGCTTATCTGACTGTTTTACCTACAAAAATATCTGTCCCTTTCACCTAGTATGTATATAACTCAGGTTTTCATAACAAAAATTATCGTCTGTCTTTCAAAGGAGAAACAAAAGTGATCTGAGAGGTGATGAAAATGTTCTGAGTATTGTAAATTTTGGTTTTAAAAGAATGCAACGTTTAGCTAGAGCGATAACATCATTATCAAATCAACGAGCTCTGTACTCACACATATGAATAGTAACTTACAAGACTTCAAACTAAGTCGAACAGATTAAGCTGAGAACTGTTAAAATCAGTATATAGTTTAACATTTTCCAGGTGTACTAGTTATCTACATATTAACAGCAAATGCTTTCGAACAAGGCATGCATCAATTCATAACGAACAAACATACATCTCATAAAAGCAGTATACATGTATATGAGTTCCAGTGAAATTATCTATTGTCATTTGGACTACTAAGCATGAACCATTAACGCCTACAAAATGTTCTTATTCATTGTTCGAAATGGAAATGTTAATTAAATGAGATTGTTATTACAATATTGCAATATCTAAATGTAAAGATGTAAATTGTGAATTCAGATGAAGGAAAACATTTTCCTCCGTTGGGTAAGATCAATATGAGACGCATCTGTTGGAAAGACATCTGTAGATAGGATACAGTACCTGGGCAAAAGTGAGTTATCACTTGTGAAATTCCCACTGACTTGCATGTTAATTATCTGTTTCAAGAATATTTTTCACTATTTGGGTTTTGGCCGAAATTCTTTTAAAAGTTATCCATACGATTAGAAATAATTTCAGCTACAATTACATAATTTCAAAATTAATATCATTATTATTATTATCATGATTTCAAAATCAGATGATTATAAAAAATACATCTATTTTAACGTCGTAGATACTGCAAAATTCGGCAAAGTTTTCAGATTCAATGAGGCGGTCTGTGAGAGAGAAGTGAAAAATTGTATACATGTGTCGCTTGATAAACATTCAAAAACTAATAAACAGAAAAATGAACGATGAGTATGTATGCGTAGCTGAGATGAATTCCTAACTGTTTTTAAAAAAGTGAACATAATATAAAAAGATTTCATCTCATTCAACTTATTTTTGCAATAGTTAATTAACAGCACATAATTTTTTAGCCAGTGAAACATGTGCATTGATAACATATTTGGTGTCACACAGGCCTATATGCAAGCATTCAGTCGCTAAATAAGGCGAACGTGATCTGTAAAGAAGACTCAAAGTGCAAACTTAATAAATTGCAAATAAAGTTTAGTTTTCCCAACGCATACGGAAATAACTGGGGCGCTTTAATCGAGAACTTTTTAAACGGCGTCGCTGTCTGCACAACCAACTTTGATACATTTAATCGGGCTTCTTTCGAGACCAATAACACTCGTATGACGGTTGTATAAGACGCCGCTACCTCTGTTGGGAGAGAATGATTTATCCTTTGTAAATGTTATTTATCCAATTGGTGGTTTTCTAATCAAAATATGAAGACTTGATATAATGATGTATGAAGTTGTGCATTTAATCTGTTGATATTTACAAATTAATCAACTACGTAACGGTAATCTAATGTTACCTTCTATAGCAAGCAATCTTTGTACATCAAACATATTCCCTTCTGTATAAGAAACACTGCTAGGAATTGTCTTGAAAATTAACCAAATCACAATCATCTAATAACATCCTAAATATTTCATCATATTTCACAATTATTAACCTATTAACCTGGCCTCAGGTAAGTGGCGAATCAAAGTGGGCAAGTCTGCAGCTAGGGGTCAACAGAGTGTAAACTACGGACAATAGCGCCATCTTAAGGTCAGCGGGTCAGGCTGTCCGTGATGAGAGGTCAATCGGTTACAAACATACTAAACAGATATAGTACGAAATATTGTTATAAAAAGGGCATTCTTGAGGAACGGAATCATCTACATTTTCAGCAGCACAAACAAATCAATAAGCAGATAAAGTTAATTCAATAGATGATAAAAAATAACACACGTGCTTGAAAATGATTCAAGTGGAACATAAAAGCCCATTTGAATAGTGAAATGTGAAAAGTTGGACATGATAAATGGTAAAATTATTGTCGTTGACAACAAATTATATACTCCAAGGATGATTGCGTCTATGCAGTATTGACTGATGTACAAATTTGTTGTCTTCAGATATATTGAATGTGATCTTAAAATATTTTTGAACCAACTTTGATATGGGCACACATACAGAGTATGCGACTAAAATGATTAAAACTACTAGAGATGAATGATAAAGTACTTAACAACGACTCAAAATGTTGAAAGAAAAGAATGTAAATCATAGAATTATCTTATGCTTTTCAAATACCTTTTTAAAAAACGAATCGTTTAGCTACGAATAGGACGTCATGTATTATGTCTCCGAAACAAAATGAAAAATACGACAATCGAAAAAAAATAAATGGTGCGGTCAATTACCTATATACAATCAGCCGATTACGTTTCATCCCCATGCTATAGTCAGCTCCTTAGAACTTAAGTTAAAATTTCGCTTTACCTAGCTCCAAACTCTCTTAAAATTTACATTTTTCAAAATATACTCTCGGTGGTAAAAGAGATAGAATACTTGACAATATTATAAATACATACACTACAATAAATATATTGTCATTTTAGAATACATCACAATTGCAGTTAGCAAATACAATGTAATCATTTGATATATTTTTTCACATTTCTATCAATGATATGAAGATACAGTGCAGTTTGGATTGTACAAAGCATTGTTTTACAGATATGCTTTTTATAAGCCATTAAACTTGTAGATTATGAATATCTATTGGGTATATACATCTGGCTTTGATCTATAAAAGCTTTGCATTTGAATATATACTAGAATTCATCTGCAGTCCTAGATAATTTACAAAGACTGCATGTTCTATATTTTCACGTTCAAAGCCATGCTATAACGGCCAACTTCAATTAGTAGGTTATGGATGCAGGTTCTATATTCTAAAATTGGTAAATACAAGTGAGCAGGCAGGAGAAGATAATTCGGAACGTTTAATGTATTTTTAATAGAAACCCTTAGGACTCCTTTCTATTTCAGCTTTCCAATTATGGTAAAATTGGTCTATAAGGATTGTTTCTACCCGACAAATAAACCATTGGTAAAAGCCATTTACGGGATTGAAAAATATGTATAAAGTATGAAAGTTAGTCCACATACTTATACTTTTATATATTTTGTGCAAATATCATAATTATTCTCTGTATTACTTTTGATAAGTGCGTTGACAGTTTTTATTAGATTGGTAGTAGTTCCAAAAGAAAGTATTTCATACCAGAAACAGATAACTCTTTTAGTGGCTCTTTTATAGGGGGGCGTTTAATACATTTTGGAGACTGTCACTTTTTACATGGAAGGAGAACGTTGTTCGATTTAATGTTGAATGATCATTTTACATGGGTGTGTAAACCTCAAGCAAAATGTAAGACTGAAAAAATATATGCACGTGTTTCATATCAGTCGTTTGACACTCTTTCGAACTGATAACTCATATAATCTTATCTACACAGATTAAGATAATTAGCATTCTGATAACTACATTTAAGACGAGGTGACTTCGTACAGCATCAAATACCACACGCCTGAAATATTTCAGACCTCCATGACAATTATGTTTAAACTTGAAGTTATCACATCGGATTGTTATGTTCTAATCTTATGTATATTATGGAACCGAGAGCGACATGAATGGATATGATATATATATACTGACTGCAGACATAAAAATGTATTTAACCATCATCTATAATGAATTTATTTCCAGTATACTACCTGTATTATCATTCTTAGACATGTTCACTTTATGTTGTTCTTGTCATGATCATGTTCATAATTTTATGTTGCTGGAGCGGTCTTCACATAAGCTCACAAGCTCGCTCATACGAACTTGTTGACCAATCCATTTCATGTATCTTTTCATGAAATAAATACGTTTAAACCAAATGAAGGGATTGAAATTAAAAATGAATGATTCTCATACATGCACACGGCGTCTCTTTGAGAAAACAGACTTAATTGCTTGTTTACGTTAGGAATCAAGTTGGGATCGCAGCATGTAAAGCATTCATACATATTTACATACACTATAACAGCGATGAACCTTAAGCTAATGGTCATCTAATCCTCAATATTTAATGATTATGTAGCATGATGAATGATGTGGTTATTTGAACTCTCTTTTACTTCTTTGAATAATCAATAGCCTAAGAGCATGTAACCCTGAACTGCTAGTCCGTACAAATCGTATAGCAATAAACAATTCAATGACAAATGTATACATGCTTCAGGACTCAATTCACTTGATACATGAAGGGAAACCTATTAGTGCATATTTACATACATTTGCAAGCGAGGCTAATGAAGCTTGATATTTATAGAGCATAGTTAACATCATCTGGAAAGTGTATGGACACGCTTGAGGAAAAATACATACACTTGTTTAATATTTAGTTTTTAACGTTAGTTGAAATGCATACAATCTTATTTAGTACCGTGTGGTTTGATAGCACGTAAATTAAGTAAAACTAATCATTTTACCATATTAAGTATAATTCTAACGGTAACGCAATTTTGTAAAACTGATAAAGATAAATATAAAATCAATATCTTTATTAACTTTACCAAAATTAAATAGATTTCTTCAGCGAACAAAATGAGACGGGGAATAACAGTCACAATCACAAATGTTAAATCAATACTTTTAAAAAAAAAATGACATAACATTAAATTCAGTCTTAAACGGCGACAAAATTTTGTCACAGTGTTAACAAACCCCTAACAGTATCTGTATATCATTTCATAAATGATACCAACCAATTTTTATAGCGCTTTTCTAAATCTAGTCCTGTACCAAATGCAAAGGTAGAGAAAGCTTAATATGGATTTGAGTTTAGTAAGAATAATTGCAAACAAATATTTCCACCAATGTACTTGATACCTTAATCGTTTTATGTTTGTTTCAGGAGAAGCATTTATACAGGTATTTGCTGCCTGTTTGCTAATCCCTTTTCTTTTTTGTATATATATTCTGAAAGTTGTGTATTACATGTTTATGGAAATAAAATACTGTTTAAATCAAATGTAACATCAAAGTTTGGTTTTGCCTTTTCATCGTATGTTATGTAAATTATATAAAGAAGGATAATATAGAAACATATTTCTTTGCATACTGTTTTATGAGTATCACAGTGAGGGGACAATTACTAAGATACACAGTTTGTTATAAATGAAGACGAAATTGTTCTCCCAACTTTAATTACACATAGTTTCATTGTGCTTACAACAAGTGTGCCAGTTACATTTGTGCATATAGGCATTGAACAGTCGCTCAGACATCTCCATTCAATCTATGTGTCTTATGTGACAAGATAAAGTAGGTAAATTACTTTTATACATCTCTGCATTGAAATATTGTTCATGTCTTAAAATTCCAATGAAGTGATGTATAAAGGTAATGTCAATTCAATATAATGTGTATATCAGTTGTTCAAAGGGTTGTGGAAGTTGACCAAGGGAAATATCATCGATTTCTCGTCAGATGATAGAAAAAATAATAATCTATAGACATGACTTCCTGTTGTAGGCAACGACAGACCAATCATTATGGAATGAAGATCAATCAGAACTCTCACATATGTCATTGTTGTATCATTATCAAAGATAATCACCATGTTCTTCTGAAACTTTATCTTCTAATTTGATAACAACGCGACGTTCGTAACACTAAAGTATATTCAATCATGCAAATTTCGACATGTTACCCAAAGGATGTCATTAGACAATTTTGATACTAAAAGTGCAGATGTAAACTGAACTCAAAATATTATCTAGTGAACATATAATAAAACATCTATCTCTTAGAACATTCTTACCTGTCGAAATGTTTTCACGGATGTTTAGCTAGCTATTTTCAGATTTTTCTTACATAGTGTACACATAGTGAGTACAGCAACTATTCAGACCTTGTTTACAAATAACAAAACATCCCCTCAATCAGCGCACGTCTACCATTCTTGTCTCGAATTCTCATCTTTAACTAGTTTATCATCTGACAGGTGTTGTCTCAACACTTTACCTAATTCTAGATCTAGAGCAAAAGGCTATACTGGGGTTTATTTATGCCCGATTCCTTAAGGATGGTATTGGTACTGAAAGATACGGCTTTTATGTTTTCAATGTATTTTACTTCGCCTCACCTGTAGGCATTCACCTAGTTATAATTCTGACATTGGAACACATACATTATATACAACAGATTCACATTATTGAACTCTAATACTAAAAAATGACACGTGTTCTGTGTCTTTAAAGTCCTGACTTTATTTTTACATTGCCTTCTAAAACGGATGTGTACATATAACTTCTAAGACTGCTTCACTCCTGAAAAAACATATATACATATACACATGTATAAATGTACATGTACATACCTTATGTAAATTTATACTTCTATATCACATTTTCTTCATTACTGTCTACATTTTTGGACGCAATTCACAATAGGCTATCAAAACTGTGTCATAACTGTTTAAGCTTGAATACATTATATTTTTTTTAGCTCCATTTATATTTTAGATACTTTTTAATCACTCTATGCGTCAGCATATGGGTTATAATACAATAACAATCTCATGACAGGGAACGGCAAACTATTAAAAGATGAGATATAATCATCATGGCGGTGCATGAATAACCACCCAATTCACACTGACAATTATTTACCAACGAAAATACTGCATTAATATGTTCACTTGGCATTACTATCGTAAAGTAAACGCCTTACAAAATACTGAATGTTATTGAACAATGAATACAGACTGCAATAACGGACGACTAAAAGCACTAAAAACTATTTCAACTCGTCTAATAGCCTAGGACTCCAAGAAAATGGAAATAAAGTATACATTGTTATATTTACTTGACTCGATAGTAGCCGTTCAATTTGATTGTGTGGACGAGGTTTCAATTGGTATTCTATTGATCCCATGTCAATAAGCACCAACTGACATGTCACGGTAATGAGCTGTATCTAACATAAACTCGTAGAACAATATTACACTAAGTGATTGGAATATAACTGATAGGCCCTTTCAGAACGTTTATCACACTCGTAAAATGACATATTTACTACATGCCTAAATAACCTTATGATTTATCAGCCATTATTTATTTGTATTTTCAACTTATGTGTATATGGCTATACTAGTTTTAAAGCACAATGAGTTCTAATGATTGCAATAAACCTCTTACGATTACCTTGACAACTCCGACAAATAAGCTAACATAATCTTTCAGCCATGAATAACCACACATTTACTCATCTAGTCAGATCATTGTTCAATAAATGTTAAACTTTTACTCAGATAAAAAAAATGGTTTGAATGTGACAAAAACTTTCCCTTGAATCAGATCCGATGATATACATGACTTTGCATTATACTAAAACGGATTAAAAACTCAATTAACTTGAAAATCACAAGGTACTATAACCAATAGAAAAACAGTTTTGGAGGCTATTATTTAGATTAACTCGATAAAATAGGGTATTGGTTGTTCCGTCTGTATAATAGAATCCAAATCATTTTGTCCATTTGTCAAAAGACTGATAGTTAACTGTGAAACGTATCTGTTTCACCCAAATGACCATTATGTTTGTCATCTAAGATTGCCTAGTTGGGTAGGTTAAGCTATGCGAATCCTTTTCCCTACCTGAAATGATAAAAAAGGTGTTCACACAAAAACGTCTGCCAGTGGTATTTCCTCTACGACTACGGATGATCAGGTTGAGTAATGAGATGTTTTGACCCTCTGAAGATAATACATTTGGAATAAACTTATGTTTATTAGGAGAATTCTTTAAAAAGACAACAACATGCAGTTATATTGTGTTGTGTTTCCGCGCTAAAGAAGCGCACAACTAACCCATGCAGCAATCCAGAAATTCTAAAACTAGAAATGTCTTCGGAGATTTACGGAAGAACTAAATTTATCCATTTAGTTTCCGCTGCATGGACAAAAGTCATAGCTGGTGGTATTTGACCTGTTGACGCTTTCGGAACGAAAATTTCTTGAAGCATTTATATATTTAACAAGGAGTTCAAATATATAAGATTGGGCTTCTCCATATAGTCATTTGCATGTAAGAGTCAGAGTTTTTAATCGTATCCGTTGACAGACAGGTAACCAATGAAGGCATCGAATAAGCTATGAGATGTGTTCCTTCATTGAACTGAGGAAAACGACGAAATATTTTAGTAGCATTCCCGTTCACCCGACCAGGAGACTGTTATACAATAGACAATTTCAGACATTACAAGGGAAGGAACAAGGACTGCGTCTTTCGTAAGACATTTTATAATGGAACTGATATTTCGATGTCGGGGAAACAGGATCTTATGAGATTACCTAGTTGGACTTCATTGGTCAACTGTGACTCAATAGCGACAGTGAAATTTTGTATCGCTGAGAATACATATCAACGACCTCGTGATTCAAAATCGAACGCGTAAAGAATTACTAGACTAACCCACAGGCGTAAAAATAGATTAAAAACAAAATTCACGAAAAATATTTCTATTTATGAACAACATAACAAATCCTTAGATGTAACAACAGTTGAACGGTAACATAATTGGGGCTATCAGTGAGGTCTCTACCATCGGATTTCCTTCAATAACAGTTCACAGACTTGCTGTCTCATGTAGAGAACCCAGTCATTATTTCCCTGTCACAAAGAATAACAATTACGACTTGAGGCTTGAGGTAGGATTGTAGCAGCCACTCGATGTAAGGTAATATACTGGCGTCTGAGTGCACCCTCTGATAGCTCTATGTGAACAGTACATTGATGATTATAAATGATTTGGTATACTATGATCTATGTGTGTTTACATTGAGGTAAAGTACTGTCGGAAATGATAGAAAAATGCTTTTTGAGGTTTATTTTTACTTGACAGCAAACCAGAAAATATTCGGAGGAAATGTCTACATTGTACTCAATAAATCACTACATATCAAGAAACGTCTACCCATGCCTGCAGGCTATTCAAAAGGAGGTTTCACAGGATGAACATTTGCGAGAGAGGCTACCGTTAAATTTTCAAAGTCAAACAAATGTAATCCCTAAAGTCTTTATGTAAATGAGGTCAAAGAAAAAAATAAACATATGACACAGAGACATATATTACATGTCTATAAAAAATCGTAAATATCATAAATATCAAACTTTGCCCAAACATCCTTCGATGGTGTCAACGATCGTGCGATGAAACGGTCATCTTTAAATATAAGTTTCATCAAATTTTAAATATTTAGATAAATTATCTATAGTCACTAATGACTCACTTTAAATGTTCAATAAGTGAAAATATGACTTCACATTAAAAGACATTGTTTATAAAATGTTGAAAGAAATGGTCTAATGATAATAGTTATTTTTACGTAAGAGAAGATCACGATTATGTAATCAGGGAAGTTATTATCTTGTTCAAAATTTAAATAAATTTCAGAACGTGCAAAAATGTTTTTTGGATGTATAGCGACTAGCGCGCGCCAGTGAAAGACAAAACAAAAACGCTATATGAGTAGAGAGTATTTGATCCCATACTGTTTACCGAACTTTCCACCCGATGACGGGTAAGCATTAACTCTGAAGATTCGTGTAGTCTAACAAAACTGAACCTGTTATTCGAACATCTTTCTTATCTTTGACATGAAAACATGATATTTTCATCTCTTGAATACAACCCCTCGCCACGTCAGCAGACAATTTAACGGAGACAGTTGGGCGTTACTTCTATATTTTGAGTGATATATGGTGGATGTAAACTATATAATAAATGGTTGGTAAACAGCCTTTATGAACGTGGACGGAAAAGGTTCTTAAAATCTGTCACCATGATTGTAGGTACAAAGCAACGATATTGTTCTTTGGATCTCATCTCCTTGGTACTCAATCATTACACTGATTAGCTGATGATGAAGTGAAATAAACTTACCAACATATTGATGTTTTATACTCTATTATATATTTCTCAAAAGCAACCTCCATGCATAGTTTGTCTATACTTACGAAATATTTACAAATATATCAGTTGCCCTTAAACTTACATTGAACGGACTGAAAATCAAGATAACACTCATCTTTTCCTCCTTGACATAAACCCAAAATTTCTTTGTTCCACTTTGGCATGAAACGAACGATTATTAATGGTCCGTTTCTGAAAAACTGAAACCACTTATCCAAACTTGAGCTTGATCTCGTCTAGATGAAGCCTGGAGCATAACGTGAAGAGAATCAAATCAATCTAACTTCGGAAATGTAGGTTTAATGGTTACCACAATCTCTAGCAGAAGTTTGTTGGAAACATCGAAAAGAATTCATTCAAACAGTCGTCACCATAAACATGGTTACAATATTCTCGTGTACATGAAACCGTTTAACCAAATGAGGATTTTTTAAGCTAATCATAAGCTGTTGAGAATTGATAAAAAAACACCATATCATTAACCACTATTTAATGCTTCACAAATTTGTATAAAATACCAGAAATATTTGTAAAAAAGCAAGACTATATCGTTGCAACTATTACACTGAATCAAATTTGACAAAAAGTTTACAAAAATAACGTCGTTGATGTATCCAAAATTCATATACATGAAGAAAGCCATTTAACAAAAGCGATTTGTATAATTGATATGTATTTTGAAATGCTATTTCCATAAACTTTTATGTCAATACTTGTTACGGT
Source organism: Phorcus lineatus (assembly GCA_921293015.1). Lineage (NCBI taxonomy): Eukaryota > Metazoa > Mollusca > Gastropoda > Trochida > Trochidae > Phorcus > Phorcus lineatus. The sequence goes on from OV121091.1 coordinate 28,972,718, forward strand.
AAAGGTGTTTGATAATATTGATCACGTTTAAATTCATACAAACATTCACGCAGGAAATAACATTGAGATAAATATATATATATATAGAAACAGGTTAACTGAAAAACTTAGATTAATAGAAATATTAACAATTACAAACAATTAACATGAACAGTTCGCACATATGCGTGTTTACAAAGCCAATTTACCATTCTATGTGCAAGTTTTGAAAATCTGCTAAATCATCTGCCATCGGTTAGTCTGATTGTTAAAATGGAATCGGACAAATAGAAAGGCAATAAAAATGAAACCGAATTTATAGAATTCAAATAAACACCGATTGCATATGCCATGTAATTAGAATAAATCTCAAATAACTTGTTGGGACATAATCCCCATTTGAACTAATGATTTCTCCTTGACCAGTTTAAGGGGCAGACAGTATGTTCTTTGAGTAAAATATGTCAAACTTTCTAAAAAGTATTGTTTTTGGAGAAGTTGTGGTTGTCTCCGAAAATCAACATCTTATCACTTCAGTATGGGGACAATAAACAGGTTTAAGTTGAAATGTATGATCGAAAACCGGAAAAAGGCGCGATGCAATGACTCTAACGTAATTCTGGAAACTTATAAACAGCAGATACAAGAACAAGTATATGTTGATATTGTTATTGATAAATTAACTAATATGCATGTAAATGACATGCAAAATTTTGACTTCTAACATCTATATTTTTATATTATCGTTGAAAACGAGAAAATATCCTGATTTTGCATAAAGAGGTAAAGATGCTTATTTAGGGACGATATTTGAATTGAACCCAAGACAGATGGTATTGTGGCTCAAATAAAAATTAATGAAACATACTATGTGTCAACGTACAACATCGAGTCAGCACGATCAATTTTGTTAGTAAGCATATCTATATCTATTTAACATGCATGTCCCAACAAGTTATTTTCAGATTTTTTAAATAATTCTATACGTATTCGTTTACCCATAATATGAATTCAAAAGAACTTTTCGAAACTTAAAATCAAAAAGATCATATTTAAACAACAATAAGGAGACCTGATGTTCGTGTATGTGGTTTCAAATGTTATGAGGGGCGGGATAACGCAGTGGTTAGCGCGTTCGGCTTCGGATCAAGAGGTTCGATTCCCGCCAGGGTCTCGGCAACTTTGTCTGCAGTAGAGATCAGTTCTACACGCAGTCAGGTTTGGGTGCAATGCTGCACTGAGTTTCAGCGCAGTACCACCCATGGTTCGCTAGTTCCAGCCGATGCTCGCAGGTTTCACCGCAATGCATAGCAATGATGTGTTTGCATTAATACTAGCAGCCGCGATATAAGTGAAATAATCTTGAAAGCGGCGTTAAACCCCAACTCACTTCACTCACTCAAATGTTATGAACAGTGTCAGACATGGCTTCCAATAATCTGCTTGAAATGGTAGAAGGGCTATACATTAATACAATTTGTGGTATTTGAAGGTCAATCCATAGATTAATTTGTCATGAAGTCATTCAAATAAAGCGATTTATTGTGCCAACATACACAAAATGAATTGTGATGGAATTTTGCAGTTCTTCATTGCCAAATCAATAGATTACCCTTTTTTCTGTAAATAACCAAAAATCTTGTCGTTTATAACCTTTCGGAGAAGCCACTGTATCCCATATATTTGATAAGGAATATGGAGAACGGCAAGAGAAATATCATATGAAAAATGCAACGTTGAAGTCTGGGTGTTAATATGAGTTACTACGAAGACGTCACCCCGCTCTGACATCGCCGTTCTGAAAGGCAGTTCTGCGTTCAGAATTACTTGATTTTCATGGAAATGTAATGGAGGATGATGTGGGATGATTAATAGAATTTCCCCTTCGTGCCTCCGAAATCAAGTATGACAACATTTATTGATAAGAGTAAAAATATCTATAACATTATCATAATTGGTTTATATCAGAAGACACTTTGGTAAGATTCTTACTTAATTCAAGGGCGCTTTACGCATAAACTGATTCTTACGGGGACGGAAATATGAATGATGAAATGATTTCTATAACGTCAACCCTACGGCATCAGCGTATTTGAATCCATATTGCTCCTACAATACCTGTTATATTTCTGGGACCAAATGCCTTATATTGCTGATTGCTGACATTGTTGTTCATTGCAACGTTTGGCATGAATTTGTTCAGCTTCTGAAAGGAGCTTGAAGCAAATACCTCATCCAACGGATTTGTCATCCAGGTAGTGCTACTAGTGCTTGATGAGAGTCATTTCATTTGCAGGTGTTGTTTACAGAGCAATACGGGGGCTTTTCCTGATAGATATCAAGGTATTGAAGGGGCTGTTGGTTCAGTTACGTTGATGTTGCAGGGATCCTCGGTCACCAATGACTGAATGTTAGTGGTCGACAGTAGTCTTCACAATCACCCCCAGGACATAGGGAAGGTTGTACTAAAATTATCCGCCCTTGACTTTGTTGTGATAATGAAACGGCTTGGTACTAGATGTGGAAATATGTATTTTGTAAGGCTGGATTTAAGATAAAACAGTCCCTCTCAGCGCATGCAATGATTTTGAACGAAAGTCTAAAGCATAATGTAACACGTCGTTTGGGAGGCTCGCAGTTTCATTGGCCTACTCAAATCAAGGGCGGGTAATTTCAGTACCGATTTACTGATGCAAATTTCTAGGGATGATAAAATGAAGAGCATATGAACGTCCAGCCCCATGGTACCCGAGGCGCTGTTTGCACACAAAAAAAATTAACAACAACAGTCAACGTTTTATACATCCCCACGAAGAACAAATATCAACTTATAACATAGCAGAAAAGCTACCATCAAATTACCTTACATCGAACTGAAACGTAAATCAGTAGTATAAAACATATCACAAAAAATTTCCAAACGATTTCGACTTCAAACTGTATTTGAATGTTACAGTCACCCAGTATAAGGTTAAGTTACTGGAATCTGAGTGGAATTTCTTGTTTCCGAGCTTGACAAGTTTGTTTTCCATGACATTTAATGACATAAAATTTGACTGTAAATGAAAACATTAATAACCCTCAATTAGATATCCTATGTTTTGGCTTCTGCCTTCCAATTTGATTGTGTTTAAAAAAACAACGATGTAGTCTATAAACAAAAAATTTGAAAGTGAAAATCAAATGTGGATATTTAAGTAAAAACAAAAACATGTTTTCCTCAGAACTTTTATTTCATTTCATGACAGACGTCTTGACATGGATTCTGCCAGACATTTATTGCATCATAAATCTAGTGTGACCTGCCTGATCGGCGAGTGCAAGTATGAGAATATCGATGTTATCGATATCAATCAGTTTATGTAAACAACATCAAATCCCATATTTGGCAACACTGACCAGGCGATATAAGAAACGTTTGATGTATGACGAATCAAATACTGAGGAAGTAAATGAAATCATTGTTAGATCATAAACATCTATCATTGCAATACAGTTTTTGGTGGTTTGTTATTGGGGTGATGAATATGAATCTGAACAATCAAAATAGATACGAGTTTTATGACCTAACAACTTCATTATTGAAATAGTTCAACGTAAAAGATGCTAACGTCATACTCAGTCAGTTGAAAAGGACATGTTTTTTCTCGGATTATAGCAAATGTTATTCAAACCTACTTTTGTTATAAAAAGTTAATTTGATAATTATGTTAAATCGAATTAGAAAATCAAAAGTCTAAATTTGACTGAAAATTTCAGACCAAAATGTAAAACAATTACAAAAGACTATTTCTGTCTAAATGATTAATTTTCATAAGATTTAAAAACATAAGATATGTCAAAAAATAAGTTACGTCCTAACTGTTGACAGGGTGACAATTCACACAGAATGAGTACTGCATGAAAGCGTGTTGTAAATGAAATACACATGAAAATACACCTATACCTGAATCATAATTTCAGAATTGTATTCCAGAATTTCCCTTTAACGAGTTAAGGACGATCATGACATTATTAGGATTTCAGACTGTTCATATTTAGTTCAACCAAACGAAAACAACTTCCCCAAGTCCTAGGAAGTTTAAGTCTGGAATAAGAGACCAGTGCCCTTCCTAACATTAATGGTAATCTTTTGTCAAACTGTGATGTTTAGAGCCTTGAGCAAACACTATTACGTGGAGACTGACGGGTCAATTTCTATCCTTATCTTCATACCATCGAATCGAAATCTTCTCGCAGCATCATTAGGGGTATAACTGGTTGACCGATGTCTGCTCTATATATCGACTCCTTAGTGTCAACACTCAAGTAATGTTGTAAATAATGTTATAAGATGATACACATAATACACAAATCAAAATAACATCGTTTGATCCACATTTATGGAACGTCATATTCAATAGAAGGGTGACAAGGACAAAGGTACTAAACAAACAACAAACAGTGTACTAATTACAATTAAATAATGAAGACTATATTAATATATACGTAACTGTAACAAACAAAACACACAGTTATCATGGGACATAGCAGTCGCTTTAAGAGTAAAGATATCAACATCTTCCGCCAACTTAAATTTTACTTACCAATAAACACAAAGCAATTAAGAAAAAAACCAGGGGAGGGGATATTTATTATCTATATTTTATATATTTTCAAATAATGTTTATTTTCAATTCCTCTTGAGATGATGATGTTTGAAACGTTAATGGACTAACTTTCAATTGATATAAATGGTACGTGTGACTTCGGCTTCGGCATGCACATAAGAGTGCTGTGTGCTTTTAAAATAAAATGCCATGAAACACTTCAGCTGAGTTGAAGTGCAGTGAGTCATAATCAGTTAGCACCGTGTAATTAAAGAAACATCTTCACTCAGTCAATCAGTCTGTTTGTAATAAGCTAGCATCTGGTTTCGTCGTCAGAGTTAAACAAATCTCTTCGAGAGGAGATGATTCCGGCTGCTGACGTCATATACATGCATTCAATTAGATGATTTTTGAAACATTAAGTAGATATTATTACTGATATTACTTTACTTAGTTTTAAAAGTAATAGTCAACCGTGACGAACATATTTTCAAGGAGTCCAATTGCTAATCTTCAGGTTTAAATGAGAGCCTCAGAAATCACAAATCGTTTCACTCATGGAACATTTGATGTCTTTTATGTGGAAAATTAATTTCAAGTTTATGATGAGAACATCTAACAATTGATAAATTAAACAGGAATACAAGATAATTTAGATTTGATGATATGGTAAGAATATAACTGAAATATTAACAAACCGTGCTCCGAATGCTAACACCTGCACTATTTTTACCAAAGTATTACATATATCTCATGTTCTTGTACAGGCACATGCTCTCACCTTTAGGACTGTAAACTGATCTTCTCTACAGCTACATCTACTTCAGATTTATGTCAACACAGTATCACCCTATCGTTCTTTATGACTTCTCATGTATCGATAATTGCTATGACGGAAGGGCCAAAACTCCATATAATTAAAAAAAGCGAAGCACTTTGATATCAGATCACCTCTAAGAGGAGTGATCTTGTCACGACGGTGACATGATGTCCCGCTGAAATTTTGATGAACACAATTAAACAGAATGTAAGTAAAGGTCATAAGTGAATATGCCAAAAGGAGAGTTACATGATTAAACAGTTCTCCTGATATGAACGATGTGGTTATTGAAACTCCAACATTTAATGACTCACTGTGGACTATAAAACAAGGTTTCGGTTTCCGAAATAGAATAGGATTTTTTAATGAAAAGATGTATATAACCTAGAGTACTTTCTTGATATAACCCAACATGTAGGTCAACAGTTAATGCTTCGCTGTCACTTTGACGCCAATTACAAAGTTTATAGTTTAGATATGAACATGCCTGGGACAATATTAAAGTGCTGGTGTAAAAAAACATTGTTACTAATGATTACACACTTATCGACAGTATTTCGAGGCAGATTGCTGCTCTTAACATAACAGAGAATAGATAGATAGATATTCTTTATTTCCTCCATTTTGAAGATGCAAATGAATACAGTTATGAATCACAGTTTATATGTCAGAAAGTGAATGGAAATATATATTTATATATATATAGTTCATATATGTATAAAGATCAAAAACATTTTGTGAAGTATTTCTGCCAAATTTTTACTTATCATTTTTATAAACTTGAACCAATCGTTCATATCAAGATTCTCTATTTCTTTATTCGGCGTTCCGCCTAGTAAAAATATGAGAAATAAATCATCATCGTCCCATATACTGGCAAAGGTGTTGACATATAGGGTATCGATAAGAAAATCGAACATTTCATCACGTGCGCATTGAGTGTGGGGGCAAAATAGAATAACATGCTTTACAATATCATATGCATATGTACAACAAATACATTCTTGTGATTGAACGAGTAAAGTGCTGACACGTATCAGAAATGCAACATCATAAAAACAATCAGGGTTAGCTAATGCAGTCAACCAAAGTTTGTTAACCTTTGGCTCTCGTAACATTGAGTATCTATGAAGGTTTTGCCTATAATCAATTTCACAGAGAGTATTATGTACATCAATATTGTAGACATGATCCTTCACACGTGTTACCATACCTTTTTGTCCGCAAAAACAGAGGAATTATTAAAGGAGTGGATATCGTCTGAAAAAAACTGGATAAACATTTAAAGGGTTTAAAGCTTTTTTGTCAATAGCTGGTATTATAATAATGACATATTTCACTTACATGAACTGTTAAAAATTCATTTGTTTGAGATTGTTTTTCAATTTTTAGAAAATGTTTGATCAAAACGTTACAGTTTACAGTTAGTTAACAATCGTTTTCTCCTTTATTGTACGGGTGACAACCACTATCTGCAATAGTATCAATTGCACCATCCTTTTCCCTACTTGGTTTTATAATACTTTCAGTTTGGTTGATGGATTTTAAGACAAACATAAACAAATCAGTCGTTACGAAACATTTCGGCAAGTAAAAATTTCTGAAAACTTGTAAGGTGTAAATGTAAAAAGAATCTGGTCTCCATAATAAAGCGTTTTGATGTATAACATATATTCGATTGCACATTATATTTCTTACAAATATTTATGCATGAAAATATAATAATTTTAAATTGACATCATTAATAGTGTATAATGAGTGATTACTCAGACAGTCATATTAACAGTTCGTACCATGTATGTAGATAATTGATGTAAATGGTTTAAACAATATTTATTTCAAAAATGAGAAAGGGATTGGTAAACAGGCTAGCAGCCTATCTGAATACCTCTCCAATACATAATATATATATATACATTTATATCATACCATGTCTTACTTCATCGTCATTGAACTTAGCAGACTTTATGATAAATACTTACAGATTAAACACAGGAACGCTTAGTAAAGGTAAACTATTCATGAACAGATTTTACAATCATTTAGTTGATTTCGTCAGAAAAGGAATGATTACCAAATAAAACAGTTTGACTATCATAACCATTAACGTAAAAGAAACACTCTGATGGAAAACGAGCAAAATTTGGACAAATAAAGAGAAAGTGAAAGGCATCTTCATAATGGTGACCGCAAGGGCAGCTTGACGTATTTTGTAAAAATTGATAAAATTTATGTCCGTTTAGATCGCTGCAGCAAAGTCTTAGTTTACAATGAATAAATTGTTTGTATCTACTTCTAAAGTTTCAGATAATATACTGAGTCTATGTGTCTTAGAGCTTCCCCTTTCAAATCAAGTTTATGTCCCAAGGGAAATATTTTTGCTTTGTCATGAGCCTTGGTGAGTGACAAAACAAAATTATTTCACGAGAGACATAAACTTGATATGAAAGGGGAACGAGTTTTGTATCCTATTTATTACCCACGTATTTTACAATGAAACAATCGTCAAATTAAAGTAAAATTTAGCTTCCCTATAGAGAAACGCAAAACGCGGATTAATACATTACACTGGTGATTGGAATGTCGGCCCCTTCACTTCAGAAAACGTACGCTGCTTTGGTGTAATGTAGTTCATAACATTTGATAAAGAAACAGATGAAAATAAACTACAACTGAAAGCAAAAATCATTTCATTCATTTCATTTAAAGAATATGTTTCAGCTACAAATATATAATTCAGCATAAACACGCGAAAACTCAACATTTTGAACTGATAAACGTGACCTAAATCTCGGCTCAACGTCACTCCAGGAAAAACAGTAAGTCTATATCTAGGTACTTACTTTTCCCCCTGAGAAGTCTTACAACATATATGCTGAAAGTGTTCAAAGGCCGAATAACATTCACAACTCGTCCAATAACTTTTCCATAGATTTTGACCAAATCATTGTTTTTTTACGGGTGACGCCATCTTTGTTTAAATGAGTCCCGATAGACCTAGACGAATTTTGTTACTTATCTAGAGTGTAACGTTTTTTCTATTTATTTAAGGTCATTTCAGTAATAAAAAGGAAAGAAAAGCCTTGCATGTAACCACAATTAAAAATACATTTTATTCGTTTATATAATGAAAATTCTCGTTTTTCGTGTGCTTAGGAACGAAAACTTAAGAAGGGAAATCATGAATGAAATAGCTGATGAAAGTAGTACCGGTAAGGTTAAAAGTCATGTATCAGCCAATCAAATCACTCAAAGGTGTTATGAAACATATGTGTCATAACAGATTGTTATGAAACCCCTTTACGAAGTCCCACGTGGGTAATAATCAAGCATATTCCACTCCGACACAGAAGATGGTATAAATGATTTTTTCTATGATGTATATTGATGTAACTGGAACGGTCACACCGTTACGAAACACTTACAACCGTATATTCCTATTTAAAGGCAATTCAACACACCTATTGAATTTTGTTCCATATTTGATGCTTGATGTTATGAATTTGGAGTATTTCTAGAACATTTATCTAACTACATTTTAAAAAGAAATATGTGAAGGGCAATCAATGCTCAAAGGGCTTTGAAGGAGGGACTCCCAGGACACAAACAATATTAAAGAGCCACTCCGTGATGGTCATAGCATATTATTTACCTTTGATACGAACCTTATTGTCATATGTGTTGATATAAAATCAAAACATCTTAACATTTCATGTCCAATAGACATATATATGTCAAATACTGGTGTTCCATGAAAATCTAAAAACAGCCTTATAAATGCACAGTGGTGTAGATATCACATCCAATATACATGGATACTAGTTATATGACCTAACAAATACTATCAACTCCTAACTGCCCTCATGGCTGTTTTAGATAAGTCTCCAAAAATACGTTTGACTATTTGACGCGCGCAAATGTCCGGTTTTCGATCATAATTGCGACGTTCTACCTTCATATTGTCACTGTCAAAACACCAATAAGCTTTAAAATGTGTCTTTTTGGTAACAGTCGATACTTCGCGATCACATGACACTATTGATTAAGTTTGGCATATATTACTCCAACAACTCACGGAGTCCTCTTAAATGAACTCAATTTCTCGGCCCCTTACGCATTTACCTTGGTGTGTGGTTCCAGGGTATCATTACCTCGATGGAGTTGGAAATGAGAAACGTGCGGGTTTTTTACCGGAGTATTTACACTTGTTCCGTTTTTTTATTCAGTTCAAGGCTATAATTTTTTTAGTTATATTGAGAACCAATTTAGCGGGGGATGGTGATGGTGAATTAATTGTACATGTTGAAAATGTCTTAGAAAAGCCCAAAATGGCAATACAATTTGCTAACGACGTGCCTTGAATAATGAAAATATTTGCTCACCCTCAATTACTTTCAACTCACAAGATTTGAGTAAATCTTAAACTTTCCCTTACTAGTGCCCCTCCCAACACAGCTTTTGAAAAGTTTGCATCCTTTTAAATACATCTAATCAGACTTGTTTCTATTGGAGTATCGTTCTGTTCATGTATGCTTGTATTGAAGTATTGGTCTGTTCATGTAAGCTTGTATTGAAAGATAGCTCTGTTCAAGTGTGCGGGTATCGAAATATCGCCGTGTTCATACCATATATAAAGATATAAATGGCGTATCATAAGGTGCACAACTCAAGTTATCAGTTCTACGGTGACAACATACATATTTAAGTAATGGTATAAGATAATACATTGGAAACAAATAAAAAAAACTTGTTTTTCCTCTTTATGATGTAGTATAAATTGAATTGAAATGCCAACAAATCTGTCAATATATTGAACTAGCCATTTCAAAACCATCCTCGGTCACCCTGGGAAGCCAAGTGAAATTCCATCATCAAAATTTGAACTCAAATTACCCAATCTAAAGTCTTATTATGAAACTATTACCGAATCGAACGGCTTGATTCGAGATGTGGAAAACGTGTGTTTGGTAAAGCTGAGTTTGGATCAGTGTTCCAGCGGTTGCTCCATTCATTAAAGTCATAGTCTCATTTTTGCAAGGCAAATTGTAATAAATGCCGGACAAATAGTTCACCACTCACAGAAATCTTTCCCCTGACGTTTGCAACAATTTTCAGAACTCTGCAGGCATTCTAACCCTCAATAATGAAGTTCAAACTACCCTACCCTACCCGAATATTATGTTTTTACGAGCGTTAGTCCTTACCACGTCATTTCGCAAAAGCCGTGACGAAGAACACATAAAATTTCCCAGCTGAATATACAGTGAAAATAGCTAATAGCTTACGCTTTTTCAAATATAGAAATAACAAAAAGTTGGTAAACTCAGTGAAGATTGTGTCTGTCATAAGTATCGGCGCTGCGATGACTAGATTTCCGGTGTTTCGTATTCGCGATGGGATTGCACTTGATTCGGTACCTCATCGGTCTGAAACGGCATACGCCAATAAGCTGCTTCATCCAAAACTGTAAAACGGGCATAAAAATGAAAATCTTTGCAAATGCAACAGGAAATATTTGTGTTAGCGATCAGATTTTGTTCGTGAAGAATAATTAGTTCAGTTTAGTTGCCTTACAAAAATGAGACTATAACTTTAATTTCTATACAATCTTATAATAAGAGCTCTTCTCGAGCTTCCGACAGTGTCCCCTAGTGGCACAATCTTGCAACATAAACTACCTTGCAATATTTCTACCAATTAAAACACCGAATGCATTAATAAAATATTTGTTGTCACACGGGCTTATGCAATGATACAGTCATTGGCGTTTGTGTTCTGTAAAGAAGACTAAAAAGTGCATATTCGGATAAAGTTTAGCTTTTCGAAAGCATACGGAAATAATTGAGGCAATTGATTGCAAAACTAACTTTGATTGCATCCAACAGGCTTCTATATTTCTAGACCGAGAAGAGCTTGTATTATGACAGGTGTTGTATTTGAATTTTTGCCGGAGCTACCTTATGTCGGGAGAGAATGCGCATGCTCCGAAATTTGAATTTTGAAATTTAAAAATCAACCTTTCCTCCTGGTAAGCTGTGAGATAAGAGTTTGAATAGCAAGTCAATTTCCTCAACTCAAGATAAGAGCGGGTATTTGAGAGGCTCGCAGGTTCGATCTAAAAACGTCCTTGGATCGATGTAGTAGTTCATTTTCTAACTCAAACCAATTTCAGAGGAGATTTTCCTAATGTATCCCATCTTTTAAATAGAGTTAAGAGCATCGGAACATTCTGCCCTGGGTAATCGAAGATGCAGTTGTACATATTTTTAACTAACAATTTCTATTTTCAGAATCCCTGAGTTATACATGATAGATAATACCCATTTAAAAAAGTTCTTTCTTTAATATATTTCTTAACTTATTCAACATAGACGTTAATGACAAGAGATCCTGGAATGTTCTTTTTACACCTTTCATTCACACATTAACACTTATCAAAGACGTACTGAACATTATGCCTATAGACACAAACGGGTCTACAAGATAGCAATGGTTACGATAATATACTGAAAAGCAATCAAACAACAAACAAAATTAAGGCATTTTGCATTAACTCGAGTCTTGAAACAAAGAGTGGTAAAACAGCCACTAAGTATAAAATTCATTTTGTTCTCATATCTATTAGAAAACATACGTTTTCAATGTTAAATCTAATTTTAGGTTCATTTTGAACATGTTAAAGGGATAGTTACATATTTTTTTCAATTTGCAATAATAGATTAAAACAACGTTGAAAGAATAACAATCAACTCCATAAGAGTAACTTATTTCAAAAAGTTTTTACTGCATTACTCTCCCTAAATAGATGATCACTACTTTTTGTTTTTATCAAAATTAAAAAAATTGCACGAAGGGTTCTTAATGATAAGTAAGGTGCTTAATAAAACAGCTAGGTACTACAGTTGTTTTTATTCTGCCTAGGAAACAAAATTCTAAGTTTCGTGTCCATGGAAAACGCCCCCAAAAAATTAAATTCGAAAGAAACTGAAAACCCTCAATAGCACATCTAGATATGCTGACTTTCCATGCACCGTGTTCATTGAGCTAAGTCTTAAACTTTTTGTAAATTTCTAGTCCGGAAGCAAAATTCTAATTTTACGTTTCTTTAGAAAGAAGAAGTTTAAGACCCCAAAAAGTGACCAATGCCGATTGATCCATTTACCAAGTTTCATTGCGGGAGGTAAAATAGTTTCGGAAACTCTATTGGGACGGAAAGATACTCCAACTTATTAGTGCCCTTACTTTCTTGAACAAATTGCAAGCAAAGTGGTGCCATAAATGTTTAAGGATTCAATCTTCACCTTAAGTACACCTTGAACTAACCATGAAAAGAGATCGGCGTAAATAACAATCCATTTATTGGAAGCGGTTCCAAAAGGGAAAACATCCTAGACACTCCTTGTTTCATATACTAAACCCATTCACTAGTAAGGAACCAAGGCAAACCTTTATCAGAAAGAGGTGGGCAAGAAGAAACGGTGAACGGAAACTATCTATTTCTACCGTTCTAATCACGTCCGAGTCTTAACGGGAGGTATTTTTCAGGTCACAAGAGCTTCGTTCTTTATCAACAAGGAACAAGGATAGGGCCAGTTTGTTGTTTAATGTATTCGCCATACCAGTGAACAGGAATAAATATATGAATATTTCCATTTTATCTGCAATTCGACTCCTTCTAGACCACTTTCACATATGACATTGGACACGATTAATACATGCCACTGAACAACAGTCCAGTAAGGATTAATAAATACATCTTAATAAATATAATTATTGCATTACTTTTGTAGGTGTCATTGGGCAACACTTGATAAGGGTTAATTATTTACATCTTTTGCACAAGATAACCAACCTCGCTCTCTAGGCAGAATGGAGACGCCTGATTGGATAGAATTTTAAAGTTCATTGTGCAATCACAGAGGCAGTTTCAGAAGTATCGTAAACTGATCATATCTTTCTTCTCAACCCCTCCCCATATAAGTTAAATGTTATCAACTACTGTATTCATCTACCAGCAAACCCTCGTGTAAATGTCATAGCTTCTGATGTGCAAGTAAACATTAAAAAATAAATACTAATCTTACATTCCAAACTGGCATTCGAGTATTTTCATATGTCATTTGGATTTCATAGCTTATTGGATTTTTAAACAATCCGTTTAATAGGAATTGATAATACAATTTGTCATTTATATACTGATGATTTATAAACTTATGGGTCAAAATATTTCCTTGCAAAAGACCACATCATCGTTATTCACTATTGGTAACGTTAGTCGGTTAGTTGATATGACAGTAATTTGTACAGTGGTACAAGTTATGACATCGTCGCTTTTATCAGCGTAGAATTATGCCTTAAAAAGCAAATTGACTGATATTCCTGCATTCCCAGAACGAATGAATGTCCAAGATAAATCAATCAAAATAACAATGCCACTAAATCGTTTTCCACGTGCATGTTTCAGTAATCAGCATAGTCGTAACCTGTAACCCATAACTTAAACGCGACATGTATGTTAAATGAAAAGGTTTAGTGAAATTGACATAGATGAGAAAACTTCGCATAGCTTCTTCAGGTGAAAAGTTCAACTTGTCAGGACCAAGTTTAAGTTCTCCTTTTGACTATCAATAGAGTCAGCTCATTTGACAATGGCAGTGAACGCCTCACAGCCCATCTGCATTATAGTTAATGAAACATCGTCTTTCATTAAATCTTTCTGCCGTTAGTGAGCATCTGTTGTTGTTATCAACGTTTATCGTATCCGGAAATTGGAATTGATGCTTGCAACTCAAGATGGTTATGTCTCGAACAGTCTTATACCCAAACTGGACTAAATGCTTAAAAACGTGAACAAATTAAAAATTTTAGGTTCTTATGATGATAGTGAAAACAAATTTATTTGTGAATTTTATACCTGCTTCAGGAGAAGGAAGTTTGTTTGGTCAGTATAGTGGTACAGTCGTTTTATTTAAGATTTTCGAAACTTTGTTTGAAAATTAAGGATGTAACAAGTCTATATAATCTTTAATCTCTATTTCTATTTCTAAATTTCTATTGTTAAGTAACAATTATTCTAACTACATGTAATCAATGGGTCATTACTAAGTTACAAAATTTAATTATGTAGGACCAAATATCTAAAAGCGCTGATAGATATCAATATTTCGTAAATATAAATAATGAATAGATATGATGATGACGTTATTGCATATATGATTTCTTATGTCCTCTTTTGCTCTAAAATAGCCATCTTTAGGCGAAAATATGTGCTATAATGCCTATAAGATACATGCATTAGGACGATATTTCGGAAATTGAAATGAGTTAACAAATTTAGAGAAAGAAGCCGGCGCCTTACCCTCCAGATGAAGATTTCACAGGTATGGTATCCAATTTCCAATAGTTTTGGTTTCCTCTCACTCTCTGAAACAACAATATTTATACTTGAGTGTTACGTGGTTTCATTTTCCGTCATTGGACCATAAAAACGCACATCACCTGCGGACAGGTGTCTTTGAAAAAAAACTTATTCATCCATTTTTAAATTTTTTTTTACCAAATATAAAAAAAAACGGATTATCATTTGGTCGCATTTCAGTTGAGGGCGGCAGTAAAATAAGTAGATAAAAATGCATATTTTTTCTACAAAAGCAGTGGAAAATCCATTGTGGTCCGTTCTAAACTGTTGTACATGACAGCTTCCTAGCCACGGCAAACAACTGTTAGGAAAGACGTCTAATGACACCGCTGTTAATGGTATGATATCGTTTCATGTTAAAGGTGACATTATCCTCGGTGATATTTAAAAAATATTGAGATAATAATATCTAAAGGGATGGGGATTTTTCTTTCTTCTAAGTTTTCAAAGACAGTCATTTTATTTAATACTTAGAAATGTATGGTAAGGAAAGTATTCTACATTATCCCTTTAATCATTCACTCTGACATAAAGTGCTCAGTATTTTAAGTTTTCCGTTGACATCGGCAACGTGTCCCATCCAACCATGACGTTTTCAAGTATTTTCCCCAGGGTTTTTATATGGCCTTGACCTCACAATTCTTCAAGATAATTTTACATAATCATCATCAAGTCACTATTTTGTGTCTTTAACTTTAATAATATAAACTTGCATTAAAAATCTTATTTTAAAATAAATTTCATACAATAGTCAGGTTCTCTGACAGGAAATGTATCTTTGCGGACAAGGGTTTATTATGAAAAGGCTGACAAGTCAATTTATGTCATTACTGAGGCATGTGGTTCAATCAGAACTTAATATCTCATCATTTCCGTGTCATTAGAGATAATACTTTCAGTGAACTGTCACACAGCATCAAGCACCTATTTGTGATCACCAGCGTCAACAATAACCATCAAGTAATAAAGTTTTGAAAGTCAACTTTTTGATAAAAAAGTGGCTCTGCACTTTAGTTATAACCCGTGTCTTACATGTTTAGGGCTAGAGATAATAACATAATTTCAAATGTATCATACACATCCACTACTGACAAGAATTGCCTTTTCTGATTTTAACACATTAAAATTAACCAGATTTTCAACTCCTTTAGAGTGGTATCATGTTCAGACATATAGGGCGCGTTACAAATTTTACTTTTCATTTTTCATTATCAAACAATTCTTTTCAAAACGTGGTTTTAGATATTGACACGCTTGTCATCTTCGTTACAGCTGTCTTGTGTCATGGTCAAACAAAGGTTCAAACAAGAATAAACAAACATAAGCTTTCTTATCCCCAGTAGAATAGGTTAGTTACCTTCAGAAATAAATTTCCAAATCGTTTATAAAGATATTTTGATGACGTTCAAGCTCTGTGAGAAATTGATAAACAGTTATAACAAAAGTCATTAGAAGGTCTTCATTAAGGATTCATTTATAAGCTGACGTTAGTTTTCTTGAAATATAAGAATTTATGTAGCAATAAGTGATTAATCTCTTTATCTAATTACGTTACGAAAATGATGAAATCAGCTCTGATATATGATAAATCAAAATGTGTAATAGTAACTGAATGTTCAAGATTCAATACATATCAAGATTAAGTTGTTTGTTCTGATTAAATAAAGTTGATATTTTAACGTAATTAATATTTTCTAATCTACAATGTGGCTTCACTCGAAAGATGCGCAAGGGTAAAAAGTACACACATAAATAAAGGGTAAATTAGACACTGACATAAACATGGAAGGAACCTCGACAAGAATTTAATTTATATTCTAACATGATACGAAAACTAGAATGAAAATACTGCTTTCTGATTGGATATGGTTACAGTGAACGTTTAATAAAATTTTATTCATTCTGACAAAAAAATGTTCCTTAATTATGAAAGGTAAGTGTATCTGCCTCATATAATCATCTAACATCAATAGGTTTTAAGGTAAGAAAATAAAGACTTAAGATCAACGTATATAACTAGATGCTGACATACAGGAGCTCTGACTTCATTTTAGTTTCATCCGGTTCAATTGTTTCATCATCGTTTTGACAGTTTTGATTTGTAAGAAATCCTTTTGCCGATATTGTTCTTCCGCTTTCATGAGCTTATCGGCATGATGCCATTCTCTTCTTCTGGAAAGTTACAAATCTCGTCATTACGTAATATACGTACTTAGGTTTCTGTCATCTTGAACGATTAGTTCCCCTGTGCTACTTGCTTTCTTTCAGAAATATGTCACTGATTTTGAGATTTGGGCGGAGATGTACAACTTCATGACAAAAATATCAATTTGATAAATATGTATGGTGAGGTGTATGTTTACAAGAAAAAGTCTTGAACTCCTGTAGTTGTATTTGACGGATATTCGACATCATAGCAATCATATCACCCTATCTTGACGCTGAATTTGGATAATAAACCTAGGAGTCAATGAAACTATGATAAGTTGCTTAGTCCATCATGACCACAAAGCGGTCCTCAAATGTCAATTGCTCTGTCACATACTCAGCTGATGCTGATGTGTACGTATATGTACGTTTTGTTAAGCATTGAAGAGGAATAGGTGTTTTCGTCTGGTTTCTTAATCCAACAAGAATTTCTCTAATAGCAGAACAACCCCTGCAGTTAGACATTTTGATTGACAATAGATCCTGTAAACAAGCAATCAATTAAAGAGGCATTAACTAAAAATCATCTTTTGTACACTTGATCAACATTTAAGATAAAATGAAATTTGATGGCTTGAACATATTACGGCCTCATCTAAATTCTCAAGTTCAAGGTCAATAGCTCTAAAACACTTTCATTCGATTGATTTTATGTTAAGGGACCCAGGTAACAGGACTAATTAGACTATTCTTAGATGGTTCACCCTGTCTGACAGGAGACTATGTCCAGGGATGTTCTCCAGGGATGTTCTCCAATGGTGTTCTCAAGTACTCATTCTGAAAAGCAGAATACCCCTCGCATACCACGCAGAGAAAAGTATGGTCAGGGTAAGTCAAAGTCTATATTTACAAACGCTGAGACATATGTGAATGGTCACTGAGAGACGACTCGGCCATCAAAGATGTAATGAAACTACCACCTTATGGATCCGGGATGATATTGAAAAGGATCGCATCTTAAACCTAGATAATTTACGTCAATGGATTACAAAATGACAAAATTGTTTTGATCGTCCGTGTATCAAATCGAGATATGAATAGTCTCGAGCTCACTTGAACTATTCAAGCATTTTTTGTCTGAAAGGTTCGTAAAAAATTCAATTTCAGACATAAGAATAATATGGCGTGCATCAACAATCGTACATTGTCTAGTTTTAAAAAAAACATCATTAGTGAAGAATTGCTTATGTGACTCATAGAAAAGTTTTATAGTTCATTGAAAAGAACTAAGTAAACATTGGCTATGTTAGTTCCATAAGAAATGATTGACTACCCAATGCCCTTAAATGAGAAGACTAATTGGCTGCCGTTAGTAATGGTGATCCCATGCGTTAAGCTAATGGATGGACGTCTTCTGCCATATACCCCTTTGAAAATCCTCTGTCACAAACAGTCAAAAGTAGATCCCTCAAGGTCGTTGCTGCATGGTAGACAATCTCGCCTATTACAGTGATGTCTGAGTGGCTCTTTAGCCTGATATGAACAAACACAGGTAAATGTCGATACTGGTTGCAGGGAAATCAATGAGATTGGTGTAATGAACTGGTCTGAACTGATTATCGCATCAGAAGGCAAAGCATGCTAATAAACTAGAAAGTTTATGTGGGTCCAAGGCATTCGTTATTACATTGCTTCTGTTTTAATTCTCTCCCTTACAAACTGATTCAGTACTCTCCTCGTGGATTTTGTTAAGGTATTTGCAGAAAATGTAAAACCCAAGATCGTGAAAGCACTGATGCACGACAATATTTCTAAAATATTACTTATTACTTATATTACTCTCGATATTACATATGAATTAGAGACGCTTCGGCTATATTTCAGCCATTAGCGGCCTCAAGAAGAAACGTTGTATTAAATCCACATGATCGAAATTCATATTTTATATTCAATCTGGAAGCCCCAAAATGGTAGTTTTATGGTTAATGTAATAGCAATGTTTATAATGTGTAGGTGGTTTTTGAGTAAGTTTAGTTTATATTTTATGTTATTTATTTTAATTTAGATTTTCGCTTTTTGTATAAGAACACTCTTTTGGGGAAAGACAAATAGATATGTCAACTTTTACTATTCCATAATAAAACAGAAATGTTAGCATCAGTTTTACAAAACTAAATTTCATCCAAATACTGACGGAATCATAATTTTGAAGGATTACTCTGTATGAGGTTTTTGAAAGGAAAGTTTGAGTGTGGACTTGACTTCAAATTACAGAAAATCACTCGAAACTTTAATGAATTTAACATTGTATTCAAATTATCATACAAAACCTTTTAAAGAGTAGAGGGAACTAAACTACATTTTAGGTTTTAGAAGACATGTACGCTAAAATGCGCATAAAGTAACTTCTTCCAATTCTTTTTAGCACTAAAATCTAATTATGTTTTACTTTTACTACCAATTTCACTTACACTCTTTTAGTTTCAATTTATCTTCTACCTTTTCAAAATTTTGGTTATTTCTTAGGAAGGCGAAACTTCGACCATTGATATATACAAAATCAGTCTTAGTCACAGGTAATCATTCCTGAAATTCCACGTCAATTCAGAATCATTTGCACAATAATGTTTCAAGAATTGGTTTGACGACCTATAAATAGTTAGTAAATATTTGAACAAAAAGACATTTTAATAATCTGGTTTCATAAAGTTCATTGGATTTTTCCCCAAAACATTATTGGCAGTTCTGTGAAATGCATTTTCAAAAGGGTAATATCTTTGGAAGATGAATGGACTGTATAAACATCAATGGCTTCTCCTTTATCCACCCTTCATCACTCAAAGAGTAGACATTTAAAATTATTTTCTATTTTCAAACAACTGTGTCTTCAAGAGAGCTTTTGAAGACCGTTAAGCCAAAGAATGTGGAAGAAACATTTCAAAGTTACGTTTTCCCACTGATATCCTTTATCTATGGCAAAAAAGAGAGGTCAAAGAAAATCTGGTTTTCCAACTTGGTGAATCATTCAAACACGAGAGTTTCAAGACCCTTTGTTTCACACCTCTTCAATCTTCTGTACAACAAGAAAGAAATGCTTTCCTACTTGACTCCTCTACCGAACGAACTGCTTGTCTTTTTGGACAAAGTGTACGATGAATATATTTTACACTAACACTCAAATCAGATATATCGAATTTGGTGACTTTGTTTAAATTACGGCATACCAATTAGAGATTTTTGCATGAATATATATTACGACTGTCATCATGCACACAACAACTTGCCAGGGTAGTGATTATCATGTTTTTTTCCCCAAAAGGCTGAGCGTTTGATTTGTATAGTCATTGGGGAATGAAGCTCTGTCAGCATTTCACATACTGATATACGTTAGATATAATGCTTGCCTTCAATGGGCTGCCACTAACGGTCTCAATACACTTTAATAACAACCCTCAAAGTAAAATTGTTATATTCAGGATCACACGATTAGTACAAGTTATTTTCAGCTAACAGCCCACCAACTCGCCCACCAGGCATCGCTTTAAGTATGGTAAGTGCTGGCGGAATTGCCCGACTCTGAGGGTGTGGGTTCGAAGGCTGAAGGCACTTGTACTTGGTGACTTGGTGTTGATATATTAAATTTACAAATCATTACCGCTTATAATTTAAAGTTAAAAGACTGTGAATACGGTCTAAAATAAAAACAATAATAGTTTTACTAAATACCTTTGACAAACGGGAAAAAACTAAGTGAAAATACTTTCAAAAGAACTTTTTATTTAGGAAGGCTTTGTTGTTTTCTTTTGCTTTTGCAAAACTCTCCTTACAAATTATGACCTCGAGCATTCAACAACTAGATATATATCTTTTTACTCTCTTATATATTATCCTCTGTTTTGAACACGCATAAGTAGATCCCGCAAGGTCGTTGTTGCATGATAGAAATTTTCTCCTACTACTGAGACGTCTGAGTGACTATTTAGCCTGATATGAACAAATACAGGTAAATGTCAATACTTGTTGCCACTAGTAGATGTTGATATGATGGACAAGAACTACACATACACGGGATCAATTATCTAGTTTCATCGTAGATAAAAGATGAAATACCAAACATTATGTGTATGAAAATTATTGTAAGCATTGTTAATAGCAGTCGATAGATAAAACTCGAAAACAACCAATAACACAAGTTTTTCACTTTTAGAAAAACGTTTTTTAAGGTGGACTTAAACCAATTCTTTTTATTGTTTTGGTCTTGTTTCAAAACGCAATACAAGATGACGAAATGGTATCGTAAGGACGTACACGTAAAGACACGTGTCAAGACATAAAAAGGAAAATCATGATAATGATATTAAAAATGAAGACTTACTTTTTCAATCACCTTATAAAAGTTGCCTATCCTCCACTATGTAGCTGGGTTTTATAAAATCTATTTCAAGATTGATACACCAAGCACTCTTGGAAAATTATTTTGGAATTGTTTCTGTTTATATAGAATATTCAATAAAAATTTCCTGAAGTAAAATGAAAACACTGTTTTGTCGATAGACTTGTTCCCAGTTAAATTTCAAAAGATACCATTGGTCTGCAATTTGCAATGAAATTTAATAAAAATAGTATTATCGTTAATATTTCATAAATGTTAATCACATTAAAGTATGATTCTGACCAAAAGGTTATTTTTTAAGTCTCTGGTAACACTTAAAGAAAACACAGCATTATTCAAGAATTATATTGCAAAATATATCTACATGGTTTTGGTCGATAACCACCTAAGTGAACTTTGGGAATAAGATACTTACAAACAACTCTTGATCGAGGAAGGTTTTATAGTATTATGTATATCTGTAATAGAATGTTCACCAACTGACAACGATTCTACGTAGCACAGGCGGTAAAGGTGGTGAGGTTCGGAGTTTGAATCCCACCTTAATGGTTCAGAAATATTTTTCTCATGTGACAAAATTTCATTTCATTTGTTTGCTAAGTAGAACGCCTGAAGATAACGAGATAACCACCAATACATATAGGTCATGTATGAGACATACATGTAGCCTACAATTATAATATAACTTCTAAAGGGTTGTTAGAATTATTATTCGTCCAAATTGACATTTTCAATCACAGTTTAAACAAAACAAAGCTCTTATTATGAGTAAAACATCTGACACCAGAGCATGAAGTAAAAGTCTAACGGCTGTAAAGAAACAAATTTGCGTGCATCTTGAAGGACAATAACTACTCTCGCTAATCATCAAATCATCTCAACAGTTCTGCTAACATCAGAGTTTGCAGTTAACAGTTAAATGTTATACAACTTAAAGGTTAGTTGAAGACGTTCCCTACAACCAATGGTTTGTGATCCATTTCTTGTTCTCTGACATAAAATATTTCTGTTTGGGCTCTGAGCCTTATCTTTGAAGTGTGCTATGCTTTGATGACAAAATTAGTTTTTGTGTTCATTGATCTGAACTCAAAAGTTGGCTTTGCAATGATTACTGAAGATATGATGATGGCGAAGGTAGTTTACAGCGCCATCACTTTTGAACAAAATCCGAAAGGGTGGACAAAGGTAGTTGCTATGATAATAACTAAAATGCTTTTGTGTGAAGGACATATTTGAAAACTTAAATTATTTTGGCGCAAACAAGCTCAAAGAATAATGAATAGATATTACTATATATACTTATACATGTAAGAAACGGATTCTAATAACTAACCGAGCATTACGACCCAAAAACATCACTTGATATCATATTCAAAACTTATTATTTGTTATTATGTTTCGAATTCTCTCCCAACAGAGGTAGCTCCGTCATAAATTTCTATAGAACCTCTGTCTTAATTCGAAGGTTTCTTGTGCACGAAATGTAGAACGCTGATTGGATGCAATCAAAGTTAGTTGTGCAATCAGCGACGCCGTTTCAAAAGTTATCATTTAAATCGTCTAAATTATTTCCGAAAGCTTCCCAAAAACTAAACTTTAATCGAATATGCACCTTGCACTTTGAGTCGTCTTTAGTATACACAAACGCCCCATTTTCCGACTGTTTCATTGCACAGGCCTGTGTGACATCAAATATGTTATCCATGCATTCGTTGTTTTCATTGGCTGAAATATAGCCAGGTAGTTTAAGTTGGAATATTGTCCCGCTAGGGGAGAGTGCCGAAAGACAGGGAAACCTTCGTATTAAGACAGAGGTTGTATAGAAATTTATGACGGAGCTACCTCTGTTGAGAGAGAATGTATGTTTCGATCAAGCGTACAAAACGTTAACGTTTTCCGACGTATATTTAGCGGTACGAAGGCAGAATAGGATCCCATAATTTTCAAAACAATTTATTCTACTTTTAGAATCTGATTTAGTTCATTGTGGGTCCTTACATATATTTTGTATGCGATGGTATCTATTACGGAATACCATGCAGTCAATGTTTGGGAACAGGTAATCAGTGAGCTGACATTGACATGTCACCTGGAATGCGCCGAGATAAAATCTGTCGGAAAATTCCACAAGGCATCATTGTTGAATTACAATAATGGTAGAAAGATTTACATAATTACTTTCCTTTATACTTTCTTACTCCGACTTCATGTAAGGGTTATGAAAGTGCCCCTTAATAATGTTCATCGACTTTACCAAATCATTTATTTGAATACTGGCGAGTAGCTGTCCTTCTAGTGTAATGATATAGTATATCTAATATGAAATTGCAATTTCTCGATGTTATAAAGATGAATAATGATGATTTATAGGTTTATGACAATTTAGCAATGGGCATAGTGTAAAATTACTTTAACTTTAATCATAGACTCTCTTTGCTACTACACTGTTTTGTGAGGAAATGATAATAGGTCTTATCGATGGAAGAATGTAACATTTTCTATTTTATAGAAACCACAAACTAAACTTTTTGATCATCTGAAAACAACTGTCTCTCCCGTTGACAGGATCTTCTGTCTATTAAAATATCTATACACTTGTCTATATAGTGAGTTGGTGTTGGAGTTGACGTTTTTTCAACAGTATTTCAGTTATTAAACACGTGGATGACAGTAATCCAAAAGAGAGAGGACAGATCAGGGAAAAGGGGGAAGAGACGGAAAGAAAGGTATAGTGAACGACAGCAGGTTTTAGAAGGACTCAAATTTGGTCAGGCTTCTACCCGTCGATCTGTCCAGCTTGGGTTCCTCTACCAGGAGCATCTAAGCTCCGGCTCACAGAAAGCATTAGAAATTTAACCTTAGCCAAATTTCTTAAGTCAAAACCCTGTTAGCTATAAATGAAATAGAAGGAGAAGCATTTATATAGGCATTTGCTGCCTGTTTGCTAATCCTTTTTCCTTTTTGTATATATATATATATATATATATATATATATATATATACTCTGAATGTTGTGTATTACATGTTTTGTGGAAATAAAATACTGTTTAAATCAAATGTGTGGTCTCCTCGCCATGATTCGAACCCTGGGAGATCATTTAATTCAATCAGACTTCAGTATGATAATGAAATCGGTTTGATAAAGAGAATTGCTGCAGAAGGCATTTGTAATTATTTAATCGTGTTTTATCATCTTTAATCTTAAATTATTTCTGTAGGAAAAATATTGGTCAATATATCTTAAAAACGATCAAACCTGATTTTAACCTCACAGAAAGATGTACCTGACCTAACTTTTGAAGAAGGTTTAAATATTTCTGTTTAAGATTTGTCACAATGTAATTTTGGAAACATCTATCATTAAGGTTGGCGGTTCCTGTCTTCAAAATGTCAACGTTACTCTTCTTCTTCCCGAAGTTAATGGAAGCTGATATACCAATCCTTTTGTATGACGTGATATTTAAGTGAATAGGAACTGAACATCCAGGGCCATCCTGTTACTAACTTAAGATTGGTTTGAAATAATGTATCGATCCCTTGAATCATTTTGTAACAGGTACATACAAAAGTTGCAAATAGTTTTAACTAACACTGAGCTGCTCACGAAGGGGAAGCATCTTTGAGGAAGGAAAGCAAACTTGATTTATATTATAATATAATTATATAATTGAATATAACTACTTGTATCATTCATGATTCTCTTTGCTCAAACAGAAAACGAACATATTAATCAACTCTCCCGACATCCAACAACAAAGTGGCGCTGTTTGTTTGAAGTTGAAATGTTGGTATTTTTCAACGCCTGCTAGTTTCTTTACGCTCTCCAATCAAATGCGCTGCATTCATCCGGAATGGTTTGATAAAACATTAGAGGACAGTTTCTTGATGTTATCGATACAACCATTATTTCGAAGAACACAATTTATAACTGCAAAAGATGAAAATAAAAATTAACCACCGTTGTTATAATTTGAAATTTTAAAACATATTTTGACAGAAAAAGCATTTAGTAACATTGATTGTCCGGTTGTCATATATGTACAACAAACTCAGATACCCTCCAGAATGACAAACTTGTTCACAGCGTATTGATACGACCTTGTAAAACGTAAGGTTTCCTTGTAGTTCCCTATCTATGATAATGATTATATTTTATAAAGGGAGTCATGTGTTTAGGACATGCACATCGAATGCGCCTTCAAAACATGTTTTCGCTTTAAGCGAAGATTTCAATTGTAACTAAGCCTTAGCCCAATAAAAGTTGTTCTTTCTCGAATAATGTTTACATAATACCAGTCGCTTATACAACAGAATAGTATCGTTATTCATTAATAATTGTTCTGCTTGTCGTGGCCTCATTGTCAGGAAAATGATATATAAGAGAGGTGTAAAATTAAATAATTAATATTTATAAAAGCCTCCCGTGCATCTAAAACAATATCTATTTGAATCAGTGCGACAATAGCAATATTGATCTACCCAAGATAAATTCTCTGACTGACGTTTCCAATACTATCGCTTCATGCTATATAACACTTTATATCAACATATTATATTTTATGCATATAAATGATAGTATTCGAAATTAACAGTGTTACAAGTACACAGAAACAATTACCGAAAGAAAATATTCATTATAAATGATGCACCAACTTGAAAATGGCAAAACGCTTACTGTTCCTTATTCACTTGAAAATGCTTGTATTCTGGTGAAAGACATTCTTTGGTAAAGGTTGTTTGTAGACCTGACGTAAGGGGAAAAGATGAAAAGGCTTTACGCAGTTTTACAATATCATACTTAAATCACGGCGGCTGTCATTATTGCAAGGAAGCCAGTGAACCATTAGGGCTAAAATGGTTATATAATGGTGAACAATGCGTTCGTTAGCCGGAGCTGAAGAACAATGAACTGTAAGTTGAATCTTGTATGTAGTTCAACAATACTACACGAAGGACTGATGTTTACTTCAGATATTGTTATCTAACCCCGGGCAATGTAAAGGGCATATCTTCGATGGAAGATTAAATGTTCACATTGAAGGCATTGGTTATCGCTTTCAGTTTCATCAACACCAAGGAGAAATGCTTATATCACAGATACAACAAAATTGTAAGTGTTAATATGCGCTTAGTTTAACAACTTGTCTTATTAAACACAACCTATGAATAATCATTTTAGAGTATATCAAAACAACAAATATATCGCCAAGTTCATTCATGCAGGCTGAAAATCCAATTGTGACACAAGTAATTTTCGGTGAAATGAAGCACGGTACTTTCTCTTACAGACATACATCTGTCTTGTAACTGACAAGCTATTCCAGGAATGTTATGTTTTCCACAATCCATCTTCACAAGTATTCTTACACTTAATGTTCTTGTGGGTCATTTTTCTAACAGAATCAGGCTACTTTCACCGGCACATGCGGAATACGAGGATTCAAGACTTGTGAGAAGACCAGATGCATGAAAGTTTTAATCGTTTACGTAGTAATAAGTACTCAACTTATATTTCTAGTTTCAACAGATGCAACATATTTATAAACGTGACACCTTTTATCATAGTAAGGACAGTTAATTATTTTATGTGACACAAAAAGTATGTTCCATCCTCTTACTTATGGCTGATAACCTGCACGTCATACACAACCCCAATATCCAATAAACATATAACATGCAATTCTATATATTTTCAGATATCGAATAACATATAATCTTCACATTAAGTAAGCCACATTTCATAGTTCGAATCAAAGTTGGTTGTAAATAAAAGGATTGGTATTGTTAAAGCTAAGAACTTTTGATATGTTTAACCCTTATTCAAATTCTTTTTTCAGCTAAGGGAGATCATAGGATAATAAGAACTATTTTGAAAATCAATGTACATGTTTTAAGTAACCACAGCGTCATGAAAAGTAGTAGAAATACAAATCCAATTACAAGGAAAGTCTTCTACCTTAATCACTTTCATCGGTCAAATCAGAAAAAGCTTTAATCATACCATGATTAACATTACAAAATCACCACATGTATACGTGTATACCTTATTACACATACATTGTCGAAAAGCAATGGATTGACAAACCAAACTCACACACTCCTAAAAGAACAAGTACCAAAGGTACTTAGTAGAGTGCGAACGTCGCATTATCAGTTCAGTTGCAAAAACTTACTTTGCGTTTCAACGGTTCAAGAATGCTAACGCCGGTGATAAAATTTAAGCAATACATTTCTAACGCTTGAAAATCGGACCTATTATTAGACTTTTTTTTCACATCTCTTCAATCTCCTGGGGAAAACAAAGCGTTTCACCCATTGACCCAGTTATTTCTCTACCGAACGACCTTACTAGACATACGCCATTACCATCTTTCTACTTTTTTTGAGGCATGAAATTGCATTTTAAGATATCAAATACATTTAAGACTGCCTTTATAATGTAATTGCTAATACACGAATTCGAGAATATCGAAAACCAAACTATAAAAGCGTATGTGCGTAATTGTCTTTTTCAAAATTTGACAGCAGCTTATTTGAAAAAGGTACTCATAAGTCATCACTGTTTCCAATTAAAGTAATTTCTAAAAATATCAATCTCATTAAAATAAAATTAATATTGCTGCACTACGTTACGCCGATTATAGATCTCACTAGGCTCCATTACCTAAGCCGTCAGGCTAACCTTTGCTTCAGTTTGACCTCTATATCTCATTGGCTTGCCGCAGATACTTTCAAGCAATCACAATGCGCGTTTCTTGGTGGCCTTCTAAGAGATTGCAAGTTATTTCGCAATTAGAAGTTGAAACTTTTATAAGTTTTCCATATAAGTTAAAGTAATATGCATAAGTCCTTTAATCGAATAAAAACTCAGCAGAGTTAGTTATAACTTGTCAATCTCATTAGCATATGAATGTGGCATGTGACTAATATATAATTATCTAAATTTTATAATTAAACCTTTTGTTGGTCTTTGTACATGTTTTGGTGGTTTTCGTTGCTCAACATGTTTATGGTTAATTTGTTTCACGAAATTGAAAATTATACAACGATTACTACAAACTAAAAGACGAAACGTTTATTCAACGTATCTGTTTCCGGAAGAAGCATTTTGGATTAGTACCGTCTACTAAAGAATAACGTTGAGGTATGCAGAGTTTGCTTTGCGAAAGATAACTCCATAACAAACCTAGCAAGGGTGAATTGAAAGTACATCAAATACATTCATTCGGATATTTAGGCAGTTCGACATTCCGAAAACAGTTGGAAATTTTCCGTTTCCGACTTCTGAAAAGCATACAAAGGAAAAACATTTCGCCTGCATAATATAACACGGGGCGAAATCGCTGATTAACTGATTTGAATTATGTCAGAGGAAAACCTGACGGCTCGCGGAACGGAGCCTGGTGAGATCTACACGCGTAATGTAGTGGAGCATTTAGATTTCATTTTATTGTAAAACACGATTAAATAACATTTTCTTTGGAAGTCAAAGATACTGTCCAAAACAAAACTAAGAAGAGTAAAGTACTAAGAAAACTGTGGCGTAAACCTTCAAAGAACTTCGACCCTCTCGAGTAGCTATCATCGGTATAGAAAGGCTTTGTTCTTTAAGTTTTTTGGATTCATTGTTTCATTGGAACTCTCAGTAGTCGTTAACATCAGACAGGACATCTGTTAAATATTTCTTATTGGGCTTGTTAACGAGACCTCTTGAGCATCTCAGAAGCACTCTCATGAATTACTACACTTCATTGATCGGAATAACATTTTGAAAGGAATATCTTTTTGTTGGATAGAGTTTACAAACGGTCGAATACTTAAAAAATTGTTTCCTGCATTTGACATTTCATTTTGAAAGGAATATCTTTTTGTTGGATAGCCTTTACAAACGGTCAAATACTTAAAAAATTTGTTTCCTGCATTTGACATTGTAATATAAATTCTATATGCAATCTGTTAAAGTATCAGTTAATTGCACTATGACTAACACTTTTAATCAGAACTATTTTATAAAATTATAGTAAAGTTCAGGATAAGAAATGTTTTACAGGTTCATATTCAAATCGTTTTATTTGCCATAGAAAATATGTCACATGTATTACTATGACGAAAAAGATAAATCCATGAAAGCAGGTTAAAACGGGTATGCATTAAATTTTCGAACTTGTATGACTAGTTGGACATGTTATGTGGTCAATAACAATCTGCCACATTATCAATCCAGTTTAAGATAGCTCTAATGATCCGTAATTACAGGTAGAGAACTACAGATTGAGATGACCAGTGACGATCTTTGAACCGATAAAGAAATTGAGGGTATAGGAAGTCAGCTTTGAACCAATCACAGACCAGCTTCTTTTGAATCTGTGTTACTGTTACATGCTGCCGTTTACCATACGTTTGTCTATTTTTATTCTTAAAACTTTTTCTGTGATTACAGTCAGTTTTAATTAGATTGTCACATTATAAACATTAATTCAACCGTTGTTGACCTTAAAAGGATGAAGTTTTTAAAAATGTGCTTATTTGTGGGCATACTCTGAGATCTCAAACAAATCTCATTACATTTAGGAAGATTCATGGCCATCATTCTTTTTGTCAGGAATTATTCACCCCCTCTATCAGCGGATATGGTAGATACGTTTCTTATGAAATAAAGGTGTATCAAACTACACCCTGCAGAAAAGACCCATTAATGAGAACTAAAACGCCGATTGTCTACAAAAGAAATTCTACAAGAAACACCATTGTCAGAATCTTTGCAAGGGTGATGTTTATTTAGTTAAAGCCCTGGGTTTAATCCTGGGTTGATGACTTTATTGAAATATGCTACCCTGTTCAACAACAAGTGCTTATGCGTACCTGGTAAATGGGCGATGACCCTAAAGAAACTTGCATAGAACATAGAACACTTTTGACTCCACGGGCTGAGATTTGGCACTTTATAAAAGCTATCAATTACTTTCCAAAGGAATTGTCAATATAAAAATTTGAATAATATGATTTACAATGCGTTTTCGTATTTTAAGTAACATAAATGCAACAAACCTTAGTAAATGGCATTGATATTTGAACTATCAATATATATCATCTCGTATTGCTGTACAACAAGTCTCCAAATACAACTCCAATAGATGGCTAAACAAATATGTAACATAACTTATTCATCTGCAAACACAGTTTAACAGTTCCTTTCCAATAAATATTCACATAAAACAACCTTATCCTAATTTCATCTTATCAATGATAACTTTCTATTCTTAATTTATTAAGGTCAATAATTGTCTAGTGGAAAACTTAATCAAACGTTTTGATCGGAAGAAAATCAAATTACTCTCATTCCTCTGATACTAGCATGCCATTATAAACCCGAAAACAGTTTATATAACCCCTAAGACACTTTCACTTTACCCTAAGACATTTTCACTTTACGCTATCTGGATCAATTATCCAAAGTGGTCTAACCTGTCAGGATTCCACGTTTTACTATGTCTAGACGAATTGCTGATCAAGTATGCCTAACTATGTATCCTGTTATATGAGTTCTGTGTTAATAAGGAACTGATATTTGTTAAGTGGAAAGATTATCAATATAGATGAAGATTACGATTATTTAATGTAATCATTGAAACATTACTCCTAAGTACAAATTACACATTTACACATACATAGAAGTTAGTTTATGAATGAATCTTTACTCATTAAAACAATTATTTAGTACCACTGAATTAATGGCACATACACTTATATACTCTCAAATACACATTTGAGGTATCTAAACAGTTTAGTATATTTCTAATTAATTTAACTTTTCTAGATTACAATATTTCACCCTAATAGATTCAATGCAATGGAAGCTTGTAAAATTCAAGGGTTGATTTTTGGATACCTTGATTTTCTCAAATCAGTTGTTCGTGTAAACAGTATAGAAAATAATTCTATATTCTAAAGAAAACGCAATCTGAAGAAACGTACGCTTTCATAATTGCGTGATATATAAAGTACCAGATGCAAAACACTAACATGTTATATTTCGAATTGGCTTAGTGAATTATTTGAAAGATTTTTTTTGTATAAGAACACTTTACTTAGTTTAACCGAAAAACAAATTTTTTTATGATTGATGTTTATTTTAGGATAAGGTTTCACATTAAATATATTACATATTTTCAATCACCATTTTCAAGGAAATTGTAAACAAAGCAAAACAAAAATCTTTCCGAGATTTTTACTCTTGGAGACAACACAACGTATGTAATGATTTGAAAAACTACAAACTTTTTTTATTTTTCAGAAGCAATATTTTCAAGTAATTTTTTACTACACAATATAATTTCGATAAACGAGATTCCTTTGATTACACGTATGAAAGATTTGTCTTTGAGGTTTAGCCTGCTAAAAGCAGCAAATCATGACACGTAGTCTTTGATATATTGACGCTTTGACATACAGTCGACAAAAGTGTGACGAGGTTCCGTAAATCTAAGAAAAGTAAATATTTTGTGAATCACTTTCCTACAGGCTTTCTCATGATTAAAATATCATCACTTTCATAATTCATTCTATAAAGAGGTTATGAATAAAAAAATCTTCATCATGGTTGTAATCACTAATTAACGCATCAATCACAAATATCTTTCTAGCGGTGATTTTACCCATCAAGTTCAAAGTGATCAAATGTATTTTCAACATAAAACGTTATTGTAGAATGTTCACAGATTAGGTGCTCTCAGTACAATCTGTAAACAATCCAGCAGGCAGAGGATCAAAGGTCTATGGTCACGTTTTTATATTCTGCCCATAATGCAAGTAAATCTCCTATATAATCATATATTCATTTCATAAATGTGAAGTCAACATAATCCGTCTATGACATTTTCTACATAACCATTTTTTCAATAGCATTCTTTGATTAATATCAGTTGTTCCTACAGCAATCGTTGCTTGTGTCACACGAAAAGCACAAACATAAAACTTCTCTGTTTAATTTAAAAAGTAAAATTTGATTTATTTTGACTATAAAACATGAGTAGATTTGTAAAATCACGTTTTTTTATGTGAGTCAGTTCCGAATGTTTCATACGTTTGATGCATTTGCTTGTCTCCATCGTAGCAACCATTGAAGCATCTTGGATTTTGTTAATGTCATTATAAACGAATCATGTAACCTTGACGTTTCTAGTTTTTCTAGTTTTCATCCGTCGATAAATCTCTTGGCTACTAAACATGACGTTAAAGGGCCTTAACTGTTAATGATGTGTTGCAAATTCCAGTAGAATTAATTAATTTCAAGCCATGTCGACATTTGATAAACTTATTTTTCAAGCAGCTTGCAGTTCATGTAATTCGTGTTAACCTCAGATCATCATTCAAAATGAGGCACAAGTGAGATATGCTTCATTAGGCAGATAGTTGTAAGCCTTTGAATTGAATTCAAAGCAGTTCCATCACTTTCAAAATTTAAAAACTTCTTTCGGAAACAATAATGAAATCCTTGAGTAGGCAGTTATAATAGCCTTGAGTGAATTTCTGCGGAAGAACTTGGCAATTCCTTTCAAGTGTTGAATACATCCACTGAAGGTATTGTAAATCACAAAGAACGACACAGTTTGTAAGTAAGTAATGAAAACATGCCAAGAGAAATTATTATTATCAAGTTATGAAGTTAACAATAAATATCACCAAATTAATAGAAACCATTAATAGATGTGCCACAATATTGATCTTTAAAATGGTTGTATCATACAGAAACCTACAATGATTTTTCCTTTATTGAATTCAAATTTTACATCCAAAGGATACAATATTTTTTTGGAACCTTTAACTTAAATGCTAGCCTTAACTAACGTCTCATAGATGAAACAACAACACCCTTCCTGAATGAATCTGTCTTTGCTGTCGATTACATGTGAAATAAAGTGCAAAACACACCATTGAAGACTAGAAAAGAATTTCACATATAAGTTGGTGATTTCCTGATCTGTTTGTTCAAGTGCCACTTAAGCCACATAGGTAGATACGACATAATTGCGGTTTAAATTTGTCACTGTGCACAAGTTTAATTTACATTGTACAACCTAAAGGTTCATGGAAGTAACACTGAATTCATCCTAAATTTTGTGTGTTATTAATGCCGTCAAGCTTAAAATAAGTCGTGAGGTGAATAAGCACAGTCTTACACACCTCATCTATCTCCTCACAGACATGCCATTCGAGGAAATCTCTGGTTTCCATTATCCATCTACGAAAGTATGCTTCCAGTCAATTAACGCCATTGTGGATACTTTTTCAGAATGTTGTAGAATTTTCAGAATATGATTCATCACTTAAACCGTCATTAGGGGAAAACTTTTAAAGTCTGAAGATATTCATGATAACTACACTAATGTTTTTATTTTGCAACCAACGCAACATATTTACCCATTACACATACATGTATCAAAACACTCGACACCCAATCGGGCTTCCATGAAAATGGATTATTTTACACGGCAACAAAATATTATACACTCTTATAAAATTTCTTTTTTCTGTCGGATGGATTTAATAAATTTTCAAAAACTTGTTCGTTGCATTTGATATTCAACCTTCTTTAAACACATTTTGCAATATGGTATGACTTAGACATAGACGTGAAGACTGTTATGAAATGTTAGAACTTTTATTCAGGTTCAGATTCAGATATTTTATGCAGTTTCTTACTTCAATCTTTTATTTCACTGCAGAAATAGCCAGATTATTCAAATGAAAACATTTTTTCAAAAATGTAACATGAGGATTTAAACGGCCTCAAATGTCAAGAGAAAGTCACACCAAAGGCTCAAAAGTCCAATTAAGAAAACCTAGCTTTTGTGTATATCAGAGTCTGCTCTTTCGGGAACTACAATCCCAAGTCTGATTGAAAGACTGTCTTTGAAGTAGGAAAATATTTCCTTAAGAAGTTACCTAATGTAGAATATCGGAATCTTGCCGAAAGGCATTACAAGTTAGATATGAACTCATACCGCCTTGGTCCGCTGAGATTATCACAGTTTATATGCCTTGGTGTCAGTGATTTTAAGTGAGTATATCAATGTCATCTTTACCTTTCTTCCTATTTTGGTAGCTTTCTTTATTTTGGCCTCAAAGAATACATATATCAAACGGAAATCTATTTTAGAGTTATGTTCATTTTACTCGTCATTAACTTGCCAACATTATGATGGAATTTTTTTTTGATGGTGTGAAGGCTTACGAAAAGCCTTTCAATGGCATCAATCTTTCAAACGGCACTAGGCTCCCCATAGTTGTCCGGTCGGCGTGGAATTGGATGCATCACGAAAATCGGTTTAATGGTCACAAACAAAAATCGTCATCATTATCTGATGATAGAATTAAATATGTTTTGCCCATGAAGTACTCTGTGTGATAAAAGTGTACTTTACGTTACGATTAATCCATATTAAGCATTGTCGTTTGACCTCCATGTTTGCTTATGTTAATTGAAAAAAACCTACCATCAAAAATGATATTATGGGTTCATATTCGACAAACGCGTATGTCAATTGGAAAGATAAATCAAACTTCTTAATCTTCATTCAGGGGCTAAAAATCGATTACAATTAGTTCTCCTTCTCCTAACGTAGTTTTATCGTTCTGAAAACAGTAACAGCCAATTTCACTTTACCCTATCTGGATCAATTATCCAAAGTAATATAACCTGCCACGAAGATAGGTTTTACAACGTCTAGACGGGCTGCTGATCAAATATATCCATTTGGTCTTTTAGATGGCTTCTAAGTGAAATAGTAACCGACGTTTGTTAGTGGAAAGGCCCTAAGTATTTAGGAAGGTTACATCTTCGTGAATTAATTTGATTGTTCTATTTGAATTAGTGTAACTACATATTACTCAGGTCCTTTTTAGAAATAAATTTACTATTCTTTAAATAGTTTCATACGCATTTGCATACAAAGTGAAAACTGACAGTCACACCAACAGATCCGTTTTAAACATGTCAATCTAAAAAAGATGAAAACTGGAAAGAATTATAACAGAAATCATTTGCTATTGTACACTATCAAAAGCAAAGCGAAAAAATGCTAGTAGTCGCACATATTGGTTTAACATTTCAAAATAGGTGAATAGAAGAAACACCTTTGCTAAAATTTATTCTAAATAAAATGGAAACCCTAGCCATTAAAAAATTGTAAAGTGCAACAAAGTTTGTTGCATCTGGAGTTGATTGTTCATATGCATAAAAGGTGAATTTTTACCAGCACACAGTAAGAACCCTCTATTAGCAGAATGCATTCACAAAACCCTTCCTCTGTAAAAAAAATTATAAATGTCATGATCTTCTTAAAACAATTTCTTTGTCTTTTGTTGCTTTGAACATAAAATATTAAATGTAAAAGATAAAATTGTGATCCAACTTAGAAACTTGGCACCAAAAATAGTGATATACATAAGAACAGCAATTTCTGGATAACAACCCAGGTGGGATGGCACCCGAAGAAGAAGGTACATGTAACATGTACATTAAGTTCTCTTTGTCACTTTAAAGACGTTTTCACTAATTTTAACTTTTAACTACCTGATGTATATGTAGGTATTTTAGCTGTTAAAGTGTTTTTAACTGTTATTGACGTGTTGAAACTTCTAATAAGTAATTGTAAAATAAGATATAAAGAATAGTGTAATTCTGGTTAAGCAGGGTATTTAAGCTGCCTGCAGTTAATGTCATAAATAAGAGGCACATTTGATATAAGGCAACTTGTGAAAGGCGTTTGAGCTCAATTCAAAGGCATATCTGTTACATTCAGTTTGTTTCAGCTTGTTTAAAGAACATTTATCATAAGCTTAATTAGGCATGTTTCATGTATTCTTTAAGTAGAAGTGCTGCCAACCGAGTTAACATTTCCCATAAAGCTCACGATCTTTGAGCATTTTCATCAATCGATCTGCTATCATGTGTTAGACTTAATCTGTGAACATGTACGGTTATTCATCAAATAAAAAGTTATAATAAGTTAACACATTTTATATGTATACCCATGACAATTATTGAGTAAATAATGGGTTACCGCTCTTATCATTTTAAAACAACTGTATTACACCAATAACCACGATGATGTTGTAATAAGTGCAGTTGACTTCCCCCCAAAATCAAAATGTTGAAGATAAGGGCAAACTGAATTGGTAGGTCAAAGAACGTTTTACATGTATTTGATTCATCATACCATTCATACTTGTTTATAGTATGTTTATAAAGGTTAATGGTATATTCTTTGCTATCATTTGTTCATTTTATTCTAAACTGTGTGTAGTTTTTAAAAACAATACAACTTATTTGTAAGGGGCAAGGTCGATAGGAGTTCGAGAGTTTGTCAAAATGCAGTTGAAATATCATAATAAGTGTATATGTAAATACAATAAGTGTTCACCGAAAAATAAAAAAAGGATAAAAGCAATTATGAATTTGGAAATATTACTTTAAATTCACTTCCATTTTTCATACTATGAACCCTTAAGATAATTAATGGAGAGTGAAATTTTTATCATTTTGTTTAATTGAAGGTTAGCAAAACATTTTCAATGTTCACAATGGTCGGATATACCTGCGAATCCATAATGCAAAATGGTGCAAAAACTATTTTCACATATTAGTTCTGTAAGAAAGATAAACTTTTCCTTTCTATACTTAAGTTAACTGTTACTAGGAATGCAAATGAGTTTATCAGAAACACTTTATAGATGTATTAATTTCAATGAGCACTAGCTTTTATGTGAGCAGTGTAATAAACACACGCATTAACACTTGATATAGGACCGGTTGATAAAACTGCAGAAACATCATTGGAAATGTTAACTCTGTTGGCATCACTTCTACTCAAATATACATGGAAACTACCTAATAAAGCGTGTGATAATGTTCTCATTCACTCTTATCATCAGTACAGAATCAATAGCAGTTTCGTTATCTAATTCATTTTAATTTTTCCACCTTCAATAAACTACTGAAGTGTTGTGGATCATTTTTTTTGGATCTTGAAAACATGTTGCAGAATTATTTATAGAGACTAAGATTTATTAGGTAAAATTCTACTGAAATTTGAATAAATAAAGTTCCACTTTTGTTTTAAAAGCCTTAACAGTGGACGTATCTTCGTAGTATCTACGACGTTCAGACTAAACTGATTGAGCATTTTGTAATATCACAACACAGATATTTGTTATATAATATAGTTTACAAATTCAAATATAAACTTAAATTGTACACATTGTTACGTATGAATTTAGAAGAATTAACTACCCCACAGACCCCAACCGAAATCTCTACAATACGTTCGGTTACATAATCAAAACAAATCATGGTGTGACCAATTGAACAGAGCACCAATGTAATACAATGTTGAACTTTTAAACAATCACATACTCACAACAACACAACAATACTCACTCGTGCTTGCAAAACCTTTCTATTTTCCTGTCAGTAGATTATCAACAGTCAATAAAACATATCAACGAAAAGTGCCGAAAATGTCAATATTCAAAAGAATAGAATAAACCTGTTCAACAACCTTAGAAACGTCTATATGAGGTTTTGGCAGGTGGTTGTAATCTTTAGTAGTTGTGTTGCCTTTAGCAGCTTTGATGGGTAAATCTGCTAAAGTTTTTTTTGTTCACGTAGGGAATCATCTGGCAATTAGAGGCGAAGACAGGAAAAGATAGGGTCATGTGTCTTCTATGTCTTGGCGATATTTCCGACTAGATATTTAATAGATTTATTCTCATTGCTATCTCTATAAATGTTTACAACACGGGAATTAACAGTTAAAATATTCATGTCACATAAACATACCTTTGTTACCTAACTTCAGATCCTTGACTGATTCAAATGTAAATTATGAATGTAATACAAAATTAGACACCGTACACTGTACGTGTCTATTTACAAACTCTCAGTATAATAATCAAGCCCTTCCTATCTTTCAAAGGTATCCCTGCGCTCCGATTCAAAATCAATCCTCGGTATGTGTCAAATTTGAACATTTACACTGTGAACGTTCCTCAGTTTTGGCTGCTGTCTCATTTAAAGATTACTAAGTTGACTCTCAGGCACTCTGCCCATCTTAAACATAAGCGTTAAAACCTTTCTCCTTATAGAAGCCTATCCTCTCTGATCTTTATCACGACTGTGCGCTTAGAGGATGCACTACGCATGGAAGTAGAACCACACAAACGAACTATGTGTTAAGGTTATCCACATATACATGCAAAATTTACTGTATGAAAGCTGAGTTTGATCACATGTAATAGCCTACAAGGGCTATGTTACAGACAAGCTGTCTCCAACTCTTGGACTCTAGCTTGATAGACATAATCAATTTACGGTTTTCTAACTTTTCGTACGCGTATTTCTTGTCACCAAAAATGACTTCATAGGAGCTCATAACAAAATCATAACAGTCATAAGCTCATAACAGTTGGAAGCAAGAAGAAGAACATATCCATGATATCTACAACATTCATGTTAATAATTTGAAAGAAAAGGGAAATAATAGAACACGTTTTAATTGGCAGTTCAAATATTCATTAATTCGCTCTTATTTGTAAATGAGCAAATGTTCTTATTGTTTAAAATGTTAACAGGCCTCATGACTGAAGGTTTATCTAGATTTGATATGATTCGTATTTCAGATATTAAGGAGCTTGATAAGATTAATACGAGGTTCGCGCAGACACTTTAATTTCGAAGAGAAAGAATCGTCAATGCATTGCTACGATCCATTTGCCTGAAAGTTAAAACCGCAAATCATAGTTGAGATCACATATGCTAGATGCTATTTTTGTTGTTTTTTTAAATCACGAAATAGTGAGTGTTATTGACAAAATCATTTCAATTACGACAGTTTCATTACAGGGACATATAACTACATTACACTTGCAGTTCGTATTATTGAGCAGTTATTTGAAATAATATTAATGAAAATCTGGAGTCTGCTATCTGATTTTTCATGAAACATATCAAACTCCTTACATCATGCTCTTTGGGATGAACTTACATTCAGAGTGATGTGTTTGAACATAAATCACGACATATTGTATATTCTGTCAAACAATGGTTATGGAAAGATGAGAGTGCCGCTTTGATTAGTATTTTGACTTTGAATATAAGGTATCGCCATAACTAAACTTTTATCTTCAATTATGCTCCTGTACGTATGTATCTCATTTTATTATATATGTTATCTATGTTCATTATTCTGACTGCGACGGATGTATAATAGTTAGAATGATACTTAATGTAAGTATCGTCTGAAGTATTTTATCTTTCATATACATTTTTACATACAATTTTATGTGAGACCATCTTCACCTTTTTAACCATTAAATATTACTCATATAATTTTAATATCTTTCTTTCCATTGAATTCACTCGTAATTTTCTTTTCATACTTAATCATTGATCTATTGTTGTGATTGATTACGCCCTGTTGCACATTCATCAACCAATCGCGCTCATGTTATCAAAGAATCCGCTGGAAGTTTCAACAGATTCCTTTTTTTCCTTACATTTTGCTATTGTTAACTTTCCAACAATGTTCTACAAATTGTGTTTTTGGGAGAGAACAAAAGGTAACTGATTTTTAAGGAACAGCCATTAATCCTTGTCACGTCAACTTGTTATTAGAGAAACGGATTGACATTCTTGTTGCACTGAACCTTTCCAAGGGCTGTCTAAATGTATTTGTTGTGCCTCCTCATCCTTTACCATTGCCACGTCCGATTGTTAGCAGAACTTGCTTCATGCTGGCTCGCTTCAAGAGAAAAAGAACAAAATGACGATGTTTATACTCTATCCTCTTAATGAGCATTTAGATAGTTCGAGTAAACCACACATCAATCGTCTTAAAATAAAGGTCATATCATTTTTGGATGGCGATTTTAAGCTGTCCAAGAGAAAATGTGTTGTTCAAAAAGGTTTTGGAATGTAGATGAAATTATATACTAGCAGTTAATATGTATTGGAAGTGGCGCGCGGAAACACAAAAAAAACCCATCAAAGATACTTTACAAAACTTAATGTTTTAGACCAAAATTCGCAAGGTGTTAATAGCCCCGTCATTTCGTGAGAACACTGTTGACTGCATATCTCATTGATGACTTCATTCAAAATCAGTACAACAAACATCTAAAAAAACCTAACCATTCCATGGCTTAGGTTATTACTAGATTACGGCGAATATTCATTAATGAAAAGAAAGAAATATTATGATCAATGACGCTTGTATTCTCCTTTCATTAGTGTGCCTTTCATCGAAAGAATATGTTGAATAAAGATTTTGTAAGACTTAATCAAATCTTGAATTCTCCTGTAGGAAATCATTACGTCCAAAATACTCTCGTGTTTTTCACTGGAAGGCTACGGAACTTTTTCGTTGAAAACGTCAAGTGACTTTAGACCAAGCACTCAGATAAAAGGCCAAGCCAAAGAAACCGATAAATTTACCATTTCGCTCCTCTCCTGCCCTGAATAATATATTCCTCTGTTAAAAATGTGCAATTATTCAACACTTTTTATTTCATTTATAATTCGATTGAAACATTTGTAAAGTAATGTCGGAAATACTAGAAAAATGTTTTTAGGTTCATTTTGCAGTAAGAGCTCGCCAAAGATTTTCTTAACTATACCTAAGTATGATTGTAAGACATTTCCAAAGAGGGTAGCGGTAAGGATCATACATGTGAAAAGGTCTGCCCTAAAAGGAAAAAAACTGAAATGTAAAAAAAGTCTTTACGGATATGCAAATAACGTCGTAGCCTATTGATACAAAGGGGAAAAAGATGAAAGACACCAAAAAAATGACTACATCATGTTACCAACAA
Organism: Phorcus lineatus; assembly: GCA_921293015.1. Classification (NCBI taxonomy): domain Eukaryota; kingdom Metazoa; phylum Mollusca; class Gastropoda; order Trochida; family Trochidae; genus Phorcus; species Phorcus lineatus. The sequence goes on from OV121091.1 coordinate 29,013,937, forward strand.
TTTTATGATAGTTTTCGGTTTAGTTGATATATAACAAAAAGACAAGAGGACATATTTGGGGACACAAATTGCATGAAATTACATGCAGTGGAGGTCATCATGAAATAATAGGAATTAAAATGCAACATATCTAAAACCTTATACGTTGCCATTCAAAAATATAAAAAAATGGCATTCGATTGCTTGACATTTGGTTGACATGCAGTGAAATAAAAACGTTAACCATAAAGGAAAATGACCCTTGTTCATTTTTTGAGAGAGAGAGTCACATTTGACATTGGCTAAATTATCGTCATTATTGTTCTTATGCATCAAGTTGCAAATTTAATGATAATGCGTCGAATCAGTATCAGGATCAATAACTGCAGAGACGATATTAGACGTTGAGGAAATCTGAACAAGGTTGAATCACCCCTCTAATCATGATGAAGAAAGAAATCAGGGCTTAGATTTTCGAAGCTCTCTTAGTGCTAAGATAGTCGTAAGTACCATACATTAACATTGGCTTAAGACAATCTTAGCACTAAGAGAGCTTCGAAAATATGGGTCCTGGTCTTCATCAAACATAACCATAACAGTTCGTTTGTATACGGAAACAGCCTGTCAACATTTGTGAATACCGTGGCCACCTAAACGAGAAAGTCTACTAAAGTGTATGATGCAAAGGTAATGTCATTTTATAACACCCTTTCGAGTTTATGTTCTTCAGTTATGCTTTTGTTATCTGACTTGCTCTTGCAATTTACAACGAGATGAAAAAATCCTAGACATGTCCGAACCGCATAATTGATATACACGCATCATAACCTTTTCTATTTGATAAAATATTTGTTTATCTATCCTTATCTGCATTTCCTGCGTTTCAAATATTAAGACTGTACTCAATGTTTGCTTATCTTTCTGAAAGTGGTGGATAAAGCTCCGAACATTTATGTATCAGAAAAATTTTGAGTACATTTTAAGAAACATGTCTCATTGGTCAATTTCCACTTGTGTCGTTGTTGCTGTTGTTCAAAATACTATCCAAGGCGAGGTTATTGGTCCAAAACCAAAGTTGATGTTAATTAGTTAATTATTAAGTTAAATATTGTAGTATCTAGACATTTTTCATTGTGAAGTAACATTTAACATTGCATTTTGATACATACTAAAGTAAGATTGTATTTTAACAAAATCGCAGATCAACTGTAATTTTCCGAAGCCAATGTCCCTTTGATACAGTAGTTATCTGATCATAAATTCTTGTACTGTAAGTAATATACATATAACAAATTAAAGTTAACTGGGTTACACTGACATTGTTATTTGAACTATCTATATGGCTATCTCGATCTGTTGCAGCAAATAAAAACTCCATCTAAAAACAGCTCATATTATATAAATCATTCACTATTTATCTCCACTTCGGTTAAATATAAAACAGGTATATAAACTACCTCTAGTACTCAGATCATTGATTACCATTCATTACAAATTAACGGAGTTTGACAAATATGTAATAGAAAAACTCTCTTATCTTAATTAAACGACAGATATAAATAAATAAAAGTTATATTTCGTTATTCTAGCATTGCCTTTATCTGTTTGAAAACATGACAAAGTTCTAAAGACTTGTTATAACAAATTTACGAAAAAACTCCAAAAGGACATTTTCATTTTATTACAGAAAATTAAAGGTAAAAACAAAAGAACGGTCTCATTCCTTAAAATTATAATTTTGATAATCAAGTTTGTTTCTACTTGAAACATTTTTGTTCTTATTTCTTCAAAGGAACATGACTCAACTATAAAACAAAACATGACTTGTAATATTCTTTTGGGATGTTACTAAAGTTCTGAATGTAGCCAATGTTAAATACCTTTAATTGCCTCATCCTCAAACCTCTACAAGGCAAGCAAAATTTTTTGTTTACATGTTGAATATGATTGAAGAACTTTTACCAACCAAAGGTTGACGGGATCTTAGCTCTTAATAACCATAACGTTACAGATTCGTAACCGTTAATGACCGTGCTGCAACGCCCAATAGAATGAATTATTTCTACATCCTGTCCACAGCGCTTGATTAACCAAAGTTTTCAAGCTGCCAATAACTCATGTGATTCCTTATAACCCTACAAAAAGTCAATATGAGGCGCCGATGACATATGCTTAATCAGTCCAATCTTATGAGTGTTTGAGTCGAATTCACAGGCATATCTAATCAATATCAATTTCTGCCTGGTTTGAAATACCATTATGACACCTAAGCTAAGGTTTTATTCAGTCTTTGAGTGGAATTTTGCGGAAGGACCATAACCATCAATCAATCTGTTTAATTGAACCTCTTAGGATTTAACTTGATTGATCATTACGAGATGCAATTCTTCATTAACAAAAAATCATTGTAACATACACACTCGTTTACGTTGTTATATTAACAAACCCTCCATAAAACTGTTTTGACTAAGACTACATTACTCGTTTAATACAGGGTTTGCCTTGGTATTTTTTTCTAAAGATTTATATAAGATAATTGGTAAGGTTTTCGTAATTGCAAGGAACTTATCTACCCGTCATTCGTCCATTTTCTTGTTTCATTTGATAATCAAATTTGTCCATGCTGTACTGGATAGTTCATAACCATATTTTCCCTGGAATGTCTTCCTAAAATATTGAAATCATAGACTTAACTATTCGAACTATGTCTGATTAGGAATTAAAAATATAGTCTAATTGTCACTAAAATATCAATGTGTTAAAAGTAAAAACAAATATATAGAACATTACATCTTGAAATCATTATACCTTTCCGGAATTGTCTTAGTTTAAAGGGGGCATTTCGCTTGTTGGTACATGCAATGTATGTTTGTGGAGTAAAATTTAGTTCGAGAAATAATGTTTTGATGTCAATAAATTGAAAGTTAAAACGTTTCCTTCATATAGCTGTTTGACTGCACTGCTTCAGTTTTTACTTCGGTTTAGTGTAGCTGCAACACGACATGTATGCTTGTTGGATCAACTCGTTCACTTACAATTACATGGAAACAAATTTCTTTCATGAAATTTATAATAGTTCCTCGACAAAAAAAAGTTTATTTAAAATATGATCGATTACAAAACGTTTACTTAAAGAAAGAAGGGGTCATTGTAGTTGAACGAAATGCATCAACTGCATTTAATAGTTCGTCAACTCTTATTAAAAGAGTTCAGGTAACTTCGGGTGATTAAGCATTAGCTATGCTGTGTGCAACAAAACACTTACTCGTTCTTGCCAAACCTAATCGCCTTTCAGCAGAAAAAGACGTGGGAAAATAATCAACATATAAGCGTGGATGGTGGTAATTTCAATATTTCTAAGAATAGAAGATACATCTTCACAACTTCCCTGCCAACGTATATTGTAGTTTTAACATGTGGTTCTAACCCCTGTCTGGCAGTTCTGTTAGAGTTCATCAGCTCTGATAAATAAATCTGCTTGAAGCGCTTTTGTTCACGGGGAGACTAATCATTTGATAATTACAGGCGATGGCAGGATCAGATAGGGTCCTGTCTCTTCTGCGTTTTGGCAATATCTCCAATTGGATGTTCAAATGTATCGTAAAGGTGGCGAAGAGTGGTCTCTCTGCAAAACCAAATAACGTAACTACTACCTGCCCCTAGGTATCACTGTTTCTATATTGTGTTAGTAAACAATATTAGTATAGTCAAGTTTGGTTAGCTTGAGTTTTTGAGAAGACGTTTTATCTTATCATAGCACATCTTCTCCCTCATGGCTTTGAATTACACCAGTCTCTAATTCGCTATTTAAACCTTTCTGCAAACTCGTTAAAATTGGGAAATGAAGTAAGGCCTTTTTAGCAATTCATAGTGTCTAGAAGTATAGGCCATGCGTGAGAAGATGGTCATAGCATATCAAAGACGAAGTACAAATAATTTCCATGGATAAACCGAGTCTCTTGGTGTGTGGTTTCAGTGTCTGTACAAGCACCTTACTGCGGTATTATATCTAATGAAATGCACGTAAGAGGGTTGTCTACCAAAAGTTGTCTTTGTTTCCCGATATCTCATCTAAATTACAATTTGCCTTCTCTTGGATTTTTAGATTATTTTTGGTCGACTTAATCTTACGTCTCAACTGAATGCTTAATAGTTCGGATGTTGACCACCACATATCCATTAGGTTTTTTTTCATTAATTGAATACTATTATGAAAATGATACCGCTAGAAGTAAGTTATTACTATCACTCTTCCCCCTTATTACACTATACTAATCAATATATTTAGATGTTGTATCTTAAAAGCTGTGAACATAATTATTTTTCCTTACTTACATTTTGTAATCAATGATTCTCTAAATGAAAATGACAGAGTAGATATTTTTATACATAATTATCTTGCATAAAGCACAGACGCGTTACAAAAAAACGCCCATACCAATTCTCAATATGGTTGCAAGTAGTTTCGGTGTTAAAACCGCCTTCCAGGAAAATTATAACAGACTAGCTGTCTCCATCTCATAAATCTTCTCTTAATAACCATAATTAACTTATAGCTTTTACAGTTTTTTGTACAATTTCTTATTACTTGTCAGAAATAAATGACTTAGCATTTTGATTGAAGCAAGACTAGTGTGTATAGCATTTGGAGGCAAGACAAACAATTATTAAGAAACACTCTGACACGCTATATTAAGGTTTCTCAAAATCTATGCAAAAAAGTGAATGATAAAGGGATAAACAAATATGCAATTAGTGGAACTTTCTGGTATTCAAACTCATGGATCACGCGCAAGTCAATAATAATAATATATACGTTAACCATGTCGTCATCAACAGGCTTCAGTGTACATTTAACTCACAGTTCACTGATTTGATGTGTTTTGATCATTTAGATGATATTTTATTATCATTTAAATGCGAACAGTTTAGTTTAACAGGTAATAGGTGTGTAGTTATGAATACGGACTTCATATTACATACGTGTGAGTTTTGGCTTTAGACCGCTGTTGAATATTCAATTAACCATATATTCCCTGATATACATGATAGAAGGATGACACAAGCCGAGGCAGTTGTTTTGACGTTAAATCAGGACACATTGTATCCCGTCAGATATCGAAACCAAATAAATTAATGAAGGACGCCAGAGTGCCTATTTCAAAAATACTTTGGCTTAAGTAACAACGATTTATTACTGTAATTACAGTAAACTATGGGAAAGATACGGTTTGCTCTAATCAAAGGTAACCATTGCTAAATTCACAAGCTATGGAAAATCCTTTCTGTAGAAAAATATGTCGTAGTAGGGACATTCCTCATGAAAACAAATGTGTTATATTACACCAGAAGTACGGTTTCTCGAATGCTTTAAACGGTAATAGAATAAAGATGCTTCCAATCGAACACTTTACATAAAGACAGTAGGTATCTCATGTCGACTTTCATATCTTCACCATACTGAAAACTCATATAGAAACATTTTAACCTCCAACACAAAGCCTCAAAAACCTCTACATAAAACGTAAAGAATTGTGAAGTTAAATAATTACCTGAATCTAACGGAAACCCTTTGTTCAAAGCAGTTATTCATATGTTCAATCTGAAATTGAAATATACATTCTAAATTTAAAACATATTTTGAATGGTCATTAAATGCTGCAGGTTTTTTTAAGTATCATTTAAATATAGATTTAAATTAAAAGAAATAAAAGATAGTTTTACATTTTGATTTTCGTCATTATTTCTTAGAGTCCAACAGTTGGTTACAAGGTTCAGGCCTACTGTAATTTTTTGGAAGTTGAATACTCCTTTGAACATCTAAACAAGGAACGCATTTCTAGTATACGCTGTTGCCTCACCTGAATACAAACACATTGACACAAGCGCCGAAAACAATAACCGCATTTTACGACCGCTACAGACATATTTCAAAATGTGTTTCCACATCACCATATGAAATGACATTTGTTGTGTTTGCGTGATGAAGGTCTTAAAAATCTTGTTCAATTATCTTCGAATTAAGCATCTGAAATCAGCAATGCATCCTGCACAAATCACCAATGTCTTTTGTCCTTTTCAAACTAATCACGGATTACAAGACGGCCTGATGAAATGATTATTTTTTCCCCACGTCAATCGCTCATATTGTATTTTGCTATGTTTGAAGTTTGTGCTCAATACAAAAGGGATTTTTCTACAGAATAATAAAGAAAGAAATATTTTGCAAATTTACATTTTTTTCAAGCTCTGAATTGGTTCTGAAGATTACTTTTAGTTGCTTTATGCTTTTCAAAGCTGTTTAAAGCTGTTCAAATACGTCAATACAATCAAGTCAAAGTTAAAAGCCGCAACATTCAGAGTCTTTATTCACAGAAAATTGAAACTTAAAAAACTAATTAAAAAGATTTCTCATCTTCGTAATGAAAACTTCCCATAATGTGACAAATATTACTTCGTTACGGTTTATGCTCATATTAACAAAAAAGTTTGCTTATTACACTATGTCTTCAATGTGTTTCCTCATACTCTTGTAACTGGTGATGCAGCTTTCTTCTTTGCTGGTCATACATTATCAAAATATTCTTAAGACATCTTCATTGACGAAGATCCTCGGGGTCAAATTCCTAAAATGACGAGCACACAGTAAAACCTTTTTAAAAAGCATTTTGTCATGATGAACATAATTCAACATCCCTTGCATTCATTTGTTGATAAATTTTTTTTTTATATCGGATCATTTATACATCGTCGGGATTGATGATGTCGTGAGGCACATTCATCAATTGTCCACAAAAAATAAGCCTTAAGCCTCCACATATTTTTTATTTTCTAATATTTTTCTTCCATTGTTTGATTACAACCATCGTAATCAAACTGTGTTTTTTGGAAGATAACGAAAGGTGGCTCATTAGTGTGAGGAACTAATTAATCTGTGTCATGTCGACCTGTCATAAGAGAAAAGTATTCCTGATGCACCATGCTCTTCAACAGACGGTTCCATAGTATTTGTTTACCTGCAACTTCTTTCCCACTGCCATACTAACATTCATATTAAGCAGATTTTGCTTCATTGCCGCTCTGTGATAAAAAGGTTTAATCAAAGAAAAAATAACACGACGAGGTTTTATCGTCTTAAGGGACTCTCAGATGTTCTAGTCAACCATACAGCAATCAGCTTAATATTAGTGTCAGATCGTTTTCGAATGGCCATGTCATATTGAGTGATTGCTGTGTTGCTGGTTCAGAAAGGTCTCACACTTTTTCCATAATACGTTGAGCTCATGTTGAGCTCATGTCATATCGGGTAGCAATTTGTGACTGAAAAAAAACGCTGATTCATTATTCATTTGGTAAGTGGCAATAAACCATGTAAAAATGTGTATGTATTAGATATAAGAAGGCACAAGGAAAGGATAAAAATTGAATAAGAATTGTCACCGGCGAAGCACGTATATGGTCCTTATATGTGTAGTGTAGATAACATATTAACGTAACGTATTGATCCAAAAGTGTTGTCTGTATATTTTTATGTTAATTGTTTGTGATAACTTCAAAATTTCCAAAAATGTTAATTACATATGAAATCATTATCAGTTTAACTAACGTTTGTTCTACACCTGCAAAATTCATTATGGTATCTTTTTCATTGAGAGCTTTTAACCCTTTTTTCAATTCGCTATATGATATTCTTAAACAAGTAAAATATATTCATTTAATCTTTTACGACTCATCATTTTGGTCTAAATCCAAGTAACTATAACCCTCCAAGACGATTTTTTACTGTTTGCAACAAATTTGCTTCGTTTTGATAAAAACTAAACATTATTTTCCATTAAAGACAAATGTCTATTGAAAGTAGAGCTTCCAAGTGAAATGACGTAATATATATACTACTAGTACCGATAATAGCCAAAGCCAATTGTCAAGAAAGACTCGACCAAATTCTTTTCACTTACAAAGTTTGTTATAAGAAGTTACTCTGATGGTATTTTTACAAGACCTTATCTAAAAGAGAGTTTACGTCAGTTTTTGCAAGACGTAAACATTTAGATTTATAGAAATAAGTATGGCAGGGTCACGGAAACAATAGGAAAATGGTTACTTGAAATTGACACTTGAATTTTCAACGTAGGTAGTAACTTAGCATAAAAGGGCCGCTTTCCGTATGTAGTTGAAATATGGGACGTACGTCAGTTCGAATAAGCTACACATAGGTGGTTAAGATGTAAAGGTGATTGGTTATACCCATGGGCGTAGCTTCTATTACGTAAAGTACTCATTTGCGTATAACTTTTATGACCATAGATTTCATCAAATATGCAACATCAATAAAATATGTTCTCAATTGCGACAAATTTGATCCCGAAGCTTATTATACAGCAACACGTACATGTATCTCTTCAACCTCGTCCCCAGTGCTGATTGTTAAAGGCTCGATACACTGAGAGACGTAATAGTACTGTGAGGAGTTTGGTATCTCTTGTTCAACTAACACATAGAAAGTTGTCTCCCTTTGAAGGAAATAGGGGAGATCACTCTATAGCGAGTAGCCATATAGAGGAACGCAGCAATTTTGTTCACCTTGTCAACTTTCGCGCTGAAACTGATTCTGTACTTGAAAACTATTTGAAATCAACGCTTATCTTTCACCACAAAAACAAAATGAACGTTTATCCTTATGTGCTAAACAGATCAGATCAGATATTGTTCGAATGTGTAACAAGGCAAATGCTTTACGCTTCTTGCTGATGAAACCACTGATGTTTCTACTTGTGAGCAAGTAACCTTGTGCGTCAGGTTTGTAGAAGATCAGATAGATAAAGCGTGTGTAAGGAATGAATTTCTTGGTTTTGTTGATACCCCGTCAACGACGGGTGAGCATCTAGCTACTCTCTTCATTGATACTCTGAAGGAGTACGGGATAGATTGCAATCTCCGAGGACAAGGATAAGATGGAGCTGGCAATATGAGCGGTTGTAAAAAGGGTGTTCAGTCGAGGATAAGGGTACAGTATCCTTACGCAAATTATGTACATTGCCAAGCGCACTGCTTAAATATGGCATTTGCATGTGGTAAGGCTCTTGTTAGAAACATGATGTCCATAGTGCAGAAACTGATTTTGCCTTTGATTATTCTTCAATGAGACTCAACGTATTTCAATCAACGTTGGCTGAAGACCGGGACTCACAAGATGCAATGAATGGTGCCAATAAGCTTCACAGCTGTGTGAGACACGGTGGTGTGCAAGAGCTGATGCACTGACAACCTTCAAAGCATCCTTCTCTTTTGCTGTCGAGGCCCTCACCGTCCTGCAAAATGATGGTGACTCCAAAGCACGATGCTACCTGCACTCAATCCTGACGTTCGATTTGATCATATGCCTCCTCACCATAGAACACATTCTACAGTACACCGTCCCTTTGTGCAAGAAGATACAGTTTAAAAAGACTGATCTCCTCCGTGCACTGAATGAAGTTAACATGGGAGAATGTTGCATTGCATAGATGACGAACAGCTGTTTGAAGATTTATTTGATGAAGCCTGTGCTTTAGCTACTAAGTTCGACATTCAGCCAAGCAAACCTCGAACAACAGGGAGACAAACCAACAGAGTGAATGTTTTAGCTGAATCCCCATTGGCGTATTGGAAGAAGGCACTATTCTACCCTTTCCTGGACCATTTAATCACTGATATATTTGACAGGCTGACAATAAACGAAAGTCGCTTTCTAGCCCAGTATATCACGCCATCAAGACTAAATGACATGCCTCAAGACATGGGCAACAATGTTTTCGAAGCTTTTCAACATGACATTCCACAAAATCAGCAACTTCTTCAAAGCAGTGAACTGAGAAGATGGAGAGAGAAGTGGCATGGCCGTGAATGTCTCCCAGTTGACATTTGTCAAACTTTTGATGAAACTGACCCTGTGCTGCATCCTTCAGTATATACATCCTTGAAGACCCTTCTTACCATGCCAGTATCAACAGCAACACCTGAGCGCACCTTCAGTTCTCTGAAGAGGATAAAGACATGGCTTCGTAACACCATGACTGAAAATCGACTGACATCCTTGGCTCTACTTCACATTCATCGTAATTTTGAGGTCGACATTGAGCGACTTATTCATGAATTTGCTTGTCAAGCTGATCGACGACTGGCATTAACCTTTCCTTACCAGTGACTTTCGTGTCCTTTTCATTGTAAGTCATTTTCAAGAATGCCTGTGATGAAATTGTTTCCAAGGCCTCTATCAAATACAACAGAAGAATTTGCATTAAATATTCAATACGAATCCAGTGTGCGTCTGCTTTCTTTGGAACTAAATCATGAATTTAGGAGTTTAGCACAGACCAGCAGCAGAGTTTTATACAATTCAGTAAGACTTTAAGTACAACATTAACCAAAATTTATTTACAATCGTTAATTCACATCAATTCATCATCTCTAAATATGCTTATTTGAAATTTTTAAAAATACCAGACAGGTGCCTGAAAATCGCAGTTATAGGCAGTAAAATACCTAGAACAATTTGGGGGACTTGCCCCCAGACCATCCCCCCCCAGCGGGCTCGGACGAATTGCGTCCTCGTAGTGCCTACTACTTATTATTTCCTACCTACGCCCATGATACCCCCATGGACTTCAATGTTCATTACTATTTATCATTGCGCACCTCAAAACAAATAAATACTGTATATGATAAAATAAGTGTGTTATCAGTAAATGACTACATATGTAATATGAGTCATTTTTTTAATGCCAACTGATATTAATCTTCTAAATAAGAAAATAAAGAAAACATACATGGTTGACACAAATTCCTCGCTATAAATAAAACAGATTATAGAGCAATAGGAAATATTTACCACATATTTGCTCATTCATAGAAATAATCAATACATTCTATCGAATATTGGAAGAACTAGCATTCCATTGCCTAAGAAATACATGAGAAACAAAAGTCATAAATAAATCCCCCTTGTTCTTTCTTGAGGGATACTTTAAATTGACATGTTTCAAATTAGTTCCGTTAATGTTCTTATGCATCAAGATCCAAAGTTACTGATAATGTGTGGGAAACGAAGACGAGATCTATAATTGCAAACGTTGTTTTGCAATTTCGAGGCAATCAAAACAGGGCTTATGCAATAATCCGGTAATCAAGATGGAGAAAGAAAACAGATCTTTATCAAACATTGTCATAGCATTTCATTTGCATTCGGAAACAACCTGTCAACATTTGACAATATTCTTACAGGAAAAAATTGGACACGGTGATTCTTGACAACTTCCGTTTCCAATTATCAATTTGAGATGTAATTATTTGCTATCGAAACGTCTTCTTGTATCCAATTATGGTTTGATTGTTTACTTATTTAAGCATTAGGATGTACAATTTGATATGCAAGGTCTATTTTATGTTGATTAATATTAAGTCCATGACCCTAATAATACATTTTGTAGATTTTGATTTATTAATTTAATTAAAGACACCTTATTTTCGACATTTCACAGGTCTAATTTTTTTGTCTGGTTTACTCAGGGAAAGTGTAAAACATATATGAAAACATTTGCATGATAAACATATTTTTATTTCTAATAATTCCGTCACCTTATTAGCACTCTTGATAATTTAGATTTTGGTGGAAAGAAAATTTCAGATATGTCGAGCACTAATGGCCTTCTTAATGGTTTTGATTTTTGTTGAAAATCTTTATTAAATCTCAGACATGTCGAACACTAATCGGCACTCTAAATGTTTCTTTATGTTTGTGGAAAATGTTTATTAAATCTCAGACATGTGGAACACTAATTGGCACTCTTAATGTGTTTGATGTTGGTGGAAAATGTTTAATAAATATCAGATATGTCGAACACTAATTGGCACTCTTTATGTTTTTAATTTTGGTGGAAAATATTCAATAAATCTGAAAGTTTTTTGGGTTTTTTTTGGTGTTTAATTAATCTCATGTCGAACACTAAAAACACTTAGTTCTGCATATGAGGAATAAACAAATTGTAAATGGTTCAGTTCTGATGATTAATGTCCAAAAACATGGACTACCTGATGAAGAGTCAACAAAGAGACTTCATTTCAACAAATTTCAGCCATAATTTCAACAAAACCAAAAATTTAAAAAAAGAAGAGAGTGGTAATTATTAATTTTAACAAGAATTTCTAAAACAATTCATAGACTGAGCCAAATAAATATGATCAAATCAAAAGTTTTTTTTTTTTCATCAATGCACCGTAATGACCGCATTAGGTGTCCTTTCATTAAAACCATTAAATTAAGTTATAACTTTTTGTTATAGCATTATTAACCGCAATACAATCAATGCATATTTTTTTCTTTAAGTTATTTCTTACCAACCTTTAGCTCATAATCTTTGACGATAGCTTAAAGATCGGACGGGATCTAAATATGTTGTATCCAGAAGACTCGATTGTCTAACTTTACAAGTAGGATGTGAATTTTTGTTTTGATTAAATGTACTTTATTATGCGTGAATTGTAGTTTTATAGACACTAAACGCCAAAAGAAACGTTACCCTTCCTATTTTTTAAATAACTTTTTAAGTATTAAAGATATGTAACAAACGAATGGTAAAGAAAGCTGAATAACGTAGCTTTATGCTGATAACAAATTTCTAATTCCTGATGGATTCAGATTGTGGTGAAATGCATCTTGCTTATGAAGATCCAAATTGTCCGGTTTCCGACCAAGCTGGTAGTAATCAATAAATGTGATTTAGATGTCTAGAAGAAGTTGAAAGTAAACTTTTACTTTTGTGTTTACAAAAAAGGTTGTATGCTGGACATCATAACCCGTAAACGATGAAAAATGATGTTGTTGAGTAAGTTTCAGTGTGAAAATTAGAAAAACATGTTTTTATAGTCATAAAATATCTTTTCTCGTAAGTTAACTTAGTGAAACGAGTTTTTCTGTCAACAGCTTTGCTTGAAAATTAAGTTTTGATTTTTTTGTTTATCACCCAAACGCATTATCACTCAAACGTAGCAAAATTCAAGCAGCATTTGCACGAACTCAATGCTTCTACAGAGTATAAAAGGTGCCTACTTTGCATGATATGGCACACATGTACAAAATCATGCCGCCATTGACAGCTGAAGAACGAGGAAGAGCTCTGGGGATGTTGCAGATGGGGTCGATCAACAACGATGTCGCCAATGCCTTCAGATGTCACCGTATGACCATCATTCGACTTCGTCAACGCTATCTTCAGACCTGGGTCACCGCTGATAGACCCAAGCTGAAGATCGCTGTCTACGTCAGCTACATATGAGGGACCGATTTCTACCGGCGACGTGGTCAGCCAGAACTGCTCTTGGACGAAGACTAAGTGCTGCTACAGTGAGAAGAAGGCTTCGTCTTCAAGGTTTACGGCCATACAGACCAATGCGAGGTGTGCAGTAGACGCGGCAGCCCCGGCTAAACAGGGTTGCGTGGGGACGTACCGTCAGACGGTGGCAGAGCCGGAACTGGCGGCGAGTGATGTTCATGGATGAGAGTCGTTTTACGATCCACCATACCGATAGGAGAAGGAGAGTGTACCGTCGTCAAGGTGAAAGAGAGGCTCCATGCTGTGTTCAAGACGTTATACCATTCGAAGGAGGCAGTGTAATGGTGGGGGCCGGAATAAAGGACGACGTTCGAACTGACCTTGTCATCGTTGAGGGCAATATGACGGCACAAGTGTACATTGACTAGGTTGTCCGTCCTGCGGTTATTCCATTCTTACATCGTCACCAAAACACACTTTACCAACAGGACAATGCACCACCTCATGTCGCAAGATTGACAAGAGATTTCTTGCATGCCAACAACGTCATTTAGCGACTGCATCATTGCGAAGGCTTGTGTGACAACAACTATGTAATACATTCGGTGATTTCATTGGCTGAAATATTGCCAGGTAGTTGCAATATTGTCCCGCTAGTATTAAGACAGAGGTTGTATAGTATATATGACGGAGCTACCTCTGTTGGGAGAGAATGTTTGATAGTGTACATCATATAACTAGTTAATAACTTAACATTTATGTTTTGAAGTCAAAAAAGCAAAATACTCGCAACTTTCCAAAATATCAAATTATTGTAACTTTACGAATGTTGCAAAGGCAAATAATCATTAAGGAATAATACAAAAACCACACAAGAAAATGACTGATAACACTGAAAAACATACAACTCGAAAAAGTGCTATTGATCCTGCATTTCCTTCTACAATGGATCAACACAATACAGACTGATTGTTAAGCCAATAGCAGACCAGAATGATAGCATAGCTTCTTAAAGACTTGTGTTAGACCGCCGCCAACTACGAATCCTGTAGGTCAGGACACCATGGAAATAGCTTTTGGACTGTTTAATGGACAGACGCTGATAAACAACTTTGCCTTGGTTTATATAATACGGCGGTGACAACATCGAAGTAGCACCCTTAGCTCACCCTTTACGATGAATTTTAATAGATCAAGGCTAGTTAATGTTTGATAAACTCCAGGTCGTTTTCAGGTTTAAATCACATCCTTCAGTAACTGGACGAGCGTCGTTACAGGTTATGCATTAACATTAAAACAGTCGTCAGATGAGATAGGAGCATTGTGATTCAAAAAGTACCACCAATAAACATGATTCGTCTTCCCCTCTCTCATAGAAGAATAAATCTTGATTTACCACTGAGAATCAGTCCACTACCACTTAGACTCAGTAACCTTCTGTGGTTCCAGTTCTGAACTTATGACACCAGTACAGACGATTGCGCATTAAAAAGTCATTTAATACAGGGCAGATTACTAGCCTTCTTTTCAAATATCGACTTAACGCAAACAATTCCTGACAATTTTGTCGAGAGTTTTCTGTAAACATGGATGTTTTTTCTACTCTCCACGGCTTTGAAGTGATAATTACGCAAAGGAGTGACCCAGATGTAGCGGTCTTACCCTTTGATGGTAACTCTTTGATGGTCACTTGTCTGCCTCGCTGGAAACAGTCTGCAGGAAACGATGCCTACGGCGAGATATGGTGCTCTGATGCACATTTAGATGTGAGGGAACTGCATACTGCAACTCAACACTTTCAATTCGATCTATGGATATGTTTCGATTCTTGCTATTTATTAATGGCATGATGATCACCTCTTTTCCATGTTTAAGCTATAATAACGTACTTTATGTTTTTCCACTGACTCCAAAGTTCATTGTTTGTTTTTTTCTCAGTGAAGTTGATTTGTGCTAAAACATTTTCAAATGCTCATAAAAAAGGAAAAGTATAAACTGCCTCTTTTTGTACTGACAGTGGCACAATCAAACAACAATAATATTTCCGAAAGAAAAAATTGAACATTTTTTAATACCGTTTTTACATACGTCCAACATTCTCTGAATCTCTTTTGCATCCATTTTTTAAAAGAATCTAAGGTTTCCTGCCTATACATTTGGACATGTATAGTACTTTTTCGATCAAGGGAAAAAATGACAATTCATGCTATAGACAAAATCAATCTGTACTTTTCTACAAGAAATAGCAAAGAACTAAAACTAAACTGAACTGAAATTAAAATTTATCAGTGAGCATAAATGAATTTGGAATGACTTCAGGGTAATTTCATGAAGAAGACAAAATATTATGCATTCGTATTATGTTTAAACTCTGATGTTATAAACATAAAGCACAACTTAAAATGAATAGTTACGGTAAGAACACGGTATTTCACGTTTTCACGTAGAAGATTTCAGAAACGTTTACCTACACGATTATTCTCTCATACATTTATGTTATATTGCACTTTTCAAAACAAAAGAGAGAGTGACTTGATATGTAATTATCAAAAGAATAGAAAACTATTATCAGCAACTATAACATTTGAAACATATTCCATGCTTGTCTCCCCATAACAAAATAAAGTCAATATTGGCTGTTCTAACGTGAGGCAACCCATTCTGAAAGTAACCCGCTAGTGACAACCTTTTAACAAAATATTCATAGTTACCGAAACGTTCAAAATAAGTCGTAATTTCTGAAACTAAAGATCAATAATTTTTCTTTGAAGAAATTAGTCCTTAAGTATTAACTTTATGTCGTAAGAGTTTAATTCAGTAAATGTATCCCAACATTGTCACATTATCACATTAAGTGTATATAACTATGAAATTATATCAATGAAACATACTATCAAACTGATATTTTATAGTAATTTCTTAAAAGCATTATGTCCCTTTAACATACCATGCCCATTTCATGTCTATCTATTCTACTTACATACACAGTATGTGTAACAGCAATATATGGAAAATACTTTTAGATAGTTAACAAATTTTACATGGTTAATATAGGTACCTGCAGTAATATGGCACATATGCATAGCAACAATTGTGTTGCTGATTTTCTAAACTAGCAGTCGTGATATACTGAACTACTCTTCAAAGTGGCGTTAAACCCCAATTCACCTCACCTTACTAAATGGCCTTGACTTAATCTTAAAAAAGAGATGGCAGAGAAAATCCCTTACAGCAATAAATCTAGGAACCTTTCTTTCGCCAAATAATCTTTATTTTGCAAAATCCCCCAAATTACCAAATGACCAAATAAATCATAACAGCGATATAAAAGTAAGTATTGTGGGGAAATCAATTAGAAAATGTCTATCAACACCGATTGTGAAGAGTTGTCTTGCAATGTACGTTTATTTCACGTCACTGTCCTAAAATGTCTCCAGGGAGGCGAGACTCCGTGCAACGACAATGATCAGTTCAAACAAGCATGTGTGTCTCACAGTAGTCGCCTCCAACTTTCTTTCCACTCAGGTCATTGTAAATATTCCACGACATCATTTCTACTAGAACACAAGAAGCTGTCAATAATGGGGGTGTAGGTAAGTTGGCCAAGCGCCTGCTAGTTATGCAGAGTGAGCGAGTGAGTAATGTATTGCTTAGCGCCGATTGGGTTCTTAAGCAGGAGCCAATAGTTCGATTCCCTCGACGTTAAAAGGTTTAACGTGTTGGTTATCTTAGCGCTCGATCTCCATTGAACAAGGATAGATCAAGCTTTATCTGCAGTTAAACTACTCCTAATAGCTAAGGTATGATCTATGGAAAACATATTTCAAACTCTACATAAAAGAGTAAACGGTCTGTAGCAATATCGCACACGGTTTACCCCCATAATTCAGACGCCCCAAAAGTCAGACGTCCCAATAGTCAGACGAATCAGTCAGATGTGACTGAGGTTACACATTAACCCATTATTAAAGAGCCACTTCGTGACTTTCATAACATATTATTTACCTTTGATACGAACCTAAATGTCATATGTGGTGATATAAAATCAAAACATCTTAACTTTTCATGTCCAAAATACATATATATGGCAAATACTGGTTTTCCATGAAAATCTAAAAACAGCCTTATAAATGCACAAAGGTGTAGATATTACGTCCATTATACATGGATACTAGTTATATAATCTAACAAACGCTATCAACTCTTAACTGCCCTCCTGGCTGTTTTAGATAAGTCTCCAAAATTACGTTTGACTATTTGACGCGCGCCACTGTCCGGTTTTCGATAATTGCGACGTTCTACCTTCATATTGTCACTGTAAAAAACCCCAATAAGCTTTAAAATGTGTCTTTTTAGTAACAGTCGATACTTCGCGATCAAATGACACCATTGATTAAGCTTGGCTTATATGACACCAACAACTCACGGAGTGGCTCTTTAATGGACCTGTCCCACAGACTAAAGAGATAGATGCATTGAGCAAAACAAGATTATAACTTAGTGATGGTGAGCACTATGTCTTTAAGAGTAAATAAATGGTAGATATGATATCTTATGTTTCTATGATACATCATTTATTTTGTTATTACAAGTTAGGATTTGATCACACATGATGATGTTCAACCCACAGGGGCGTGTATCGCCGAAAATAATAATAGTAATATATAATGAAGAAAAAAAAGGGTATCTCTACTATATAAATACTAAAGGGATGTAACGCCCTCAGACCCCTCGTCTTGTTCCGGGACGAAATCAACTTGGAAATTCAATGTAGATTAATATAACAATACACACACATGAAGCCTGATAAATTCCCTTTCGATAGAATGTGAAACAATCAAAATCGGTTGACTTTTGACAGAGCTACACTGTTTTGAAATCGATAAAAGTATGTTTTCTTGTGAGTACGCCAAAATCCTGCCTCACTAAAACATCGCTTTCAAACTGATAAAATACGAATTAAACACTCAAATACGTACTATGCACGACAAATACAACTTTATCGCAATCCCCTTGCATTCCGATTTCGTAGCGTGACTATTCAAATGAAATATTATGTGATATATACCTTGTAAGCGAGCTTTTAATGCATTATATGCGGTTTCGATCGCTCGAGTGTGTGTGTATTGTTATATTAATCTATATTGAATTTCCAAGTTGATTTCGTCCCGGAACAAGACGAGGGGTCTGAGGGCGTTACATCCCTTTAGTATTTATATAGTAGAGATACCCTTTTTTTTCTTCATTATATAATACTATTAATATTTTTCGTCGATACACGCCCCTGTGGTTCAACCAATTAGGTTGATGTTCAAAGTGACAATATACTCGTTGTAATGATAGAGAGAGATGGATAGTGTCATGGAAGCTTTCATCACACTTTCAAAAGTTAAATTTCACTTCATGACACCAAATGCGTTACTCACTAACTTGAACATTGCTTGAACAGTATAAAAAGTAGTATATAAATAGCTGGTAAAAGTGTCAATATTCACGACAATAATGACTGGGCATCAGAGAGTAGAATACATGAAGTCACAGAAAGGTACTCCTCAGTGGTAGACCTTGAGCTAGATTTTCCCGACACTTGTGGAACCATCACCAGACTGTTGGCCATTGTACAAACAACAATCTAGAAGGCTTCCACAGCGGGTTGAAGAAAGAAATTGCCCATCTACACCCCAACATCTTCAGATTTGTTGAGATCATCCGGAAGATAGAGATAGAAGAGCCAGCCAAACCCCAGCAGATTAATGCATGGGCTGCACCCCCACCCAGAAAGAGGGTCTACCGAGAGACCGAATACTGAGTTGCCCGTCTCCAAGAGAAGCTGAATGCTGGGGGAATTCTCCATTGGAGTCCCTTGATTCAGTGTGACACTTGCTGAAACTAGGCTAAAGGCTATAGTTTATCTCTGAATAAAGTCATTAGTTGATATTTTGAATTAATTTATGCAAATATTATGTATTTAATTTTACAAAATATCATACTTATTGTCTTTTTGTTGAATTAAGTCATTCTATGAATGTGTTCTTATTGTTTGGACCAGTCAAATAGTTGGTAGAGGTAACAAACAGTGTAGTCAACTTCAGTGTAACCAACCATAACGGACATTAGTTGATATTTTGAATTAATTTATGCAAATATTATGTGTTAAATTTTTCAAAATATCATACTTATTTTCTTTTTGTTGAATAACATCATTCTATGAATGTGTTCTTATTGTTTGGACCAGTCAAATAGTTGGTAAAGGTAACAAACAGTGTAGTCAACCAACCATAACGGACATTAGTTGATATTTTGAATTAATTTGTATGCCTAAAACTGAAAATGTCCTATCGATTTGACAACTATATCTCTGTACTCTGTATATCAAATGTGTATGTTATATGTACTGTAATACTGCATTTGTATGGTGCCCATAAAAAAGAAATAAAGTGATAAAAAAACAAACAAACAAACAGTGTAGTCAACTTCAGTGTAACCAACCATAACGGATGTTTTTGAAAATTACTATGACGTCAAACGCCTTATGAAATCGAACGCCTGCACAAACGGATTGTTTCATCTATATATTTATGATCAAATTCATATAAGATAAGTTGAAGAAATAACAAACGGAATTTGTGCAATTGTTTCATGAAGTTCATGATCAGGCAGGGCAAAATAAATTTCCTCCGCGGTTCAAATATACCGAAAACGCATATTTTGAACTGAGTGAGAGTATTTTACTCATCTAAACACAAGGTAGATTGAGTCACGTGTTGCAGAATTTGATATTGAGTTTTTATGTTGCTTGTGTAATATGGATTAGCGAATACATGTACATCTACTCAGTTTTAGTTAATCTATCCGTAACGTTGTGCTTATGTAAGCTGCTATTTGCATTTGGAAAAGGGAAACAACTCTCGTTCTGAGTGAGATACGCTGGCCGAGGGAACGAAAAGGCATTCAAGTTCGAATCGACCATCGAAACATTTATTAATTTTCGTTAACGTCTCAAAGCATGTTATTTAGAAACATATAAAAACAATGAAACATTTCGATCATGCCAAAAGTAGCTCCGTTACCTCAAAACCAAATAAAGGAGGATTTATTTTATGTCTATATCATTACGCTGTTCCTTTACATACATCAATGCGCGCAATTGAAGAAAACGTCAGCTGCTTCACTAAAGTTGTCAGGATTATTTCAAAAAATAAATGCAGAATAACATTGTATGATAATGAGGTTATCATGCTTGTATGTTTATGGATGGTAAACACTATGTATAAAGCTCGCCATGGACTGCAAAACGCATGGTTTATTCCTAATCCACCACTGGACTCAATACATTATCGTGGTGTGGTGGTTTGCGTGCTTCTGTGACCCTGAGAGCTAAGCAAGCTGGAGCTAAAATGTTCCTGGTTGGGGCACCCAGGCTGGACAGGTCGACGGGTAGACCAGACCAAATTTGATTCCTTCTAAAACATGCTTTCCATCTCGCACTATGTCTTTCTTTCCATCTTTTCCCTTATCCTATCGATCCCTTTCTCCCTAATCTGTCCACTCTCATTTGTATGCTTGCTATCCACGTGTTTAATAACTGATATATTGTTGAAAGCACGTTAAACCCCAACTCACTCACTCACTCACCTATTCCTAATGCTGGATAAAACCCCAAAACATACTTTCATGATAACCTCTATGTAATCCTATTGTGACCACAGATATCGGTGAAACCTGCAAATACATCGCAACTTAACTGCATACGAACAGTTCTCTAAGGAAAACAAGGATGGCAATGCCTAGCAGGATTTGAGCCTCTGACCTTTTGGTCCGAAACCAGAGACGCTACCAACTTTCCTATCCCGCAAAAATAAAATCGAAAATAAATAAAATACACGTGAAATTGATTTTCATTATTTTTCTCACACGGACCTTTCGTAATCAGTATAATATTTTGCAGGAAATTAAGAAGCAACAGATGACTTTTTTAGGTGGTTTACTTCCATATCATTTTCAAAACCAATCGTAAAACAGTATTTTAATTCTCCTAAATTGAATATGCAATGGATAGTCTTTTTGATGCCAAAATGTGTTAACAGTAGATATCAACTATGTATGAAACAGGTATTAAATGACCCGCGACTATTTTGGAAAGACTAGGAATTTTTAAATTACTTAAAAAGGGTTCTGGAGACTTGACATATCAATTGAATGTAATAATAATGTATTATCTTTAATTCTTTTTAGGGGGCCATTCAATTGTAGGGGAGTTTAAATTTAGATACAAAAAATGTTTCAACACCATGTAAATCCATGCGTTGAATGAATTAGCTAAAAGTATGTACAAAAACAATTAAGGCGCTAATGCATAGGGATATCTTACATTCATGTATTCTACAAAGCCATTAGGAGGTGTCAAATGAATATTAACAATAAAATGTACAACAATGTAAATTTTTAGTCTAAAACATCCTTTTTTAGTGGTCATCTCTGATATCAAAAAGCAATAGCTCGTTTCTGCCATTATTGATTTCACAGCGCTATTAAGCCTCTGTTATGTCTTAGATTCATATAAGATCTAAATCTCAAGTTTTACACATTACAACACATATCTTCAACACTTCATTGTTGTTTGAACAAACATTAAATATGTTTCAAGTTATTCTTTCCCCTTTCAAACTTTAATTTAAGACTTGAAATGAAGTTCTTAGATAGAAATCATTGTTAACATTGTAACTGACCTTTTGATATTCTTTCATCACAAATATTTTTTCAGGTGTATGTTAGATCATAACATGAAAATCTACGATGCAAGATAATTAGATTAACCAAGATTATTATTTTTCTTTAATATCACAGCTTTAAAACTGTTATTTCAAACGGTTGGAAAGATAACAGTTTCAACTTATTCTAGAGTTTGAATTGCAAATAATGAAATGAACTGTTTGAGAAAATTGGAAACTTCTGATATTTAATTTAATTGAGCCATTTTAAAGTTCGAGGTCTGTGCAAAGCTTCAGGGATACATAATTAAAAGTGAATGTGTCAAATCTTAATTAATTAAATGAAAGTAGCAACATCTAAATTTTTTATTGTTACTGGATAAAGAGCTTTCAGTTGACACACATCAACAATGACTGGTGATGTAACAAAGTATGTTGAGTTCGACATACAATGTATGTGTATGTTGAGTTCGACATGTGTAAAGTCTATTTATATATACCAAAGACGTTACTGGAAAATCTGCCCCTGTATATTAGGTTTAGAGGTTTTTATTATTGGATACCATATTTTGTTTTGATTTCAGGAGAAACGTAAATAATACGAACACAAAGCACTTCGAGAGAACACCTAAAATAATGATAGTAATGATAGTAATCCTTATCAGTCTCTCTCTGTATTCCATCTTCTGTAGCACATGTACCTGCGTATTTTGTGATTGTGGTTCGTTAAGGGAAGACTTTAAATAATACTGACAACATAAAGCGAACGTTAATTGATTTATATTAACTACGTTAGCAAAGAAAAGAGTGTGAATAACACAATGTACATTCGTTACATTGAATATCTATGATGTTCATTTGTAGTAGAAATAAAGACATTTTATTTCAAATCATAGATTGTACATGTAGTATACCTTCTTTTATAAAATAACTGCTCTAATGCAATCATTCCGAGGCGGAAGATAATAACAAAATTAACGAAACTGTTGAAAGCAATATTTCTCAAGGGGTCATCACCTCATACGATTTCTATTCATGGTTACATGGTAAATCAACATATACTATTGTAACATGACTTCGTTGTATCCTCGATTCTGATTGGTCAATTCGAAAAAATTACCCTATGTTGAATGACAATGAATACCCGCAAATTAGCAAAGGCGAATCACCGCGAATTGATACAACATGTTCACCAGTGCAGGCCCGACTCAAGTTTTAATTTTCCAGTTTCTTAGAAAATACGTGCCGTACTCCGATTTGACAGTTGTCGTTGTCCTTTATTATATTGCCGTCGGTTTTAAACTAAATTTGCGGGTGTTGAATAAAAATGAATCCCGGAAATTTTACAAACGCAACTATTTATCTTCTAATTAGAGATCTTTATATGGTCGGGATAGCGCAAAGTACTTATGAGAAAGATGGCATTGCATAACTCGTATCTTTGTAAAGATTACATCAATGCATGTCACATGCTGTATTAAACAAAGGGTGTGTTTACGACAATACATTCCTTATTTATGAAATGTTTAAATCCAAAACTAGTACTGAACCAGATGAAGAAGGTATTATAAATGTTAAATAAATTCCTTGTCAACGGGATCATCAAAGAGTAAGATTAAGTATATTGAAATGTTTCGTTGTGATTGATGAAACTCCATGAGACATTCATGATACTTGGATCCAATATCCCTAACATTGATGAAGCAAAGCAACTCATTGTTAATTTAAACAATAAACTCAAATCTTGGAATTGAACAACAGAAGTCAACCTCGATGCCATTACTCAAATATGGTTTCCATTCTCAAGCCCTTTACCTCGTAACAACTTGAAGCTATACGATCTTCAAAGTCACATTTAATCCAAGATCTGCCTTTAATCGCTTCTAGATAAGGGTGAAATGTAAATGTAATGTAATGTTTAGGCGTGCACAGAGATTTGCAATATAGCTAGCATAAGGACCAAAATGTATGAGAACTAACATTTGTAACACTCTCCTTGGTGTCCTAACGGTGGATTCATATTTCGATAAGCAAAAGTTATCTTTTGGGAGACTTTGTCGCACTATGAGACAGAGCATATCGTCTCAGATAGTCCTTATCCGACTGATTTTCCTGAATTTTACCTGCAGCGGTTCATCTCTTGGTTTCATATCTGATATTCCTCGTCTCCTCCATAAACATGTCTTGCAGCAATATTAAGGTGTGATTATGATGACAAGAGTTTTCATTACCAACTTATCCTGGAAGACGAAAGTATGATCAATCAAGCAGCAGGACAAGGAGAAACAATCGACAACCAGCATGGAGGAACATCCTGACCTTGCCACTTCATCCCCTTATCACATCTAACAGAGGTTGGTTGGTGGACAAGAGTTATGCTTCCTTGAAGTCCTTGTGCAGATGGTGGCGTGCTGGAGGCCCGGTAAACCAAAAGGTCATTGTTACTTGTGCTGATATGACTACAGTGATCTACCGGTGCACAATGTGTGTGTATCTGCTCAGGCATACATCACATTAAAGAGAATCTTGTGTGTGAAATTGTCAGCTGCAGCACAATGTAGCCCTGGTTTCACTTTCCCAGAGTGACATAGACTTTGTCCTCTCTTGTCGACCCCCCTTCAAGTTGAGTGATGAAGAGACATTGCTATATGCAAAAATGTTACACATGTTTGCACTCTCCTTTCGGAGGAATAAAAGATTTTATATCCCCCGTGTGCGCTAATCGCGCGGCAGGAGATAATAACAAAATTAACGAAACTGTTGAAAGCAATATTTCTCAAGGGGCCATCCCCTCATACGATTTCTATTCATGGTTACTTGATGAATCAACATATACTATTGGTAATCTTTATATGGTCGGGATAGCGCAAAGTACTAATCAGGAAGACTTCAAACATGTTATAAAGGGTATGTCACGTTTCAAACCAAGTCTTTTCTCTTTTTCGGATATTTCATTTCACTAACAGGCTAAGGCCATATATCTATTCTAATGAAGACAAGTTTTAATCATGAAGGGTCGTCCTGTTATGTTATACGTTTATCTAAGAGTTATTACCTCTGTGTTGATTACCAAATGTTGATCACCAAATGTTGCTGCCTGAAACTGTCGATCACAAAACAAAAGAATCTACCTTACAAACGTATTATGACAACGTACCAATGGTACTTGATCCATATGATAACGATGGAGTGTTGAAACACGACAATCAAACAACATGAATTTGTCTTAGAACATATGTCCCTTCACTTTTCCATGCGTATTTAAAAAGTTTGTTCTTTTCATCAACAAGGAATCCGGCAACAGATTTCACTGTGTTTCGTCCTGGGAACCATCGTTAATCCATATGAGTCGCTTTTTACAATATGAAATACGTCATTAAAGTTGTCAAGTATTAATATAGAAAGTGATCAAAACAATGATTTTACAGCGAATCATTTGAGTTATTTCGATTTACAGAATTTCTTATGTTTCAATCTGTGTTTTTGTCACCAAGACTCAAAAGCTATTGAAGCCTTAAGATATAAAAGCAATTTGAATTTTAGATAACTAGTTGAAACTCAAGTACTTGATGTTAAGACAAGCTTGCCAATTAGGAATAACAACGTTTAAAAAGGGCTTAACGTAACGACAAAAGACGCGAAAAGTGATTTAAAAAGTTCACATGACAAGTCTAAATCACTTCAAACTAAAATACAAAGGGTATTGATATATTCCTTTGATGAACGGAAATATTGTTTTAATATAAAAGGCGCGTCCTTACTCATATGATGGTCGAGAATAAACTAATTCAACAAGTACATAAGTCAAGACCATGTAAGTAAGGTCTCTTATCATTGTTGGCATTAAGTTCATTCACAGATTGACTAACTTATCAACAGAGCGTTTCTGACAAGTATTATTCACAGCGATAAGGAGAAAGATAAGCAATGACGAGGCAAAGTAGTGCATATTGACTGGCTTTTGTAAGCGGAAAAATATTCATATTGGTATTGGTATTTATGTTGAGAAGAGGTGATCATATTTACCGATAATTTTCTGATGGCATGTGGGTTTGTATTTATGTTGAAAAGAGGTGATCATATCGGTTTGTAAAACGCAGGCAAGACTGCTTATACAATGCTATGCTGATGAATTATACATTTTGGATTTCAACATTCATTGATAACTTTGATCTTGTTCGGAAGTTCATACTCGTTAATATATTACGCTCTTAAGGATTTTTACATTTACTATTAATGCTAGGCACAAAGAGTTGTATATATTGTGTATAACCTACTATTAAAAGTTTATCCAAAGGAATAGTTAAAAAGAACTTCTTTGGAGAGGCGCTTATGAATTGTACGGATTGCAGAAATTTCAGGTACCACTGCTCCTGTTCTAGAGAGTTCCAGGTCCTGTAATGTCCGGTTATATCCTAGCTATGCCAAAGTTCACCAAATGTGATGTTTACTTCCAAAGCAGGATATTGACCATCCAAACGCATTTGCTTGATAACCTCTAGAGGCACTCAAGTGGAAAATCGACCGTGCCATTGCGTAATGTGCATACTTTGAAGTAAGCTGGCATAAAGCTGAAAAATGATTAAGTAGTAAATATTTATTTAGGTATGAATTATTTTTCAATATTTTTTGCACATTATGAGCACACATGAAGGGTATCATTCGCTAGAAAACGTTTCTTCTTCAAGATGACACGTCAGAAGTAACTCTCAA
This sequence comes from Phorcus lineatus, assembly GCA_921293015.1. Taxonomy (NCBI): domain Eukaryota; kingdom Metazoa; phylum Mollusca; class Gastropoda; order Trochida; family Trochidae; genus Phorcus; species Phorcus lineatus. Next base: position 29,040,650 of record OV121091.1, read on the forward strand.
AAACAAACAAAACTTTTCAATGTCAATTCCTAAACAGATCTAGACCTTCTTGATTGACAGGCATCACTGAATGTGACGACGTGGAATTTGTTTTAACAGACCGTGTAAAATAAACTGTGACGTTGAATATCATAACGAAGATTGAAGAGGGTATGAGATTGACATTCTTAGTAAAGAAACTGAAGAAAACGAATGCGATACACAAAGAAACAAAATATTGAATATAAATGATGCGATCGATCACTGTAGCTCTCCTTTTTCCTGCCAATGTCGTTTACAGTGTTCAGGGCGATGGCCACAGCATTGCTTTTGAAAATTTATCTTGCTTCATCGTTAGCTTGGGAAATACATTCCTTTCTTTTTTAAACAAAATGGCAAGAATTCATGTGCATTAATTTCGCTATTTAGCAAAACTGTCCTAAAATTCAAAATTCCATTTTCAGAAAATATTATTCATGAAACAGCTCTTAAAATATTTGAATTATTTATTCTTTTCACACGTGTTCATTAACCTTCTCTAATTCCAAATTTCAAGTTAAAAACAAAGATGAATATTTATAGTTTATTTGAGTGTACATGTAAAGGAATTGACAGGCTGTTTCGTGTTTAATGTTGTCACTTTTGATTTACTCATCCACTCATCCAAATTATATTAAAACATTTTTTGTGAAATTTAATAATTTCTTCACTATATTTTTCTTCTCTTTCATAAAGCCTGGAGGGTACTTAAGCTAAATAACAACACATATCTTATCTTATACAAAGACTGCGTGGGAGCAAATAACTCAATGGGATTGAGAGTTACAAGTCGGGAATCAGAGACCACTTGTGTTTGGCCATTAGCTTGGTTTTATAGACAGTCCTTTGATGTTAATAAGTAAGCAGGAAACCATATGAGATATTAATAGATGCCATAGGAGTCAAGACTCTTAGCCTGTCACCAGAGGAAATGACTCGTACAGGGGGACGCACGTTTGGGAACTCTAGGAGTGAAAACATTGTGACACATTGTAAACCCATTTGATCATTTATCTCATCTTTAATAGACTAGGGGTGTGGTATAACAACCAGAAAAATATGAGACTCTAAGCATTCATAAAAGTGTCCTGTTCGATATCTGGTAACCGATACCAGGCTTGTTAAGCCCAAGCCCCTGATATCGGATGCAAGGAAACTTTAGAAAAACTTTTTATAACAAGGTTTAAACAACGTCTTAACGAAAAAGACATTATCATAACAGTTATCAAACAGGTATCAAACAAATATTTTCCATTTAAAATGCATACTTAAATAGTCAAAACATTTGAACAAACTAAACAGTCTTTTACTGCTTGCACTAGAAATAAAGGAATCCAATATGATTTACATTGTGTCACAGCTTTCAGAATGTTAGGAATTTAAGTTTAGAAAATAAACAAACAATATATCTTTACATAATTCGCTTTTTAACTGATTTTGTTTAGCAAACCTTAGGAAAGCTAAGTATACTAATGTTGAAATTATCTCAAAATTTCCTTACGCCTCGGACGGGCCTCTGGAAGAAAGTGTCCCTGATATTTCCCAATACAAATCAGACAATTTTAATAACTATTAGATGCATTACCTTTTAAGCCTTTTTGACATTTAATGATAGGTCTATAAATATATATATATATATACTCTTCGACAAGTCAGACTAAGATTTTGAACGTTATTTAAAGAGAGTCATCTTAATAAACTACGATAATTAGCTATCGTTTGCATTTTCTTCATTTGTGTACACACCAGGCATGTCAGCTTATGTACATTTTTACATATTATCATGTCTCAAGTGTGCTCTTTATATTAAACATCTAAAACAGCCAGGAGGGCAGTTAGGAGTTGATAGTGTTTGTAATGTTATATAACTAGTATCCATGTATATTGGACGTGATATCTACACCTCTGTGCATTTATAAGGTTGTTGTTAGATTTTCATGGAAAACCAGTATTTGTCATAATATATGTCTTTTGGACATGAAAAGTTAGTATGTTTTGATTTTATATCACCACATATGACATTTAGGTTCGTACCAAAGGTAAATAATATGTTAAGAAAATCACGGAGTGGCTCTTTAATGTCTTAAACGTGCGATATTTTCACTACAATATTAACCATAGAGACTCCTTGGACTACTTATAGCAGAAATGGAGAATAACCATTGCTCTCGTTATTAAAAGGTAATTTTGTGCACGGGATAGCTATGCTGATTTTCCAACAGGCATTTTGCATTTGCATTAATATAAGTGACGTTTCATAACAAGTTTTGTAGATGAATGCATACGAAGAAAAATACTTTTACACTTCCAGTGTATATTAAAATTGTAACGTAAATGATAACTAAATGTGTGTATGACAAATAAGATTGACATTATGAACGTCATTTCAAGATAGTCAAATTCAGTCGACGAAACAATTTCCGACTGTGTCAGCTTTCATTGTGTTCTAACACAATTTCTATCAACGTAAAAACAATTGACTACGAATTTTTTTTTAAAAAGAAAAAAATGTATTGTTAATGTATAGTTTGCCTCATAGTGACAAATTATATAATTTTTTATGCTTAATCAAGATATACAATCAGAGTAATATACAGTGAAAATCTCAGTCTATATTTCTATACTTCCGCGTTGAAAACTCTGCATAACAGTTTTGCTTTCAAAGATGAGATTTAGTGATAACTCAAGTAGACATCATGGCAGCGAATGTACATTTATCGATCACCTTGACGAGCTTAAGCACTTAAGAATCTAACATTCCACAATCTATGTCAGAAAGGCAATCAAAACATCATCAATACGGTCAGGTGTTGACCATCTATTGGCGTGCCAATCCCGACGCCTGGTGAAGCTTCGGTTAGTACAGTCAATTGATCACATGGCCATCTATAAGCTAGTAAGCGTAAAGTTCCTTCATTACTGAAAGATACGAAGTTCTCAGTGGTATCTAAAACCATGTCTAGACAAAGAAGACATGATCAATGCTCTGTCTAAGCAATAACTTCTAAAAGTTATTCCCATGCAATTATGTACTGAGATCAGTAGTCTATTACATTCATTGACAAAAAGGCAAGCTTGATAGGCAATAACATTGCCAATTCAGTGTAATCCCGAGGAAGGTTTAAAATAAGCGCAAACTACTGATGTAGGATATCGATAATCCTGTCCAAATCCCAGAGAAGGCAGGCATTATTTCTTGAAACAATCCTTTAACCTTTTTTATCTTTTCCAAAAGGTTTACATGCTAGGATTTATATACATCCAAGTTTTCAATATTATTTGAGGTTTTATTTCGTAGATAAGATAATATCATTAGAAATAATGAGTAACTTATTCCATTTGTCCAAACAAAAGCTTAAGTTTTATCGAAATATATGTCACTCATGAGCCAACTATTAACTACCAACTATCGACTATTAGTTACCGTTATATGGTTTAGTTGTTCAGTCTGTTAACCAATTCCATGTTTAGCTGGTCACATCAAAGAAGACGTATCCGCTCAAATGCAAGAACAATATTTCTACACAAATAAATTATCTTTCCGAATAATGTAATTCATTACAAACTGATTGTCCATGTGGAGGTAAAAAGATGAAATGTTAAAACACATTTTAGCTTCACGTTTCAAACTAAAGTGAGTGTTTTCTCGCATGTTCGACCAACAAACGTGTTGTGATTAAGCCGTGTATTCGACGTTTAGAGTGTTAGTTAGGTTCAATAACTTCTTATGTACACTTTGGTCTTCATAGAACAAGCAATCGGTCGTTTAAACACTACAATTGAACACTAACGTCATCCCTGTTAAGTCAAATGTACTGAAAAGTTACTCTCTTGAAAATAACTATTATATTATATGTAAATGACAGATTGTTATTGGGCTAGAAGATCACTAATCTACGCTCATGTATGATCAAAGAGGTCATATACATTTATACTTCCGTAGTCATTCAAAACGTTAAACTTTTATATCAGTCAAAAGGAATAGGTGTGTTCATTTCACGTTTTTGATCTCGAAATCCTTATTTTTTTTCTATCAAAAATTTTTCAACTTCTTTTCTTGTAAAAACTTGATATCATCATTCGAAATTAGGCGATGACAGGAGATGGGTATTTTTTTTAGCTTTTGAGTTCCTGTATTTAACATGGTACCAATCAGGATAACTTGTTTCCTTGAGTGACAACTTTGTCTAAGTTTAATATACATGTTGTTATCCAAAAATTTCGTTCTTATATATGATAAGTTTCGATATTGACGTCCTGCTTTCGTGTAACTTTTTAACAAGCAAAGACGTGACCGTGCTTTTCCCTTATCATAAAAAAACTAGATAAGAGATTTCGGTACCCTGCCAAAAAGCAGAGCAGCTGTTCCGCCTTCTCTATAGCTACCTTAAAATTTGGCCTTTTTTCTAAATATACCACCATAAGCAATTGAACAAGTCAAGAAAGTACATGTACAACTAATAGCGTCTGGGCGTAATGACTTCAATTTGGGTAACTTTACAACTTTTGATCCTAATTTTACAGTGATTTCAGAACTTTGAGCTTTGGCCTTCAATTTTAACATGTCAAAAGATTTTCCAGGGAGTTTAATCAATAAATAGTCAATAAGTTCTCAAAAACTTTTTCTGGTTTCGAAATTTGACTTATCCTTTATCTTTGACATTCAAGGTCACATAATCTGTTCTCACTTTTCGAAGGATTTAACAATCGTGAATGATTAAAAGTGTTGATAGTTAAAAAAAGCACTTTCGCAAAAGCATTCTTCAAGTCATAATCTCTTTGTAGCCTTGTCCTTTGACCAATTGTAGCAAACACCTGATCAATGCTTGGTTCTTCCCCTTAATTGATATATACCAAATCTCATAATACAAAACTTTTCCAAGTTATCATATATATGTCATAGACCAAAATAAGCCACAATATTGTACTAAAGCGCCTCGGATGGTGATGTTGATTCATCTCAAAATGATGATTTCAATCAACAATCAGGCTTACCTTCTTCTAAGCCAAAGAGCAGCTCTTCCGCTCGTCCTTTTTCTACGAGCTCAACCAACGCTCACTCTTCAACCAGCACAACTGCTGCACAACCTTCAACGAGCGTACAAACCACTCCACCTGCACAAACTGCACAACCAGCACCAAGCACATCATCGTCTTCTGCACAACAAACACCTACTGCACCAGCACCATCTCAAGAAGCCTATCCTGTAGAAAAGGTACTTAGGTCCAAAATCATAAATGGAGTAAGGCATTATCTCCTCAAATGGCTTCACTTCCCTACACCAACTTGGGAACCAGAACAAAATATAGGTCAAGGTCTCAAGGCCAATTTTCATATCAGCAAAACAAATTCTGGCAAACGGCGCAAACGTCAACAGAAACCTAAATATTTCTTTTGAAAATCCAATCCTTCCTTACTGAATTTTATAGTTAAAACTTGAGAAGCAACTGTCATTGGAGTTACTGAAAGACATACAGGTTCACCTGTGTCTAAAAGTGCTCGGGGATGCTGATCACATCTTCAAATAATCCGGTCTTTGACTAACATACTGATGATTGTTCTCTTCTCAGATTCTCAGATTCAATACTAATCCATTAAAATTCATTCCTAATCCACATTAATGAAGCTTAAGTATCCTAGCTCAACCTACCCACAACTTTATTTGCAAAATATGAGTCCATAGTTTAACAAACCTACGAAAGTTCAACCTTTTGCTGCATTTATCTCATGTACCTCATCTTGTTTTTATTGAGCATTTTCAACAATGTGACCTATGTTAACATCTCCTGGATTCTAACCCAGATGATTGTAAACCATATTATTATTATTATTATTGTTATTATGTACATGTTTTTGTATTTTGGCTTTCGTGGTCGAAAGTTCCCAAGCGGAGGGGTATTGTCATAGACCAAAATAAGCCACAATATTGTACTAAACTTTAACCAATTATAACACATGATGCAACGTGTAATACCTCACTGTTCGGCCATTACCTCAGGCAATGTGCACTCCAAGCCACGGAGTTTAATCATCATTATTGTATAAGATTTTGTAAACCTAGCAATAAATGCGCCAATCAATCCTACCAACTGCCACGGTATTACGTATTTCTACAGCATTAATTACATGGACACAGATCTGATTAACATAGTCGGGTGTATATAAGCAGCCAATGTTGCAAGCTCAGTACTTCAACACTGTACTTTCAAATATATACATCTCGACTCTCATCTGTGTCCAGGTAAGCATTGTTACTTTACTTTTATATTGTACCTACACCAGCAATTGAAAATACTATTTGTTAGTTGAATTTTTTATTATTATACCTCACTTGACTTGAAATGTTATTATCTATTTATCACCACTCTTGTTTCATGTTTATCACTTAGTTATAACTATGTACAAAACTTGCGTTAGCTGATTATATTTTGTGAGCATTCAATTTATATCAAACACCCTGAGTGAATCATATACAAATGTCTGTTTACATTAAGATCAACCTTCAAGTTATAACATTAGTTATTTAGATTCATATAATATAAAAATGAGACGTCCGTCAGCATTCGGCCCAGTCTGTATACGATCTATACAAACATGTATTACCGTATTCTTAGTAAATGCGCACTACCGTATTTACTGTATAAATCTATTTAGTAAATTGTAATATGTTAATAGTTTCAAAGTATAAATGTATATCTCAATATAATTTGATGTTATGATAACTATGTATTATCGGAACATGCCATATATCTAATTGTAATGTATCAATTGAAATTGTAATTATTTGTATTGTATAACTTTTTGACTTCAACACTGTACTTTCAAATATATACATCTCGACTCTCATCTGTGTCCAGGTTCTTATTGGGAATATCTCCAGAAGGCTAAGTGTGCTCGACCGTGTGACTGCTAGTTCCCCCCAATGCATCACATATAACTCCCCTCACATCACCACATCACTTCAACGTGATGAAAACGTCGATTCTTTGTCGAAACTAAAAAGAAGACAAAAACTATCGATGAAATATACAAGAATTGTTTTTATGGATTTACTATCGCGACGTTTTTCAAGTGCAGTTCTCAAGAGTTTATACATACCAAATGAGACCCTCAAAGCACAAGGAGTTTTTATGGATTCAATAACAAGCAAATTGACCTTTGACTCTCACAGTGAGCATGTCAAAACAATTATCCACGGGTTTAAAAAAGAAGTTATTTATATGAGTTCTGAAATCCTAGGTGGGAATAAGTTAAATAGCTAAACACAACATGCGTCGGCGGCTGTGGAACTGAAAAAACTGAAAGCAGCCCTAGTTAATTAGATGAAGTAGCACATTTCTTTTATCCTCTTTTACCAAACTCAACCAATATGAAGCCAAGGTGTCGAAGTGACTCTAAATAAAATATTGCCGTCACAGCAAACAATGAGCAAATGAAGAGCGTTTTAAAACACTGTTTAATCCAGGACCAGACACAAAGGGTTCATATCACCATCATTGTAATCAGCAGACAATGCATATCTGTGAGACTTCAAGATTCAATACCTGAAGGAAGTTCATTCATTGTATCGGAAATTCATACTATTGCCCTTTGACCATCTCGCTACATCCATGGTATTTGCATCTGCGAAGTTCTTACAATACTTTGGGAAACAACCAATCAAATTAAATTTAGGCATCAGGGTTATTTTATGATTTTATGATTATAGATCTTATATTTAGATTAGGAAATAACTGCCTTTCTTGCTGTTTCAGGCAATCAGGTGTGTACGCTCGATATCTGGAGTACCAATAAAAACCACTTGTGCAACCTAGTTTTTATCACGTTATCCCCTGACCGAGAAGTGTGGGCAGGCAAAGGTTTCTACAAATTGCCTTAGATTAGCAAAAGCCGTGTTTGGATCCAGGGTATTAGTAGAGACTTATTTGAAGCCATTTCCTGGGCCATCGATCGTGCATACCTTTACAATAGCCTTTTGATAGCCTCAAATTATCATTTCCCCTTAAATATAAATCTCAAATTCTTAAACTTTGTTTCGAATGTATCACCGCTTAAAAACATCATCAGTATAACATGTGTTTTCTTATATATTGAACTTAGAGGTACAAAACAAAACTTTATGCCTAAAAAAATAACATTCAGATCACTCTTGGAAACATATTTAGTCATGAAAAAAGGTTTATTCGTTAAATCTGATTAAATGTCATTCAAATCCACGATTTAATTGTTTTTTTTTTCTTAACTACTATTCTTTTGAAGGAAATCTACTAAAGATGTGGATGCAGAAATCAGATGAAATAGAACAAATTATCGAACAAGAAATATTGTTCAATTGCTTATGGTGGTATTTTGTTCATATTGACACAGAAGGTTTACTCAAATCCTTTCAAAATCAAAATAGCTCTCGAGGGTAACATGTAGAAAAAGTCGCTGTTATTCCATTATACAAATGTGGTTCTAGACAATAAGAACTTTGTTTCAAATTAGAAGTGTGAGACCGGAGCTACACACTATGGATTATGTTTGTTAGATTTACATGGTTGATTAAAAACTTTAGGGGCAAAAGGAACAATTAGTCTATGATTGACACTTCTGTAAGTCTTAGGAAGTCTTAGATCTCGATTGCCTTTCAAGTGAGATTAAATTTTATTCCTTCACACATTTTCAATCCGAGAGGATTAATACATTTAGGAGGCATGTATTATTTAAGGTATCATTCAACGTTGAAGATTAAAGTGAATGTTTGATCATGACGCAAAAGGCAATGTTTGCTGTCACGTTCCGTTACATAAATAACCTATCAGATCAGCTGTTTTCCAATTGAACTGAATATTCAAAGAACCAATTTTTTTTGACAAATTCATCAGAAAGCCATCCTTTTCCATAAATTGATAAAAACGTTGTTGTTAATATACGTTCATTTTATTGTTGTATGTAAACAAGAAAACACTTTGGACAACTCTTAGAACATGTACCAAATACTTCTTCTACTGGACTGTTTAAAAATGCAAACAGAAGGTAGTCATCACACACGTTGCTATCTGGGTTTTTGTAGCTGATTCATTAACAAATTGGTAGAGCGGTACCTTACGGTAAAAGATGGAAGTTTAAACAGAAGTTAAGTATGACTGGTTTTGAAAACCATCAGGTGTACATCTTGGTGTTGTAGTTAACTCCTCTAATGTGTTGTATAAATTTGTACCTGTAAAATCAAGTATGGTCTTCAGAACGTGTTTGACACAAATCACACAGGCTTGTTTTGCACTTTATTTACAAAAACATGCTTAATCATAATGTTGTATCAAGAAATAAAGAAACTATTAAGAAAGAATAATATACATAATTGAACAAAAATTAAGCAAACTGTCAACTATATATACTTTTCTTTATATACCAAGTAATTTACATTCTGAACAATACGTACGCATACATCAACTTAACGGATGTATTCAATCTTCCACTACAACTCGATATGTCCTAATTTCACAAAGCATATTTTCAAACTAATGAATAAAGGAGGAGCTTTTCAGCCTTAGCTTTCTATTTATACTATCAAAATAAACGGGAATCGAAAAACGCTGTAAATGTTAATGGTCGTTTTTCTTGTCAATAAATCTCACAAAAAAATGAATGTGAAGGTCATTAAATCATTTAGTTATGGTTTAGTTGTATATTTATGTACGTTGTTGCTTGCTAGTGAGTTCTAGGTAATATGGAGCAATTTAAGGTGTGCTGCCCCTTTGAAGTTCTCTGCAAATGGCCTTTACCTGTAATCCTGGTCTGTCAATATTTTGCCAATCAATCTCACAATGAGTCTTTTGATGTGGCGGTCATTCATAGAGCCTTAATTATTCTTCACCTGTTTGCTTCAAAGTCATTGACACCGAAAGCTCAAACTGGTTTTGTAACCTTTTAAATATATTGGCATTAAAAGGGTTTTCCAATGTGTATTTTCTTTACGTGTGTTTATTCTTGCATTATTACAGGAATGTGGATCTTATAAAGAGGAGTCCAATGTGATTTTACAATAATTGTCACATTGCTAGTCATACACATCGTCAACTCATTTCTTGGTTATTGATACAACTATTGTGTTATTCAGCTTCTATCGACATGCTCTTTCAAGTTGTTAAGTAAACAGAACCATTCATTGACGAGTAGTTTCCTAAACTAATGGGGTGTTGCGTACTCAAGGTAACACCAACTGGTACCCCTCAGACTTTTCGTTTACCAATCAATTCTAAAATATCATAAGAAAATTATAAATAACTATTTTAGATCTTAATTCTATTCCAGAAATAAACTGTCTCTCTCACGACATATCAATTCCTAAGTGTAACTTTACATTTTTCCCATTGAAAAAGCAAATATTGTCGTCATTTATTGTGACTTTTTGTCATTATGCTGGGTACAAGACTCTGAATCATCATTGGGACTCTCAATTCCATTATTGGCCATATACGAGTGCTTCTGAAACGAAGAGTTAAATGACAATTAGATGATGTGATAAAGTGACTTCGTTTCTTCGCGGATAATTAATTAAAGAACTCTCTTTAATGTTGATAAGTTACCAGGAACTACACGTGTACGTAATAAGATAAATGTGCATAAGATAAAAAATAACTCTTATCTCGATAAAATATTTTAGTTTAGCGGTTACAAATTGGAAGGGTAAAATAAGAGCATTTCATAAACACGCTTTTATACTTTTTAAGCTCATTAAGTGACATATATATTAACCTCTATGATACAAGCGTCAGATGTTACAGTCATTAATCTCATTAATCATAGGTACTTTTCATTATGTAAAAGAATTTTGGTCTCTAGCGTTCACGCATATATCTTCATTTATCGGAGTATGAGAATAATAAAATCATCATTTAATCAAACCTCACCTCATTTGTAACGACGATTAAAAACCTGATAAATCCAAAGTGTGTATAACTAACATCTTTAGTCCACTGTGTATACATATATACAGTTCATGAAGTTACAAAATAAAACATAATTTTGTCTCATTTCTTAAATACCAATATGAACATTGAAAACCATTTGCTATTTCTATTGTGAATCCGTCACTATCCTGTCTTGTTTGCAAAGAAATTGATGATCTCCAACTGCATTATATCATTAGGATGCAAAGTTATGAAGACTTTCAAGGAAAGTACGTTAAAGAGTAACTCCGTGATTTTCATAACATATAAGTTGGCTTTGATACGAACCTAAATGTTATATGTGATGATATAAACTTAAAACATCTTAATTTTTTATCGCTTAAAGACATTTATATGACAAATACTGACTTTCCATGAAAATTTAAAAACAGCCCCAAAATTGCTCAAATGCGGAGACCACCCGTCCAATTTACATGTTTACTAGTTATATAACCTAACAAACACTATCAACTCCCAACTGCCCTCCTGGTTGTTATAAATATGTCTTGAATTACGGTTTTCGATCATAATTGCGACTACCTACCTTCATATAGTCACTGTACAAAAAATAGCCTTAAACTGTGTCTTTTTGGTAAATGTCGATACTTCACGATCAAATGCCACCATTGAATAAGTTTGGCATATATAACTCCAACAACTCACGGGGTGGCTCTTTAAAATTCGAAGAGATTGTACCTGTTTATTGAACTTGGGAACAAACACTTCATTTGGTCTATTCAGAGAATACTTTAAGCCCAAGGCGTTTAATCAATTTCAAGAGTTAAATCTATCACCAGGATCCCCTATCTAGAACTTACATCTCTTTGCTAATGAGAAATAGACACATTGCCAAACTATTTATTAAGGATTCGGCTATGGGGCTGTCGAATGTAACTACATTTGTACATTTTGACTTAAAATCTTCTTTTTTTTATCTTCACTGTGACCAAGTTAGTCATGGAGAGAAATATGTGTTCAAATGATTTCATATTTACATTATCAATTTTAGCAATCTCAAATCTTAAGAAAGATTTCTACCAGACACTGTTAATCTCTAATGTTTAGAAATTAATTTCAACAATTTGTGGTCACTGCAACAAAGGTTAGCAGTAATTATTAAGAAAGAAGCCTTGCACCTGTAAGGAGTGAGAGAATTGTGAATTATGACGAGTACAATTTGTACTTTGCCGTCAGAGCTTTTTTTGTGTGTAAATTCTAATTCTTTATTTCATTGTGAATTATTGTTTGAAGCTCCACGTTAATGAACGGAGTTTTTGATAATTATTAACTGGGGACAGAAAGCTTTTAATTCCTTGCAATTCTTTTATTACTCTCATTATCTTTAATTACTTTGAAATCGGTGTATAAATCTGTAAGAATATCAACATGTCATTCGTAATTCAATTTACTTTATAAATTGCATTGCAATTTGTCTTTTATAACTTTGATCATTTGATAGGATAAAGTGATTGATACTCAAGATAATCATACCTTTATAATCATAGATGACAGAAGACAAAATTAAAATCTAAATGATTTAATTAATAGACAACGTTTTGCTCTGAAGAAATAAAGATAGCAAAGATGTCTTTCAATGACGCTTACTCTTGGATCTTACACAAATGTCGATATGGTCGTTAAGCCACTCAGCAAATATATCAAACTAGCTCAGAAGCCATAAGTTCATTGGAATTAGCATGCCTTTTAAACACTTTTTGAAACGATTTCTCAGGCAACGCCGATCCCATTTTCATCCAATTTTTAGGAAGACATGTGCAGTCGAGCGAGTCCTCTCTCCTTGAATTTGAAACTTTCAACCTCAATATCTGAAAAATTATCTGACATCATTTTAGTCAACAATCCCCATTGGTTAAAGCCATGCTGACCTTCGGGCGTAAGAAAAACTTTCCCACACAAATACTAACTTAATTTTTATTTGTCTCGTAATGAGTGCTCACTGATTGATACTTATATACTTGTACTGAGACCCTCAAGATGAGCTCGAGTTCATGATTTGGATTGAAAATATATTTACATGGAATTGTAGATGATATCAATATGAGGAAGATAATACAAAAAAGTTAATATCTTTAATATTTGTATTCAAACTTATCTCTTTGGAAAACATTTTGTTTTTCTTTATTTAAAACTCAACAAGATTAGCCATTAAAGGGCTACACAAACAATATGTACACTGATCTTGGTAAAGACAATGTCACATATTTATAATAACTACATTTGTTACAGTATGATACCTATCCCTAAAGATATAAAGCAAATTTTCAACAAAACCAAAGTACTAATAGTATATTTTCTAAGACGTACTTTTAAAGGGACACCGTGATGTTCATGTTCCAAACCACAAGCGAAAGCTTACCTGATTCCCCTATAAATTTAACTTTTCAGCAACAATCAGTAGTTTTTAAATAGTATATTTTAAATAACTCTCCAGTGTCATATGATAAAGACAGATTTGTTTGTTGTAACATACACCAATTTACAGACATGTCAAAATTATTGCTTCTACTGTATATCTAAAAAGGTTTAACCTTTTCATCAATCAGCACAAAGATTAGTTTTTGCACAACTTGACATTAATGTCATGATTATTAAAATGTTTGTTTCGTTCCAACGTAATATCTAACACTCCTTTAAACTACGTTTTTGTGGCTGCTTGACATTATCATTTGACACTAAGATTGAGGGATCAAACACTTATCTTTCAACTCATCCTTCGAGATCCAAGAATAAACTGACAAGATATATCAACCAAGATACTTTCTTTTTCAAACCAAAACACGCAAAAACTGTAAAATAATGTTATAAAAATATGTGTAGGCTTTTCAACGATATGCAATCTTGTTGGTTGGAAGGTTTTCTTTTCAATGCAGCTATAATTGTTCCGATATGTTTTTTTAATAAGAATCGAATAAGAGTGAGCATTCATATATTGCTCTATTTTAATTTTTAATGTACAAAAAATACCTCAGCAGCACATTAAAACACTTCGTGCAAAAAAGAAACATTGATTGTGGGTTGAAACAAATTTAATGTGGTCTTTTTAGATTACATCTTTTAGAAACATACGACCCTGTAGTCCTGTTATCAGTACCTGCGCATGCATTGTACAGGTACAATGTCCGTTTGTTATATTGAGGTTTTTACGGTTTTGGAACTTTTATTGTAGTAAGCTATGAAACAATATAATTTTGGATTGTAATTGCGCATAATGACTGATTGTAATTGCGCAAGACCATCAACAATCTCTCCATATCCAAACTCAAAACTTTTTTCTTTCTTTTTTACCGTTAAGATATCATATTCAGTATATAGTAACATACTGAAATGTTTGTGTATACTTAGCTATGTTTCCAAATTCACAAGTAAAAGAATAAAATTCAGATTGCTCTCAAAACCAATATTTTTTAGACTGGGGTGCATGTTTGAACAAAGATCAATTTCTTTTGATATGATGAAATTTATGAAAATTAATTCATAATAATCAAATTTCATTCAATACAAAGATTTATACATCTTTGTACTTTAATGAGTATTCTCTTTATACATTTGAAGAAATCTAAGAAATATGTGGATGCATAATTGAGATGAACCCATGATATAACTTTCAAAGCATCAAACAAGACAGATTTTATTTTCAACATAGAATGTGTTTACCATCAAACCGGAGGTTTAATAAAAATATGTTCAAAATCAATATCTTTAAAATATTGGTTATTTCGTGACTCCTTTATACTTACAAAGATAACATTAACTTATAATCATTGTTAATCTTTATTGTGATTCTTGATAATAAGACATTTGGTTGTCTAACCGATTCCTTCAAAACAGTTTATTCTAATTAAGTAAAAGTTAGAAGCCTGGACCTGTATTTTCAAAGCTCTCTTAGTGCTAAGATAGTCGTAAGTACCTTACATTAACCCTGGCCTACGACTATCTTACCACTAAGAGAGCTTCGAAAATCTAGGCCCAGAATCAGGCACACAACATAGATTGTGTTTTTCAAGGATGCACAAGGTTGATTAAAAGCATGTGGCCAAAATAACAAAGTATTTCTATGATTAATGCAAATGATAAAAGACTTCAAAGGTCTTAGTTCTTCGATTTCTTTTCACATGAATTTTTAATGTTATTTTTCTAAGACATTTTTCATCCTTGAGCGTTTATATGTCAAGGAGACATGCATCATTTCGATGCATCATTCACTTACGTAAAAGGTAATGTTTGCTTTCAACTTCAGTTAAATAACAAAACTATTTGTTAAGATGTTTTGCACAGGTAATGAATATTCATTAAATCTGCTTGAAATCTGCAGAAAGCATTCCTATACTAAAAGTAATGAATAACTACAGTTAAGCTACATCAATCCGTTCCCTTAAACCTTAAATAAATTAAGAGGTGTTCACACTAGAAAAGTGGTATACATTTAATGAATGTATTCAACAATGGAAAAATAAGTTGAGCTATTAATTAACTTACCCTCTGAAAAATATCATTAAAATTCAAGTGAATCAAAATTGATGATACCGTTTGAAAAAATATACCTATACATAATGGTGTAATAGAATTACTGATATGCATGTACTCTTTGTTCTTTAATTGAACGGAGTTTTTGAGGTTCTGTTTCGTAATATACGCGTTTACAAATCGAGACATACAGTTCTCTCTCTTGCTTACATATTTTGAAGAAGGAAGGAAGAAGTGATGAAGAAGAAAAAAGAAGAATGTTTGTGTTTATTCACTTCAAAAATCCTAATTTGTCATTTCGTTATGAGTGCTGAGTGAAATTTATCCCAGCACTCTCTTTGATGTTGTAATGTTAGCAAGAACAATATAAGATCTTTATAGGTTTAAAGACGAAAACTTGACACTTTCCCTTACTGTTACAATACCATTTTGCTTCAGGGGATGTATTAGTAAAGGGAATTGGTAAAAAGGCGAACAAATATATTTAAACTATATATTTAATTCTTGGGCTCGGGTCATTAAACAAAAAATTCAATCTATATTTAACCTTTAAAACATTCTGCTCGCGGAAAGGTCTTAAAAGAGAGAGGACCAATGCATATCAATGGTATTCAAAATGGCGGAAAATATTTCCTTAACACGGTTATTTATTTACAGTTGCATTTATCAGGTTTGGTGAAATATAACATACTATTTTCATCAAAACTCAAAACATGTCACGATGATTAAAATAGGATAAAATTTAATGCATGTATCTCAAACTATCTCCAACACATATAACAAGTCTTGCAATGACTTCAAACTCTTATGTCCTTGTAGAACTAAAGCAGTCTATTTCAGATTGACTTTGATAACATTTCTGTTATTTAAACAAAATTAGTTTTTCAAGACAACAATCTCCACTGCATTTCGTATTCGTCTCATAAAGATGAAACGTCTTAAAAACTTTCAAGGAAAACAGTTTCTGAATCAAAGAGATTGTACCTGTTTATTGAAGTTGGGAACTAAAAAGTCATTTGGTCTATATAAAGACTATTTTAAGCCCAAGGCTTCCTTTCAATTTCAAGTATTTAATCTATTACCAAGATTTGAGGCTTACAACAATCCTCTTTGGTAACTGTATTCTATTTTGGAGGACACATTAATGTAGTTAAAGTTTGATGGGATAAATAGACACTCACATTACTATAACATTTGTTATTTGACTTTTTTCTTTGATGTTCAGTGTGACCAAGGAAGTCGTTTATAGGAAAATATGTGTTGCAATGATTTCATCAATATCGAATATGAAGATACAATTCTAATGTATAGCTATCATATGTGTAGATACCGTAACAAACGTTACACTTGTACAACAGTAACATAGTGTATACTTCAGTAAACTATGAAAGAAATCAGCTCAAAAGCCTGAAATGTTCATGTTCACTCTTCTAGATAGGCCTAAGCTGAAGAAAGCTAAACCACTGCAAGAGGAACTTAAATAAATTTTACTAGAAGGTTCAAACATTTTATTGGTAATAATTCGAGTTCAATACAACAGTTAAGCCATCATAAGTTGAAATTTTGGTAGAAATTTCTTTCTTTCTTATAATTATATATCCAAATCAGTGTATACAATACATAAGCATTATGATGCACCTTTCAAAAATATTATTTTCAACTCTTACTGAAGCAGTAATGCATATGCAGGGTAATAAAGTTTTCATAAAGGTCAATATAATACATTTTCCCCTACTTTCTAAAGCTAAGATGCATTATGATTGGTCGGAGAAACTTTCGTACACCAATACAAAAGTTTCCTAGCACATTGACATTAATTGAAATACTAAACCCTTTCTATATTCAAAAGTCAAACAACAGTGACCTTTTATCATTCTCATCTTGCATAATCTTACAAAATAAAGGTCACTGACGTTTCATTATTCTATTGTGGCTTTGCGACAGTAAACACAAAAAAACAATGTGTCTGTTTCATAAGTAATCGTTTTCCTATTACAGCTTGACAGTTAAAAAATATTATTACAGAAAGAAGAATATAAGGGTTAAACAATTTACAGCCGTGCATCTCAAAGAAGTGAGAGAATTATGTCGGGTGTACAGAGTACGGTTTAAAGTCTATCATAGAAACTTTTTAAATTCTTGACACGTTACTGTCGTTTTTGGTAGGAAAACATTACATGTCCTTAAAAAGAAATTTTAAGAAGTGTCAAATGGTCAAAACTGTCTTAAACAAGGTCACTTTGACATATTATTAAAACAAACTAATCAACTACATGTACTTGTGTTTCTATATTTACTGTTTTAGATAGTTAGGCGCTCCTTACTTTCCCTGACCTGTGAGTCAACATTTACATTGAAACAAATGTTTCACCACTTTTGTTCTTGAATCCGTTAATTGAACATCTAAGCAAAAGTTTTATAAAGAAATATTTAAAACATTTAAATGTTTATGAAAAGAAATAAATAAGATAACAGACTGAAAAGGAACATTTGAGGAATTGAACGTATACCTGCGTGAGAATTTAAACCTTAAACCTAAATACTTCAACGTCTATCTTAGATAAGTTTATCCATCTTTTTCGTTAATGTAGGCACCAACATTTCTCGTCTTAAATAGTCATACTTACGTTTGGTTAAAGTCATACTTACGTTCGAACGCGAGAAAGACATTTTCCTACACAAACAATCATATAAAAATTCTTTTTTTTTTATTGGAGTGGTCAATGATAAGCCTCAGATATTTGTATGGAAACCTTTAAGATGAGCTAGAGTCATGCCTTTTTATGTTGGAATCTTGCCTTAAGGAATGTTTTCTAAAACTTCAAGGTTTGTCTAAAAGGTCTCTTGATTTGCATAAGCCTTTGATATTTTTGCAAGTAAATAGTTTTTGAAACATGACTTCAAAAACACAAAAATACGATATATTAAAATCGAAACTAACTAATTAATTTTTCAATATTTTTTTCTATCTGGTCTATCCATTCTTTTTTGGAAGATCCTCATCCGCAAGTTGAATAAATGAAATAATGTTGACGTCATGTTAAACCCATTTACTCACTCACTATGAATGTATGTATTCAAATACGGAAATCATATGTGATATTAACATTGATACTCGTATTTTAACCGATCGAATTCTCAAATAATTGAAGGGCACTTAGAAGAGATTAATAAGGAAAACAAAATCTCTTCTTTTCTCTTAATTTACGACGTTTTGGAGCATATGCGTACTCAGGCGGGATGTAGGAAATATGAAATGGGGAACATATTATAATAAGTAATAAGCAATGGTGAGGAGACCTAATTAGGGAGTTTAATTAATGAGAATGTAATGCGATGTGGATTTGCAGTACAACTACCTCATGAAAATGTATGATTTATAGTATATCATTGAAGGTTGTACTCTGCAGTATTATTTAAGAAAACCTTTCCCTATTATGTATAGCAAATATTATCCAAATTCCGCCTGTCAGCTCATAACTTCTCGATTGAATGTGGAAGATACACAAATATAATTGTAAGTTAAAGAAAGTGTATCCAGTGTATATCTGATATTGAAGACGAGTATCATTTCATCTTAGTTTGCCCTTTATATTTGAATGTTCGACAACTTTATATTAAGCCTTATTACTGGAAAAATCCACCTGTCTTCAAATTTACACAGTTACTCAGTACAAACAATGTAAAAAGCTACATTTGAAATACATATGAGAATGTACATTCTCCATAAAAGAAAATCTCTTCTCAAGCGAATATGTTTTAGCCGTCCACCTGTACAATGATGTTCATTATCTTCATGTTACCACCGATAAGTTGTTCAACTTAAGGTTGATAAAAAAAATAATAAAGACGTGTACACATGAGTGGTAAAATAAATCTGTAGACCAATGGGCTTCATTGTAGTAGAGAGTAAGTGTGATTGGTATTCGTTTATCGTAATCGTTTAAAACAAAAAAGCTCTCCAAAGTAAGATGTCAACAATAATAAATTTAGAGCAGAATAAGAAATAACTTGCGAGTGCTGAAACCATACTGCCTTCATTTGTCCTCTGAAAGTATTACTTTTCAAACATCATATCTTGTACATCGAAAGGATCCATGATGAAGTATCGTACCCAATCGATTCCTTTGTTAACTTCTAACACAATATCTCATTCTCTTTTAAAATGTGTTGTGGCTGCTTTACATTATCATTTGAAGCTGAAGTAGGTGATCATACACTCATAATTCAACACACCCTTGAGTCCAAAGAATAAACGGAAAAAGTTACCAAACAAGATATTTTAATTTTCAAACGAAACATGCAAAATCTGTTAGAATAATGAAATAAAATGTGTGAAGTCTCTCCAGCAATATGTCATCTTGTTTTCATAAAGGTTTTACTTTTCAACGTTGATATGATATTTCAATTATCTTAAAACAATAAAATGAAAGTGCGTATTTAGCTTTAAATGGGTGTTAGATTTGCCAAACACTATTCAGATTGTGTCTTTCAGCATTCATATAGCCTTTAAAATATATAAATAACAAGTAACAGAGAAATAATCCGTCAACTATCCGTTCTACCAACTCGAAGAATGTGTGTTTATAAGTGTACGCATGCATGCAAAATGTCGATTTTCATTGGTTTAATAGAATATGAAAATATAGACAGCTGGGGCTCTTTAAACTGATATACATGGTTGAAAAGATACTAACGCAGAGGGTGAGTATTAAAGGAATCTGACACCTTAATTCATCAAATCACTTTTAAAAAGTGGTCGTAACAAATAAACTGAATTGTTAATTTTGGTAGACATCAGTAGTCGCAGTACTTTGTTCATTAGCTTATTCCTTTTAAAGTTCATCTTTTGAGTTAGCCAGTATTGTTACAGACATTCAAAATTTCCATTTCAAAGCTAATCGAATCTTTTTCATAGGTTATGTATATATCGTGTTAATGTATGTATTCTGTTTTTAGGGCAATCCAGAAGCTGAAGGAAGGAAACTTCTATTAAACGTGATTTTCTTTATCTGAAACGATGTCTTAGCTAAAAAGTTTAATGTGACCTGTTTATGCCAGACTAATTTCTATATCAAACCCATAATGTGTGTGATATAGAAATCAGTCTGACATAAACCATTCTCATCGCGTTTATAACTTAAAAGTTCTCCAGCATGTTTATGCATATAATTGAGTTTTGAACCAAAGTTAGATGTCAACAATATAAGAACAGAATAAGAAATAAATTGTGAGTGTTTAAACCAAAATGCCTTCATTTCTCCTCTGAAAGTATAACTTTTCAAACAATATATATTGTACATATAAAGGATCCATAATGAGGTATTGTATCCAATCGAAAATGTTTTCTATGTGGCTTTAAGATGTTATTCATCATTTGGTAAAAATGATATTGGTACATTAATTTTATATTGATTTGTTTTGAGTTGTACAGCGCAAACATCCTTGATTGTTGGCAGTTTTATTGAACAAGAAACTATCAAAACATTTGCAAGAAGGTGACTAGCATTTTGCCATTAACTACCTCCCAAAAGTAGTTGCATGATAATGTAAAGGAATTACATGCTGGATGTTAAGCAACGAAACTATCGCATTCAGATCACTTAAAGTAGAATTGGAGGAGAGTTTGAGCTGGTTTTATTTTAAAAGATGTTTTGGGCATTGTCAAAAGTCCTTTGAATCGGAAAGTGTCCCTGCTCAATTTACCAGTTTTAATCTTAAAGCAATATTCTTTTATTCTCTGTGATATCCTTTGTCTGCAAAGTTAAACGAATCAATTAGTTTCTCGGGCTATATCCATCTCATGAATACATAACTGTTGACATTTGCTGCGTAAAATTACCAGAAGTTGGAACACAGTTGTTGTTATCTGACATTCTTCTTAAGACTTCATAGGTGTATCTTACAACACATCGTAGTTACCCAATGATTCAGCCGCGTACCTTTGCTTTTAACATTCTTCAAAATAATTTAGAAAGACGGTAAAGAAACCCATCAGTTTGATGAACACTGAGAGTATTATTTCGCGTTTCGAACGAAAATGTTTAAACTGTGGGCTAAGAGAGGACAGGAGATTGATCACTAGGGCGGGATGATGTTCTTCATTCCAGCTGTTGAGTGGAAGATGTTGTCAGTGCGCTTCAAAGCCATGTCTAGAAGTTTTAAGTGTTTGTCTCAGAGGCAGACGGGTTTACTCAAAGGAATGAGTTTGCACCCAAATGTGTAGGGAGGTCAGAGGTCAATTACACCCATTGTCCTAAACTCTTACATACTGAAAATAACATTTCAGTAATCAAAACTAGATCAGAAGATTAAGATTTAATCTTCCATAGATCGGTTGTATTTTGTAAGTTGAGCTTAATACCCAACTTCATCAAATCTGAGGTGTCAACATACAGACATCGTGTCATATTATCTTTAAGCAAGATCTTCAGGGGTCATTTATAAGGCTTACATGGTTGAACCCCTTTTTTTCTAAAATAGGATTGGTAACTTTTCACCTCACCTCCTTGTGAACTAGAAACCAAAACCAAAACACTAGAAGCACTTTGTCCTCTTTCAACATATTTTGATCTGCCTACGCACCTACCGAGAATATAAAGACTGCTGTTGATATCAGAATGAACAAATTTGGAACCTGCATGTCTCGGAAACTATGAACGGATGGAATTAAGAACACCTATTGTCTCTCTTACCAATAGACTATAGAGTGATAGCTTAAATACGAGCCCAGCGGATTCCCCAATTAGATAATAAGGGAGCTAAAATCTCATCAGTTCCTGGTCCTCACAGTAGCAATCATAATTCAAATAAAGCACCCCTCGTAGTTAACTGTGGGTATAATAGAATACAAATTATATAAGAAAACTTTATAACTAACTGTTGATTTTATTTTAACATATTTCATTCAGTGAAGAAAGGGATAAGGTACAAGTTACCATACTTAAGTATCCTTCTCCTAAGTATTAAAAATTAAATGTCCAAATATAAGTAACAACATACATGTTACATAAAAGTAATGAAATACAGAAATAAGGGAAAGAATATTGAGTGTCAGCTTTAAAATCACCGAACTTTGCAGATATGTAATTGTTCTTTCATATCTTGTAATATAATTGCATTTAATGTTTGCGTTTCAAATCAATGCTATATTGAAGACCCTTCATTTGCACAAATACATGTACTTATTGATCGTTTTCTCGCCAAGGTAATGTACCTTGGATTGTTCAATCTCTAACTGACAATGGTCAACTACACATTACACAGAAATTATTTCCGATTCCATGTTTGTGAAAGATGATCAAGTGCTATTTCGTTTAATGCTAACATCATGGTTTAATATTCAACGTCTTAATTTGATACTGATAAATTTGACTCCTTTACTTTTATAAATGCTATGAAAAGGATATCTGAGAAGGAAATTTATTTTTCAACTTTGATATTCGCTAATCAATATTCTTCAATACGGCAAACGCTTTCTTAAAACGGAAATACATTATGCTCATAACATTGTTGATCATAACACATGTAACTAAATTGAGCGGATACCATTTAAACTCTTCAAAAAAAGAAACTTGACACTGACTTTTAAAATTCAATATAAAGACCACAAATGCAAGTTAAACATTGAAATGAAAACTAAAACGCTATTTGAAGATCTCTGTTCAGTAAATTTTATTCAGAATAAGCATGATCTTGGAATGCACAGGTGCACAAGTGTTTCAACATCACAGGGGTGCACAAATGTCAGTATCGGGTATGGCCACCATTGGCATTGATTATTGCGTGGCACCGACGACCCATGGATGCAATCAAGTTGTCAATCACAGCCTGTGGAATTTCTGCCATGCGTGCTGAAGTGCTGCAAGAAGTCCTGGAAGTGTTAGGGGTGGTGGATTCCTACTGCGCAGGCGTCGATCCAGTTCGTCCCAGAGATGCTCAATTGGTGACAAATCTAGTGACCTGGAAGGCCATGGCAATGTCTGGACATTGTTACCCTGTAAAAAGTCTTGACAAACACGTGCAACATGTGGTCGAGCATTGTCCTGCTGAAAGAGACCACCATGGACGTTGACGTGAGGAATAACGTAAAGCTGTAGGATCAAGTCCCTATACCGTACTCCTGTGAGGTTACCCACAACATGCACAAGGAGTGTCCTAACACCGTGACGAATCCCGGCCCACACCATGACACTCCCACCTCCAAATGGGACAACCTCCTGAACACAGTTGGCAGCATAACGTTCTCCACGACGTCGGTATACACGTGCTCTTCTATCACTTCGTCGAAGCAGAAAACGGGACTCATCAGTGAAGAGAACGGTTCTCCACCTTGCACGTGCCCATCTCATCCTCTGTTGACACCACTGGAGACGTTCCGCCAGATGACGTTGCGTTAAAACGGGACGTCGAACCGGTCGTCGTGGAAAAAGTCCAGCTTCTCTCAGCCTGTTGCGTACCGTTTGGTCGAAAATTCGACGCAGGCCTGGTATCTGCGTTGTTGTTGACGTTGCTGTCCTGGTGCGTTCCCGAAGGTGGAGCAGTCGGATGTACCGATCTTGGGCCCGAGTAGTCACCCTTGGTCTGCCTGACCTTGGCCTATCATCAACGCTGTTTCGGGTGTTGAAACGGGTCCATAATGAAGAGATGGTCTGTCTGGACACGCCAAAGTGTGTTGCAACATCTCGCTGCGTCGCTCCTGCTTGTAGTCTGCCAATAGCGTTGTTGCGTTGCGCTCTGTTCAGTCTTGGCATTCTTCTGGTCGCTGTACCGATGTTGTGTAGTCTGAATGAACAGCGGCTGATATGGCTTTTTATACCCCTAAAGCAGACGTGTCTGCATGTAAACCTTCATGATCCCATGCTGCACGTGCTTTGGCAGAAAATGCATTTGGACGAATCGCTCGTTTTCGTCCCTGAACACAACGTAAACGTTTTGGCCATTGTTTTTGGTAAATTTACAAGCCTTTCTTTAAATTACAGGTATGTATCATGAAAAAAATTGACCCGTTTCAAAAAAGTCAATTTGGCATGAATGTCAAGTTTCTCTTTTGAAGAGTTTATATACGATATTTTGTTTCTTAAATATCTGATCATAATGAAAAAATCTGTTCAAATTACGTATTAGCATTATGACGTTGTGCACCAACGTTTTGTCTTGTCGATTAGAAACTACTTTGAGCCGAAGCCATTTAATCAATTTCAAGTGTTAAAACTATCACTAAACTGTTTCGCCCAGGATTTGAATGAACCCTCTTTGTGTGATCTACACTGATGTGACACACTTGAAAGGTCCTATAAAGTTTGTAAAGGGAAATAGGCATTTACACTTTCATCATATTCTTTTTTTATTAACTTGACATCTGTTAGCCCTTAGCCCCTTAGCCCTTGTTTTGCTAACATCTGCCTGATGATGTTATAAAATATCTTGCGCAGTCTGTTATTCAATATGGTGTCGAAAGGCTTCTTGAGTATAGCCACGCGGTTAAGATAGACCTTTTCTATTATGGATACTGTGAGAAGGCTATAGGCAAGGAAATTAATAGACAAGGATCGAAAAGGTGGTAGAGATTTATCAAAGGGTTATCACGTCAGTCAACTCGTCTTATATCCAAAACAGAATGAATTAAAAAAAATGTCCATTTCTTATTTTAAAAAATGAAATGAGGTGTAAAACTTTGAAACCTAAGAAAAGGTTTGATGCTATACTTTGGTTTTATCTTGAAAAAAACTAAAATAATGGAAAGTTTGCTTCTTCAATCACTCGTTGTAAGGTGGTCTAGATGGATACTTATGTAATCAGAAAAGGTTAAACAGTATCATTGGTTTATGCATGTACAGGTAATCAAGCTTTGAAGTTGATTCTGATTAAAGATTTGTGCCAATGCAGCTGTGTGAATAACGCTTTGACTCTGTGAGAGCCAAAAATTAGATTGTCACATTTGTCATGAAGAAATGAAGGACCTGAACTGGAATTAAGATTGCATTCAAAGCAGACCTTTTTAACAAATCACTTTGTTGATGGTTGCTGACTGAAACACAGCGTGAACTATATGTATGTCAATGAATGTTTATAATTACAAGTTCCCTCTTCCATAGTTTTCATATTGACCGTTTCATCAATCATCATTGAGAGTTGTTATCACACTTTGATAGTTTACAATGCTGATATAAAACGTATTTTACGTCTAAACTAAATATGAAATAGTTTTTAAAACTTACTTGCTATAAAAGTTTGACATTAGCATTTGAT
The DNA here is from genome assembly GCA_921293015.1 of Phorcus lineatus. NCBI lineage: Eukaryota > Metazoa > Mollusca > Gastropoda > Trochida > Trochidae > Phorcus > Phorcus lineatus. Next base: position 29,066,339 of record OV121091.1, read on the forward strand.
GCGGAGTGAAAAGGATCAAATCAGTATATTTTTCTGCAAGGTGTTTCACGTCTTTGATGGAATATATTAAAAGAAATGGATGTCTATTGAAGCCGATAATTCAATGTTAAACAATCAATGCCGTTAGCGAGTACGTTAGAGCCTTTTCTCTCCAGCTATTTCAGATAAGCAGTTTATAAAGAAATTGAAGGTGTTAATGATTATTATTACCGACTTAACAAGTTTATTTTATTAAGTTATCTTAATGAATTAAGCTTATGGTTAATTATAGAACCCATTACATTCATGGAATCATGAAACTATTATTCAAAAAGGAACATGAGCACAATACTTTCGTATATCAATATCAATCAATGGTGATACTGCGAGAATTTTTCACTCTTTTTGGTGTAAAGGACAACATATTACATACAGTATGCATTAGGGCATTCAGAATAACAGTTAAGAAGTATATTAAAGTTAAAAACTGTTTCCTGTTTATTCGTTAATACTATTCAAAATGTAATTATCATCTCGTACAGCGATTATAAGGGTTATCAAGTTTTTTGTGTGATATATTTCTATGTTCATTTTCTGATATAATGCAAATTCAGAGTTCCTGAAATGAATATTTTTGTGACCTCTCATTAATCAATCTAACAAAACAACTAACAATAATATATCAATCGATTTTTAAGACTTATTGTCGTTTGAAAAATACGCTGGCCTATAAAATGGGAAGTTGTTTTCAATATATTGGCATATCAAAATAAGAAATTAAAGCATTGATTCAAATTTGAACGTATTCGAAAAGTCAAGAATATAATCGTAGTTATGGACACTTAATCAAAATCTCATCTAAAGACAAATATGTTCTCTTGATTGTCATGTCTCTTTTTTGGCAAACAAATCACTAACTGACATAGCCGTTTCGAAAGAAATAAAATGTTGCCAATACACTTTGGCAATATGCAGTTATTTTGATCAAGATACCATCGATACATTAAGCAACTAACTCATATGTAAAGTAATTTTCAATTAATTCTTTCATCAATTCAAATGCAATTATAAATACTTATCAATGTCAGTCACGAATGCCAAGGACAAATTTATACTTTTATATTCATTTAGATACTACAGATTTCTTTTAATTTACAAAGAACACTTCAGAACGTGATATAATTCACATTGTATTAAACTTATTTTTCAACTGAATTCCCTTAGACATTACGATTTCCCGAAGAAGAGTTAATTCATAAAGGCTCTCAAAGAGGCCATCAATTGGCTTCGATGTGACTTTCCTTTTTCGTTAAATCTTATAAATCAACCAAGAGTGTAGTGAAGTAATTTATCACCAAGGCGGGTTGATGGTCTTTATTCCTGGAAAGTGGAACAAGTTCACTGTGCCGTTCAAAGTCATGACTAGACTCGATCCATATTAAGTCATGGCAGCAGCACTGTTGACTACTGATAAGGTATTCACGTGCAATTAAATACTAAGATCAGGGGTCTTCGATTATCGTTCATAGGAACATTTTAATAAATTTAGCATAATACAAAGTTAATATGTTATCTAGTGAAAACCAATATCGTCTTAAGGTTATTCCATGATTAATTTTCGTATAAAACGTAAAAATCTAATGCAACAACCGAATGGAAGGTTATTCTTCAAGATATCCATGTCACTTATCAATCAATATACATCTAAATATAGTATATCTCCTCGTGTGGGAAAGGGAAGTCTATTCAAGAACTTGAATCATTGTGGGAAAGGGAAGTCTCTTAAAGAACTTGAATCATTGTGGGAAAGGGAAGTCTCTTAAAGAACTTGAATCATTTTGAGAAAGGGAAGTCTCTTAAAGAACTTGAATCATTGTGGGAAAGGGAAGTCTCTTAAAGAACTTGAATCATTTTGAGAAAGGGAAGTCTCTTAAAAAACTTGAATCATTGTGAAAAAGGGAAATCTCTTATAGAACTTGAATCATTGTGGGAAAGGGAAGTCTCTTAAAGAACTTGAATCATTGTCGGAAAGGGAAGTCTCTTAAAGAACTTGAATCATTGTGGGAAAGGGAAGTCTCTTAAAGAACTTGAATCATTGTGGGAAAGGGAAGTCTCTTAAAGAACTTGAATCATTGTGGGAAAGGGAAGGCTATTAAATAACTTGAACCATTGTAAGAAAGGGAAGGCTATTAAGGAACTTGAATCATTAACTTGCGTTTCCTGTTCGGCTGCTATTGCAACTTAATAAAATTAATATTACCACATTGATTGCCTTGTAAAGATGATTGCTAGTTATTAGGGAATAATAGCATGTAAGGATATCACATAAATGTAAATGCTTCAAGGAATGAGAGTTCCATTCAGTTTGTCAGTTCATACATCAGTCTATTGACTCGTCTGTTTCTTCCTCTGTCCAAACATTAAATTCAATTCAATGGTTCAAACACGTTACATCTTGAAATTCAGAGATTTTACCCCCGGTTTTAAGCCTTTTATCATCTTTGATTTCATTTGCCTATTTGTTGGCCACATCATCGGTAACAACTATTGTAGGAGATACTTGGTAAAATTATATATTAAAAGAATGTGTAGATGTGAATTCTAATAGTTGTCACCTGCAATTGACTTATTCAAAATCTTTAATTGACCAATTCTTTATATCATTTTTTTCTCAAACAATTTTATAGGAATTCATGCAATATGTTCATCATTCACTGCATAACGTTATATCTGCATTGCAAATCATATGAAGTAAATTCTTCATTCGCATTTACTGTTGACAGTACTTAAACGGAAGCATTAAAGTTTTGTGACAAAAATACAATTCTCAACAATCGGATAGAAGTTAAATACTCAATGTTTTTCCCGTCTACCTTTTTGCGGTGAAGGTATTCACGTCTCTGTTGTTGAAATACAATATGTTTTGCAGATAAATGATTATATCTTTCTATTTCTTATCAAAGATGTTCATATCTTATTTCAAAAGGATGTAACGTCGTGAAATTCAGTTTGATTATGTATATATATTGCAAAAATACACCAAGTTTAATGTGATAGTGATACAGTTTTCTTTCAAAATTTTCACTCAAGATAACAAATGGACATTTGTGTTAGAAAGTATATTTTCAAATTTCGTTAAATACTAAACCGTTTATCAAATAGAAACGCGTTACACTAGACCATTACACAATATAAGAAAAAGAAACTGAACATGGTTGTGTCTTACCTTTATAACAATCTTACGGCGTTGTTATTTGAATTGCTTTAACCGTGTTGAATTTTGTAATCAAGTTTTAGTATTGGGTAGAAATATAAATTGATTTTTAAAAGACATTATATTGAATTAAGTTAGTTCTGATTCAGATAAGGCCAGCTTTTCAAAACGATATCGTCCTACACTCTAGATAAACAAGCTTTAGTCTTTAGATGTACAAGAAAATCTCATCTGGTCTATTTAGGACCAGTATAAGCTAATGGCATACAATCAATTTTACATGTTAAATCTCTCATCACGTTCTTCGGCATACGGCTTAAATCAAAACTCTTACTATGCTTAATAGTATTTGCTATCAAACGTGAAACCTATTTTCGTTATAGTTTACACCGCAAATCAATTCTCGATGTTGCTGTTGTATCAACTGATGTGCCATTGAAATTTTCAAATTCAATACATTTTCGACATAATAGAACATTACAAATCTGCCACAACAATATAATATCTTCATCAGGAAACAAACATGAATTTGAGTGTTCATTCATTCACAAGAAGAAGGAACCTTCATTATACAAAACATTTTTAATCTTCAACATTTCTCTTTTACGTCAGGAGATCAAATATCAAACTTCAAGTGCGTAATATATAAACGTTATGATGAAGTCTAATCAGCTGCATCAGCTTAAAGAAGGTTTTCATTTCAAAAGCCAAATACGAACAATTGTTGAAAAATATCATTCAGTGTAAACAATCTTACATGTTACAAATGTTTACACAGAAGTAGGTTTTCTTATTTCTCAAAATTTGTAGATGCCTCTTTCATGCGTTTATTCCAGAAACATAAGAAATATACTTCGTTTGCGATATTTCTAGATATTTGGTGATCTTAGATACGCAATGTTATATCATATCAGGATCAGATTTTCTTGAATTTTGAGGAAATGATGAAGATGAAATTTTTGCCGATTTATTCGGAGGCTTGTACCTAATCGGGACATTTAGATTTCACAGAATTGGGGGAATATGGTATTATTGGTATCTGAATATATGAGTTTATGTCTGTAGCTTTCAATTCTTTTCACGATTAAATGTATTTCCATTCCTTCTATATACTGCTTGTTCTTGTGATTTGTAACTCTTCATATTTTCGAGGGTTTTAAAGATGTTCTAGCTATCGTTTCACGGGATCAGCTTGCTGACATTTTGTATGCATAACTTCTGTCATCTTATATCTATTGCATGTTCATTTTGTTTTAATTAATATAGCATTACAAATTTGGATATTTCATTCACTCCCTACTTGCAAAATGATTTAGCTTGATATTTTTAATCACAAAACTGGTGAACTTGGTTAAAAACTGTAAGTTCGACCCTTTATATGCTTAGAGATAAGTAAAATATGACCATTTGGAAAAGTGTTGATGTATAGTACATTTTTCTGGCGCGAAATCCTAGTCAATAGCATAACGAAATTTCCCACAATTCTTGTTGGACTTGCATGTTTTTCATGCCTAAAAATCAGAGAAAGCAACATAGAAATACAAAATGTAATAAATTACATAGAAGGTCCGAAGGTCTAAAAAGCTTCGGTAAACGCTGATTTAAAAAGTAGAGTCTTCCCTTCGTTCAATATAAAGACTTAGCAATGAACAACAAATCTTTAATATCATTATGGCATTAGGTAATTCTGTTGATAATGATGAAATGAAATTATCAAATTAAGAGTATTTCGTTTTTGAAACAAACTCTTGTTCAGTAGCTGTATGTTTGATCATAGAGGACTACCAATTCTTCCTTCCATAGTTTTATATGGTTTATTACAAGTTAACCTTTTCATCAATCATCATCAGGAGTTGTTATCTCACACTCTGGCAGTTTACAATGACATGATGACGCAAACCTTTGATTGCGCATAAATGAAATGAAATACATTGTTAAAACTTTCTTGTTGTAAACGTTTGACATTATCATTTGATACTAGATGAAAATGACTAAACAATCTATCCCTTTGAAGCCCTTGAATAAACGGAAAAGAGATAGCAAAGACAATAGCAAATCGTTTTTCATAAATAAAGTTAATCCAAGTGTGTCGTCTTAAATAATGACATCTTTGGTAGAACATCTTGTTTTCATTGAGGCTACTCTTTTCTCAATACAACCGTGTCACAGCTGTCCAAGAAGAGAAATTTGCAGCTGACAGAAGATACTCTTGTAGATGATAGTCCTGATGGATAAGGTGATTAAATCACTTTATATAACATCGTCGACATAGATACATACTCGGATAAATATCCTTGTCAGATCATATCTTCCATTTTCATGTTAACCTTTAAAATTTAACGTAATCCAAAATAACCAATGTTTGGATAAATTCCTTCTAGTTTTTATATATAGTGTTTAGTTTCTGCAGTGGGGCATTTCATAATTAAAAAACTTTTATTTATACAATGACCCTTTGCGGCTGCAAATGGAGGAAATCTGAAAATATAATGAGAGGCGCCTTCTTGCCAAACATGTATGTACGTTTGGACAAATTGAATAGAACTGTGCATTAGTAAATTATTATCAGGGAATATATGCCATATTTACTTCTTTTTGATTTGAGGTTGCGACGTTTCAATACAAGAATCTGTGACGTTGTCAAGCGTGAATTCGAAACGTCGCAACCTCAAATCAAAAAGAAGTTGTCATCCATAAATATTTGTATTTAGAATATATTTTGTCCCTTTATAATGCTAACTTACACAATTAGAGTATTTGTTTAACTGTTATGACCCTTGTTTATATACGTATAGGTAACAGCTGAATCAAGTTTTTGTACGTTATAATGATTTGTCGACTTTCCACTCACTGGGGTTAAACGGCATCCACAACCCTGTTATTATGTAATATCAAAAAACCATTCAGAAATGTACGATTTTTAAAATCTATTATCTCATTACGATATTAAAATTCATAATGAAAATTGAAACTATTTTTCCAAGCCTTATAGTACATTTTACAAGTAGTAAAAGTTGTTTTAATTATCATTACCTTTTAGAGGATTTACACTCTGCGTCAATGAATCTGCACAATATATCTAAACAAAACCAAAACTGGCTAATTGAATCTTACAATTGAACGCATAGTATCTGAAAACATAATTTGTAATCCCCTTTTGTCAAATACTCCAATTCTTTAGCGGATTTAGTAACGGGAAAAACAGCACTGTGTTTTAGGGCGGGACCATCATAGCCCTGAAAGGGGCTGGAAATAGTTTCGATCCCCAATTAACTGTAACTGTACACAAGATTTCAGTTCCATATTCTCAACCTTATTCTAAAGTTAAAGCTAAATAATTGCGAATCCGCAGCAGACGCGTTGCCTTGCTTGAGTTCATCAAGTATTTCCCTCCTTTAAAAAAACCGCTCCAATTATTATTAAAAAATAGTTCTAAGACTGAATAATATAGTCACCAAAGGGTATTCATCCCTCATTCTTCTCCATGGAGATCCTTCACTGTTTTCACTGTTAGCAGAACATATTGTTATCCGGTGAGGTGAAATGGGGCTTAACACCTCTTTCAATAGTATTTCACTAATACCGCGGCTGCTAGTATCATTTGCAGGGAGAAATCCCGCAATACCATTGTGGCTATGCACTGCGGTTAAAACCTGCGAGAAACCTGCGAGAATCGGCTGTAACTAGCAAACCAAGGGTGGTAATGAGCTGTAGAATAGTTGGCTGCAGACAAAGTTCCAGAGCACCTGGCGGGATTCAAACGGATTTCTTGAACCTAAGCTGAACGCGCTAAAGGCACACCTTTATCTATGGATGATATCATACAGAAACCATAACCAAGGGTTTTGTGTTTCTTTAGAGGAAAGGCTGTTTGCCCACATAATAAACCGAGAACTTACTTTCATATCGTTGATAAAATCTGATAACAACGTCGACAAAGTAGAAAATTATGAATATTCTACACAATCGTTCATGAATCATCTCACAAAAACACCTACATTGTAATTACTTATAGTAACCATTCTTATCGCAGGTATTACGAACCTCCATGTTATCTGCGGGGTAGTTTCATATGTTTATGATGGCACAAAGGTTCGTGGCTTATTCTCATTTCTTAAACTCTCATTTCTAGTTGTGGGGCAAACACTCCACATGGTGACACAAATACCTCTAAAGACCATATCAGACGAGGAACAAATAGCTTGCTGATACAAGCAATTACAAGCTGGGAATCAAAGTCTACTTGTCCTTGGCCATTAGCTGGTTTCTAGACGCTCTTTGATGTTGAAAGGTAAGCAGGAATTTATATAAGATATTAATAGACACAAGAGAAGTGGGGACTCAGCCTTTCAGAGATGAGCTTGTACATCATTAGAGGTGTGTAAGGTTTAGGTGAGGCCAAATAAGAGCATTTCCTGAGCGAGGGGACATACATAAGTGACCTCTGGTTAGTCATTTATCTAACATTGATACCGTGGATAATAAATAGATGTCAGTCCAACATCATCAGTTATCTTAGATTATGTTATACGATCCATTTTACTTTCAACCCACTTAGGTTAGAAAAAACACTTTTTACGTTATTTTTTGTTACATTTTTTCAAGGACAACTGATTCAAATTTCGATTAAAGACATCGACTACCTCACCACTTCACATAGAAAGTCTCTTCCACGATAGAATGTATACATGATATATTTATAAGGATATTGTCACAGTAATATTACCCTATTATCCCCTGGCATTCTACGGTAGTTATGTTTCCTACAAATGCCTGGAGCAACGACTGGTATTTATGTCCCCGGTTGCATTGTTATTTCGCAACAAAGGCTCCTAATGTTACTGAGGATACCAGTGAGGACTATTAAACATTTAATGATCAATTCTGTTCATATGTCAATCTGAAAGTTAGCAAGTTTAGTTTTTGTAGTATACATTTACTGCACTGTAGCAGGTTTGTGGATGTTTTATTGGTTGAAATTTCCCCATTAAAATATCAGTTGATTTAACTTTCTAATAAACTCGATTATCCGAAGTCGTAGAGTACGTTCGTCTAAGGACTCCTTATAATGTTTTCAATTAAATGTCTTGCAGTGATGAAAATGTGATACAGTGCCCTTAAATGCCTGATAGAATAAAAGTGCACATATATGTTCTGGATATATGCGTAATTGGATTATTGTAGAGAACCCGTTCTATGGATTAACAACTTCTTTATTGCAGGATTGGGACGTTTCGGTGTAGATACTAACACCGTTATCAAACAGGTGATATACTTGTTCTGTAGTCATCTCGCCAACTTCTAAACGCCTCTATTATAGTATTATTTCACTTTATTCTCAATTATGCTCATGAACAGTCATGCAATATTGGAGTTTGTATAACGCACATGTAACGACATTCCGTGTGTGTACTATACTAGTATATTAACGTTATTTTCTCGTCGATCTTCTATAAACACTCGTCAATTAACTTTCCTATAAAGATTAATTTATGCGCACGTGCTCTCCTAGCGTTACTGATAACCCAAAACTCCTGGAAAATGTTTTGTCATGAGTACTTACATTCACAATTTCATGAATCTAATACCTTTCATGAATAAAATTACGATTTCAACTGTATGCCACAAAGAAATGTCAATTCAAGATCTATATATGGACTTGTTAGTTGATTATAGCCATGTGATAAAAATTGGGTCATTTAATCATTCTGCGATTGAAAAAAAACCTATACACATTTGCAAAAAAGATAATCATGTCGATAATGGGAACGCATGTGACAACACTTATAATCTATAAGCTCCTTCCTGTTTTAAACAGACATTTGTTGTGTTGTGTTGCGTGTTTTCTGTTATCTATGTCTGTGTTGACCTTCCATCGGCACATTTGACAACAAGAACATAAGAACAATTCACAAGGGTCTATGTTAAAGAGCAACTCCGTGATTTCATAACATATTATTTACCTTTGATACGAACCTAAATGTCATATATAAAATCAAAACACCTTAACTTTTCATATACAAAAGAAATATATATGACAAATAACTGGTTTTCCATGAAAATCTAAAAATAGCCCTGTAAATACACAGAGGTGTAGATATAATATACTTGGATACTAGTTATATAACCTATCACACACTATCAACTCGAAACTGCCCTCCTGGCTGTTTTAGATAAGTCTCGAAAATCACGTTTGACTGTTGGACGCGCGCCACTGTCCAGTTTTCGATCATAATTGTTACGTTCTATCTTCATATAGTCACTGAGCAAAACAAATTGGCTTTAAAATGTTTCTGTTTCGTAACAGTTGATACTTCGCGATCAAATGACACCATTGATTAAGTTGGGCACATATGACTCCAACAACTCATGGAGTGGCTATTTGAACACTAACAGTTCATCGATCACTCGAGCAAGATATAGTTACATGGGGTTTATCTTAGACGTTCATCATCAGGGAAGGTGCTCGTTGTACCTGCTGAACCTGAAAGATTTGTCTAGACATATATAACACCTGATCTCTTCATCCACTGAGTTGAGCCATGTGAAGTTACTCTAATGCAGTTATCTACATATGTTATGGGTTCATCACAATATAGTTCTAATAGCATGCTGAAACGATAGGCACATAATCATTTTGAAATAATCATTTTGAAGTTCTTGAAATAGTAAAGTATATTTGGATCTAAATAATGTTTGTTTATTGCAGTTTGTCTTTTGGCAAGTATCGTTGTTTTACAGATTATTTCCATAATACTAGTAGTTGGATGAATTAATGTTTATCAAACTATGTATATTGTTTACGGCATTGCAAGGACAATAGATATTTTCGATATCCTTTGGGCCCATATGCGGATACCGATGCAAATTATTAAGGTCAAGTTCCGGTTTTGAAATTACTATATATGACGTCACATATATGACGTTAAACATATCGAACGCCTGCAACCATGGGTAGCTTCACCAAAATATTCAATGCATATTTCTTAGTTAGTTAGTTGAAGATTAGACAAACGGAATTGCACAGTTGTTTTGGAAAATTAATGATCAAGCAGTGCTAAAACACGTCATCTCTGGTTGCAATCTGGCCAAGGAAACATATATTACCCACAGATAACTAAAGCATTTTGAGTCACGTGTTCCATAGATTGATATCTAGCTTCGTTGTATCATGCATGTTGCTTGTTTAACGTGGTTTGGGGAATACACAGACTATTTTAGTAAAGCTTTCCGTTTGGGGGAGAGAAGCAACTCTTGTTTTAAGTGAGATAATTCGTCTGATCACGTGTGAACTTAAAGGCGATAGTATGCGAGTTCGAATCTACCATCGATACGTTAAGTAATTTTCGTTTACATCCCACATCATGATTTTTAGAAACAAATCTTAAAAACTGAAACGTTTAAATATTGTCAAAACAACAGGTTTGTTACCTCAATGCAAAATAAATGAAGATATTATGCAAAATTACCGTTATAGTTCATTTGCACATATCCATGCTGCAGTAATGTTGTCAGGCATTTTTCGATAAAATAAATTCGGAATGACATTTAATGACAAAGATATTACCATATGAGTTTGTATGCATTATGAATAATATTAGCTCACCAAGGGTCGCAAAATACAATATTTAATCCTAATGCAGGCCTAGACATTCACCATCCCAAAACATTCTCTTACGATAACCTCTAATTTACATATTTACACATATGTTAGATGGTTGAATATTAAATTCATTCATAAAAAAACTAGATTGCCGTGTGTACGATTATATATAGGATTAATATCGGTGATATATTACCAGATATCATCTTAAGTTTCGTTGATAACTCAGTTACAAAAGAAACTTTACACCCGAACTGTAATAACCATTTCAAAACTTTTGGTCACTTCATTTCGTATCGGTTCCGTTGAATAAATCAATTAACACTGAAATTTACAGTTGAATTACATTTTCACTTAAACCGGATATTTGTAATAACACATTAACCTTCCAATTTACAGACTCGCGGTTGCTTCAAACTCATGAAATTCACCATTCACTGCGACGCTCCAAAACTTTCATGTACAGACGAATATATTCGGAAAGTTTAGGAACAGTTCAACGCAATGGAATTTTTATGTGTTTCAAAATAATAAAAGATGGAAAATATACTGTTCACGCAAGTATGGCATGAATTCTACTTCTGTCGAAGTAATGGTATCTATGAATGATGTTACTATAAGGGCAAAAATTCCTAGCAGCTTTTTCCCCATTTTTGATTTGCTTCTGTAAAAAATCTAGTGTCATGTCAGTATATACTCTCTTAGGAACTAAAATCGCACGAGTACGTTGTCAAAAATAACACTTTTAAAAAAAAAGAATATAACAGTGTGGAAATTAATTTCACGGGTGTCAAATTTCACAGGATGACAGCCACGTAAATGTGACGTGTCTATACGACAGCACACGGGTAACTTGTTGGACTGTTTGGCAAACACAGGACGAACACAATTTGGATCTCTAGACGAGATCCGGCCATATCTTCTTAATCTGCCAATATTTCTTACGTTTCGAGACGTGTAATTACTAATGCAATCATACCCAATGACCTCGTCCTTCCAATAGGAATTTTAGAATGCAAATCATCTTAATAATCACGCTGATGTGAAAATGTTAGTCTAAGTCTATGCTGATCGATTTGTTTCTTTGTATCAATTATTCTTCCAATTTTACTGATGAAATGATGCTACATTGGTAATTGTTGTCTTTATTATGTTATTGTTGTTACCCGATTTTCTTTATCATTATACCCTGCTGAATTTCATTTACTCTCTGTCTGTAGCATAACGCATGAAAACGAGACGCTATGATATATAAGTTATCAATAAAGACAGTTTACTTGTCCTTGTTTAATTTTCTTTTGATAGAGTAACCATCTTTCATCAAATGAGGTAGGTTTACAAATGGGTCTTGGCCAGACCAAAAGGTAAACAGTTAACAACAACAAAAAACCCGAAGAATAGAAACATATAACTAAGTGAGTGTTTAACACTATATATTAAATACACAGATTGAACTATTAAGAAACTTTAATTCCATCATAATTTCTTCAAAGAGAAATTATTATTGAAGACAATCTTTGAAATAGAATCAGCGTTTTCACATAACCTTTACAAGATACACATCACTCCTGCATTCTCCACATGTCATCTGGAGAAGAAGCATGTAACATTATATAGATTGTTATTGTCGGTATCCTTCGTACATTTTTAATCTAATTCAATTTGTATTTCCAAATAAATATGAAGGGTTTTTGTATATGATTTCCATATTCCTCAGATTGAAATATACTTTTCTGGAACAACTACTATTTTAACTGTGATCATGTTGTCATGCCACTAATACGTTCAATGGAACTTAAAGGAAACAAATTATATCACGGTTTAAATACCATGTTAATGCCCTCAAGTTAGAATTTTCCCATCATTACAAATCATTTCAGAGACGACAACCACAACAATAGGTTCTGATTCTTCAAGGAATTATAAAGGATTTCCGTACAAAACTAATTGGCTTTTCCGTTTTTCGAAGTCGTCTGAAACAGAGCAAAGATCAGACTGACATCCTTTATTAGATTAAGTAAATAACTGTTTCTAATAAGCAATGGTTGGAGAAATGCTTTGAACGTCACAAAGAAAACGTATTTCCAGTTATTGGAAGTGTCTGCATTTCTTTTTACTTCAGTGAAGGTTTCCTTGGTAATAATTGTGAAGAGACGGAGAAACCTGGACTTGCTTAATAGTCCGAGTAGTTATACAATAATATCTTTTTGATATGTCGATTGATATCCCTATGATAAATTTCTACCAATAAGGAAATTTGCAGTTTTCAAATAAATTTTCATCCAATAAAAAGTAAATGTTACCATTTATTATATTTCGAACGGTGAAATATGCCATTTATCGCTGAAAATAAAACCCGAATTTTCACTGAGTGAAATAAAAATGGTATTCTACTCAGTGAAATGATGCAACAATCATATGACGTCATAAAACAATTGAATGACGTCATGCAACGGCCGCGCTAGCGAAGCGTTTTAGCTTCTCCATTCATATAGTTAGGGTCATTTACGGGGATTTGAGAAACATAATAAATAGAACATTTGACATTTATCATGGATATCTCATCGACTGAAGTAGAAATTGATATTTTCACGAGTGGCGTAGCCACGAGTGTAAATATATGATTTTCTACTTCATGAGATGAGATATTCATGGTATTCGACGAGAAATGTCAAATATCCTCTATTTATTTTATCCTGCCCGGAATGATACTGACAAAAAAATTAATCCACCGAGGGTATTACAAAAATATTTAGGAAACCTGTATGTAAGCAATGCATGTCTTAAGAAGGTCCGACCTCTCAAAAGAGGGAGAATTTAATTCTGCATGACATTTCTGTGTCTGCATCGTTTTGGTCTGACACTTGTAGCATTTAAGTGATTGTTAGCAATAGTTCAGCATGTACCTTTCATTATCTTATTGATGTTTGTTGAATGGTATTTGAATTCTGTTGGATCGATGGTTGAAGTTTGTTAAATAACAGTTGAAACCAAATAACTGAATTGTTGTGGAAAGAACTTCTTTTTTTTAATTTTTGCACACGTTTTGGGTTACTTTTTGACTTATCATAGATCTATGTTAGTTTTTGTAGATGAGAAGTGTTTGTCTTTTAAATTCTTTCATTTCAATATAATATTCGCTCACTGTTTTGGTGATCATTGTAAGTGGTTATATCGAAGTTTTGACTGACCACAGCAAAAAACTAGTTCAAAACATGTCACAAATTAATTTTCAATGTAGTCAATGCATGTGAGTGAATTGAAACTGGACAATGAAATGTTCCTCCTATAAAGTTCAAATAAAGAGTAATATACAATATATATATACAAAAGTCATGTGCAATGAACAGAATAGAATGTCCGAGAAAACCGATGATACTGTCGTTTATGGTGCAGCAGTGTTTTGAGGGTTGTCATACAGGATTTTTTTGAGATCTTGAAAACTGGTACATTTTTGGTATATTTGTTATACATTAAATACAACAGATCACGTACCCACAGAGGAATCGCATAATGCAAGGTACTTCTTACATTAATCAGTTAAACAGCGTTGAATTGATTTTACCAGTAAAATGCGATGCTCCTCAACTTGCTATCAATTTACGAATCATTTGAAATATAGTTGGTCTATCAATTGTTCTATGATAAGGATATGATGATAGAAACCATTGTCAATCATAGTACACTATAGTTGGTTGATAAAATGCGGATCCAAAAAGAAAATTAAATCTAAAACATGATATCAACTCCTCCAGTTTTTTGCATGCTTATTAATTATAAGTAAGGAAGAAACATATTCAAGGTAAGACGTGAGGTGCTGCTACGTTATCAATTCTAACATTAACAGACTAAACGCTTTTCAAAATAATAAATGACAATAACTGATGATCAATAAAGGTGATACTTCCTATTCATGAAAAAATTCCGCTCACTGAAACAATTTATAACCATAACACATTGGACAATTTAATGTAAGAATCTTAACAGCTTCATAACAGATACTTCTCTTTCCTCATAGAGCAAAAACCGGAAATATGCCACATGCTGTCAAAGTTTTAATAAAATCTTCTCACTTAGAAATTCGTTAATGAGCTTTGAAAGGTTTCCAGAGGAACCCGGAAGCAAAATAGTGAATGAGGAGAATTTCAGACACTAGATATAAAACATAATCGGTATTTTTTAAATATACCTATAATTGAATTCTCATCATGGTAAATGTATTTCATTGTCATAATTGAACCAAGTGCTGTTCGGAATGAATTTGTGTTTAGAAAAATAACGACTGTCAAATGCAACTATCATGTCATTTCCGTTTCATTTTCAAGATATGTACTTTTTATGTATTTTAAGAATGTCAATAGTTTACACTCTTATTTAACGATATTGGAAAGTTGAAATTAAGTTTTATAAAAATTATTGTTTTGATACCAGTAAATAACAATAGTTTATTTTCATGCCTAATATCGTGCTAAAATCGGACTAGAGGAGGCGGGTTGAAGTTAGTTAAGTGAATGAGTTCGGATTTAACATGTTTTGAACATTATTTCAGTTACTTTACACGTGTGAAGTTAGTTAAAAGCCTGACGGAGGAGAAAGGTCTTCAGGGTAATTCTAAAAGCGTAAGTGTAAGAGTAAGTGTGTGAAGGACGGAATTCTAAAGGCAGTTTGTTCCAAAGAAAATGCTGCATAGGAAAACGTTTTCTGTCCAGATTACATAAGGGTAGCTCATGGGACATACAACAAAAGATGGGACGCTGAGCGAAGTTATCTTGCAGGCACATGAGGCTTAAGAAGTTTGGACATGAATGAAAGAGCTTTGTTCATTTGACTCTTGTAGCGAGACTGGGGACTTTGAAGCTTATTCTTTGCCGGACAGAGCAAGTGAAGTTCCTTCAGAACTGGAGCAATAAGACTGTTTTGGACGTGAGAGACATAAGATGGGCTGTTTTGTTCTGAATAGCTTGTAATCGTTTTATTGAGGATTTTGGAGCAGTGGCCATTGGACTATTACAATCCGGAACATAACAACTGAAAGTCTAAGGATCCTTATTACGGTTCTTATACCGATGTCGATATCAAAATACACTAACTGAAACAAATCTTCAGAATATAGATGGTTGGTAATTTGAACTCTATAATTCCTTCTAAATTTAAAATGGCTCTTAATGGAATCGTTTATCATTATGAGGGCTTCATGACGTCATACATTATAATTTAATCAACTTAAGCCTGTTAAATAAGAATACTTACACTTGATAATGTGTTATAAAGGAAAGCAGTTAAAGTTAACCTACGCCAAATGAAACACTGCTCTCTACTAGCAGTGAACGAAGACGAAAGTTTCTACTGAAGAGCTCGTGACATTTTAGGATAACCAACTCACTTCAGAAAAAGGTTTTAAAAGTCGCTAACAGTAATACAATTCATTACTGTTGGTGATATAATTTTTTCATAAGACATTTATCAAGATAAGATCAAAGCCTGAAACAACTGCCACAATGTTGAAACAATTGTTTATAATATGTTTAATACCAGTCTGGTGTCTTAAAGAGGTGTCATTTTGTATTTCTCCAAAGATTAGAACCTGGATTGAAATTTAATGCTTCCAGATATTTGAAGTGACTCCTTTGCATTATCTACAGCTGTTCTAATAATCTTTTGTGTTCTTAAAGATGGTGATGGTGAAAGAGTTGTGGAAACCTTGACTTTACAAATATTTCTTTTGATATTGCACTCAAAACTTCCTTGCTTGACTTTGTTTAAATCTGACACAGAAATTTTAATTTATCTGATATAAACATGCAAGTAAAAAGATTTCCATTGGTGTTTTTGTTAATGGTGTAGGAGGGAGCACATCTTTGTCCGTCGAATTGTTCGTCGAATTGGCCCAATGCAGTTTTTCAAGTACTCGTAACTGCGTAGGTAATAGTGCTTATGAGTGGAATCAAAACTATGAACTAACTACAACTTCATCAAGTGTATATTAAGAAATAAAAGGCAAGCTGAAGAAGCAGTCACTTCTGGAATTGGTGTGTGGCATTAAGGGTGTCGGGTTTATTCCTATCTGGAAATCTTTTCGAAAATGTAACGATTTGTACCTTTAAAGATAATGTTATACCAAATATCACAATGCTTCAACTATGCAATTATATGAACCAGTAATGGATTTTAATGAGTTGGTACATGAATTACATGAACACGTATTTCTGCAGTTGTCAATTTTATTCATGTTTGATTAATGAAGATCATTTTCATGTGTTCTCTTACATCTGATATGACGTCAAATCTCTTGAGAGATTTGGAAGCCGACACATCTGTGTCGAAATGAGATTTTTTCGTGTTATTGTCAGGTTTACTATTATGTCGGTGTTCGTACAACTTTATGAAGGATGTTGCTAACATTAATAATTTGAAATTATACATGTATGTATTATATGCCAATTAATGTAGATATGCCAATATGGAAAATGCATATTTGATTCACTAAACGTATGTTTGTGAATTAGATCTAAAACAATCTAAAATAAACATGCTCGAAAAGAAATAGAGAAGTCTTAAACATCATGTGTTTTACAGTGCTTTATGTTATAAAAGTCGTCTGTCCACCTCTTGCTATGACTGTAAAAACTGAGGGCGACACTGTACCTTATTGCAGAACGGATGATGATGACGGATTTCTTAGATAAAAACATTTCTTATGACACTGAGAATTTCATTATGTAACCAAGGGGTCGTGTTTCTTTAAATATTAAATATCCTGTAAGGTTGACTGGTTAAAAATTACCACGTGACCGCAAAATATCCATCAATGATAAATGTATTCATGTAAGAAGAAATTTATTGTAGAGATGTCATTTACCTTAAAACAGATATTACAATTAGTTCGATAATTATTATATTGATTTGAAGCAAGCCATAACATGAAGTATGTTCATGCATTATCGATGGGAATGACATGAAGAAATACATATTTAAAATTTCAAAAACCAGAAAATTCGAAATGATCATAAAAAATGTTTCTTCGTGTAAAATGATACTTCTTTCATACCCAACCGTCTATACAACACCACTTAATTAGCTTGTCATCATTAGCTTTAGAAGGGGTCAATGATGAGACACGATATCTTCCAGGAAGACCTGTATATACGAAATACACATTTCTTTGATTTATTATTTCCCGAGCGACATTATTCCGCGCCACATTACGGTTTCACTGTTCATCATTAGCTTACATTGTTTGATCTGACAATATTGGAAACCTCGTGCTGAGAAGGGTCGGTAATATATCAACGTGTATCTTCCGTTGCGTTACCACGTACGATCTTTTTAATTACGATTGAACTCGTATTGTTTTATCAATATCAGTCACCGAAGTAAAATACGAATTAACGTTTTATCGACATGTTACCATTTGAAAATTGAATCTTGATACTTTAGCATAAAACACTTATGTATATTAAATACATATTCATTTAAAGTCATGCATGTCATTTTAATGTGTTTATTGAAGTTACGAACATGTCATAAAAGTTTATCTCTGTTTCCATTCAATTTCAGGTTCAGATCAAACCGCTGTATTACTAGGATAAATGCCATTAAGATTTGTATTCATTCAAACTTTTTAATGCTTTCAGTATATCCATCTAACCTTATTTATCATAATCAGACAGAAGTGTCCATACGCATTACCAGTATCATTGTAACTACAGAAAAAAACTCAACATGTTTTGTCCATTCAGTAGGTATGGAAACTTTAAAAGCTCCTTAACTGAAGAGTTTCTGTAATCTCTCTTTCTCTCTCTTAATACCGGAAGGAAGTCACGCTCCACAGCAAATTCACATAAACGCACTTTGAGCGTAGTGTCTTAGACCATAGGTCAAACAGACCTTCTGTTTTGATTGACAAGAGCTCCAATTAATTTGTCATCAATAATGTAATGGATATACAACCTTTTAACAGTTAGAATCCTTGTAAAATTAAATGTCATGTTTGTAGAATCTATATAAAGATCTGAGTTTCCCACTGTTTTTGTAGATTCTCATTGATCATGCAATGAATATGACAGGGTAAATGATTAATTCAGCTTTACCGGATTTGCTTTTGCGTATCATCGTTTCATAGACTAAATTAAAGTCTTACACATGCTAGTTCACCAAAATGATAGTAAAGGGGCTCACAACATTAGAAAGAAACCTTTGTTATTAGCGATAATAATACTTGTTAAGTTTTTTAAGTAAATGATTTGTCAGAAGGCGATAAGAGTACATCGCAATGGAAATACATTTTTGAGGCAAATGCTTCATAGATTATGAATATGAATTAAACTAATTTGAATTTGGATATGTGAAATAAACTTTAACGGTAAAACCAAAAAATAAGACAAATTGTCATTAACTACAAATTCTTCAATACAAATATATCTATCAACTTACCTGTTGACGACAGTTATCGATTGGGGAAAAAACAGGAACGTAAGTCCGAATCAAGACTTCTGAGCTGAAGCTAGTTTTCTACAGACTGCCTCTGATTTCTATCAGCTTCCTCCATATGCTCTCTCCAGCTCAGCTCATCGATTGTATCTGACTAGCATCCTGTCGCCTTCTAGAGACTGCTGTGTGAGGAGTCGTGCTTGCCACTCACCTGGTGTTGATGACACTAATGCTGAGCTATATACCTTTATTTTAATTTTGCAAACGAATATTGCTTCATTGCTGTTAGTTTCAAGAACTATGTCTCCTCTGAAAGTAAGGTCTAACTTAAACTATAGATTTATGTAGAGACAGAACTTGTAAAACTGTAAGTTTAGCTTAAATTGAATGTTTTTCTAGAACTCTTAGGTTGATATCACTGACATCGTTGATTCTGTATTATTGATTTTAAAGCATTTCTCTACCAAGGTATTTGCCTATCATAATTGTAGAATAAGCATTGTTGATTAAAAAGGTTGTATTACCTGTATGATAGCCTGTAAACGTTATTTTGTTTACAATCACGGATTATATCACACTAAACCCTAACAATGAGTTGATGCAATGACACTGCTGATGAGATTTAAATCTCTTTTACCCAAAGAGGCGTCAATGGTTAGTGACCAATGTTAGCGATACATACTAGGCTTTGTATACACTTTGATTTTCTTAGGAGTTGTATTTCTAATATGAAAACGGTGAATGTCTTTCAAAATTGAAAACAATTTGTTAATGTTTCATATACGTTTATATGTTTATTTCCATTCAACATCGAAAATAATGTTTCATTTGAATTTGTAAACGATATTATTTCTACATCAATGTAGGCGTAGTGCAATGGAGCTTGTAAATTTCATAACGCAGCGCAAGCTCAGCGTTATGAAACGCTATATTTGTCAAGCTAAATATCGGTAAACACACGTTCCCAAATTATTTTATTCGATTATTAACACAGTTGGTCTTTATTCACTTTGATAAGATGGAAGCAAGAAATATCATGATTCTCTTTACCTTTATTACATGCCACGCCACATCAACGATTTGTAACGATACGCAAAAAATGCGTTCCTCTATATTTGTCGTTTGTACTGTTATCAAGCTTTTACAGCTACAGCAGAAAGGTCTGTAGGTATAATCCCTCAGCCATCAGATAATACTTAGAAGATATTTTGACGTAACTAAACCTAGATGCATGTTTGACTACTACCTAACCTACTTACACAGCTGTACATCCACGCCATCCGGAGCAATCAACTGTAGATTTCTGTATGATAAGTATTACTGGAATACTATAGAAATATCGTTAGAACATACATTGGCTTATTACAAGGAATTATTACAGTGACATTAATTGACGGGGTTCCGTCCGAAATCTACCACGGCACAGCACCCAAGCATTGTGTGCTCAATTTTGGTTCTGCTACCAGGTTGATTGTCTGATGAAACTCCTTGTTATTGATACCGCGAGATGGGTCAGTGAGAATTGCCATGTTACAGATGCTGCGAGATGGGTCAGTGAGAAATTCCTTGTTGTTGATGCTGTGAGATTGGTCAATGAGATATCCTTCTTTATTGATGCTGCAAGATGGGTCAATGAGGAATTCTATGTTTCATATTCTGCGAGATGGGTCAGTGAGAAATTCCTTGTTTTTGATGTTGTGAGATGGTCAATGAAAAATCCTTTTTCATTGATGCTGCGAGATGGGTCAGTTAGGAATTTCATGTTATATATTCTTCGAGATGGGTCAGTCAGAAATTCCTTGTTATTGATGCTGCGAGATGGTCCAGCAAAAATCAATTATTATATCATTTCCCGTTAATGTTTTAGAAATTATACATTGATATCCAAAACTATATCTATGGTAACAATATATCTATTGTCTGGTTAAATAATTAAGTTAAACAATTTAGACGTAGTTGTCCGTAATTTGTTATAAGAGAGCTTATGTAACCTATCTTTGTTAAATGAACTTCCTGTGTTGGATACATAAGCCTCATGGAAGTCTACTGCGTGTTGAGTGAACAAGAGTATGAAGAATAAGAATATTAATCCCCTATACAGCAAGTAGAAACAAAAAAATCACAATGAATGCTTTTATATTTTCGATGAAACCTTTCTATGAAAATCAAACACACATATGCAGTCCCTTTAGTCCTGATTACAACTTTCTTTGGACTCTTATACATGGAATTATAGATTATACTATTACCTTACATGTTAAATAAATTAGGAAGGTGTTACCCGAGATAGAACGGGATAAGATGAACAACCTATACTTGGATATTACTACACCCAATAACAGGTACACGGTGGTAGTATGATTTAAAAGTCAATTTTCGTATCTATTATTAAAATATAAATTTCATCATAATTCCTTTCAATCATATTCTCTGATAACGTCTGTACAATTAGACAAAATTCTCTGAAACTGTCATATAAATTGCCTTATCAAAAGTGTTGCTCCATTTGTTCATCAGATAACTTTCTTTCAATGGTAAAACACCAGCTTTCTGAGAATATCCCCTAAAACAATAATGTTTGGAACTGATATCAGCATCATTATTCAGCAGACACGGGCTTCCGGGCAGACCTGATTATCATGTCTTTCCACTCGGTATAGTCCTTGGGGGACAAAGAAGTACTTGAATCACGATATGAACAAGTCATGTTGACAGAATAACTTAATTACTGCATTAACTCCCAACGAAAAGTAGTACTGAGATAAAACTAGTACTATAGAAACAATCATTATTGCATTTACTTCCATATGCAATAAGGAACAGACTATTAGGTCGACATTTGTAAACTTTGCACAGGATTACACAGATAACACACACATATATGAACCAGCTGCCAGTGTCACTAATGCTAATACCAACCAAGAACTGTTAAACATTGTCTGATTCCGCTGAAGGTACTATTCGGTACATTTAAAAGCAGATAGTTTACGTTTATTTATACAGAACCTTATTGGGTGATCTTATGACAATACCAACACATTTGTATCTTTTCGTCTACCACATAGATATGGTTTCACTCAAAAACATGCGCGAGTATCACAAATCACATCTTTACACCTTTATATTGTCACAATACTGTTGTTGGCAAGTACCGGTTCAGTAAAATGTAAATATGTAGATTCAAGTCGTGATTCATGAACGACACACCGTGCCGTGTACCGCTACTGTTCCGCTTCAATCACACAAGTGTTATTTGGGAAACTATTTTAAAAGTATATAAGGAGGAGGATAGATTTGAGGTAGAAGTGTTAAGAAGGTAATATAACAAATGCAGTCAGGATGTGTAATGTCAGCTGCGATACATGTATTTATTACTCAACCGTGGTGAGATCACTCATTAGATAACAATGAGTTGGTAACACACATGTGTGATACCATCTCACGCGAACAAACGGAACTACTTTCGAACGTCACATGACATCGTCCAATCACGTGACTTGTAAGTTAGAAAATGGCGAGTTTCAAGTTTTGCATTCTCAACGAGACGTGAATATCCAAAAATAAAAATATCCAAGTGTCAATAATCACTCTCATATTTCTGAAAACCAGCACTATTCGCATAGTCTTTTGGTGACTCGCCCAACTTCTGTGCCGTCGCAAATTGTGTTACGTTCCGTCCCCCCTCTGCCGGTCGTTCCACACCATACAGCCTGGCCCTTCCATCATCTGTTCCATCCTACCTGTCGCTTCCCCCTCAACAAGCACACAATCTGAACATGACATCTTGCAACTACCGTTCCCTTAGTTCAATATTTGCGGGTCCTATCAACAATTCTGTTATTCATGTCAATGTTATCAATCCTCCTCAACTGTTGACGCTGTACGTTACGCCAACGTTTTAAAACTGACTGACCTAGAAAGAGGTCACATTCCGATGACGTCACGACTCACGTATCGAGTGCACAATGGCATGACATTTTTCGTTGCTTGTTAGCATTTGTTATATCAATGAATTTCTTAAAAATGAAATACTTGTTCACCAAAATGATTTTTGTTACATGTTTTTAGGCGAGTCACTTATGTAGACGACCAACAACTAGCGAACTATTCTGTTCTGTGTTTTGTTTGACTGATTGATATTCTTACGCCGGTTCCGCGATCAGATGACTGTTGTTTTGACGATTAACTTATCAAAACTATTGATACGTGGATGGGTAATAAATAAAATACTAAACGAATGGTAATGTGATAACATTTTCAAGCAACTCGTGAATGGAATTTGGTATCAGACTCACTTTCGTTCGTCTGATACCAAATTCCATTCACTCGTTGCATAAAAATGTTATCACATTACCATTCGTTTAGTATTCTCTATAAGTCCATTGCACGATTTCAATTGAAAATATTTTGGATGGCGATGTAACTCAAGTGAAATAATTCAAACATAATCAGAAAATATAGAATTTGATACATGTACCAATACAAAATGAAATTTGTCTAATATACTCAATGAATTCCCACAAGGATAGCCCAAATCATATCCTACGCTAATATCAGTTTCAATTTGGGAAAAGTAGATTTTTTTCTTTGCAGAACGCTGTCAACAGATATGACGAGTGGATCATGACAACTCTTGCCTTAGTCTTGTTGGTAACTGAGATTCGACAGATAATTTGTGTTGCATTCTTTAGTCGTAATGGGAAGCTGCTGCCACGTCAAAAAGTACTCAAACTAGGTAGATGTGACTTGAGCTACATCTGTGGCATTTATCAAGTTTTGTGAAGAATATTTGCTCACGGTCAACTATCGGGATTCCCACACCGAAATGATACTCTTGTTAACAGTTGTTAGGACAATAACGGTTTCTCACATTTTCAAAATAATTTTATCATGAACGTAATTATGAATATTCATTTTTCTGAATGTAGCACCATGTGATTGTGATGTCTTTTGTTGTCATGCCTCATCACCTCGTTCGTTGAATTGGTTGTTTCAAGACATTCACATAACTTGTGTAGGCTTGTAATTTTCCCAATTAATTTCTACGTTAATTTCTCCCTGAAAACTTTGTTGAATGTGTCATTTCCTGTGATGAAAATAATTGCGTCTTAGCTACTTCATCTTAGGCATCATGTTCTTAGAACAGATCCAGTAATGAGAGAAAACATCACCATATGCGCGGACAGTTGTTCTTGTAGTGGGTTTACTGTGTTCTTTCATGTATAATTCTATTTGTTGGAAATAGCTTCATTGCTGTTAAAATCAATTTAACATCCCATATTTTCTCCTTCCTCCTGACAAGTAGCCACTTTGAACAAGATAGTTGTCTTAATTTGTCAGAATATTCCACACATTACATTTATAAGAAGACACCATGAATTAGGATTGATGGAATAAAGCGAGATCTTTGTTTATATTACTTAATATTAGGAATCATTTGTTAAGGAACTATTATCAAATTAAAACCTGGAACATTTACAAAAGCATATCTTATATTGACAAAAAATAATTCAAGAAGGACTGTTCTATATATACCTCTATGGAATGTGACACATACACGAGAGTTCTCAATGTATAATTGACCATTTGTATCTGAGATGAGACAATGAACGTAAACACAAAGATAACTTCAACACAAAAGTATTTAGATTTGTGAAAGATTAAAGTCATATTGAAAGTATTTTCGTTCATATTTTTAAAACTCAGATTTCGTGTTTAATGGATTAAAATCAACTGATGCTTGTTTGGCAATGTTGCAAATAATTGGGTTCATTTGTAATCCATTAGTGTTTTATTTTTCCCAATGTACACCCCCTACTGTGTTATTTGATGCATCAATGTGCCCTGTATCGTTTGATAAACGACTTTTATAAACTAGAGTGTCAAATGTTGAAATCACAACTGAAACTATTGTTTCAACATCAGCATGAACCTGAAACAGGTGAATCTTTCAAACATCAGTGGAATTATATAATTCATGTGTCTGTTTATAAGCATAAACAGGTAAAGAGGCTAAACATCGTCCAAAACATCTAACAATGAATTACATCTATGCATGTTAAGAGAATAATTATCTGTTTAACATAATTAACATTAAATATAGTCGCAAGCGACGACAAAAGGATTCAGCGCATAAAAAGCACATTCAGTACAAACATAGTGATGTTAGCCAGCTTCACTGAAATTTTCATGAAGATTGGAGCATGCATTAATCTACAGCAGCAAGTTTTATTTGACCTTATCTCCAAAGCATACTCCGGTTATTGCAAAGAAGTGGTGAGCAAAAAATATTTGACTGACATCAAAATCTGAATGACCCTAAAATTCCCAATGTCTCAGCTACATTATTGGAGAGTTTGAGCTCTTAGATGCAAGTATCTTCAGAGAAGAAGATTTTTTAAGATGCATCTCAAAAATCAGTAAAAGCAATATGACGGCCAAACTATTCACGCTACGAATTTGCCATGATTTACTTATTTGCTCCAAATCTAATTGCCTGTCGTTTAAAACAAGTTGCAAGTCTCTAAGTGCATTTTGAAAAAATAGCCTATGTTAATTTTTCGAACTTTGGATCGTACTGTGCCTTTAACGCTTAATCCGATTAAGCCCAAAAGCTTATTGTGGCGTCGTCTCATGAAGTTCAAGCATACTGTTAAGTTTGGTTGTCATAGCTTTAGCGGTTTGGGCTGAATCGTGATGACAAGAATCCGGGGATAGTGGAAAGCGATTTCTGGAACAAATAAGTTCATAATGCGAAAAAACTATAATACTTATGAATTCGTCATGATTGACTTTTTTGTTTGTATTGTTCTTACGCTTCTTTCAAATCAAGTTTCAAGTCTCTACGTGCATTTTGAAAAAATAGCCCATGTTAATTTTTTGTAAACATATTTTTTCTGTTTTTGATCGATTATTGTGAACGATAATGACTGTTCGCGATCAATATTTTAACAGTTTCTGCAAGTCCACATACTGGTCTTACATTCCTGTAAAAATGTTGCAATTGTGAGTCTAACTTTTAGAGTTATCACCCTTTGAACATGCTTACATGAGCTAAATCGCCCGACTTTGAAGGGTTGCTGAGAAACAAATATTTGATTTTCATCAAACTCAAAAAGACCATGAAATATCCAATGCCTTAGCTACACAATTCAAAAGTTTCAGCTCTTAGAAGCAAGTATCTTCAGAGAAGAAGATTCTCAAACATGCATGGGGTCCTTAAATTTCAAAACGTACAAATAAAGCAATATGGCGGCTAAACTACTGATGCTACGAATTTGCCATGATTGACTTTTTTGCTTACAATGCTACTGTGCATCGTTTGAAAAAAGTTGCAAGTCTCTAAGTGCATTTTGAAAAATTTTCCCATGTTAATTTTTCGCACTTTGGATGGTACTGTGCCTTTAACGCTTAAGCCGATTAAGCCCAAAAGCTTATTGTGGCTTCGTCTCATAAAGCTCTACTAGGCTGGCAAGTTTGGCTGTAATCGCTTGAGCGGTATTTGCTGAATCGTGATGACAAAATCGGTGGAATAAAAAAAATAATAATAATAATAAATATAGTCGCAAGCGACGACAAAAGGATTCAGCGCATAAAAAGCACATTCAGTACAAAGATAGTGATGTTAGCTAGCTTCACTGAAAATTTCATGAAGATTGATGCACACATTAAGCTTCAGGGGCATGTTGTACCCGAAAATTGCGATAATTGCAAAGAAGTTGATAAGGTGCAAAAAGAATGCTACTTAGGAATTCGCCGTGATTTGCTTTTTTGCTCGTGATGCAATTGCCTATAGTTTCAATCAAGTTTCAGGTCTTTAAGTGCATTTTGAAAAAATAGCCCATGTTAATTTTTCGAAATTTCAATCGTACTGTGCCTTTAACGCTTAAACCGATTAAGCTCAAAAGCTTATTGTGGCTTCGTCTCATGAAGTTCTATCAGATTGGTGAGTTTGGCTGTAAAAGCTTTAGCGGTTTTGGCTAAATCGCGGCGACAAAATCGGTGGAATAATGGAAACCTATTTCTGGAACAAATAAGTTGATATTGTGCAAAAACTATAATACTTATGAAATGGTCATGATTGACTTTTTTGTTCATACAGGTAATACGCTTCATTCAAAACAAGTTTCAAGTGTCTAAGTGCATTTTGAAAAATTAGCCCATGTTAATTTTTTGTCAACATATTTTTGCTGTTTTTGATCGATTATTGTGAAGGATAATGACTGTTCGCGATCAATGTTTTAACAGTTTCTGCAAGTCCAGATAATGGTCTTCCATTCCAGGAAAATTATTGCAATTGTGAGTTTAACTTTTTGAGTTATCGCCCCTTGAACATGCTTATATGAGCTAAGTCGCCCGAATTTGCAGGGTTGCTGAGAAATAAATATTAGATTTTCATCAAACTCAAAAAGACCATGAAATACCCAATGCATTAGCTACACAATTAGAGAGTTTCAGCTCTTAGAAGCAAGTATCTTCAGAGAAGAAGATTCTCAAAGATGCATGGGGTCCGGAAATTTCAAAACGTCAAAAAAAGCAATATGGCGGCCAAACTACTGATGCTACGAATTTGCCATGATTGACTTTTTTGCTCACAGTGCTACTGTGCATCGTTTAAAAAAAGTTGCAAGTCTCTAAGTGCATTTTGAAAAATTTTCCCATGTTAATTTTTCGAACTTTGGATCGTACTGTGCCTTTAACGCTTAAGCCGATTAAGCCCAAAAGCTTATTGTGGCTTCGTCTCATGCAGCTCTACAAGACTGGCAAGTTTGGCTGTAATAGCATTAGCGGTTTTGGCTAAATCGCGGCGACAAAATCGGTGGAATAAAAAAAATAATAATAATAATAAATATAGTCGCAAGCGACGACAAAAGGATTCAGCGCATAAAAAGCACATTCAGTACAAACATAGTGATGTTAGCCAGCTTCACTGAAATTTTCATGAAGATTGGAGCATGCATTAATCTACAGCAGCAACTTTCATCTAACCTTATCTCCAAAGCATACTCCGGTTTTTGCAAAGAAGTGGTAAGAAAAAAATATTGGACTGACATCAAAATCTGAATGACCCTAAAATTCCCAATGTCTCAGCTACATTATTGGAGAGTTTGAGCTCTTAGATGCAAGTATCTTCAGAGAAGAAGATTTTTTAAGATGCATCTAAAAAATCAGTAAAAGCAATATGACGGCCAAACTATTCACGCTACGAATTTGCCATGATTTACTTATTTGCTCCAAATCTAATTGCCTGTCGTTTAAAACAAGTTGCAAGTCTCTAAGTGCATTTTGAAAAAATAGCCTATGTTAATTTTTCGAACTTTGGATCGTACTGTGCCTTTAACGCTTAATCCGATTAAGCCCAAAAGCTTATTGTGGCGTCGTCTCATGAAGTTCAAGCATACTGTTAAGTTTGGTTGTCATAGCTTTAGCGGTTTGGGCTGAATCGTGATGACAAGAATCCGGGGATAGTGGAAAGCGATTTCTGGAACAAATAAGTTCATAATGCGAAAAAACTATAATACTTATGAATTCGTCATGATTGACTTTTTTGTTTGTATTGTTCTTACGCTTCTTTCAAATCAAGTTTCAAGTCTCTACGTGCATTTTGAAAAAATAGCCCATGTTAATTTTTTGTAAACATATTTTTTCTGTTTTTGATCGATTATTGTGAACGATAATGACTGTTCGCGATCAATGTTTTAACAGTTTCTGCAAGTCCACATACTGGTCTTACAATCCTGTAAAAATGTTGCAATTGTGAGTCTAACTTTTAGAGTTATCACCCTTTGAACATGCTTACATGAGCTAAATCGCCCGACTTTGAAGGGTTGCTGAGAAACAAATATTTGATTTTCATCAAACTCAAAAAGACCATGAAATATCCAATGCCTTAGCTACACAATTCAAAAGTTTCAGCTCTTAGAAGCAAGTATCTTCAGAGAAGAAGATTCTCAAAGATGCATGGGGTCCGGAAATTTCAAAACGTACAAATAAAGCAATATGGCGGCTAAACTACTGATGCTACGAATTTGCCATGATTGACTTTTTTGCTTACAATGCTACTGTGCATCGTTTGAAAAAAGTTGCAAGTCTCTAAGTGCATTTTGAAAATTTTTCCCATGTTAATTTTTCGCACTTT
The DNA here is from genome assembly GCA_921293015.1 of Phorcus lineatus. Lineage (NCBI taxonomy): Eukaryota > Metazoa > Mollusca > Gastropoda > Trochida > Trochidae > Phorcus > Phorcus lineatus. Next base: position 29,095,703 of record OV121091.1, read on the forward strand.
GGATGGTACTGTGCCTTTAACGCTTAAGCCGATTAAGCCCAAAAGCTTATTGTGGCTTCGTCTCATGAAGCTCTACTAGGCTGGCAAGTTTGGCTGTAATCGCTTGAGCGGTATTGGCTGAATCGTGATGACAAAATCGGTGGAATAAAAAAAAAAATAATAATAATAATAATAATAATAAAACACGCCAATAACAATAAGGATTCAGCAAAATTTGCTGAATCCTTAATTATCCATGTTCTTTTACGTCTGGCTGTATGTTTAGGTCACCACTTTCAGGTGCTGGTTTTAGATTATAATTTGAAGAGCTACATGTATGCCTACTTCGAGAAATTATACAAATATTAAGGCGAGTAAAGGACCAAACTGCTTTATGAAAATAGGAATGAATCTATTCATATTCAATCGTGAGACTATCATGTCCATCAATACAATTTGCTTGAAGCATTTGATCAATTATTGCAACCAGCTTTCATGTTACGCCAACAATGGATCAGGCTAGACGACATGTTTGTTCATCAAAGACTGCAATTATCATCAAGCTTGTAAACATGACCTTTGGAAAGATAAATGCTTCTGTACAAGTTTGTATGGGTTTTTACTTTACAAACCTATTCTGCAGGTATAGCAATACGTTTGCTAGCATTTTCTTACGATTCATAAGACTGTCATTGCCATTGTGTCACTGCTTACATCAGGTAGAGTGATAAGACATAGACATTGCTTTCACCTACTATTTTTTGACAGGATAATTGTACCTTTTTGAATATATATCGACTCACAAAATGCTTACAATGCTTTTCTATCGGCAGCTTTGGTTCAATGTAGTGTCCATCATTTTGTTTTTGGTTGGGAATTCAGTCTTTCAGGTCTTTTCATCCATTCATCGAGTAATCATTTTAAAGTTCCTTACGTTTTGTCTAATCTAAAGCGTGGACTCATGTCAGTTTGATATATTTCAAGAAAACTAAATCTGCTTCCCAAAGGATACAATTGTCTTATGAGTGCAATCAAGCAATGTTTTCAATGTGTTAACGTTATTGTTTTGAAAGCAGAGTTGGTACAAATTCAAGTCATCAATACACCGACTTTAGTCAGGAGTAATGACAACATTTTTCATTTGCATAAATGTATACATTAACAATACACTTTTTATTACCCTATTATATTGGAGTTTATAATCTTTATAAGATGCCCTAGGACAAAATAGCACACTTTCATTGTGACGTCATGTCATGAGCAATGTCACCGTTGCATTCAAATTCGCCGATCGCGGAAAATGCTCGTGCTTGGATGTTGATTTGATCATTTTGATTGATTTCACGTTTCCGTGATAAACATGTTTAATATTCTTGCACATGAAATACTATGTTCAAGACACTCGTACCTTAATATCAGTGTATCACCGGTTTCATTTGGGAATATTTAAGGATTGTCTTACATTTTTTGTGCCTCTATCGATGTATAACAGCAACAAATTGTATAACATCGCGTAGCGTAAAAATAGTATGTCATTGATAATATTCTCTATATCTGTATGTTAACTAACTCTTAGCTAAGCTAAGCTTATACAGATAATACACTCCCGATCAAAAGAAAGTATAGGTTTTTCAATTTGATAGAAATTGAAAGTTTCTTATGATATCCATCGTTAGTGATTATGAATATGATGGTAAGCCTTCAGAAACATAATTCACATCGCAAAAACGCAACCAAGGTTGTTGTGGACTAAAAAAAACCCGGAAAAATCGTGAATTGTGTTTAAATGCAAATGCATGAAATGTATGTGCCGAAAACAGGTATAAATGGCACTGCTGAATACCGTAGGATCAAACCAACTGAAAACACACAAAAAGATTGACACAGGAAGAACGACAAAGAGCTATTGGCATGGCGGAAATGGGGGCTACACAAGTCCACATTGCTCGGACGTTCAATTGCACGACACTGACAGTCTCCAGGCTTCTTCAACGTTACAGACAGACTGGTCGGACCCAAGACAGACCCCGAAGTGGCAGACCACGTGTGACCACGCCACAAGAAGACCAGTACATCCGGACCATTCACCTCCGAAATCGCTTCGTAACGGCAACGGAAACAGCGGCAACGGCATTCGGCAATCGTGTCAGTAGACACACAGTGTCAAGAAGATTGCGTACAGTAGGTATTCGGGCACACCGACCTTACCGAGCGATGGCCTTGACCCCTCGACACCGACGTAACCGACTCCAATGGGCAAGGCGAGTGTACAGATGGCAAGCACGGAACTGGAGGCGTGTCTTATTTACAGATGAGAGTCGTTTCTGTCTGTACCATAATGATGGAAGACAGATGGTCTGGAGGCTCGTTTTGCTCGTTTTGCTCGTCCATGTGTCCAACAAGTTCATCGTTACGGCGGTGGTGGTGTGATGGTGTGGGGCGGTATCTGTGGTGACGTTAAAACTCAACTCGTCATTATAAATGGAAACCTGAATGCACAGCAATACATTCAACAAGTTCTGCAGCCAGTTGTATTCCCTTTTCTGCAAGCACAACGCCAGGGTATCATATTCCAGCATGATAACGCAAGACCCCACACTGCACGAGCCACAGTTAACGTGATGCAACAAAACAACGTCAATGTTCTCCAGTGGCCTGCCTGTTCCCCAGACTTAAATCCAATAGAACACTTGTGGGATCACCTCAACAGGCAGATAAGGAACCGTAAACCCGTCCCACAAAACCGACAGGAACTTGTTCGTGCTCTCAGAGAAGAATGGCAACAGATACCAGCGGCCGTCATCCGACGTTTGCCCATGTCGATGAGGAGACGTGTCAGGGCCTGTATTGACGCTACAGGAGGTCATACGCGTTATTGACAATAGCAAAGTTCGTTTGTGGCTTCTCAACAGACAATAGAGAGACATTAAATTATTGAATTTTGACCCCCTATGTGATTCACTGACTATACAGTCGATCAATGGAATCAACCAATGCAGTTTGTTTCTGTAAATCATTGTCATCTGATTGCTTAATATAATCCAATTTACGGAACTTTAATATCGTCTTTTGTTTTTATTTTATGGGCATATGAAGTGGACCTATACTTTCTTTTGATCGCGAGTGTAGGTTGATATCATTTTAATTTTTCTCTGTAATGGAAATAAAGCATGACCTTAACTTTATGCTTAGATGTTTAATGTGATTTGTCAACATTATTTTGCCTAGCACTGAACTTTGTTTGCCTTTGACGTTGATAAATCTATTTTAAGAATTAACAGAAAATAATTCATCTTTATATCATACTCCGACACAAACTTTATAAATATCACGAATAAAGTAGATTGAAAGGTCTTTCCTAATGTTATCAGTTACATTGGTATACCATCAACTATTACTAAATGTAAAAAAGAGGCGATTTTACCCTATAAAACATACTTAGAGAATGAGGTTTGCTTTTGAAAAGAAAAACATACACTCACTCACTCACTCACTCACTCACGCATTCGTCAGAGGAGAGATAATTTGCACTAGATAGTCTTCTTGCGTTCTTCTAAACGGCGCCTCTGCTGCATGAGTACATATCATCTGTCCATCTTCCAGAACTGTTCATACCAGTAATAGGCCAGTCGAAATTTCCCAAAATTTAAGTGAACCCGGACATTTTCGATAACAGACAAATGACTTGAAAAAATGAAAGATTACATGTCCCTTACCCTCTGAAAAAAACCCAACCAAAATCAACCATGGGCAAAAATAGTTATGGCCACTTGAAAATGTACCTAAAAGTTGTGCAGAAGCCTCTCCATAAAAGATAAGTTGTGTGACTAGTATCACCAGAGTTATCTCCCTTCATGGCAACTGCCAAAATGGCCGACATTGTTGTTGACAACAAAAGTTTAGAAGCGGTATTTTATGACTTTTAAAACGAAAATTGTTAATATTTTTTAGGGAAAAGTATTTTGACAATTAGCTAAATGCTTTTGTCTATGCAGATACCATCAAATAAACATATTTTTCGTGCTTGAATTATCTATATTTTAACTTTGTAAATTGACTACTTCATCTTCATAAAAGCCTTTTCTACGAGAAATTATTGTGAACTACTATTGTAATTATAAGAAAAAAGTTAAAGCATATGATTTATCTATTCAATTTCCTTTGAAACATTGAATAGATAAATTGGGGGAAAGTTCACACACCTCTAAAAAGGCTAAGCATGCCATCCTACTGATACTACTTTCTGGCTGACTTATTTCTTATGAAGAAGCGTCTGTTGATTGATACCTATTTACGATCATTTGAAGTTAACATTAACTCAAAATTGAATATTATATTAAATTTATTAATCTTTCCAATAATAAAAATAGTAACTAGAGAATAAATAGGTTATAACTATAGATATTTCTGTCAGTCAATTTCGGCTTTAGACAATACCAATTTGGGTTATTCATGCAAAGTTACAAAAAATATGTATATTAATATATAAACAGAAATTTAATGATTTTCATTTAACTGTAAATTTATCTCCCTAGGCTTGTATTTTATAATGACCAACCTACATTGACAACATTTAATGTCCCACTAATTTCATAACTCATTGACCCAAGGCCTTCGTCATCTCAAAAGTTAATTAGGATCTGCTAATAAATGCACAAATCAGTTCTGACATAATAATTAAAATGCTATCAGTATTTATCTAACACTAAGAATTTACGATTAAATATTCTATGTTGAACATATTACTTAGATTAATTAAACTACAAAAATGTCAATACTTTTCTCCACATCAAATGTTCTAAAATTTTAATTGCTTTTTACAGAACCATGAATCTCAAAGCGTCTTACAACCCCATTTATCATTAAATGAGACCTTACAGCTGAACTCAATTTTTTTTAACTCGAAAGCATGCTTGGTTGACTGAGTATCACTCAAATAATTTGAAAAGGTATGATAGTTTAGAGAAACTGATAATTTGTTAATCCAGTGAAAGGCATAAATCTCTCAGCATCATTTGTGAATCTAACAAACACGGAGATATTCCCTCCGGTGTGCTCAGTGCTTCACATCTAATAAAGGCATAAGTGCACACCAATATTTCGTATAACCAACAAATGCACAGATAATGAATATCTCTCGATTACTAACGATCATAATTCATTTACAATACTTATACTACATTTTTAAAATTGATTATGTTATAAGATTGCTTCAATATACAATATTTCATCACTTATTTTCAGTTCAGAGTTTAGGTAATTTCAAAAGCTACACACATTACTAGTTTAGCCGTTTTCAGCTGTTCAACTGTTCATATTTTTAGTGCACAGCTGACCATAGATTCAAATATCTCTAAGCTGACTTCAGCTGTCTTAAATGTTTTCATTGTTGATTACAGGTCAGTTGTAAAGAATAATAAGTAGTTTACTGCATCGATTGAAAGCATAAGTAAGTGCTTATATAATCATATGCCTTAAAAGAGCCAATTTGAAGCGAAAAAGCGTGCTATAGTACCTTTAAGCACACGATTCTCTGCAGATTCTGGACAATCATCAATGTCTTTACCATTTTATGAAACTTTAATGGATCCAGGAAAAAAAGTTAGAATATTTCATTCTTCGAAAAACATTATCATTGAAGATCAAGGGATATCTCCTAGTAGATATTGTTTTGACAGTAGATTTTGAACAAAGCCCTGTTACAGTCAAATTCATGACATCACAATTGTTTTATATCATCAAGTAATGACATGACAATGCTATGACGTCATAAGCATGACGACGTCAGTGATATGACTTCACCGCACTGAGAGTCTAAGAGGAGTGCAGTGTTCAGAAATATACATTTTACATGGAATCAAAATGATTTTGGATGATAAACATAATCTCACCCTTGTGTCGTCTGATATCAAATATATCAACATGAGTCTATAAAAGTAAAAATATCCGAGGCAATTTTTATAGAATCGTGTTGATATATTTGATATCAGAAGACACTTTGGTGAGATTCTCTATTTGTAGCATGGGGTAGATAACAGATTCTGAACATTGACTCATTTAAATCTGAAATTCAGACATTTTTGAAGATCAATCAGGGGCTTTGAATTAAGGGATACTTATTTCTGATGCAAAGTAATCTAGGAAATGTCAATAAAGACTATATTTTTCAACAAATATATTTTTCGTAAAAGGATTCCTATTTTTTATATCAACCCCTCTAAAAAAGACATGTTATTCAGTCAATAGTAATAATAGCCTTTAGAAGTATGTCCTGTTGCTAGATCTTAAATGGTAATTGCACTTAAGTGTTTTTGTTCAATAAATAAACGTTTTATAAATGTTCCAATTTTCTTTGATGTTTCATATTTTTTATCAAAAAAAAGACATGATGTTGAACCATGAGCATAAATGACCTTTAAAAGTATGTAATATTGCATGATCTATCATTCTAATCACTACAACATTTTATTTTTCAACATGAATACTTCTCATAAAATATTCCAATTTTCTTTCATTTTTTATGCTTTTTTACCCCAAAACAGACATGGCGTTAAATCTACAACAGAAATGAACTTGGGAATCATGTAATGTTGCACCATCTATCATTCTAGCCAATTCAAAAGTATTTCCTGCAATACATATATTTTTAAATAAATAATTCCTAATTTCCCTTATTTTTTAAGGTTTTTGCCCCAAAAATACATGTTGCCCATGGTTGATTTTGGTTGGGTTTTTCATGGTTCATCAGCACTGCTAAAAGGACCATTTAAAAACAAAATTTGTCTGTTATCGAAAATGTCCGGGTTTTTCATGATTTCTACTGGCCTATAACCGGAGCAATCAATTTCCAGTGTTTTGTTTTACAAGTATTATTGAAGGGCCAAAGAATTATCGTGAGACTATACATTTGCTTAATACAAGGAATAATTACGGTGTCGTCAATCGACGGGGGTTCGTCTGATTTCGACTACCACGATAAAAGACTCACGCGTTGTATGTCTACATTTGAAGGTATTCCATGATGATTAATGTGATTAAATTACTAGTTGTGGATTCTGCGTGATGGGTCAGCTGAGATCCTACATACAATATCAATTTTCATACATTATCATGCAAGCGTGCCATTAATTTACATCAATTTGAATAATTGTGAAAAAAATGTGTTTTTTTTTAATCAAATTCAAATTAAAGTTAAGTAATGAGTTTCTTCAATAATGAGTGATTGCTTTAACATATACCCATTTATCTTGATTTGAGTTTCCTATAAGACAAAAAACCTCATGGAGATAGCCACAACCTATCAGTATCAAATCCTATCACACAAATACATATGGTGGTGGCAAAGTTGTTGAAACTATATGTATATTTAATGTAATAAATACATGTGTTTGAGATGACCCCAGTGTCCTCTATTGTCTGACCAATTAGCACGCATGACCAACTCTCATATGGAGAACAATAGGTGGTGGCAAAGTGAGAATACACCATACATATATGTTTTGATTAGATAAAACCTTTCTATGTCATGTACACACACAAATTATGTTGTTTTCATCTTCTTGTAAACTTACCACTTACTTTAATTGGATCTTCAAAATACATTCAATGTCATCCTTTTGAAATAATAAGAAAATGTACTTTCTTATGATCAAGTTTATTAAGAAAAACTGTAATTGCAATTTGTAACAATAAATTTCATATTATTTAATGAAATGTGCTTATACTATGATTTTATCAAATAGTTTCAATAATACATAGTTGAAAATAAGTGTGATCCTATTTCATCATCGGCAGTGAATTTGGCTCATTTGCCGATAGATGTCATTCATAGCTCTTAAAGGGTAGAAAATTCGTCATCAGTTGCTTTGAATGGTTAATTGGAACTGTTGTAGATGGAAATACGAGATCTACAAGAGTCTTACTGTCCAGTACACCCTTTCAAAACATCGTGTAACAAATAGCGTGTCAACGATGACACTATAAGCGTCAAGGACAATATACCTCGGACGTGCTCAGACAGACAGACAGACAGGAAGATTCAGATTTGCTGTCCCAAGGTACTGTCCTTACTTTTATACACAAGCACTATGATCACGAAATAAACATATCAGAGTACAATGGCAATATTACAGTCATCACTGTTAAAACGAGTAGAACTGAGACAGAACTAGTAGTTAACATGGTCTTGGAAGGGAACATGTATTACGAGATAGTATCAGTCAGTGTGTACTTATGAAAAGATTTTGGTATAAGTGCTTCGCAGAAATAGATAACTTATTACCCTTATATCATTAATTCTTATCACTTTTCACCCATACAGATTGTTTGATGACCCAATCAGTCTACTGGAGAAGTAGATGATATAACATATCCTTTACAAACTTTACTGTGGCTATATTACAAACCAAATATATGCCCTGAGTTTGGTTCAGGTCATCTCAATGAATGTGCATATTCATGTCAAAATGGCGAATTTATAGCATTTCATTTTTTTTAAACTAAAGAAAGGGCTTCAGAAGCCGATATTCTACGTCCAATTCTATATGCATCATTATTACAGCCAGTATGTGTTTTTTGTCTGCTATCAATAAGTTGGCCGGTGTATCGGCCTCAATACAATGATCGTTGTTTTCACAAAGTATTACGTTGCACCTTGAAATTTGCCACTTCATTCATAAGAATTGAACTTATTGTTTAAGCAATAGTTTGTAATTAAGAAAACACCATTTATATCGTTTGACAGATTTGACTCCAACAAAATACTATTTATATATATAAAGTTTTGGGTATATATCGATTTATTTATTTATTTATATTTATCGATGTATGTAATTTTTGTTTGATGATGTTTATTGTATTTATCGATGTATGTAATTCTTGTTTGATGATGTTTATTATATTTATCAATGTATGTAATTTTTGTTCAATAATGTTTATTTTATTTATCGATGCATATAATTATTGTTTAATAATATTTATTGTATTTATCGATGTATGTAATTCTTGTTTGACGATGTAAAAACTGTTTACAATTCATCCACTAACTTTGATGTTAAAAGGCCAGAAAGATACACATCTTCCATTAGGGTTTTAGGTTTCCAGACGAGCACCAACTGTGTCATTTTATGCATCAATGTGGCTAATGATGTTTGATAAACGACTTTTGTAACATTGAGTGTCAACCGTTGAAAGCAAACCTGAAAGCATTTTCATAGTTTATGTTTTGGTGTTATATAATGGGTGTTAACAGAAGGAAAATTCTAAGAAAAAGCCAACATTCATAGTTTAAGAGTCAAACAACAGAAATCCCAATAAGTGTTTAAATATATAAATATATAATATATGCAAACAAATTTGAGGGGATAAAACCAAACTGCCAATGACACATACCATTAGAGATTTTATTATATTACAAAAGGTTTCAAAATTGTAAACAAATCGAGACACTCTTCAATAATAAACTTTTATCAACCTGTTTCAGAGAATGTATTTTTATTGATTTCAATTTTATGATTTTGCTTTGACAGTAGGTAAGGTAGACGTGTAACAAATCTTAATTGAAAATATGTGTATGATTGTATCATAAAGCGTATTTGAAGTCGAAACGTATTTTTCAAGCATGTCTGACATAACAATGTTTTAAACATATTATTTCACAAACTACATATACATATATATACATTGTGAAATAGATTGGCCAACAAGCTCACAGTGCTTATGTTAAGGCCTCTCCCTTGAACATAATATAGATACATACTTGATACATACTAAACCCAAATATATAACATTAAACAATAATACATTCAGTAGTGTCATCATTATAGCAAGGCATGTTGTTTTTTAGAATATTAAAATACATAACTTAATGTGTCATACAGTGTAATGTATGTGATGTACGAAAAACAAATATTAGTTACTCATGTGCAATGTAAACGGAAGGGGAAAAAAGTAAAGGGAGGTTTGACATGAATGAGAATGGATATGATCTTTTCTTAAAATATTTCCTTTAAGATGCACTATTTCAAGCGATATACCCCTTGTACCATATCTGTTCGCAGAAAAATTCCCTTAATGGCATGTTAATTCAGTTATTTCAAAAATGACACTTTATTAAAAGCGATATTCAACAACATACGAAAAATGGATTCACAAGATATCGGGTTGCGATTTCACATACAGCATATCATGTACACAATAAAAATCACAAGGAGCAGCTAGTCGGTCAGTCAATACATTTTATGTTCGTACCAGATGTGTCGACTCTTCTGTTAGTCCGGCAACAATACGTCTACATGTACATTGCAATTATCTCAAAGATTTGTACACGACCTTCGGATCGATGAATGCGTCTCTAATCTGCAGTCTAATCCCTGTCATTTCACCGTACCACACCCTTTCTTTGTATAAATGTACTGTGGTGCAATACATAATCCGATCCTTTAATGAAGCCTCATTGTGTCTCACGAAAAGCATATGGGGCACCGTCGCTGATTGGTTGATTTGAACTTTGAAAAGGATGTACATGTAATTGGTCCTTGTGAGATCTGTGATTTGGTCCTTGTGATATCTTTAATTAATGAGGTAACGGAAATGGAAATAATCTAAGAACATGTATGACATGTATATGATATAATGAGACTTCTAATTATGTGAAGATGTCTCTTCCTAGGCAACAAAGGAGTTTACTAGCCTCATAACTCTGTGGAAACCTTTCCCTTGGAACAGAAAGTAGAGTATAACCGAAGTTGATCAGAAGGTAGAGTATAACCGAATTTGATCAGGAAGTAGAGTATAACCGAATTTGATCAGAAAGTAGAGTATAACCAAATTTGATCAGGAACCGATACTTCAAATTTCGGAAATCGTGGAAAGTAAAATGCACGTGCAGCTTGTCGCGTTTTGATTAGGAATATCCATACAAAAACATGATAAAATCAAACCTGCTACATAGCAGTTTCATGGGTACAAACAACATCAACAGGGGTTTGGTATGTGCCGAATTAATGTGCGCATGTATTATGAGGGTTCGCATGTATGCATATGTGCTTGTATACATTTATGAAGTTGTGTATGTTTGATGTTGAAATGTTTGTTTGAATGACACATGGTACTGTAATAAAGTGTATTATTATTATTATTATTATTATTATTATTATTATTATTATTATTATTATTATTATTATTATTATTATTATTATTATTATTATTATTATTATCATCATCATTATTATTATTATTATTATTATTATTATTATTATTATTATTATTATTATTATTATTATTATTATTATTTATCTACGAAGGGTAGTGCAGCACAACTTGAAGTCTGTCATCCAGACCCTATGGCAAAATATTAAAGGAGACTTCTTAGGTCTAGAAAATGTTGGCAAGTCTAGTTGCCTCAGCCAGAGATATTAAGTATTGTACAGGACTACTTTTTAAAATATTAATTCATACCAAATATTGAAAAATAGATTTTTGGTCAAATCTTTTTTCAGAGACTATATGTTAGTCTACAACAATTTGGTCTTAATTTCAGATTGAAGTCCCTAAGGAGCTTAAAACATGAAGATTTCTAACTCCTTAAATACTGCGAGTTGTATTTACTAAATTCTTGGTATAGACATAGAAACAACAATGTATCAGCATCAAAGGAATGAACGCGCCTGGGATTGAGCCAGTAAAAACACTTATCAAGTCAATGTAGTGACAATAAAAATGTAAAAGTCGTGATTTATAATCGAAAACCGGTCAATGGCGTGGGCTTTTGAAATTTATTTACAGCAAACACAAAAAAAGACAAATAATGGTTGATAGTGCTTAGTAGTTCATTTGAAAAATATACATATAAAGGGAATGCAGGTTTTCGACTATTTAAAACATTTTTATAACATTTTTTCGATTTTCATTGAAAACAAGAAAATGTAATAATTTTGGTACTTTAAAAGTTAAGATGAAAGTTAAGGGAATCGACTTTAACTTCAGTCAGTACAAATGTTATTTTGGCTCTAATTCAACTCGCATATAAAATCATAAAACAAATTCTGTGTCACTTTAAAAACCTCGACTGTCTTACTCTTCTTGATACAGACTGCAGGTTAATTATATAGAATAATACGTATTTTATTGTATTGGTAGGCAGCTAACTGAGTGGACTTAAGTCATCATTTACCCTAATACCATTTAAGCGCGTAAATGCACCCAATTGTGCCTTTAGTCAATCTAGAAAATCAACTTATACTGTTTCATTTGGCTTCTAACAAATCAGATTTCATTATGGCATAAATATTTCAATATTAAATATTTAGTAAAAGAATAAGTGAAGTCCAACTGTCTGATTTATAATTAGTTTATGATTCTGTCCCAATGTCAGCAAACAGAAACATAGAGTTACACTTTCTAAGTATTTATATTATGAAGCTATTTGGAAATGTGATATCTGACCTACTCATAACGTCCAGTCAAGGTATTGAATACGTGACTTCCGCTTAGCACACCCTTTGTTGTCACGCTTATACTTATTTTTATAACGAATAATCTGATAAACCAACGATGAAAGCGGAAACTTGTACTGTTTAGTGAAACTGTCGCTCTCCGGGATGAAATGACGTACGCAAGTCAAACTGTCATTTCCTGATAATTTAAAAAAAATATGCTTGTTGATCGGAATCCAGTAAAAAAAAACATTATTTATTAAACTTGTTTTGCTTATGAGTAATGTTTAAAATCACCGGATAGAACCACATACTAAAGAATGAAATAATTCTATGGTATTGCAAACATATATAACAAAAAATACACATTGGAAATGGTTTTTGAGGCGTGCAAATATAGGTTGCAAAACTTTATCTTGAAGAAAGAAAAGGGTTATATACTCCTGTAATAAAGTGTAAAATAATACCAATACAATAACTGTGAACTTTTTCCATTTGTATCTTAAATATGTTTTTCAATGCAAAACACAAAAATAGTTCAAAACAAACAATATTATTAGGTGATAGATAATGGCTAAATGTTCTTCTGTTTCACTAGTGATGTTGGAACTGGTTGTAATATTCGTTTATTTAATCTGGACCATAAATGTCCAGGAAATGAATTGACATCTTCCATTAGGATTTCAGTCTGAAGAAATACACCACCAACTGTGGTATTTAATGCAGTCTAATGACGTTTGATAGAAAACTTTCGTTAACATGATTGCCAACTGTTGACAGAAAACGCGAAACCTTATTTATCAGCAGTATCACTTTCAAATAATTTGATCTAGCAATGCATAAATCTGTTAAATGAGCAAGTTTTCACCAACATGATAAAGCATAATTTTAAGGAATTAAATGGATGTGTGCCACGAGCGAGTATTTCTGCTAATCATGATGTCACTTTGGGGATGAAATCTTGTCCACTGTTGTCCACCCCACCGTAGACGAGACAGTTACTTAAAACTTCAGACAGGTAATTATATCATGTGACACAAACTGGGCACGGCCCGGCCTTCGTAGGTGATTTCGTAACCAAATAACCTCGTCCTCATTCGGATTACAAAGTTTCCCGTTAGATTCCAAAGGAATTGCAAGGAAAGCAATGGTTTAAAATGGGAAATTTGCAAAGTCAAAATCTCTTTCTTACATACTTGACTGAGTTCTATCTAAGTACATTGAATGGCCAGTTACAAAGACAATTGCGAAAGCGTTCTGACTGTGTGTTCATTTTGACCACATAGAACGTCTGAATTTCAAAAGGGTATTATCATATATTTTATTTCATTTCAAACGTTTAAGCCTTTCAGTACTCGATGGTGAAGCTAAGCCTAGAATATTTCATATCTATATGAATATTGTATCTTCCTTTTTATCGAAATAAAAAGTATCTTCATACAGTCTCGCGTTTATATTGAATAGCATCACAACAATAAAGTATTTAAACAAGTTCAACGACACGCGATTGATTCGGTAAAGAATTCGACAGGAAACACACCCACGTGTGATGCCGATCGGCTCTATAAATTTCGGACTGACATTATTACATTACTACTTACATTAAAGAATAATTAGTAAAAGCACAAAGATAAATATTATAACCTACAGTAATTCAAATCAAAAAGGTATCGAATAATCACTAACCGTTTTTGCAAGGGAAAAATTTCTTTGACAAAGTCTGCAACGAATGAATAATAAACCATGAGTCCGAAAAACTAATACCTTACCATGGGTCTTTCTTTTTCAATAAACGTTAACTTAGTGATTGTATTGCATATATATTACTTGCGAATATAACTTCAAATTGTTGAGTTTATAATTTATTAGAATTCCATATGGCAAAATGAATTTATCTCCGTGTCTAGTTTATGTATTCCGACGTAACGGAGTACCAAACGATAAGGAGAAAATCGTATTTTTATCATTTCACTTATCTATTGTTTTAATATTTTCTTTTTTTCATTGTTAAATCCCGTCATTTTCAATGACGCATTTGAGCTCTACAGCCTGCAATTACATCAAATTCATATTAAAACTTTTCCTTTGATGACGATTGGATATCTTTCATTTACCGTTGTGTATCTCTTACCATGACAAGTTGGGTAAGTAAACTGTGAAACGTCTGGTTGTATGTCGTACCTGAAAACCATCCGTCCGTTAATTACTACTTACTATCGGCGACAGAATGTCTAGCTTAGAGACTAATAAGTTCGTTCATGACAGTGACATCAGACTGCCTCGATATTTCTATCGCAGACACAAGCTTAGTGAACCAATGACAGTATAGAACATGGATGCAATGAAATTAGGAAATTGGATGGAAGTTATGATGAGACACACCATCATAACTATTTCCTAAAACTGGAAAGATCATATACATGTAGGATGTCAACCGAATCGGTGGATTATACCTTTTGGATATAGTCAGCAGATCTGATATTTTCATTTTTTAATATGGTCAGACTAATGGTTACCCAGGATACGCTGTTAAAAAAACAGAAGTAATACGTGTTTGGCAGCTGCAATCGAAATATCATCGCATTTGTGACCATCCTCAAAATTTACTTTTTACGAAGATGGTATACATTGAGAAAAAAAGGTAAATCAATGTTGCGTTGACAGTTAAATACAGACAGGCGTTGACAACGCCGACTGTTTCTAACGAAAGTAAGGCATTACTTTTCATACAAGTTTTATCACCTTTGGCTTTGATTATATGATTTGGCTTTGATTCTATATCGACCTTAACCAATAGTTCATGGTCAAAAATGCAAAAATTAACAACAAATACTCTTTCGATTTACGCCGATCGGCATTCCTATTCAGAACTCGGGTTGCGCAAAAACATCATCGCTGGTTGAGATTTCTGACTCGCTGAGCCCTCGTCACGCTTCGCTGATAAAACGTTTCCATTAAAAAGCCCTACGTTACAGTGTCCCTTTAAGGCCACCCATCAATGTAACTAATTGATATGGTTTGCATCATGAATGTGTAGCTAAGAACACTGAAGAAGGTCTCCCGAGAGATGCAAATAATGCACTTTCCAATATAAAGCACTTTTTTTCATTCAATTCAAGACACAAATCAGATATCGAATTCACAATTTAATAAGACGTCTTTGCTAACATTTGCAGCATACATTACGAGATTTCTAGGTAAAGTGGTATTTTTCAGATCGGGAAACTTCAATCCATCAACTTCTAAGTATGGGGAATTCTCCCGAGTCAGGCAAAAGAAAAGTGGGTCTGGTGCATGGAACATTAATGTCTTCTACACTCATCCAATGCTAATTATCTGTAGTATAAATTCAGATGAGATAATAACCTATTTCACTGGCGTACATACTTGCGTGTCAAATCGTGATAAGGAAATGATGAATGCAGTTCTTAGGGTTAATGAACTCTAACATGGTAGCACACAGTAGCTATGTATGAATGTACAGCAATTTGTTTAAATTTTACAACAAAAAGGGATATACCGAAGACTTTATTACACAAGGGATATTATATGTCTGAGATGAAGCAATGTCTTCCAGGAGAAAGTGTTTTACAGTAGATTTTATACAATCCGTGTTATTATCAACTTCATTGTTTAAAAATTGTTAGGCATCGTCAAGTAACGCACACACACACACACGCACACACACACACACACGAACACACGCACACACACCCACGCACACACACCCACACCCACACACCCCCCCCCCCCACCCCCCACCCCCCACACACACACATGGACACAGAGACATGGACACGGATATACATGGTTAAAATAACAAAGAAACAATACAAAAACTTAACATCTTTTTAAAGAAAGTTTTAAAATTATAAACACATCAAATGTTAGTTTTACTACAATCGCCATATGTTCAACGACAAAAGTAGACTTTGTCGTCCTACTAGTTGGAGAAGAATTGCTGTAGGTCTAGGGTGAATTACTATCCGCCAGGCTGACCAAGCCGTTGCGTGTACTTGACTCGGTGGCGTTCACTAATGCCTACATGGAAGAATGCCTATAGTCTTAACACAACATGTCCATGCACCATTGGCTTTATGTTAAACTACCTTCCCCCTATTAGCCTGTAGGCATTGTTCCTTGTAGGCGTTTTTCCTTGTAGGCATTTTTAACCCTAACCCCTGACTCACACCAACATCGACGTCAACGTCAAGAAAAGTTTTGTGGTCGATTGCAGCTAAACACAGAGATGTTACTTGTCTAGATTCTACGTCCAGTTCTCCTACCATCCCTATAACAACACTACGACAGCACAAAGATTTAAACAAGACAATGTTCGTCCTCATACATATTGTCACGGAATTATTTTTTGCAGAGTAACAACTTGAATATTTTGTCATGGCCTGGCAAGTCTTCTGATCTATAACCAATACACATTTATGGAATCATTTCGATATAACCAAAGAACATACTTCAGATGGCCTGTCAAAATTCATTGATATGAAATTGAAAATTCACGGTATTTTGCTTTGAAATAACACACACTATATAGTAAAAAATATATACTCATTAAAAGTGTTTGTGTCAAATCTATACAAAAGTTAAGTACAATATATAGATAAGTATGAAACGAGTAAAGGAAAGATCACAATTCAATATTCATGTACAAATAAAGCGTTCAGCTCACATATGAACTCGAATTTTCAATTCTATCATAACCTCTGACAACCTATTGTGTGTACTTTTGACAATTAATGGTTGTGTTAATTAAAGAAAAGTTTTGATCGTTGGCTAATTGCAGAAAGTTTTGTTAAATGTACAACCAAAATGTTTTACCTTTTGTGTTTGCATTTTATTCATACGTCTTCGTATAATCAATTGTATTTGAACAAATACACAAGTAGCTAAGTTATATTTATCTTACCTCAGAGCTGGAAAGTAACCTGTTGACTCATTATTTTCTAATTTTGATATCATTTCATATACGATTTTTAAAAAAACTAAGTTTTCAGTTTTGTTATCTTATTTCATTATAATAATATGATATTGCGTCAGTTTTATTTACATTTTGATATCCCTAGCAGAGGTCTAGTACAAAGGAAAAACCAGGTTATAGAAAATAGACATCCTTCATAGACTTCAGAAACTCTTAGGGTATCGATAAACAAGTTAGTGTTAAGGTATTTTGGTTTCGAGCACCAACAGCTGTCAGTGTTGGCGACCTTTATGTCAACTTTAAGGTCACGGATAGGGTTATTGGCATATCCATGTATCAATGTGATTTACTTCTGTAGTGTACAGTACTCTGATAGATTAATGACATATCCAGATCAAAGAGAACCTCAGATGTTAACCTTAAACGTGTCAAATTAATAACAAGTTGTTCTAAATCCTAGGCTTTACTAACTTTAAAGTCTGATAAGCCAAATAACCATTGGCTCGAAAAATATAATAAAATCAGTTTTACATTCAAACGTCGATGTATTTAATCAAAATGGTTTAAAAGTTTCAAACTAAAAACTGAAATTTTAATACACCACACTGGTAAAGATAATGATATCTCAAAAAACATTGTATTAGTGTAGTTCGAATTTTATGTCAGCAACAGGAAGATTTTACCACAACTCACCTTGTTATACCCAACACAAAGCAAACATTACTGAGTTAGGTGCATAGCATTTTATTAAGTTTCTGGGATATTTAAGATGTTGAATTGATCACGCTGATTCAAAGTATTTATAACACGTTAATTCAAATGGACACAGTGTGATTATAAAGATACTTAAAGCTATATTAACACACATATTGTTTTAATAAATAGAGGAGGAGAAAATATGAACATTCATGAACATCTACCGATGCACAGATGCATACATTGCAGCATTAACACAAAATCAGATGTAGTCCTCTGTACTACACGGCAGTTTTGATCACATTGAAATCCATCAAACTTTCATTATCAAATACTTTGAAGTTGCAATTTTTTAGCTAAGTTTTCCTTTATGAATGCAAAAACCTAGGATATATGATATCGAAAAAAGAAACACATTTCGTTCTGAAAGCCATCGTCAATAATAACTATAAAGGACACATTTCTGATTATTACCATTAACTATCTTACCGCTAACTACCTTTCATGTCGCTATTTCCATCTATGGTAAGATTCTCCTGACTTAATAAAGGAGTACATGATACATTTGAAAGATGAATGTATATAATTTCCTACGTGTCTTGTTCTTTTGTTTGTCTGCAGTTTTATGTGTTATCTCAATTATACCATAGAACATTTGGATGTCCTGAATTCGAGCTCAACATTCAGAACTTCAGAGATTTCATTGAATACCCTTAAACAATACAATATCTTAATATTTGAGTTCTCATGCGATAAAGGCGGTGATCCGAACCAAGCATTAAAGAACTATATCATATTTACTGATTATATTAAGAGTTTCTTTACTCCTAATTTTTATTATGTAAAACATGGTTAAAGTGATCATTGCAGTGTTAATAACTCAATCAAAAAATTAATGCTCAAAGTTATTATTAAGTTATCTCCTTACATTTTGCCAATGGGATTTTAAACACAGTCAGATATGAGCAAAATAAATTATGTACATTGACAAGATATATCTAACTATTAGCTCAAATACTTGATCATTTGTCTACCGTTTCATTAGGTTTAAGATGGCAAGATCATTAAAGCTTCGCCGATGGATATACATGTAGAAAAAACATTATTATATATTATTAAGTCAATATCTCGAAATACATGTGAACAGTCGGACTATCTACTTTGTCTTTTCATTTCAAACATTTCTAGTATAGGACACACTTATGTTTAAACTATGTTAAGATAATCTGATCGGTACATATCAGACAAGTTTATGTGTTTCGTGCACTTGTCTTGTAGGAGTAAAACTAAAACATTATCTCCTGTTTTTCTGTTTGCTATAACTATCAAATATCTTCAAGTGTTAAATGTAGAGAGGCGCTCTTATCAATTTTTATTCCCCTTTGACCAAGATACCTGTTCACCAGATTTCAACTCTCTAGAGTCAGTGGTTCAATCAGAAGTCGAAAAAGTGAAACATGAAATGCAATCATGCCATGGCCCGTCGAGCCTTTCAGCCAATGTGGGCTAAAGGTAGCTTATCATTCATGAACGATGGATACTCCTTTTTAAGCTGTCAGTTCATATAATAATACAGCATTATTCTTGGTATAAGAAAAATCTCTAAACACAGTCGAGAAAACATCTGGAATTATATTTATGTTCTCTATCTGAAAAACAAACTTGTTCAAAGGTGAATATAATAGGGAGATAGCAATTTGCACAAAGCAGATACGATAATGAACTCGAGGATATTTAACAACGCGTTGTCCAGCTTCGCTGTAAAGAAAGAAAACTTGATACCTATATCAAAACCTGACTACGGTTGTATTTGGAGTTGGTAACTGAATTTGATCAAAACGTGGAGCCGTAATAGTTAAGATTTATTCCTGGAATTTTCAGTTATAAACTGCAGTTTTTGTAATCAATATAAAGGTATTTTTTTATAAAAAGCAATTATCCAAAACCTTATGTTTTGACCTTCAAACTCCCATCCCACATCATTTCATTTTATGATACTTTAACATTTATTTCATACCCAACTGTAATATTCACCATTTTAAAGGTCATTTTCATATATGTCAACGTGAGAAATTATGGATTTGTCATAATAAGCAAGGTTTTGTAATCATGTACGATATCTTTACTTTCATATTCCTGAAGGAAGACAAATCGATACGACAATATTGTAACACCCGTTAGCTTCTCAAGCAGAGAACTAAGGGTTTTGTAGTAGCAACTGTTGTGACACATTACAAATGTGAATTGTTTGACCATAAAATAAGTATTTGATTCATTTCAAAAACACGTTCTAGGTGTTATTTCAGATATGTTTTCCATGCGTCATGTAAAACTATTAACAATTCTTAAATGCCAATTGGTTTTTCAAATTTCACTTGACACTTGATTTTAAATTTCTAATAGATTTCAGAATTATTTAACACAATGATGTCATCTAATAATACACCAAATATTTTGAATGAGCAAAAGTATAATTCAATTATTTTTTCAGGAAATCATTTCAAAATCTATACTTACATACTCCTTCACATATTTCATACAACTAAGATGGGTGTCTATAAAGTAGTTCTACAATTGTCTTTCAACTTAAAAAAACTATATTTCAGGTTAAGTGCCATTTGTTTGGTTTACTGAATCATACCCCGTGATCCTATGTAATGGCATGATCTCCGTCTGTCCGTTTTATTTTTGGTGTTTCTTGACAAGAATTCTGGCCCGAATGAACTGATATCCTTTGAACACTCACTTAGATCAGTGGGGATTATAAATTGCAGATTTTGTGACCCTCAATGGACGCAAAATGCACATTGCTGGGAGCATTTGGTTAATCACATCTACCGAATCCACCTTCTTATCTTCCTTGCCTATCAAGCAGCTAGTCGCAAACTGGAGACCAGACAGGTCAAACCATCTGTGTCATCAATAATTCATTTGATTCAAATGATGAATGCCTCATTATTCAGATTATTCATTTTAACCAAAAGAGTATTAAGGTGATTTGTCATTTCAATCGAATTGCTTATGTAAATATTTGAATTACGAGGTTTATAAGCAGATTTATTATCATGCTCCTATATCTAAAATATTTCTTCGCGACATGTTTGTTAGGATGGTTTAAGGTGACCTATTTTAAGGGTGTTTTTGCCTATGATGTTTTGGCTGTTACATGCTTCCATTTGATTCATCACGTTTCATGGCTCCCTGGCCACAGCATTTGAATTAGGTGTAATCGAGTATCCTATAACAGATAATAGATAGTGATAACATGGGCATGGAACCCTGGTGTCTGATGAATGAGAATCAAATTTTTTCACAACATTGAAAAGTAACTGTTTTCATGATATCGTACATAACCAGTAACTATTGTTTTTCTAATTAAATTTTCTAACCTCATGTTTTCTTTACTGCATATTTCATATCTAACAAAGTGGAAAAATACCTTTT
Organism: Phorcus lineatus; assembly: GCA_921293015.1. Classification (NCBI taxonomy): domain Eukaryota; kingdom Metazoa; phylum Mollusca; class Gastropoda; order Trochida; family Trochidae; genus Phorcus; species Phorcus lineatus. The sequence goes on from OV121091.1 coordinate 29,117,192, forward strand.
CTACAAATGTGTAGGCACGAATCCGACGTGGCATACTCCTTGCTAGGGGTAGCAAGTCATTCAGATTTAGATATTTCAACTCTTGGAGAGATGTGAGTCATTGATGACGTTGCCGTAAGCGCTGTATAAACATGTTCCAAGACATGATCCATGGATGAAAGTTATGGACTTAAGGTTTTCTTCTGAAGAAACGACAGCCATAACGTCAAGAGAATGGCACGAGGTGGACTGCCAAGATGTTGTGCTGGTGGAACCTGTGCGAGTCAATCAACAAAATGTAAGTCAGTTCTTCCAGCCGCAGTGATGCCACCAAACACCAAGATCCCCCCTCCAAAAATCATGCCTAACAGTTGACATTGTGGAAACGGTCGTTACGTCTACACCAAACCTTCAGTTAACGTAGGTTCATCAGAGAACTTCACATTGTTCCGATGCGATAATTACTTATAAACACCAAAGACGCCCTTATATGTCTCTCAAGCAGGGGATGACACAAGGACGCCCTGTGCCCGCTGTGCAGCCTATTCCTGATTGTCTGGTCCCTTGCACTCAAAAACCAGCATTTGCTTGAAGTTTATTTCAAATTTGAAGGGTTGTTATTTGACAATTTCTGTTTGTTTAGTGGTTCTGGTTTCGGGCGTTGATTTTAACTGAAAATGGTTTATCAGTTATTAGAAACATAATCTAACCGCATCTGTCATCGCTTCAACGAAATAATTGAAGTCCCAAGATACAACTAAAAATGCAATATTTCTAAAGAAATTGATATACTGATTAACAAATCTAAAAACAAGTTTTGTCATTTGGAAACTTAATCCATCTGTGAAAACTGATTCAGGGAATATATAGACAACTATATCAATAGTTTCAAATAACTATGATAGCCTCAAACATGTGTCTAAGATCATGCCTATTGGTGTAACTATAAAAACTGTAAGTTCTGTGAAATAAGTTTAGCGTGATATCTACCACATCTCGCCCGTAATGTTTTCATGATTCCAATTTCTTTACATTTTTCCAAAGGCTGTTTTACGACTGTAGCGATGCGTCATATTTATTAGCTATAGATCAATTTTCTCAATACGTGACCATTTATTTTTCTTTGCGACGTTTGACAATGGTTAATTGTACAGCCTAAAAGCCTAAGAACACTTTCTCAAATGATAATCCAAATGCGCTTTATGGTTCTTTAACCACAATAAGCATCTTAATAAACACGAGAATACGTATTCCGAACATTTGCTATCCAAAGCAACTACCATTTACCTAAGCAACCTTGAGTCCCGATATTTCTCTCATACTCTGAATCAATTCACGATTTTTTTTGCTTAATGAAAGATTCGGCTTGCCAGTCAGCTTGTTCAGACAGTAGATCTTTACAGCCAATCTTTTGTGAGGCAACTCTAGATCTGCGTCTTCCCAGAGCAGACACCTGATTGACATGGACACCATGCAGGGTTAATTAAATTAGCAGCCAAAGCGTTGGCTTGATGCTGGATATGTGTGGATAATTATGCTGAGGTTTACACCTGCTTATACGACATTGGTAAATGAAAAGGTAATTTGTTTGAATGAACAACATAAACATCTACTCAATCTGTTACAAGATACCTGTTTTATTTTATTTTGTGAAGGTCAAATAGTGCTGAAGAATTGATCACCGATCGATGATTTAACAATCGCTTAATCGACTCAAAAACTTTGAATCTTGTCACTGCCGAAAGGCACTTTCTGTACAAACAAACATTACATATTTTGTTTCTATCTCAATTTCAACACCTGCTTTCATATCGTGTTGACTTACTGGAACTCTTTATATAAACAGACCCTGCAGGTAAGTCTATCTCTTTGCTGAGTGATGGCGAACGAGATGGAGAATAGTGACAGGTATATACACTTGAAACTATTTCTGTTGAATCATTGCCACTCTTTATTTTGGTTACTGGACCACTAGGATGTTGAAAAGTAGCTTGTATGTATTTTGTCATGCTTATCCTGTACCGGGAATGCTTTGGGATATTTTCAATAACCTGGTAGACTGCTAATCAAGACGGACTGATGTCACTGCATACAATTCCCACAGATAAATCATACGCACTGACATGGCAAAAGATGGGAGGAAATATCTTTTTTTAAATTTCAAATTCCATAGATTCCAATGAATGTGAAAAACTAAAGTCCACAAAGTGAAAATCGAAAAAATCCCAATTGTGTTCATTCATTTCACAAGTGAAGTTATTGATTTCAAATAATTTGCATATCAAATTCTGATGGCTTGAATATGTTGAAGTCCGTCCTTTGCAAGTCAAATATCAATACCCATAAAAACGTTTTCTATTAAACTAAGAATTAGAGATTATCTAAGTGTATTAGAACGTCAATAGAAATTCAACGAGTTCTTTGAAGACTGATTGCTAATATCTTCACTGGGACCACGAGACATCCAGTATGTATATTACTGAAAACATATTAAAAGCTGCCGATATTCAAACAAATCATTTCTTTTCCTGAATTAAATGAGTTTAGGGTTAAGAATCATTCCAGACCAACAGAATGTAAACATTGTTTGTTTGACGTCCTTGTCGAAACTGCTGGTAGTGTATAGACATCCTCCTGATGGTGGTTTGGCTGCAGTTATTGCTATGAGACGTTGGGAGGCCCCTACAGTAGACATGCCGATCGCTTGGTCACGTTGCTTTTGCGTAAGTCTTGGCATACTTTTGGTGTTTTTTATGTGACTTAATGCCTACTCTTTCCAACAAGAGTATTTATGCAACATTACTGCACGTGCATAAAAAATCATCCCTCAAAAACACGTTTTGTACGTGTTTGTGAATGCACAATTCCAGTGGCTGCGTTCGATGCGATGCGTTCGTATATAGAGTAAACGATACAGTAGTACTATCATTTCCTGCTTAGAATCGAACCCGTACCAGCCATCTTAATATTGTTATGAAAAAATAAAAGTGAAACCTTTCTTTTGCCTGTGAGTTTATTTAACTGCAGTTAATCATGGGAAATGTAAAGAATATGATTATTTTCTTGTCTTCTACTGCTTTGGTTCTGCAGTACTTAAGGGCATTGTTGTTATTTTTGGCGACCTAGGTGCCCCAAACGCATTTTGTACTAAAAGTAGTATTTTTAAAGTAGTTGATCAAAGTCGTTTTGAGGTTTGGAAACTTAATCCACCCATGACACCAGAGAACATAAAGAAAAGCTAATAAACAGTTTTCAATGAATAACAGAACCTCAAACTTTTATCTAAGATGATATTTGTGTTATACGTTTATACATATACTGAATTGTTCCAAAATATGTTATGTATTATGTCTCCCATATGAAGTCAGCCATTTTCCAATGGATTCGTTTTGCCAAGGGCTGTTTGATAACAATAGAAAATGAGCCACTGGTCGCTATTATAAACGTTGCGTCAATTTAATTTTAACACTTGATCTTTTGTTTGACATTTGTTGGAAGCTTCATACGGTTATTGGTAAAGATAATATCGTCGAAAATATACCAATGAATACAGCAATCACTTCAATATGTTTCCAAACAATTACAGATATCATCTCCTTAAACATTTTCTCAAATCATAATACAAACACATTTTGTTGTTTCACTTGTTACAAGCATCTTGGTCTGCATATTAATATGCATTTCAATAGACTTATGTGATACGATTACTGTTTAGGCAAGACAACTTCCATTCGCAACATTGACGTCCTCGTAAATTTCCACTCACGCTCTGAATAAACCCACGACTTAAGCTGCTTTTTCAAGGAACCTGACAACAACTACATGGCTTGTTCTCTCCAGGCAGAGGCAGAATCTTCGCAGTGCAGACACCTGATTGATACTCCATGGAAGGTGCATGAAATTAGAAGTCAAAGCGGTGGCTTGATGCTGGATATGTGAGGAGAGTTACATGTACATGTATGGTGAGGTACATCTGTATACCCCTGCTTTTAGACGAGGTTGGTTCTTGCGCTCAAGGAAAACTTTAATTGTTTTAGTTAACTACTGATTTACTCAATGTATTACAAATGATTTTTAAGGTATCCTAGTGCTGTTGGAATTGTTCACCTCCGATATTACAATTACTTAACTAACTGTTACAGAAACACTGCATCGTGTGCCTAAAGTCACTATCTGTACAAAACAAACACAATATCTATTGTTTCTATCTTATTCTCAACATCTGGTTTCATATCAAGTCGACTGGTACCAGGAAGATAAACAAACCCTACAGGTAAGTCAATATCTTTGCTGAGCGATGGTGGACGAGATGGAGAATAGTGACAGGTATATACGCTTGGAACTATTCTGTTTAATCTTTGCCACTCTTTGTTTATTTGAAAGTTACTGGGTCCCTGAGGTATTGTGTAGTGGCTGATTGTGCTGAGTTTTCTTATGCTGTATCTGATAAACCTGTGCTTTTCTTTTCATTTACTTCCAAGATTTCTTATAATGACTTCGGAGCCTTGCATCGCAATCCAAAATACATGCATAATCCTGCAGAATATAAATTCGTTCATTTAACAAATGAAGTTATTGATCATACATACCATGCACACATACCACAAAATCATTTCGTAAATCTTCTGATTTGAAGATCCTAATGCCGGTTCCACACACTTTCCAATATCAATATTCATATAGATGTTTTCCTTTTAAATGGATTTTACGCAGATAAGTAAACTCGGCATCGGAGGTATTAGAACGTCAATAGATAACGTAACGAGTTATCAGTGATGATTTATTTCCAGATAACACTGCTGATTTCACTAGTTTAACTGATGCATCGAACTTATCTACTGTAAGATAAACAAATGGACGTAAAACCGTATACAGATAGAATCGCAACCGTTGCCTTAACGTGTTGGACTTCCGAACGCATATCAAGTTCTAGACTAACATATAGTCTCTGAAAAAAAGATTTCACCAAAAATGTATTTTTCATTATTTGGTATGAAGTTATATTTAAAACAGGAGTCCTGTACAATACTTAATTTCAGGCTATGGCTGAGTTAACTAGACTTGCCAACATTTTCTAGACTTAAGAAGGCTCCTTTAATATTTTGTTGTTGGGTCTGGATGACAGATTAATCAAGTTCGAGTAATACTAGACTCTTTCTGAAGAGATTTTATCTTTTTATAAGACAATTGTGAAAATTATATTTAATTACTTCCTTGTTCTCTTATATTTTTATTTGCTCTCATGTTTCGCCCTTTTAAATGATTTTTGGTTGTTAGGGAAGTCTTCCATTTCATCTAATGCGACGGATAATTAAGACTTCTAACCCAAGTAGACGATATTCCTACTGAAAGATTGTTCACATACCAATGTATCCTAGTGCAAATGTCATGTAATTTGGGATGTGTTTGAGGCATCATAGCATTGCAAAAAAAGGAAAAGGATAATTTTCAATACAGAAATGGAGATCCATCTACCTTAACGCCATTATATATCATATCCAACATACTCGAATATTTGCACGAGAAACAAGACCACCCAAAAAGATTTAAATAATGGCTATTGTATGCATGGACAAAGGATGAACCTTCCTCAATTTTCTTGGGTTATTCTACTGACGTCGAAACTCCATTTAAATTACGTGATATTTGCACTACGATACAGTTGTAAGTGAACAAACATTCGGTATGCAGCTGTAGTTACCTTCATCTTCCCTTTTGCATATTGAAATATCTATTTCATCATCTTCCTGTAAAACAAATTCTTCATGACGTGTTAGGCAATACATAACCATAAAATGTGACATCCAAGTACAAATCCACACAACTATCACATTTACAATATACGCTTAGTGCAGCTCCCCGGACCTATCTTCTCCTGTTACCAGATTTCTCACATGAAAACTCCCCAGTCCACATAAACAGCAGTAAAAGTGATTCTGATTGCTCCAACAGAGAGGGTTACATCCTGAACGAGTGATGAGCCATTCAAGCATACGACTGATCGTAGATTTCCCTACACGAAGCAATTACTATCTTCTTACATCGGGCCTTAAATGCTTAAGTTATAGGATCTTCCGGTCCATTGCTGGATAAACCAAATTTCTGACATTCTTCGGTCGGATGAGCCTTGCCTTGATAGTAGTTGAGACAGTATCAGAACTCATCAAGGTAACTGTTAGAAATATCGACCTCGGCCTCCTTGTACTGTCCATGCTACAAGGTAGAACCAAACACGGTTATATGAGCAGATCCCTGGTCCATTTCAGAGTTGTACTTATAGTTTCTCAATCAACTCACCGCCTCAGTATTCTCTTTTATGCAGATTGTTTGAAATTCTGATTTAAACTGTCATACTGTCGTGTATACGTCTTATTTGGATCATTCAATGTGATTGGTGGTGGCTTTAACGACTCAATTTTCATAATCTGTAGGCCAGACCCTCAAATAAGGTAGACGCCTGAGCAAGCCTATAAAAAGACTCAAGAGTTTGATTTCAGTCTCCTTTTCATTTCATTTTATCTCTTTTAAATTTTTCGATTATGCATTTTTCATTTCAGAGTCTAATTGTTGGACTACAATGTTCATAACGCTAGTGACTGTACTGAAGGCCTATTGAAACGGTAACGTCAGACACAAAAAGATCACACTCGTACATTATCCATTTTGGTTCTTGTCTATTCCTGAGTTTCTAATTTCTAATTAAGATCCCATACCACAAGATTAAATGAACACGTAAAAGAAAGGTTCTTATCAACTAAAAGTAGTTATGTTTAAGTTTTTATATCATACATTACTCATTCATAAGAAATTTACTTTGATAAAGGTCGTTGGTTCGTTTATTCTAAAGTAAAAAAACAATCGCATTAAAAAGTAAATCATGGATAAGTTTTATAGAAATACGTTTAAATTTACCAAAAACATATTTCAGGATATTCGGCTCAAGCGAGACATTTATCTTTTGTGATCGAAAATATCTATAGATTTAGACGACATATTATGTTCATTGTTTATTGCGAAGTGTCAAAGTTTATGGTTTGTGTTTTAAATACAATATTGTTTCTTCTACAAAAGTAGTATAGATCATATCGATTATGTGATGATATTAGTTATTCGTATTCATCATTATACACCGCTTGTGAAGTAACCCTGACCTGGTAGAGGCCTAGCCTCCAGCTTAATGGTTACTCAAGTGAAACGGTTTCTCAGCTGAATTGATAATGAACATATGATTTGCTACATTGATTCGCAGACAGAAAGCGAAATCTATAGTGTTACAACCTTTGTCACTTTATTTATAAAAAAAATTCTTAATCATAAAATTGATATACACAGTTGACGTGCACTTTCGCAAAAAACGTTACCCTCGCGAGACAGGATTACATATAAATACAGGGAGAAGCTCCTCAATACAACTGTAGCCTTACATAGCAGTGAAAACATACCATCTATCTGCATGCACATTATTCTCACACTACAGCAAAGGTAAAACTCATGTTAGAATCGAACGACTTTTATCAAACATCTAACGTAATAACTATGACGTTATGATCCGCATAAGATACTTTAACTTTTTAGATTTAAAAATTGACAAATGAACGTATCCTTCCTAGAAAAGAATTCAAATAAAAAAATTCAAAATGAATAATTTCAGAAGGCATTTGCAAGAAAACAACACTGCAACACAATCAGTTCGATGTTTATTTCTGAAATGTACAATTTCATTATGAACCGAAACTAATGCAAGATTATTTAAAATCGCATTTTGATATTTGCTGTTATCTTGCGTGTGGCGTAACCATATGCATAAAACATGGATATTTAACAAGCATGAGACTCGGCTGACTAAAGCCACCCTTGGAGAGCTCTTTCGAAATGCGAACGAATACCAGTAACTTTACGATAAAGCAATTGCCTCCTACATCACGGACACCAATACTGAACTGCAAATTGAATGAAAAGGAGGAATCGAATTCTCAAAAAAGCCAGGAGGGAATTGCGGATTAAGAGGGCTTTTAAGTAAAACTTCGACGAAAATTCGTTAAAGGAAAGTGATTGCATTTTCTTTTTAACACCCAGCACTTTTGGGCACTTCACTAGGACTGCTGGAGACATGGGCCCCGTTGTACAATGCCATTTTAGTATTTGAGAGAAACAGAGTATATAAGTTGTCATAGTCAAATATGCCAGGCGTTATAAATGCTGTTATCTTATCGAGCAGTTTTGACAGTGACTAAAACTTACCATATGAAGGCTAATTGTTTAAGTATATAAGACAATAATACGGTTTTAGTCATTATTTGAACTAAACTCTGTACATATGATAATTTGACAAGTATCAAGCCAAATGATAATTTACGGAAGATAATCTTTGTCACTTTAAGGGCGCCCTTAGCTTATTATGAAAACAATAGTTAACGATTCCTTAAGTATAGCTCTGAGTAAATTAACACGGATGTATATACAATATTTCTTGATTGCTATGACCCTCTTTATTTTTTTAACTCTGACAAATTATCGACCCTTTTGTCTTTGTTATAAATTATGTAAGTAAAATCCTTCATTTTCTCTCCGTCAAGGTTATTTAACTGAAATCTTCATACGAAACCTCCGTTACAAGCAAGCTACTTCCTCTGTTCTTGCAAAATGAATTATTTGTAACACAGTAACCGTTCTCATTCTATCCACTTGTCACCGGGCTACTGGTTTGTAAGAAAAGCGTGTGTAGCACAAGAGAATTTACTTCCTTCCCCTAGTTTCGGGAACAGATCAAATCCTACAGAAGACACAATGTGGTTGGCACATATCTTTGGGTGACGACACTATTATTCGCAGAAAAAATGCCGTGTTACAACAAAAATATCAATTAAGGAAAGGAGGTGCGAGTTTTGTAATCTTGTAACGATCAATTGTTTTCACTCGACTGATCACGGGTTTATCACTGGTATAATTTGTTACTTCACAGGTGATAAATTAAAACATGATTAAACTTAAGAAAAGACACAATTCCAAAACCATCCAATCTAAAATGGGGTACGCTGATTTAATTCTTATTTCTAACAATATACAAAGTAAGATATTAACTATATGTAGCAGGCATAGCATAAATATTATAGAGGTGGTATTTCGTTGTTGCCAGCAAATAAAGGTATAAGATTGGTAACTATTTAGATTTGTGGATGGCAGTTACATTTAGCATGATTTAATACGATGTAAGTATTTTCTATTTTGGTTTATAATATTTTCACGTACAGGTGTTAATGTGTATTTTATGGTAGCTTCCCGATGTTTGCTCATCAGTAATGAACTACTCTATTTATGTTTGATTGAAAGAAGGTGTTCTTTGATGGCTTTGATATCTAAGGAGTGCTAAAGTACATGGCCGAGGTTTTCCGAATGTTTCTTAACGTAGTTCCCTGATATCTATTGGCTGTTTAAAATACTGTTCATGTGATTAACTTGCTGGACGTCCAGGATTCGTTTCATAATGAAATAATCATAATTCATGTATGTATACATGTAGGTCAAATCTTTACATCGCATTGTATACCAAAGTTTAAATGTTCAAAACAACAAAAAACGAATAACTTTCATTTGATACACTAAAACACGGTATTATATGTCAAATTAAGTCATATTATCATATCATACTTGTTCAAAAGCAGTTGCAATTGAAACAAAATGGCTGTGCTGAAATATAAGCATTGTTCTCAGTTGAAGACATAGATCACGCTATGATAACGATTAAAGTCAACAATAATTACAGAATATAGAACAGTATTAGAAATACGAAAACTTATTGACAAATATCACATGACGTTTTGTCAATAAAAATTGTAATTAAAAACAGATGGCAGTATTAAGATATTTATGTCATTGACAGCTGTGGACGATCGTGACGTTATGGTTTTGCATTATCCTTGGACTTGACAAGGATAGTATCGTTGCTCAGCAGGAGGTTCCGCTTCAAGAATGGCATGTCTTGGGGACCTGAATAAAAATGGTTATTTTATAAGTTACAATTATAAATTCGATTTATGAGTAAAAATTCAATCATCAAAATCATTGTTGAAACAGGGTTATTTCAGCAACATTCTAATCTTAATGTTACATGTCGAAGAGAGTAAGTAGTGCGTGTTGGCCAAATACGGAATAACGATAAATCACAGGAAATATATATCTTCGATTGAAGGCAGAACTGCTAGAAGGCCAAAACCCATAAAACAACTTGGTTTTAGATATGAAAATTAGCTAAACCGTATACATATATATATCAATAATTTACAAAAAAAAATGGATATTAATTCATCACCCATTCACTTATCTTATTTCGTTTACAATAAATGCACTTATTCCAGTACCCGAATAGGACGCATTTCTTCAACTCAAAATGAACGACCATTCAATGTGTTACATTTCCTTAACTATAACTGTTATTTACTCATTAAACTCCAAAGTTAAGCAACCCAAAGGATTCGTCATCACAGAGTTATGTTACGAATCTACATGAACCTGTACGTTTGTGTAAAAAGATATATTGGTCGTAACACGTAGTATGTCTTTTTCTACCGTAATTACAAAGGAGAGTGGAGAGATTTGAGACAATTAAGATTATTTGATGTCAGATGGCTTCGATGTTTTTGACAACCTTTGCCCTTATCCTTTTCCTAGAACAGTAGAAACCTGTTGTAGATTGGTAGTGCAGGTTGACAATGAAGACGTTGCTGCCGGCCAACATCAAACAAATCTGTATTTCTACTCTTCCAATAACACATTCTTATTTTCTTCAGGATGTGTGGAATGAAAAATGTATATATCCGACCCTTTCAACATCGTATATTAATTCGAAGAGCGCGCCAAAATATTGATATTTAGATTTTTATAGCATGATTTCAAAAGAAAAAGCCAAAAATGGCAAGTTAATACACTAGTTTTATCAACATCTTAACATCATCCATTTTATGTTTTAAAGATAAACATTTGATTTGATTATTCATATAATGATATGTTTAATGATAAAAAATTCCTTCAGTGCTACATTCAAGAGAATCGATGCAAACGAGTCCTTTAAATTTTATGGGGATTATTTACATATATGAGCTTTATACGAGCCGCTGTAGTGAAACTGGACTGTATTTGTGTCAAGGTCTCCCTTAAACAAACATTCATTGAAGAGGTCAAATGGTTTTAACAACGAATCCCTTTTCTGAAGTATTTTTCAACTTACGTAATCAATGATTGCGATTCGAAAATCATTTAAAAAACTTAATCTTTTCAATTTCTTTTGAAAAATTCGAAATATGTGGCTGTATACATAAAAAGTGAAAAGTAAAATTTAGAAAGAATCCTTTTAAAGGCGTTTTGAAGTTGTAAAAAAGTCAAAAAAAGGCAAAGAGTGTTACCATGAGAGCCAGAGCCGGCAGCACCGCATGTACCACAACACAGTTTGAGGTTGAGGTGACAATCTAATGCAGGGTCAAGGTCGGTCAGGCACCACGTGCTCTTGTCGCCATATTTACATGCTGAAAGCAATAACAACAATATTGTTAATAATAACTGTATTTAATATTCCTTTAAAACAAAGCGACATTTAGGTACCATGACACATGTGTACCACATTCCTAACCTCATGGTTAGTTTGAATCAAACTAACTAAAGATAAGAACGTATAGCAATGTTATCAACTCAATATTATTATGAGTAATGACTAAGTATCGTTACAAACTGAGAATACGTTTCAAGATGAGACAAGAGTCTTGAAAGGTAGGGGAATAGTTTATATTAATCCACTACCTGGTTGTGAGTCGTCCCTGTGTTTGCCGCAGGAATCACAACAGAGGTCGTCGTTTTCATAGCAACCAACCGGATACACCAACTTCTTGCAGTCCTCATGCCGGTCGCCGTACTCGCATCCTGTTGTAACAACATCATCTCAGTATTAGGACAACAATATACAATCATTACATGATTTTCATTATCTCTCAAATTCACCGAAAATATTTTAACGAATGCCATACCGGCTCCGGGTTACAAAGGTTGTGGAACAGTACTTTCCCCAAGAAGTAAGATCCAACTAAAGATTCCCTAAGTAACTAACGTTTCGAAACAAAAATGTTATTCAAATGTCCTGCTTTGACGTTTTGTAATACATTTCAACACGCTGAACTGACAGAGGCGAGACAGCATTCAAATGGTGACTTAATTTTGATTCATCGATGCATTATAACACCCAAAACCAGTACATTTTTGCTTTTTACGTTTGCTTCGCATTCAATGAAAAACGTCATTTGGATAGATAACACCTACCCCTTCGCGAGGCGTTGAAAAACTTGCTGCATGTTTTACAGCAGAATTCGCTGTTGAGATAGCAGGCGTAGGGGGCAACCAGATCTGTCTCGCACCACTTGCTTCTGTCTCCGTACTCACAACCTGGTATAAGATGGTAATGCACACATACATTACATATGCATATTCACATACTTCTTACTCTCCAAGAGCTCTTTTTATCAAGAATTAACCAGTTTTCATTCACTCACGTATGCATCAGAGCGTTGCTAAGGTCGATGAGAGCTAGTTTGAAATGTTTAATCCTTATTTCAAGACCAGGATTGCCCATTTGGACAATATCTGAAACTACATTTGTTAGCAGTCGCGGATTTAGAAGAAAACGGTGAAGTAGGCGAATTGGGCGCCTGGCGCTTCCAGGAACTTTTGCACCTTTAACCCCCTCCCTCTTTTAGTTTATTAATTCCTGATCCGCCATTCGTTTGATATAACTACATGTATGAAACAAATGGAAGAAACGTTTAGTTTGGGGCTTTATGCGCAAAAATTCATATTATAGTTGAGAGGCAACTCAACAAAAATATCTCAGAGTATTTTGTGTGTATTAACTATTTCAAATTAAAAATGCGTATGTGGTTTATTTGTTGAGGCCAAAAAAGGTTTGACCTTGAAAGATATCAGGATACATATTGTGTGTCTATGTCGATGTCATGTTTAATCAAGATGGTCTGAAAATCAATATTTCCCTGTCTGCGAGTGCAAAGTATATACAGATATTCAAGCACGGATTCCGCAAGATTCTTTAAAGTATCGAAATCATGAAAATGCGACTGTCAAATAAAGACTGGCTTCATGCATTCTCCAAATTTAAAAGTCAACATCATAGATAAATTAAAACGAAAAAAGGAAAAGAAAACGTCATAAATAGTTTTGCGTATGGTCAATATCAACCCAAATATGATGGCCCTCATAAAATAAAATATATAATGTTATGTTACAGGTGGTTAAATGGATTACCTTTGTTCTGGGGGTTATAGTGCTGAGCACATGTCTTGCAGCAGAGCCTGCTGTTCTTGTAGCAGTCGTAGGGAGGCTGCAAGGCGGTGTCACACCACGAGCTCCTATCACCGTACTCGCAACCTAGCCGGAAACAAAACTAACATTGTAACCATGTTGCAAAAAGGATTTTATGAATATGCAATGCTGATCAACAGTGAATGTTCAGTGATCTGTTCATATAACCTGGTCTAGACACACACAAAAAATGCAGTGTAATGGTGAAAAGCAAAAAACTTTGGTTTCTCTTTACATTAATACAAATATAAAGGAATCTTGGTGACAATCGTGGTTTGAATTTCATGAAACTATTTTCATAAATCATCAATAAAAAGCAACCTTGGTGACTGGCGTTAAAGTAACGTGCACAAGTCCCACAGCAGAGGTCTTCGTTCTGGTAACACTCGTAGGGCGGCTTCAGCTTGCGCTTACACCATAGACTTCTGTCTCCATACGGGCAACCTAGAACATAAGAAGGAGAAAAAGTTCAGATGGTTCACAATTTGTGGTATTTAAGGAAATCGTATTGTACTCAGGCCACTGTCATCACAGGCTATTCCTTTTCTATCATTATAATCCTAAACGCCAAGGAAGGCAATGAAGAATTTCATATGAGTTAATTCTTTCAGGGAAACACAGTTTATTATCATATGCGAAATGTTCTTAGGAAAGATTAATATATACGAACAACTTCAAACAAAATTACGCGATCGTCTTAAATCAGATGGATGCGACTTGTTTGATACATGGGGTTTTGGGGCAACAGGGTCTATACTATATATATCTCAGATTCAAGCATTACACATATTTCAAAATAATATAGCGCCCCTGTAAACTATATTTACATTCACTTCACTTTGTCAGCCTTGCAAAAATACCTGAGAAGCGGATTGTATAAGGACTATCAGCCTCACTTCAATGAAGCAACATTCAAGTAAAGTTCAATTACATCGTTAGCGAGTGATGTGCAGATATATTAATCAATGTTTCTAACTACTGGACATTCTGTGTCCAACGTACTTGGCCTGCTGACATCTTTATTTTTCTTGCAGGTTCCACAACAGAGGTTCTCGTTCTTGTAGCAGCCCATAGGAACCACCAGGTCGGTGCGACACCAGGAACTCTTGTCTCCAAACTCACAACCTGCAGAAATTGAAAGACAATAAACATGTTTATAGTTCATTCCTCAATTTGTAAATTTGATTATCAGAGCTTATATACAATACATAACGATCGAGGGATTGAACAGGTCAGAATACCGTTTAAGCATCGATTTAGCGATAAATCTTAAACCCGTCTTTCAGGATAAGCTAATCTGATCTGAAGAGAGAAAGATTTGCATGCTGAACGGTACCCCAGTAATGTCCCACTGCCTAGCACAAGAAACACAGACACAAAGAACGGCCTTATACATGGTTCAATATTTTTCAGCCATTAATGAGTCAAATATTGATAACACTTATGTACTGGTTTAAAGAAATTTTCACTTCGGAATAGTTGGCAAGAAAAGAAGGTAATTGCTATGAAACTGACTATTATCTGGCCTAACGTCTATACGTACACTACATGTATGTGAACAAAAAGGTACTTTAAACAAAGACAGGCTGATTGCGACCTTCTAGTCAAATGCACACTAATTAAACTCAGGCTTAATTTTGTAAACAGGTTGTTTCGAGGTAATATGGACACGTGTAACAAAGCATAGAAAATAATGACATGCGAAATGACAAGAGGATTATGCAACACAAAAGCATACCGGGTACTCCTTGGTTGATCTCCGTACAGGAAAGACAGCAACGAGATCTTGTGTTATCATCGTAGCACATTTCCGGTTCAAAGAACACTAGTTGTGCGCATGTGTAGTTTTTCCACACTACTCCCGGTTGATCGCCTTGTGGGCAGTAATCTGTTCAACAATATCAACACTTGTTTTATGTAAATTTGTCTCCTAAATACCGTAATGTTAACATTCTCCATACTCATTTTATAACAATAAAACTGTTGCTCACGATAAGCTATTTCAAAACATCATATCATAATTAGTTTATATTGAAAACCGTGAGACGTCAGTGTACTAACTGTTATATTCTGTATCTAACAGTGACCTTGGGCACATATAAACTCAATGTTCTTGAAGATATCGAAAATAATTATATATATGTGAATTATCGTATAATGGGTAAGTAATGGCATATCCAATGAATGAAAAGTTTTCATTTGACTTACCTAAGGCACTTTTCGCATGATCTTGTACAATACACCTTCCCTTGACACAAACCTGAAATCATAACAGGTTGGCTTTGAGCCATTTTCTAATCTGAATACATATGCGAATGGAAAACCTCTTTTACAAGCTAATACACTTATTTTTCTCTCTGTACGCCTTTCTGTGGTGACGTAAGTGAAAGAATCGGTTTAGCTTTAGAGCTCTTTACCTCTCTTGAAATGAAACGTCAAAAATTGGCAATCTCGTTTTGAGACATTTTTCATTTTCAAAGAACTGGGGGAAATACGTTGAAAATTCGAAACTAAAATATCTGTAGCAAGAAAAAATCTTAAAGTTGTTAAATAGCAATATAATGAAATAAATTGTAAGTGAATCACTGGAAATTACCTACGACAAGTATAACATCTTGTAAAAGCTTCTGTCATTCACAATAAATATATCAAACGTCATTTTGTAAATTAGAATCATCTGTATTGGACAATGTTATGGCAGCGGAGCAGCTAGTTCGAGTTTTTGTTCTTTAATAGTTTAAGTCATAAGACTAGCTTTAGGGTCGTTAATTTGCAAAGATCTAAATTTTAGAAATATCAGCAAGGCTTGTGTATTTCGTGCTTCTTTCAAACTACGTAACAAGTCGGTTACAATCGAATAAAATTAAAAACGCCATTTTCTCATGCATGTGGCTTTTCTGTTTTTAACCTATTACTGATTATTGCGACTTCTTTCCTCTATTAAACTGACAATACAGAAGACACACCTTTCTGTCGCCACAGACATATCCATCCGACCCTTCATAGTTGTTGCAAATGTTGTCACGTGAGTTTGTCACGTGACACCATATATTACTGCAGATCTGGCTGTAATCTTCCGGGTTGGAATAAAAATCCTGAAAATCAATCATTCATATGCTGATTATCAATAAACACCACAAAACCAAGAAGAACCTCTCCGTCGTCAAAAGGACAATGTATGAATGTATGTTACATATAAAAACAGTAAACCGAAAATAAAAAAAATCTACATGACGTAATCCAAAACGAGTGATTCATTTGATGTAACCCTAAGCTCCCTAATTACACATTACAGTACAGCTATTATGTTTACACCTCACCCTACAGAAGTATGACCCTGCCCCCTCGATGAGCGCGCACTGGTCATCCGGCGTGTACAGCTCGCCCATTGGGATACTGACTGCCCCCTCGTTCTCATGGTTGTTCACCAGCAGGCAGTTTTTGCCGAAGAGTCTGCAGGGAATAGAAATTTATGATTAAATATAATGATGTTCTATTAAATGTTAACTCGTTTTCTAAACTAGATTTTGTCAAGACATAAAAATTTACTCTTTTCTTTTAATAGTTCATTGGACAACAAGTGTTTAATGTTCCGGTCCTGTACACTATATCTTCCCTGGGATTTTTCAACAAATTACCGCTCTTCATTTTAGTTAGTCAATCATGCTGCTGCGCAATTTTGGTTTTTCGAGCGTTACAAAAGACAAATAAGCCATATTTAACACTGATCTTGCACTGAGTAATAGGTTTGCAAGACAAACGATTTAAATCGTCTTATGTAGAATACTTTTCATTGTTTTTCCCCTGAAAACGAGATTTAAGGGCAAGTAATTCGACTATGGATTTCCAAGCCTTCAATTTTGTAATTAGAATCTATAAGTCATCTTTTGGATAGAATAACATATGTAACAGATGCTTACCCTTCATATCATAAACATTCTTACCGTTTAGGCGAGGTTTGCAGGCCCGTTATGTAGGTAGCTATATAACCCACACTGCAGGATGACATGTACCATCGATGCGTGGAGTTAATCTCTATCACTGACGCCATCAGGAACCCGTCATTTGGGTTGCATGAGTTCTCCTGGCCATCATGCTTAGCTCCCAAACTGTGCGTGTAACAAGTAGACATATATGAACACATTCATCTTCCCGAAATACTGCATTTCTGTTTTGATCACAGAAACGCAACGCAACGCAATAAATGCTTGGTGTGTTGAGAACAACTATTCAAACCAAACCGTAAAACCTAAATAGAGCCAACCTGTAATTGTTCACTTACAATTTGAATAAAGATTAAGAAAAATGTTAATTGGTTTTTTTTTAATACAAACTGTTGATGTACAAAATTAAACAGCCATTAAGCCATCAACACAAACAGCGTTCGCGCCCTCGTTTGATGAGAATATTCGTAAACCATTCTTTCTTCATATTAAAATTCTAGTACATGACAATAAAAGATACGAGATCATATCCAACTTGAAAACGATATAAAGTCATTCTGATATCAAATATCTTTCCATAAAAAGACATATAAATAAATCTTATCTTTTAATCATTAATCGATTGCTTTTTAAGGCTTTTATTGTAAGAAAGATATTCTTTTAAAACAACCTTTTTGAAGTTATGTACATACCTGTGACCTATTTCGTGGGCTGTGATCTGCACTATCTCGTAGCTGAAGTCGTTCTCAACCACCGACACGCTCCTCCGCGTGCACATCGTCTCCAGGTAGGCGCGACCTGTAGGGGGAGTGGTCTAGATGCATACATTTCACTATTCGAAAACATCATGGTACCTCAAAACGATACGACAAAGTTCACAATACTCTATTTCTGGTACCAAAAAAAACCCATTCATTTTATCGAATATCTTTACCATACCTAGGTCAAATGATTTTTTTCGATACAGACAGATGATGTCATGATGATATCACAATATGACACGAATCCATATTATACCCTTTTTTATTTTTTCCATCATACAAAAACACCTTGAATGTTTTGATAAATAAATTATTTCTAAAGCTGAAAATATTTACCACGAAACAGAAAACGTATCACATGTTACTACGTACACGATATATACTACGATATATCCTTACGTGTATTAGTAACACGATAGTCACAAAAAATAAAGATGGATGAATGACAAATTATACTTTTAAAAGCCAAACAAAACATCGACATCAGAAATAAAAAGTTGCTGAATACTTTTTCAGTATATAAAAAACAGTTACAATTTGTAATACACAACAATGACT
Organism: Phorcus lineatus; assembly: GCA_921293015.1. NCBI lineage: Eukaryota > Metazoa > Mollusca > Gastropoda > Trochida > Trochidae > Phorcus > Phorcus lineatus. The sequence continues at coordinate 29,135,790 of OV121091.1, forward strand.
CATATAACTTAATATAACTGTATTAAGCACACTATACAAACTCTTACAAATTAAAAAATGTTGCTAGCAGCTTATCTATCTACAGGCCCTAGGCATTTCTAATATATACATATATTCTAAAGAAAACCTAAACCAATATTGATGGAAAGAAAAAGAGAAAAATGTAGAAAAATGGAAAGAAAGTATTGTGCAATTTACACTTGCCACCGACGAGAATGTTCATGTCTTTAAAATGAAAACAAGTTACCATTACATCCTGACAAAACTCACTAATGTTTGAAAAGTGTATTGAGGTAACATGAAGATTTATTTTTAAGTAAATCAAGTACCTCTATTGTGTCAGCACGTTATGCAAATTTTCATCTATTTTGGTAAATCCATGATAATAAGTGAACAAGAGAAAATCTAATGATTTTATATGCGCATCGCTCATATATTTGAAAATACTGTGATTACAGTAAATCTTTGCTATTAAAAAACACGTGCAGTTACTGCAATGTTTAGTTATTCATGTTATTATCGTTTCACTCAGTAAACTTTCTATGAGATACAAGAATTAAATTAAATTTAAAACCGGCCATTACACATATGTACTAATAACATCTTACTAATAACAATAATATAAGATATCAAATATCTTCGTGCGTCAAAAATGGATTGCTTTTTCTGTGTAGACTGTGATGTTACTTAATTATAGATTGACCCACAGCTCAGAAAGTGGACATATTTATTTCCTTTTACATTCCTCATAAATAGTAAGTTATATTCTAAATCGGTTTATTTTAACAACTTTCATATTTTCTTAAGTGGATAAGTTATGCGATGACATCATCAACCTCAGAAAAATGTTAATTTAATCAATGTTAATCTCTCAATCGGCCTGCAAAATTTTTTTGAAAAATGTCATCTTACTCAAGACCCAAAAATAAAGAATGTACGAATTTTACGCAATTGGTCAAAGTGTTTTTCATTTAATTCATTCAAAAAGATAAAAAGAATATTTAAAAAACAGACTGAGGTAAGACAATTATTTCGAAAGCAGACAAATTATTGAAGTAAAAAGTAAGACATTCTACTAACGAATAGAAATTTATTTTGACTTAAACCAGGGAAAGTCAAGTTAAGTTAATTTGTTACATATTAAATACTCCCAATCTCTCACAGTTTATGAGATGTGAATTTTACACATAATACATTTAACCTAAGATGTTTACATCATTGTTTGCACAATGGTAAATTCCCTTTTACTTGAACACCCAACCCATCATACATGTAAAAGTACACCGTATTAAACTTAATCAAATTTATGAAATCATAGATAATTATTATCGAAACCACATTTTCGTCTACAAAGAAAGAGCAATAACGTATTTACATTGATATATCATACTCATTTCACTGTTTTTTACGTTAATGTCTTCATGTACTATGTAGATTTGAATTCATTAAAAGTGTATTTCCTAGACATTTTCGTACATTAACGGAGGGAGCAAGTGATGAATAAAACTATAATATGTGTGGTTGAAAACGAATTTTTACAGATGAAATAAACCCCTTAGATTCTCTATGTGAAATAACATGCAATTTTACTCGATACAATAACTCTCTCAATTACTGATGTCATTGTTGATGTAATGAAACAATAAAAATTCTGTACATGACGTAATTTACGAACTGTATAGGTTTTGAAAATATATCTGCATATCCCTAGAGGAATACCATGTACATCTAATCTCGCGAAGTAGAAAATATAGATTTACACTCGACGTTGATCCCTCGTGAAACTATAAGTGTTCACTACACTCGATGAGATATACATGGTATAAGACGAGAAATGTCAGATATCATTTCTTTTTTACTGAAATTGTTAAAAATTACACGTATGTATCATAGATATACTGCATCGTATATACAGTTCCAAAAGGTGGCGCTAATTCATGCTGACCCTCACGGCGACCCTATTACTACAAGCCGAAGGCAGAGACGAAAGTGAAGCGAGGTATTTTTCTCATGCAGGAGACAATTGAAGAAAATAAGTAAAGAATTTCTATCACTGTGTGCAGAGAAACTAAAAAAATCGGGAAGAAATTTCTCAGATTTGAGATCGAAACCTCAAATATGGAAAGGCAGAGTTTATGTCGTTTTTCTCACCTTTTATTAATCCTTTGGCTATATAAGAGATTGGTGATCACTATATTGCAGGTTAAAATGTAAAAGTAAATTATCATTACAAGCCTAGTCCTGCTTCATGACTGTGTATATAAAGGAGCCTTAAATACAGTCTAGGTCCACATTCAGCAAGTCTAGATTGACTGAACTCACATATAAAGAAGCCCAAAAAAATATTATGGATGAAGGAATATTTAATTATTAAAATTTTTCATAGACTAAATTTTGGTCTAATTACATGCCGAGCGGATAATTTTTCTATTTCCAAATGTCAATATTACCATGTAATAACGTCTCAATGAAGTAATCGTCGACATTTTAATAATACACTTGCTCTTAGTCAGCACAATATTTATGTATCTTCGAGACCATTATCATGGTTGAACCGTTTTAGTAAGTTTATATAAATGGTTTGACATCGTTCTGTACATGTCTGGTGATGAGTCAATAAACAGAGATAGAGGAGCCTAACAATTAAGCTTTGGGACAATTCCCAGTTTGGTTAACAATTCAATGCGAATTTTATCATTAAGCCTAAAAAACTGAACAACTGAATGGTTACATGTTACATGTAATATGTAATGCATGCAAACCGCAGGGGGATAAATGGCAATCAAGCTGGCTTACAATTTTCGTCAAATAGAAGGCCTGCTGTTGGTAGTTTAATTATCATGTTCATATTTTGTTGATAAACGACTATAAAATTTTAACATTTAACTTTAAGATTCAATGGCTAAGAAGCACGTTTAGTTATCCTTACAAAGAAATAAGTTGTCTATTTGAAAAAAAAACAACGTCAAAAGAAACTTACCTGACTTTGATATGTCACCGTGTTCCATTAAATCGTACCTTGAATAAATACAAAAAGGTCTTAAATAAATCAAGTTAGAACAACAAAGAACACAGGGTTGATTTTTAATTCTGTTTATTGTTACTTGATCAAAAATTAATTCAGTGTATCAAACTTTAATTCGTTAGTCGAATACAGGATGTACGAAGGGTCACGTTTATTCAATAGAGTCACTCGCTCTGTAGCTTGTTAGCCATTGCATGATATGCATGTGCTATCCGAGTTTGAATATATACATGTACATATATATGCCGCGTCTATATTTGAAGTCTCCATACATGTTATTCTGAGCATCATATGCCCACTGGTTTAGGTAAAGAAGTCGCTTAAAGAGCCACTCCGTGAGTTGTTGGAGTCATATATGCAAAACTTAATCAATGGTGTCATTTGATCACGAAGTATCGACTGTTACCAAAAGGACACATTTAAAAGCTTATTGGATTTTTACAGAGACAATATGAAGGTAGCACGTCGCAATTATGATCGAAAACCGGACAGTGGCGCGCCTTAAATAGTCAAATGTAATTTTGGAGACTTATCTAAAACAGCCAGGAGGGCAGTTAGAAGTTGATAGCGTTCGTTAGGTTATATAACTAGTATCTATCTATGTCTATTGGACGTGATATCTACATCTCTGTGCATTCATAAGGCTGTTTAGATGTTCATGGAAAACCAGTATTTGTCATATATATGTCTTTTGGACTTGAAAAGTTAAGATGTTTTGATTTTATATCACCACATATGACATTTAGGTTCGTATCAAACGTAAATAATATGTTATGAAAATCACGGAGTGGCTCTTTAAAGTGACACAGAGTACGTTTCACAAATTTCTATGTGGCTTTGATAAGATCCAAAATACCACCTGCCCTGAATCAAATTCAAATATCCTCCCTTAACTTGCATCTTTATCCTGTCTTCAATGACAATACAAAAATATGATTCAGGAGTAATGCCTGCCACGCCAATAATTGAGAAGAGTTAAGGCCAAATGTGCAACTTTTAGTCTCCAAATGACAAAGGTGACACGCCGCCAATGGCTGCGATATTGCCAAATTGGCGTGGAGTGATAACTTACTTACTCATTCACTTACTAACTCACTCAAACAAATATGAACTCTGAGAATTCGAGCTTCCTATGATCAATAGTTTTGGGGAAAGAGTCATGTTTTAAGGGCAATGCCTTGCAATCTCATGTTTTAGGGGGTCAAAACAAAGAGTGAGCTTCAGGCTATTCTGAAAATTGGAGATTCCTATACCTTATTTGTGGGAGGTCAGGACCAAATGTAAACAACAATAAAATGTAGCTTCCAAGAAAAAAATCAGCTTTGATAAAGTAGCAGTTCTGTAGGAGAAGTCAAAAATATGGAAACTATATGGACGACGGACGAGGCCAGTCGGGCGGACACCGGACAACGGTCAATCTGACCTTTCAGTTTTCATGAGCTAAAAATTCATGATACCAATAAAATATATCACGTAAACATTCAAAAGTAAGTAAAACAAAGTTCACATTTTTGTATAATGACTTATTACCTACAATCTTTGAAAATAATCAACACATTTCTCAGAACAGTCATGGTAGATTTTTTAATAATCCTCTTTGATGGAGTGATTAATATCCCGAAGAGCATGCGTGACACTAGAATAGGACCGGTTTCAACAGCAAACAAGTTTGGAAACTTTCCAAGTACATAGCAGACCGCCAGATAGTCTGACTGAGGTGAAAGCATGTCTCTTTTAACCGGTAAGCATCAAACAAACAAGGAGCTAACTATAGCATGCGGATGAAACGTAATCAGCTGATTTTATACAGGTAATTGACCGCACCATCTTTTTGCGATTGTCGTATTTTTCATTTTGTTTCGGAGACGTACTGACGACGTTATCACATTAATCATATGGCAAAAGGAGCTGGCATTTCGCTCTTAAGGGAAGATTTCGTCTGTAATTACCTTGGGTCGCGGCGGTTCGCTGATACTAGTTTGTTCAGGATATGAGTCTCGCCATTATCATGCAAACCGATTTTTTTATCTAGACTTATATTAAAAGTTATAATGTAAGCAAGATAACTCTTATTGTAACTTTTTACACTTTAAATAGTGTTCATTTTACAACTTATCAAACATGTCCCAAACTAATAATGTATGTATATGATAAAACAACAACGGTTAGCATACAAGAGAGAGATTATTGTTATGGTTGTACCTGATGCATGAAAAAAGAAAGGGAAGTATTTATTGTGATGAATAATATGTGTGAATAAAAAAAAAATTTTAATTTTTAATCGCCATTACTTATTCTTACCCTGTGATAAGCATGGCGTGGTCAAAATCCGGCAGGTTTAGGTCCGACTTGATTGTCCAGTTGAAGAAAGCACTGAGAGCCATTTCGGAAGCTATGATGTTATCCGGGCTGGTAACTATTCCGTCAGACTGGACAGAAGTAAAAATTTGAGATCATCTTGGATGCATGTTTCTTTAGAAGTTTTTATTCACCCAAGCTACTGTTCGTATATGCCTATAAGGTACGATTGATGGGACATAAATAGAGAATACTAAACGACCTTCCGTTTAATATTTGTTTTATCAAACGAGTAAATGATTTCGTATCAAACGAGCCAAAGCGAGTTTGATACCAGTCATAAACGTGTTTCATAAAAAAATGAAAGGGAATTTAGTATTCTGTTCATTTACTCGCTCTCATAAATCAAGCATATTTGCCGACTGTTAGCCAAAACTAACATATCCACGACGTGACTAATAATATGACGGCGCGGTGCTAAGAATGTGACGTCACAACTACACGCTATTGTGACGTCACACTTGCAGGGGTATTACACTAGTTTAATACTGCCGTGTAAATATAACACAGCAGTATCTTACACGCGAGAAAAAAGGATTTATATATCCTTCAAAAACATGGTTGACCTAACTAGGCTTCGTCCGTTCTGATGATTGAAGTTTTATCGTTTGAAGTTTATAAGTTCTTTTTATCTAAAAAGTATAAAAGATGAAAGTTATTCTTTATCCCATGATGCAGCCACATAGAATACATCTGTATGTTTTAATACATGTACACCGAAAGTTATTCTATGTGCCAAGATTGATATGTCATAAGTTTTTAACATGCTAAAAATATTCTCCAGACTTTATGGTCTGGTCAAATACTTTTTTGAATAGTACAACATAACACACATTTGCAGTATATAAAATCAGAAATTTTTGTAAAAATTGATATAAATTAAGAGACATCTATGATAATCATGTAAATTTCATTAGATGTATTTTGACACCACCCTTACTTGACAAACAAGGACAACCTCGTATCAAAGTCTCAAAGGGAGCTGTAGATCGACTTCTGAATCTGTTAACTTTTCTCTTCCAGTTTAAAAATATACGACATGTTTATGTTAAAGGTGGAAATGCATGTGTGCATTTTGCTAGTGCAATTATTTAATGCCTGTTTTATGTGGGAAGTGATCTCCGGCAAATTAATTAATGAATGTAATATCAGCTTTTGTCAATAATGAAGATCATTATCTATTTGAAAAGGTATGATATTAACAATCATTGTTTAAGTTTGCTTTTTTGTCTTATAGTTGTTGATATTAGGTAAGTAAAGTAGAGAAACTCGAGGTCTAGGAATAATTTTATTGACTTAATGAAAGAGTTGGAATTTTACCAAGAAGGACCTACTTGACAGAATATTGACAAAATCATGGCCAAATTTCTAATTGTTCGTTATAAATTTGCATCATCCTTCATGATGCATCACAATTGTGCATCTAAAGTGATGCTTTACGTCAATTGCTATTTTAAGAAAAGATCCTTTTACATTTTGATTAATGAGATAGATCACATTTCTACAATTTTCTACATTCTTTCACAGCGTCATTTTCGGAAAACGGAAAGCAATCAGTCATTTATAAATATTAAACGTTGAGACTGTAATCTTTTACCGTAAACAGGCGTTTTCTGTTAAGGTGAATATATATATAATCTAAAATTGTACCCCTACTTTTCATTCATTCATTTTAATGACAGTGCAAATTATTAATACAAACCTAAATATTTTAACATTTCTTTAATTTGAATAATATTTCCCTGAAATCATATTTATAATTCATATTAATAGAGGCATGGACTCTGTAGATCACCAGCCTTTGTATGGTTTGATGTTTAAGGCTATATAATACATTGTGTCCACATGAAATACAATATCACCAAAAAAAACTGGATGAGACCAATATAACTTTACACTTAATTTTAACTTACATTCTTACATGTATGTTCCCTAATCTAATAGCTAGTGAAAACACTTGCCGAGAGCGTTTAATGTATATAAAGGCATGCTTGAATCAGCAACATTTCTACCAAAATCCTACCCATGTATTGTGCATCCCCCCTCCACTCGTTTACCACTTATCCCAAATACACATCAACCCCGCTCTCCACCCGACCACTGTATGCACATCAGCGTAACATATGGACGACTGAAATAACCGAAATGAATAACTGAACAGCAGGGTTCATCACCCTCTTTGTAAACTCAATACACATTCACAGGCCACAGAGATGATTGAAATCGCCAGGTACCAGGTTTTCGGCTGGTTGACCTACATATTCAGCTATCATGCCAAGAAGAGGATTTCAAAGTTATATTTTCCTATACTGCACGAAGTATGCACAATCAAAAAATTAATATTTGGCAATAGAGAATGTGATATCTCTGAAATATACTGTAAAATGGAATAGGATAATTATTTATTTTAGACATAAATTATTCAGGCAGATGTTATCAACCTTAACCCCGATACCATATAGTTTGTCTCATTGGAAAGGAGGCGAAGGGTACTTGGGACCTAAGTTATGCTTGCCCAAGCATTATTAGATTTTATTGGTGTTACCGACAAGAAATTGGTATTGTTAGAAACCTTATTACGACAGCAATATGACTACATCGACCATTTCACCAGAGCCCTTAAACGCACTAGTGCACGCCAATATTTCGTAACCACAACGACTGCACAGATACTGCATATCTCTCGATATTACTCACTATACTCATTCAAGTAATCTACCTCGTAAGTTATTAACAAATATTTACGTATTCAGGTAGTAAAGTTGATTTTTAAAGGCCGGAAGTATTTAATATTACGTTACATTAAATCCGCATGAACTATCGGAAATATTAAAAATTTTCTCATAACCAGAAAAGCGGAAACGGCAGCCGCTATGGTCAATCTAATAACGATGCTTATACTGTGTTATCAAATCGGTTAATATACAACATTGCTATTATAAAACATATTTCATTATTTGTTCTCAGTTCAGAGTTTAGGTAAATTCAATAGCTGCACACAGTACTAGTTCAGCCGTTTCCAGGTGTCAACAAATTATCCGTTTTGTGCACAGCTAACCATAGATTTTTATATGTCAAAACCGACAGCGGCTGTTTTAACGTTTTCATTGTTGATTGCAGGTAAATTGTAAAGAATGTTTAGTATTTCATTGCATCGATAGAAAGTTTAAGTGAATGCACAAGTCCTCGTAAACCTTAAAATAGCCAATTTAAACCGTAAAAGCGTGCACTAGCGCCTTTTAAGTTCTGAAAAATATTAGAGCAAGGCAATGAAATGTACAAATGCTATTTTTATCGAAACAAATGTATTCCCCAGCTTGCGAGTTATACTTGTTTCTGGCAAGACGAAAAAAGAAGTTTTGATGGTGGATACCACCGCTCTTCGACCAGTCTACATGTAACAAAGATGTTATTCTGAAAACTGTTTTTGGAGGAAATATTTTTTTAAAGAATTTAGGGGAAATGCCTGCCATGCAAATAATTGAGGGAGTCAGTCCAAAAAATGCATACTTTGATCTAAATTTGGAGCAGAAAATATGTAAAGTTTACAGACGAAGGACGAAGGACGACGGACAACTGGCCATTCCATAAATTCATCTGGTTTTTTAGGCCTCATAAACTTAAAATTAAACTTAAGCTAAAACTTAAACAACAAAATTAATATTAAAATCTATAAGTCCTAAAATGTCACCTTGAGAGATTTATATGAAGAAAAAAACTTACATGTGGCTTAAAACAATCATTTGAAACAATAAATACTCAATATCAACCTTAAATGTACAAATTGTCATTAAATACCGAAAAATAACATTAAATCATTCAAGAGTGACAAGTTCCGTTCAAGGTTGTTGTTAATCCATCAGCGTAAAACAGGTAGTGATGACAGATAATGATGTTATGCCATTGGCTTAAGAGTATACAATGTTTTCTTCGCTCGAGGCACGTTGACATGTACGTGAAAGGACAAGAATCTACATGAGGAAATCGAGACTCTCGTGCAGTAGTCACTGTCAATTTCAATCCCCTTACAGCTGTCATCTGGAATGTCGTCAATGTTAATGTGAACAGTGTCGTTACGGATATTATTGCCGTTGGTTCTTTTAATTAATTGATAGTTGAATGAATTATACATATTACTGAGGCAATATATAATAGGCACATTAATACGTAGTTTATTAATTATGTGTATCATGTGCCAGAAAATTAAGTAAAATGTCCGCTATTGTCGTTATTTTTAGACCACTCTTTCCACTCACTCATAGTCCTATCTAAGATCCTTTTTTCAAAAAAATTAAATAGAAAAAGTACATTTGTTTCATCTTTACCTCGTGTTTTTGACGTATTTAGGACACTCGTAAATCACTGTTATAATCGGGGGATGATGTTAAGAGGAGAGTAGATAACGATCTCTGTCAGTTAACAAGGGCGTGATCGGTGTAGCCCCTGAGCTGAACTAGGGTTCGACATGAGTTCGTATATCCAGTGTACCACTTCAAGTAAACTGAAGTACAAAAGAAAGTACACGCCCAAAGATTTTCGTATTCTGATATAACTTTTGACAAAATAGAACTGTTTAATGTTTTATCCTAATATAACGAATGGAACCAATGAAAACATATCACCCAAACGCAACTGAGGCATATTAGTTGACGTAAAAGTGATTTTATCAGAAATCACGATTTTTTCATTTGCATATGAATTAGAATTAAGAGTATAAAAAGCGGTGAATTCGATCATTAACTTCTCGTGTTACAGAAAAAGCATAAGAAAGTACTACGTTTAACAGCAGCAGAGCGAGAAAGAGTCATTGAAATGTAACAAGCGGGGATTCGAACAGCAAGATTGCCAGGAAGTTTGGTTGCACCAGACAAACGGTCATTCGACTCCTGGCATGGTCTGGGGCGGGATCTGAGGCGAGCAGAAGACAAATTTGGTGACAATTCGTCAGACCCTTACAGTCAAGAGATACAGTGATCTAGTGTTACAGCCTGTGGTGGTCCCATTCATACAGATGCAGCAGCAAGACCACATACCTTAAGGATCACCATGGACTTCCTTAACCGACAAAACATCCAGGTTTTGCCTTGGCCATCACGCTCCCCTGACTTATCACCGATCGAGCATCTAAGAGACCATTTGGGAAGACGACTTAAACGTCACACAGCAATAAGTCACCATACAACAGCTGGAACAGGTACTACATGAAGAGTGGCAACGTATCCCGAATGACGGCACCGACGTCTTACTTTTTCCATGATAAAACGTGTCTATTCTTGTATTGACTATAATGGGGGTCAAACCGATACTAACTCAACTATTCATGAAAATCATACAACGTAATGTCGCCTGTTAGTCCATGTAAATTTCGAAAAATACCCCCAAACAGATATAAAGAGGTGATGTGATGAACAAAACCTTCTAACATGTCCTTGCAATGTTTGAAATTGTTCACTATTGATAGTTAACATTTTAAATGCTCGAAAGTTTGTCCTGTTTTGTACTTCAGTTTAATAGCAGTTCCCTTGTCCTTGTCTCTTTAAATAAAATTGTCATTATAGCTTTGTGAGCATACTTTTGAAATTGAAATGCTTAGTGCTTAGTGCGTCATATGTTGTAAAGTTAATCATTTCATTAACAAAATTGTATTCTGATGGAGTCATGCTTTTGACCTGACTCGAAGACTTTCTAAGAATTCCAGGCGACCTATCTGCTGCTATCTCTTAACATCATACGAACTGGCACTTTACAATTTAGAGGCCGTGTGAATGAAGCGTGCTCTCGGTTTGGTGGGGCATGCTGAATGTAGGTAGACAGCTTTTGTAGTAATCTTGCTGATCTCGTTGGCAGTCGAGGCACATTCAGTAAAGTGGTTTCTGTTCTGGCATTAATTTGATTATCTTGTTTTTTATATCCTAGAAGCATCTATCTGTTTTACAGACAGGTTTCATCATTTTATGGCAGTTACTCAGTGTCATCACTCTATGAGAGTGGAAAAGTGTCATCATTTTATGAAATTTGAACGGTTTTATCATTTTACGGCAGTGCCTCATTGTAATCACTTCAAAAGAGTGACACAGTCCCATCACTCATGACAGTGATACAGTGTAATCACTTCAGGACGGTGACACAGTGTAATCACTTCATGACGGTGATACAGTGTAATCACTTCAAGACGGTGACACAGTGTCATCACTTCAAGACGGTGATACAGTGTAATCACTTCAGGACGGTGACACGGTGTAATCACTTCAGGACGGTGAAACAGTGTCATCACTTCATGACGGTGACACAGTGTAATCACTTCATGTCAGTCACACACACAGTATCATCACTTCATGACGGTGACACAATATCATCACCTCATGACGGTGACACAGTGTTATCACTACATGTCAGTCACACGGTGTCATCACTTCATGACGGTGACACAATATCATCACCTCATGACGGTGACACAGTGTCATCACTTCATGGCAGTGATACAGTATCATCACTTCATGTCAGTCACACAGTGTCATCACTTCATGACAGTGATACAGTATCATCACTTCATGACGGTGACACAGTGTCATCACTTCATGACAGTGATACAGTGTCATCACTTCAAGACGGTGACACAGTATCATCACTTCATGACGGTGACACAGTGTCATCACTTCAAGTCAGTCACACAGTATCATCACTTCATGACGGTGACACAGTGTCATCACTTCATGACGGTGACACAGTATCATCACTTCATGTCAGTCACACAGTATCATCACTTCATGACAATGATACAGTATCATCACTTCATGACGGTGACACAGTGCCATCACTTCATGACAGTGATACAGTATCATCACTTCATGACGGTGACACAGTATCATCACTTCATGGCAGTGATACAGTATCATCACTTCACGACGGTGACACAGTGTCATCACTTCATGACAATGATACAGTATCATCATTTCATGACGGTGACACAGTATCATCACTACATGTCAGTCACACGGTGTCATCACTTCATGACGGTGACACAATATCATCACCTCATGACGGTGACACAGTATCATCACTTCGTGTCAGTCACACAGTGTCATCACTTCATGACAGTAAAACAGTATCATCACTTCATGACGGTGACACAGTGTCATCACTTCATGACGGTGACACAGTGTCATCCCTTCAAGTCAGTCACACAGTATCATCACTTCATGACGGTGACACAGTGTCATCACTTCATGACGGTGACACAGTATCATCACTTCATGTCAGTCACACAGTATCATCACTTCATGACAATGATACAGTATCATCACTTCATGACGGTGACACAGTGTCATCACTTCATGGCAGTGATACAGTATCATCACTTCACGACGGTGACACAGTGTCATCACTTCATGACAATGATACAGTATCATCATTTCATGACGGTGACACAGTGTCATCACTTCATGTCAGTCACACAGTATCATCACTTCATGACAATGATACAGTATCATCACTTCATGACGGTGACACAGTGCCATCACTTCATGACAGTGATACAGTATCATCACTTCATGACGGTGACACAGTATCATCACTTCATGGCAATGATACAGTATCATCACTTCACGACGGTGACACAGTGTCATCACTTCATGACAATGATACAGTATCATCATTTCATGACGGTGACACAGTATCATCACTACATGTCAGTCACACGGTGTCATCACTTCATGACGGTGACACAATATCATCACCTCATGACGGTGACACAGTATCATCACTTCGTGTCAGTCACACGGTGTCATCACTTCATGACGGTGACACAGTATCATCACCTCATGACAGTAAGAAAGTGTAATCACTACCTGACAGTTGTTTGTTGTTATCATCCCCTGACAAGGATACAGTGTAAATAGTTCTTGACAGTAAGGGAGTGTCATCACCACATGATAGTGTTTACGTATACCCATGGACGTGACTATCATTGATTGACTCGTTTCATATGGACTTTATTGATACATTCCTATTATAACCTGTTCCTCTATATATCTGAATTATTATCTTCCTCTTGAATACTTTTTACTCCCAATTAATAAATTACAACAACCAAGTTAAATCCTGAAGTTTTCAGAACTTGTTCTACGTTTGGTTCTACAGACGTCAATGATATAAAAGTCTAGACAAATACACACACTCTTACCGACACAACTTGAATGTCGACAGGTTCTACTGCTATTTTAAGGCCACTTGCTTCTAGACCTTTGAATATTGTATCGATCTGAAATAAGGGGAAAGAATAGATGCTTTATTCATGGACAGGTATAACTTAATTTAATTCTTTCACGCTGCTCTTCTTTAATACGTACGCAAACCATTTGTAAAAATTGGTTGTCCAACGTGATGGATATCTGACTCAAATTTACCTTCATGAAGAAAGATGATTTAAGTTAAATTCACAATTTGCAAGATATGAGCCAAACATAGAAATGTGCTTAACTGAGATAAGTTAAGTTTCAAGATCCAGGGATCTGTCATTCACTCTCCTTAGAGAGTCACGTAAAATTTGTGTCGCTTTAATGTCAAATGTTGGAATAAGGAAAACAGTATAATGACTGATTATACTTACCCCGTGAATAACTGAAGAATAATGTTTCCATATCGCAGTCAGTGCGTGTTTTTTTCTGATGGCGTGAGTATCACCTATCATTTTGTGGTACCATCTGATAAGGAAGAAAACATATAATAACTGTAACATTTCTATTAGATTGTATTTTAACTGAAATACACCTAAGTTTACATCATTTTTCTTTGAGATAGCTTTTGGTATCAAATTCAAAATTGTCAACTCAATAAACCATATTGATATCTTGTTTTCTAAAACTTTGATATAAGAGTTATTGTTTTTGTATCATTTTTCAAAACTTCCATTGCAACAAGAAGAGAAAAAAACGTTTTCTACGACAACTTTGTCCGGCATTCACATATAAAATATCCTGGCATGCATCACAGTTGTGTGGAGCACAATGGTGTAGTGGTTAGCTTGCTTTCCTCTCACGCCAGAGACCCGGGTTCGAATCCCGGTGGAGACACCAAAAACTTATGACTTGGGTCTCATCCTGTGTTGTGTCCCAGGGCAAAACACTTCATTGTCCCACTTTGCACTCAGTTCACCCAGCTGAACAAATGGGTACCTGAACAAGGGTACCTGAACAAGGGTACCTGAACAAGGGCGCTTCATGACAATGATACAGTATCATCACTTCATGACGGTGACACAGTATCATCACTTCATGTCAGTCATGTCAAGTACGGCGCTTGTTAATCGGCAGCACCGAAAGTACTATCCCTCCAGGGTAATAATACTCATGGCGCTTTGAGCGTGCTTTGTCATGGATATATACGCGGTATAAGAAAGCTATTACTATTACTATTTATTACCCATATGGTTATTCACAAGCGGTGTCATATTTTCAATATGAGCACATGTGCACATATCACTTTTGCCTAGCAACGATTGTTTCAGCGCGAGTAGCCGCATTTCGTCGTCTGTGACGTCATTAAACCATTGTTCATGACGTCACTATAGCGAACCGTCGCAAGGGAAGCAGGCAGTTTTCTGAATATTTCAAAACGCTTTAGAATGAAAAGAATCGGTAATAAAGAAATTATTACCCGAGGAAGTGTCTCATATGACTTTTACGAAACTCGTGCGAATTTTTGTATAACCCTCGCTCTCGCTCGGGTAATACAAAAATTCACACTCGTTTAGTAAAAGTCATATGACACACTTCCTCGGGTAATAATCTCTATATATTTTTTTATCTGTTGATATTTACAGGCTTGTACTTCAACAGATGCTAATAAGTATAAGCAGTGATAAATGACCAACGTCATTTCCATAGAATTTTTAGTACCAGAGTAGGAGGTCGTCTCACATCTTGAACAGATTATATTAACAGTTCGCATTTACAATGATATGATAAAGAAATATGATAATATAAGAATGATTGGAAGATGAAATGTGGAGAACAGTGTGTGAAGACTTGCTTGAGATATGCCGAGTAGTCTACCACCACCAGGAGTTCAAGGGTGTACTGCTCCGACTTTGAAAGTCCATCTGAAACATACAAAAAATAGCGATAATTTTGTAATGCCTTAATGATTTCAATTCAAATGAGCAGAAGCTATGGTGTGGAGAGAAGACTTTCTTTATCATCCTCCTTCGTTCTCGTCCCGATAAATAAAGCAAATGACAGTACCTGGAATCTGAGTTATCTGCAAGTTAAATAAAACAAGCAACTGACAGTACCCTATGACTGAGACATCCCCGAGTCAGATAAATCAACCAAAAGGCAGTACCTTGAAACTGAGTTATCCGCGAGTCAGATAAATCAATCAAGAGGCAGTACCTGGAACTGAGTTATCCGCGAGTCAGATAAATCAATCAAGAGGCAATACCTGGAACTGAGTTATCCGCGAGTCAGATAAATCAATCAAGAGGCAGTACCTGGAAAATGAGTTATCCGCGAGTCAGATAAATCAATCAAGAGGCAGTACTTTGAAACTGAGTTATCCGCGAGTCAGATAAATCAATCAAGAGGCAGTACCTGGAAAATGAGTTATCCGCGAGTCAGATAAATCAATCAAGAGGCAGTACCTTGAAACTGAGTTATCGGCGAGTCAGATAAATCAATCAAGAGGCAGTACCTGGAAAATGAGTTATCCGCGAGTCAGATAAATCAATCAAGAGGCAGAACCTGGAAAATGAGTTATCCGCGAGTCAGATAAATCAATCAAGAGGCAGTACCTGGAAATGAGTTATCCGCGAGTCAGATAAATCAATCAAGAGGCAGTACCTGGAAAATGAGTTATCCGCGAGTCAGATAAATCAATCAAGAGGCAGTACCTGGAAAATGAGTTATCCGCGAGTCAGGTATATCAATCAAGAGGCAGTACCTGGAAATGAGTTATCCGCGAGTCAGATAAATCAATCAAGAGGTAGTACCTGGAAAATGAGTTATCCGCGAGTCAGATAATCAATCAAGAGGCAGTACCTGGAAAACGAGTTATCCGCGAGTCAGTTAAATCAATCAAGAGGCAGTACCTGGAAATGAGTTATCCGCGAGTCAGATAAATCAATCAAGAGGCAGTACCTGGAAAATGAGTTATCCACGAGTCAGATAAATCAACCAAGAGGCAGAACCTGGAAAATGAGTTATCCGCGAGTCAGATAAATCAATCAAGAGGCAGTACCTGGAAACAGATGTCCAGGAGTCAGATACTATACTGACGACCAATTACATTAAATTATTTCTAACCATGAACCTTTTATTCAAAGAAAGCCCTAATAAAAAAATGACTTCGCTCTATTATCATAATATCGCTGTTAAAAAATTTAGGTTAAAAACATCATAATTTTGCCAGACCGATAGTCCGATAGGGTCTGTTACCTCAGAAATGAGGACGGAATAACCTGTAATTGTAAACAGCAATGTCTTCAGGGAGCCTTTTTTCAGGTCTAGGTTAAATGAGCAATTTCTGGAGATTTTTCAGACTGGTATGGAACCTCCTAACAGTTAAACTGTGTATGTGGATACAACTGCATTGAGAACTAACAAATTGGAATCGATACCAAACATGTTTTATCAATACTACATTCTGTATATGTATAAACAACTTAAATTTTTATATTTGTCATTTGCTGTAAGAAAAGGTACATAATGCATATGTGATCAAACAGTTTTGTTGGCCATTTTGTTGACTCTAAAATTTTTATGTTTTTCATTTGTGACTTCTCAAAAGTCATAACTAATATATTAAGAATATCCATGAATTATATAAATGATATTCTTTTCTTATGGTCCTTCTATGTGGATTATGCTATTTTACAAGTATAATGAAATGAACATATAACGTATAAATATCAGTTGTGTTAACTATGTTTTCGGGAGTGAAATAATACATTTACAGGTTCTTATAAAATCAGAATTTTCACTAAGTGGCTTAACATGATATATTGAATATATGCCACCATATATATTTGAAGTCATGAAGCAATATTTTGTCGTTCTCTCTAACCACAATTAAAATTAATGAGCGTTATTTCTAAGAATTCGAATTAATTTGGGAAAAGAAAACATTAATATTCTATGTTTCCTTTCATATATTATTGAGTTTTTGGCTTAAATATACATCTTCATCGTCACTAGAATACCGATTCATTAATTCTTAATCTTTAGATATGTATATAAGGACGCAATATAAAGTGATTAATAAGAAAAAATATCATTAATGTGGATACCGATATAAGTGCATGGATCTTTCAGTAATTTCTATTTTAATACTAACCTGTAAGTAGAGTTTGCTCGAGAGAAACTTTTCAACGATGGCGCTTATAATAATAACGATATAAAGATGTTTATGGATAAAAATGTACCGACTGTTTACGTTACAAGCAATCATAAAAAAAACTAAAATCGCAACAGTAGTGTTCTGACATTTCATTTCTCAGCATTGTTTACAGAGTAACTGCAATCTCCTCATTAAGTAGCAATTTGTCCTTTACATTATTCATCATCGATCGAGATATTGTAAGCAGAGAACTACTCAGAGAATGTATAGGAATGTCTTGGGGCGGCATGTTAGAGCTCTATAATTCTTGAAACATTAATCGCCCATTTTCAAAATGCCGTGTGAGTCCTATGAACGTAAACATAATTTAGAAAATTATTTGGATCATTTATAAGGAATAATGAGTGATAGTGTAATTGTTGCATGTCCTAGCAAACTGAGAGCACTGGCATTCAAATCTTCAAGGAAAACAGTCACTACGAAAGGAATCAAATGTCGTCTTGACTTGAACACCACGCCTTTTTCTCAAAGAATGGCGTTGCTTTTGAAATAACTTTAACTTCTTGTAAACACGATGCCACAGCTTGATATCAGTTGGCCTTTTGTTTATTTTATGTTTATTAACAATATCTAATATGTTTAACTACACTAGTAGATTGTGGGCGGACTTGAATAAGTCTCTAACAACAACCATAGGACATAATCATTAATAAGCATTATCATAATACTTGTAAAGTGACAACATATATTTGTGTACCTGAAAGTCTTGTTCATAGAGGTCATCAATTCAAATTCGTCTAACTTTAAATGCCCTATAAACAAGTGGAGATTATTTATTGTGCTAATGTTTTGCTGCGTGGATAACGCAAGGAAGAATGGCATCCAAATCCTACATAAAGTCTTTTGAGAAATAAAAATTGCTTTAACAGCAATATTTGTTCATTGCTTTTCATTGTTCATTGCCATATAAACAATACAATTGTAAGAAAGGGTTACTTATGAAAAAGGTAATAATTTTTCTTTTCTTGTTTTGTTATTGTGTCCTAATTGGTACGTATCGTGTGAATGTTCTACCATCAATCACTAATACGAAACACCTGGAAAACAATAAACACACCCTGTAAACATGGAATGGGTTCTATTATCTGTATGACTGATTGGCAGCAGGTGACTGCAATATTTGCTTATTGTAGTTAAACCGCCTGGGTGGCTTAATCAACAGGAACAAGTTATCAAAACTTGGACTTTTGGGTCACACCAAACTTTTCCTTCAATCTGTGTTGGTTTTTCGACACTGTGTATGAAGGAAGAAACGTAGTCTTAGATAGAAGGATAACTTTGACAGAAGGAAAGTACATACTGGAATTTATTTACAGTTCTCTTTTTCATGTAAATTTTAGATATTGCTATACTACAGGCCCGACAACATATACCATTTCAAAAAATGCAGTTACAAATGAAGTAGTTCACACAATTTCATAGAGAGAGAGCGATGCTAATTTAAGAAAAAGAAAACAACCCAAAATAAACATGTAACGTACATTTCTTTCGTTCTTTGCATTTCTAAGGCTCAATAAGTTCATTTTCAGCAAAATACAAACTATTGGCCGTGTACTACCCCGTGAAGAGGAAAACACAGACTAAGTTATTGTAAATAGAGGGCCGACCTGTAGTGAACCTATCGTGAGAGTGAGCTGCACTTGTATTTGCATGTTATCCACGTGGAGCTGTTTGTACACAACAATAGCAATGTGCTATTTGTCGAATTCAGGACGCACGGGCCCAACCTGTGGCCGTTGACACTATTCCATTAAGAGGTTATGTGCTGAACCCTAAAACGAATTATATCAGTTCCCACCCAAAAACTACGTTACATAACTGATTGACAATTGATGTCAAAATCATACCATATTTACCTTCCTATTTTTAATGTAAACCTACAAAGAATTATCAGAATTCTATCATCTAAAAAAGAACACGCAGTGACAATATGATTGAATGACTGACTATAAGTGTTTACACGATGGGTTTACATCGTTCACCAATGGTAGTGTTTATCGATCTGAGAAAAATCAATGTAAATGGAATAAAGAGGGATGGCTTCAAGCATGTGTTAAACGGTGATGAAATCAACGTAACATATTCAAAACTGGAGTTGACCATAAAAATCTAAAATATTAAATGAAATGAAAAAGGAAAGATGTGTGACAAATAATTTGGCATGGATTGTTGACATCAAACGGTCTGCTATACCGGTTGTCGGGATTTTTTCAAATGTGCTGGAACGTAGCCTCTTGCATAACTCTATCGACAGTTTTTGGTGAAGTCCAGCAAATATGATGACTGATTCTGGTAGATTGGTGACCAGATTCATGATGTTTAATCTGCCAGGTGAAAGAGTCGTTCTGTCTCACGCCGATTTGCAAAACGCTTGGTGTTTCTGGTATTATTCATAATGATAAGTTATTAAAAAAAGGTAATCGGTATGTAGATGTTACCTTAAATTGCAATATTAAAGTTAGGCTTAAGCAGAGGTAACCATTTGTACATTTGTATTTGTTATTTAATTGATATGTCCGATTTTAGTAATTATTAGGCTTTTACTATATTGATTAGTCACTAGCATGTTTATATATCCATTTGCCAGATGTACCTTTTGACTTTATTGGTCAAACAAAGAATTTGCCTGCCTGCCTTCCTGTCTGTTTATCTGTTTATATGTCGGCAATAATTTTGTAGTGCAATTTCGTCTGATGACCGATAGCTGCTTGACCTTAACTCGGGATAACATCAAAACTGATAAAAGTCTCGCATTAAAATACTGAAAATTTGAAACTATAAGAGAAGGTTGTTATCCTTAGTTGGAGCTTGAAAATAAGTTACAGTCAGCAGCATAAGACGAATCATTTAAGAAAGGTCTGTTATGATCTTATTCAACAAACATGATAGCACTTGTACTCGTTCTCCAATAGTTGACATGTCGTATGAAATAAATGTACTATCCCACGTTATCCTTGTGTCAAGAATTAATTTAAAAACATTTTGATATAACAATTTTAAATTCGATTTTGGCAAATAGCCGACATTCTGTACTGCTCATCACGTCCAGTATAAAAGTACTTTGCACTTCATTTGGTACTTATCGAGTTGCAAATATCTTTTCTTAAATTCAAAACCTGCACCACGTTTTAGTGGTTAGAGGCATATGGCCGTGGTTCATTAATGTCACTGTAGAAAGCACTAGACGGGAAATGTCGAGTCAACACTCCTGAACTCTTGCATGTGCAACTTATATGCTAAATCAATTCTACAGGGTGATTGTAGAGGCGTTTATACCGAACACTAAGGTGTAAGTCAATTCTTTAATCAAAACTTTATGTTGCAAACAAAGAGCATTATGCATAGGGTAGTTAGTAGAAGTTTAATTCCAAACTGTTTACTTTGTAGCTGGCAATGTGATAGCAATCATTTTTTAGTTTGTAAATCAATGCACTTTTTAAAAGTCATTTGTTTGTAAAAAAAAATTTATGTAACTTCTTATTCTCTATGATGGTTATTGCTTTTCCCCTAATCACAAACCTTAATGGTTAATGTTCAAACCATTACAGCTTTTTACAATTATGTAACTAGATATAGATTATAATTAAAATTAGGTATTTGGTCATTCGTGATATTCTTTTATTTTCATGTTGGATATTTCATTTCGAGTTCATAACTTTTGAGGTATACCGCTAGTGTATGTGAAGTCTAGACATTTAATGACATCTGTCATATGTCTTAACATAGCTTCACGATACGAAATAATGGTGTGAAATTTTTGATTCAATGAAAATGAAAAAAATAATCTAACAGGATAATTTTACAATTAGGGTCGGATTCGCTTTTTATTTCCTTTATAGACTGTCCTTTTTCAAGAGGCGTTTGTTAAATCTGATGGATGAAGATAAAGTGATAGATCACACATCCATACTTCATAACATGCGACATTTCTTACAAATACTAGGCGTCGAACTTCGATAGGTTCGTCGTAATTATATATTATTTGTAAAATTACGATCACTATCGCCCGGAATGTCATAAACAAAGATAACGATTATATGTAAATGTCACATTATTCATATTTAAGTGATAAATTGACACTTAAGTAACATCATAAATTAACTTCCGTTAGCGGCACACATTATCAAATAGACCCAATGCACTTATTCACTTGCGCTGTTTGAGAGGGAATCTTCAGTTCTTTTATCACTTGTACCCGTCAAACAGTTGGCACCATTACTGTATTATAAAAAAAACAAACCGACCATATGAGATTGGCTTTTTTCTGTAACACTGAGACACTCCAGATAAAACTGAATAAGTCGTCATTGAAATGTATTTTATGTAAAAACAGATATATTCAATAAGTGACCAAGAATTCAAAGTAGTCTATCAAGGATGATTTTTTATCAAAATCTCTCTAAACTATATGATATAACTTGTTTCAGAAGTTTACATGTGCAGTCGCGGCGGTATTGCCCACTGTTTGCGAATCAAGCAGCAGGGAATGAGGCGAGGTTGTTTTTGGGTTTGATTGAAAAGGTTAAAATGAAAAATTTATATAAAAATCATCGCATCGCTGAGCATTGATACAGGGAGAGCGTAATAACATCAAGGCTTTGGATAGTGGTGGAGCCTGCGTGATCCTATACTTGAAAAAGCGAACGACGGTAACGTGTACATTTCCTCATCAACATTGAAGGGAATAGAATACAGCACATTTTTATTTAAGGTGACAGGGTTAAATTATAAATGAAACAATTTATGATTTTGGTTTCTGCTTTAACGTAATGATTCCCCCAGTGGCTCATCTCAGACCTAAAAGAAATCAACTGTCTACTTTCGTTTATGAAATGCAAAGGCCTGGCTTTGAGTAAAATAAAACCATGCCTCCCACATGGTATCAAAATCAAACTCCTAATCACGAAGATTATTCAGCTTAAGAGATACTGATGCTCAAAGATCTAGGAAATACATTGGGATCTGCGCCACGCATTTAAGTCGTGTTTCAAGGCGGTGGACAGCTACACGGAGAAGTACCTTACACCGTCAACTGGCATGTTCAACTTGTCACATCAGAGGCACACCGGTGTACCACAACACAGTCACACAATTAAGGATATTCACAGTATCTGAACATCGTGAGCGACGACTACTGACGTATATACCGTGACTTAACGATAGTTTTATCTTGTATATGATTACCAATTAGCTAATGCTTAGTTATTTCGTTCAATAAGTGAAACCAGAATTATCTGAATTTATTTATGAAAATTATGCTTAAAACATGTTCATGTGCATATTGATTATTTGAGTTGGATCGTTATCATTTCAACATATCAAAATAAAGTTTATTTCTTTTCAAAACCATTAAGTGTTTTTAAAGTACAATGATACAAAGTATAAATGGACAAGTGTTGACAATTATTGCATGAATCTTACAATTTATTCGAGGCGTTGAAACTAATATAAAACTATAAGATACAAAAATGATAATATTTCATAAATATTCTGTAATGTATTCTTGTGTTCAATGAATCTTAGAACACGTATTAATGAATTACCAAAATACTTGTATCAATCCTTATATAAAGATAGATTATTAAAGTGTCAAACAAACATCAAAACTTACGCAAAAAATCTATTACCAAAAAATCCGTTACAGCACCGACGTAATAATTATGTCTTCATGTGCTCATAATCGACACTGCACTTAAACACTTGCATGAAAGAGCTTCTTAAATACATAAAACTGTCACATAAGGCCTCATACAATATCTACATGAAAACTGACACTAGTAACTGTGAAAACAGGAGAAAAAACGTCGATACTCACTGTTGAATAAAAAGTTCTGTTGGGGTGCGACAAGGCTGTATGATCCGGACAATGTTATTAATACTAACCCCCATAACATTTTAGTGACGAGTGCCTGCCGATGTTATAACCAAGACGTGACGCAGTCTGCGTGACTGCTATCTCCTACAGTGACCCAGATTGTTATGTCGAGGGCTCCAGGCATGGTTTGCTGTAGTCTTTCGATGGTGAGCGTTTATTCACGAACGACAGTTGGCAGAGTTCGGAAATATCCCGACTTATGCACTGACAAATAAACCTCGTTTGAGATGTGTAAAATAGAAACAATCAGTAATCTATGCTTTTGTATTGTTAATCACGTTCTATAAAAGTAAAGTTTCGTACTCAACGGCAAGCTGTTTTAATAAGAAAATATATAAAGGAAGTAAACAGTAGACTGAAACAAGTAAATAGTGATGTTTATCAAATTTGGTTATAAAATTCAACTATAGTTTACCTACGTGAATACGTGATAAGATAAAGTGCATCACAATACATCATTTGCAATATAGGGGCGTCACATGTACCTAGTATAAGTTTCCATATATTCGAAGAGAAGCTGAGTCTTGTCAGGCAATATCATGAGAAGTTCAAATAGTCTTTAACAATCTATTTTTTGTTTTGCAAATGTATTATTCCACTGCCAGAATGTAAAAAGGGTAGAAATAGATATATACAGTTATGCATACTCCGTCGATTATAAAGGCACGAAAAAAATTCCAAATAATTGCGACACATCAATATTCATTTGCGACCCTATATGACTATCAAATCAAGTACGTTATTTTCAATTGTCACAAAGTTAACATATATTTAACAGCAATATTTATTGCAATAAAATTCAGAATTATTCATAACAAAGATGTCCAAGTTAGTGTTAACAAATTTTGAAAGATAAGCCCGTGTATGTTTTAGTTTAGTTCATCGAGTTATTATAAAATATCAATATAGTCATCTTTAACTAATTGCCGATTCTTTTAAAGTTTTGAAAGATAAAAACAGTCCCAAAAGACGGAGAAAGAGTTGTTCAAGGATATTTCAGTTTTGTCGAAATATGACCCCCCACATTACTGACATTCTTTAGAATCAAAAGTCATAAATATTGTATAATCTATGTCATCATTCATACCTTTGAAGGTAAATCATGAAGGTGATATGGGTGCAGTATTGTATACATATTTACTTTTCGCAAAGCTAGTCATCTCTCAGGACAAATAACTGAAAGTGATATAATTGCGAAATGCTCATCTAGAACTCGGAAAATTAAAATTTTCGACCATTTTCCGAATGTCGAGCCGCCTACATATCCCAATCAATGTGTTGTAGGTTACTAAACATTTCCCCCTATCTCGGTTTATGGGTAACACATTCCAAAAAAAGAAGCTATATTTCGTGAAACAATCCTTATACAGCTCAACGTAATGCTTTAGTAGACCTGACCAATCCAAAATGCTCTCTGGAAACAGATACGTTGAAGAAACGTTTCGTCTTTGAGTGTAGTATTCGTCGAGTACGCTTTTTAATCGTGAAAAGAATAAACCATAAACATGTTGATAAAATAAAACACCAAAACATACAGAAATACTATGAAAGGGTTCTTTTTAAATAAATATAAGTTCTATTCGATGTATAAATGCTAATGGAATTAGCCCTTGTTCAATCAAAGACTGAGATGATATAAACTATATTGTCCCAGAGAGAAGGAAAAGATTGTAGTTTTATTCCACTTGTTCTTAGGAAAATAGAAAGTTTTAAATAGTTTGAACGTATAGATGGTACATGAAAATTCAAATATGGCCGTAAAGTAGCGCCTATCATGAATGCTCGAAGTTATTTGTCATGCCAATGAGATCAACGGGGAACATGACGGCATCAATAAAGAGCCTTGCGAAAATTATTAATCTGAGTAACGTAGTCCAGCAATATTAGCTTTTATTGTAATGAGACTGGGACAAATGAAAATGGGTTTACATCCGCCATGACTGTGTTTAAGTGAAATACATATAAGTTCTTTTCGTGTGTTTAGTCTCCGCCCCCTCCCCCCCCCCCCCCCCCCCCCCCCCCCCGACTCCATTACTCCTCCTTTTTCAAACATTCTTAGCATTTGGAGACAGCGTTCTGTTGTTTTAAGAATGATTATATAATTGGTTCCATGCGCAAATGGTGGTGCTACAGTTAAACAATAGTTCAGCCTATATTAAAAACAGTGCGAATACTTCATTCCAGGCTTCACTTTCTTGTATCGTTGTTACTGCAAAGTCAGGAACCGAGACCAGGTGATTAGGCCCGAAAAATATAAAGTTTGTAGTTTTAACAGACAGTCAAAAATTATGCGAAGATTTGTTTACGATTTTAATGAATGTTTTGGAATGAAACAAATTCCTAACAATCATAAAAACAAACGAAAGAAATAATTTTCATGTGCGAAAAAGCAACTATGACAAGTACTAAATTGAGCCATAGGCTCTGTAGCTCATCAGCCTTTGGATTGTTGATGTTACAGACTGTCACGGTTTAACGAAATCTAAGCTCAGACGAGACCCGTTTATCCGGCAGAAAGATTAAACAAATAAAATAATCAAGACAATAAAAGTAAGAGAGAAGCAATGAGTGAAGAAAGTGATTTATTTGCAGACTAAATAAGACGATAACTGGGTACGACAACTGGCTACCCGTAGACAACTCAGCATGAGTTAACAGCTAATTAGTGAAGTCAACTACCCGTGAATAACAATAGACAAGCTCTATGTAATCACTCAAGCATAATACCCAGATCTTGAAACAACAGGACAAGGTTAATGGCCGTCTTAATGATATAACATCAATCAGAACAATTCAACGCTGGCGCTGACGCTGAGTGAATAAAGAAACAAGACTACTAGAGAGGTATGGTAGAACTTATAACAAAAATGGGATGGGGATGGTAAGGTTAAAACTCTAAGTGATCACATACTCCAAAAAGGTACAGAGAAATAAAGAAATATTAACCTCACCAATCCAACTTCCATTGTCCCAGTCTTGTCCCGTCCGTTCCGTCGCGTCCTCGCCAACGTCAATTAATTCTCTGGGACGGTTGCAGTGAGTGCGGACGTCAGTGAAAGCAATCTATTTTACGTTGGGGTATATCTAGCATAGATACAAGAGAGCACGAGGTTGCCTACACTAAAAAGACCCTATCGCCGTCAATTTTTGAGTAACACTAACCAAAAAGTTACTTAGCTGTAGAAATCAACCCTAAAAAAGAAGTCTAAATTTAAGCTATGTTATCTAGCCAATATCGAACGAAGTCTGATGGAGTAACAGCGTTCATCCATCCGTCATTCCACACAAATCAAAACCTCACTCTATACGTGACTTACCGCCGATTCGTTTTCAAGTTTTTATACTACTTGTATCAAAAGGGTAAACCTTTTGATATTGATTGATTTCATTTTCCTGTGTCCAATATTTTACATATTTAAAGAATTTCTATATGCGCAACACTTCATGTTTGACGTTCAGTAAGGTTGATCTAAAATTGCGAGAGAAGTTTTTTTTAGTTGAACTAACATAGGACAGCTGCAAAGAAATCTATATTTCCCCCGTTCCCAAAAAAAAAAATTCAAATGATTTGAGACATTGATTCTTTCCTTCTTTTTCTTTCATTCGCCTGAATCTATACATACCGTAATGATATTCAGAAGATACGATAACATTCAGAAAATCAATTTGATAAATATGGTCTAAAATCATTTCAAACGAGCAACTTTTTTTCCAACGGTGCATCGAGCCCCAGAAATTTTTAGTGTAGAGAAGAAAAATTAGCAATCGCTGTAATATATAGAAAACGGACCGTTCAACAGAACAGCAGGTGTCCACATGGAAACATTTTATTAACGCTTCACTTAGATGGTCATCGTTGTAAATAATACTAAATATCGGGGAACATTCAACTCGCTGCTAACGAAATTCCTCCATCTTTATACACACGCGACAGTATCTACCAAAATGATTTTATTTGGCAAAGCAACGGAACAGTAGACAGTATAGGTAAAAACAATATTCTTTTAAAGGAAGCTTTCCTTTACCACATGGATTTTGTAATCTTATATTTGAAGGCATTGTATAAATAAGGTGCTTACATGAAAACATTCATTGGTTTAGCACCAAATTAATGCAAATGATTCTAAACCGTTCCTGACAGTAATAAATCAAACTATTTCTTAAATTGATGAACATTTTTCCATTTATCATTTTGTTATATAGAATTTGTGCTGATACTGCAATTATGACATGATGCCTAAAACTATGAAACATCATAGAATATCATCATGCAACTAGCTTTAAAAATGAAACTTACTAGTTTATTTCAATTTATGATTGTTAATAACCATGTGTCATAAGGTAATAACTTACAGATACAAATTCTGGTGTTCAAATACTAAGGAGGGAGAAAGGAGGACAAACCAGAAAGATCTGGGCCCCAATGGTTTATACATTGGTTTAGCCTCCTTGCTCCCTACCCACCAATAGTTTGGATGGTCTGCCACAGCATCCTTAAGCAGATCCCAGAGACATTCCAGCCCCACACCAACATGACCAAGCTGGAACTTGAGCAGACTAACTGATGGTGAAAATACCAAGAAATCACTAGCGTTCCGTGTAAAGGTTTCATTACAGTGAAATCACGAGTCACTTCCATCTAGGACAGCCGTCTGGCGATAATTTTGACAATATGGACCCTTGTCTGTCCTATAGCCTATTTCAGTTTATTAATATTGGTGGGGGTGTATTATTATCTATATTGTGTATAAATTAGGCAATGGATTATTTTCAATCTCCTGTGTTTGATTTCCATCTGATGCTTTGTATCAGCGTCCTGTAGACTGACTCTTGTTACATCACGCTGCGATGTTCTGATCTTCAATCTAGCATCTAAACCCATTACTTAAGTTATAACTACTTCATAATATTGTAAAAGTTGTTCAACTGCAACTGTTCTAAACTCGTTTTGACACAACCTTGTTACATTACATATGATTTACTATGTTTCGAGTTCAGAATTTGTTAACGGGGGGGTGGGGTGGGGGTGCTATTGGGCTATTGTTACGTTATATATGATTTTCAAATTATTTCTATTGACTTGAATCTATCATTGATTTTCAAAAGGGGGGTCCAGACCCTCTCAATCCCCCCCTTGAATCCGCCACTGACCTTCATCACTGAAATACTGCTACAATGCAAACTTAGGATTCAATTTGAAAACTTTATACGGATAAAACATTGGCATTATTTTCGTTGAGAAGTTTATTCATTTTTACCTTGATGTAAATCAAACAACCATACAGATGTCTTGAAAATCTACTACACATGGCATCCATCTTGTTCCCTGTAAACTGCTGGCTGAACAGAAAGACAGCTGTGACACAACAAGCCTTTACCACTCTCATTTTAATGTGGGACACAAACCATTTATACTGCCATTAAGCAGCCATGAAAAGAGTCAACCATCATCTAATGAGCTACGCACATTGTTGATGAACTTTACTGATAGGCCTTACACACAACACATTTATTCCATCAATATTAACAATCAAGCTCATCCAGGGGTATCATCAATTTCATTCTTGAAAAGCAAAAAGTCCAAAAGAATCTGTGGTAGTGTCAGCTGTCGTATTGAACTTCGTATACTTTTTCCCTGAACACAGTACGCTAACCTCCGGCGTATACGAGTGCGACAGAGTATTGTCAGCGCGGGCACATGCTCACGAGTTGTCTGCAGCCACTTGTTGATGAGCTCCTGGTCCATCTCACACGTCAACTTGGGTACACCAGTGAGGGCATGGTCCTTGTGTATGTTGTATCCTGCTGTGGTCAACATTGCCAGGGTCTCCTCTCCATGTGTACTGAACTGCTTGCAGCGACTCACCAGCAGGGGAAAACTTGTTTTCTGAAATAGAGAGAAACTATTTCATATACCATGAAAGTGGCATGTCTTGGTAAGCCTTTTAAATCTGAAAATATATTATTTTCATAAAGATAACCCTGTTGAAAATCATTTGAGTAGCAGTTATCAAATATTAGTTAATGCAAGATGCAATCCTGTGCTGTACAATGTATTCACTTTCATCGAGAAATGGTAATCAATAGAAATAAAACTATTGAACTAATTATTGCCACCAATGTATTTGAAGGGGCACAGAGTATGCTGTTGGAGTCGAAATTGTCAAACTTCATAAATTGTGGTCATATCGAGAAGAAGTGGCTGTTACTAAAAAAAAAAGCATCCTGCTCCTTATCAGTTCAGCATAAGGAGAATAAACAGGTAAAATGAGGACTTGTAATAGAAAACCGAACAATGTTGCGTGCCAATGTCTTGCACTTAATTTTGGAAACTAATTTACTGCAGACACAAAGATAAACTTAGGTTTGAAGTGGTTGATAGGTTATGTAACTAATGAACATGAAAATAAGACAAAGAATTTCAACTTTTCAACTTTGATATGGCTGTTTTCCAATTACCATTGTATAGAAGAAAGTGTAATAGTATGAGAATTTTTAAAAAAAAAAGATGCAAGTTTAGAAAGGCAATTTTAACTCAACTCAGGATACATGGTATTTTGAACCTCATTTAAGCAAAGTGAAAAATTATTTTTAAAAATGTTCTCGGTCACTTTAATAATCAACCATATTGACAATGGAATTATACTTCGCAACTTAATACTAAACTGCAAATGTATCCCTCTTTAGCCTTGATTTAAAGACAAGTATATTTGACAAGCACATGGAGATAAAATATTTCCATTTAAATCCTAAATGCTGAGATTTTACCTCTCTTCATTGACAGAACAGACAATTGGCTGCAAATCTAATGAAAAGTATTAAATAGTTGTCTTGGAAACTCTACATATGACCTTAACCTCTTTTAACAAGAATTTATCTTTTATCAAAACGAAGGAAATAAATTATGAAAAAACAACATTATTTTGTTGCATGAATTATTACTGCTTGCTTATGAATTAAGACTTGCAAATGATTGTAAACAAATCCAACAAAATAATGAAGATCATTACATGGTAATTTACTTCCAATGATGAATGTTATTTCTTCTGCATGATTACTTTTCAAATGAGGAATGTTGTTTCTTCTGCAGGAGCAAAAGATTTCATCAAGTTGTTGCGACTATCACTCAAGAGAGATGTGGATCACGTTACCTGCGGTGAAAGGTTGACGTCAGCTCCCTCTAGGATGAGATAGCGGGCCATGTGGAAATGACACTGAAGCAGAGCCTCGTACAGGGGAGTCTCGCCACTCTGTATACAACAAACAGGGGGGTCTTTAGAGTCTTTATGGTTATCATTCTCATGCATAAGAGCTTACCCAAGTCATTTATTTGATATAACCTAACCTCTGTGACTAAAGCATTAAAATGCATAATCTGATTATGACATTGATATAATTGTGATCAAACTCTCTATATTGGAACAAATTTAAGTGTTTTTCGGAAAAGTAGACATCAGTCAAGCATCAGCTTCATGTTGTCACCAAATCTGTGCCAGTTCTTCTTTCTACTGCACTTGAACTTGATAGTACAATCAGAAGTGTCATAGAGGTGAGGTGATTTGGGATTTAACACGTCTTTCAAGAGTATTTCACTTATATCATGGCTGCTAGTGTGATTTTAGGGAGAAAGCCCTCAAGACCATTGTGGCTATGTATTGCAGTGAAACCTGTGAGCTTCGGCTGGAACTAGCGAACAATGAATGGTACTGCGATGTAATTCAATGTAGCATTACATCCAATCCTTACAGCGTGACAAACAGTTCTCTACTGCAGACAAAGTTGCAGAGCCCCTGGTGGGATTCTGACACAGATCTCATGAAACCGAGATGCAACAAGGCCTAGCCTGATGAAGCTGTAGTTAATAAAGTGCCACTTTGCACTGCTTACAATGATTAATAAGCATCATAAATATGGATTATCTTTATTTTGTAAGATCTTATAGCCTCCATATAGATTTGTCAAATGCCAATTTTCATAGAGCTCTTACCCCAATGTTACAAAATTCAATGTTTAAGTGTTGGGGCCCACCGTTTGATGGTGATTTTGTGCAACAGACTGTGTACCTTGGCCTTATAGTTGATGGCTGCTCCATGGTTGACCAGTAGTTTAGCAATCTCCAGGTGGTCCAGCTTTGCAGCCCATCTGAGAGGAGTCCAGCCATTCTAGTCACAAGAAATAAATTCATAGCAGTAAAGAAAATGAAATTTAATTATATTTGCAGAAATAGGGGATGTCACATGTGTGTCCATGACATACTATGAGTAAGACACAAGTTTCTTACTATTAGTATTAGTTAAGGATATTCTAATATTTGAGCATAAGGGTCATGAAAATAGTATGTCATGGGCAAGTTTAAAATTCTGCTGATTTTAGAATCAAAGAAAATCATCGGAATCAACATACAAGTGTAGGCGATTACATGCCCTTGGCACAATGAATCATAACCACATACCGGTAGTCAAAAACATTGCTTATTACATTATGTCACAATGCAAAAGTTATATTTTGCCAAAGGGCTTCATTTGAAAAATATTAACCCCAATATGATTACCCTAATAGGTAACGACGTCATATCCTTGTTCTGTATAAACCAATCTTCCAAACTTAAACTGAAATTGAGTATCTTCACCTAACCGTCACTCTACCTCAGAATTTTTAAGTCTGTAACATAGACCTCGTATATAAGTCGACCCCCCCCCCCCCCTCCTTGACCCCTCAATTTTTGGTATTAAAAACTTGACTTATACGCTGTAATCTACGGTAAATATAATTTGATGAGCTGTGAAGTGGGCAGTCCATAGCTTTATAAAAAATAGATTGATGAAGGTTTTTTAACATGTAGCATGTTTTTCACCAATTTTTTTGGAGTTTTTTTATAATATTATGAAACATTATTTTTTATATCAAAACAAGGAAAACATTTAAGAGATTTTTCAAGTCACAGCCTTATCCTAAAATAAACGAACTCAAGTCTTAGAGTAAAATGTTCAGAGAAAAACCAAAATTGTTTTCCAAACACACGATGGTGTTGCACCTAAAAACTTACCTTAGCCTGAATGTTGACCCTGGCCCCGGAAGTCAGAAGCTCGGTGACCACCTGGATGTGACCTCTCCACACAGCCAGGTAGAGGCGCGTCTCTCCATCCTGTAATGTAGTGAACCCATGGAGCTCAGCGTTTCCAGTAAATGATCATGAGTCAATCTATTATGGGGGTAGTAGCACATATCTTATAAAGATTTATTTCTTCAAATTTATCCCAATAGACATAAGTTTATGCCTAATATTAGCTTAAGAGGATCAAAACATCTCATTACTCAACCTGACCATCCATAGTCGTAGAAGAAATAATCAATTATCAAGCAAAATCCACTGGTGGCCATTTTGTATGAATGCTTTTTAAACATTTGTGCAGGAAAATGGATTTGCATAGCTGAATTGATCATGATATTGTCATCTTTAATTAGCTTCTTTTGATCAAAAAACATTGTCTTGCAATCAGAAGCAATTATTTTAATTTCCGTGAGAGTACTTCATTTATCTAAAACACTGTGCTTCTAACCTGTCAAGCAATTTTAAATTCAAACTGAGGTTTGACTTCTATCATGACATCAAATATTATCATAAAGTGAGGCTAGGTGAACGGAAACTTCCAGATAATTATTTTTACAAATTAAAATTTTTTACCCAAAGCATCTTGTTTAACATATGTAAACTATTTCTCATGCCCTTCAAAGACTAATACAGATATGTGTGCACAAGTGGGCATACACATGGCAAATGTTTTAAATAATTTAAATGAGAAGCAACAATGTAATCATATTTTGCCATTTTCTGTCATTTCTGTATCATCTTGATAATGGGGAAAGGAAGAAAAAGACACGGATGTTAACAAACCAATGTTTTTGCATCTAGTCTGGCTCCAGCCTTGATGAGCGATCTGACTATATTGATGAAACCAGCTCGTGAGGCAATGTGTAGGGCTGTGCTGTCCCCCTATAACAAGATAAATTATTATTTATAAATCAAGATTATCTATAATAGATGGATGCAAGTTACAAACCATTTCTCAACTTTTGTATGGCTTAATTTCCACATAATAACTTTTTCAAGCTGAATGGTTCACAACTACAGTAGTTGAAACATCAAATCTTGATTTCATGTTGGTGCAGCATACATCGAATGATCATTTCAGTTTGTAATCTTACTATATTTTATGTCATCAACATTACTGAATTTCTAGTTATAGAGAATTAAAAATTTTCAGTTTTCCAGTTCTTTTTAATTTTGCATTTTCTCACATAATTTCAAGGAAAAATAAGTTATGTTGTGATTAAAGTTTATTTCATTCTTGTGTTGTACAGAACCAAAATGAACAGAGCCAATACTGTAAATTACGTTGTTACGTACAACAGTGAACATGGAAAAAGAGTCAACCCTTCCCTCGAAGTTTATATTTCACTGATAAAATCCATTATTTCAATGCTGCCTATAAGTTAGATACAGTAACCATGAAAAATTATTAGTGAAGACATGATGAAGTGATTACAAAATAAGATTCAAAATCAAGACTATGCAATATTGTTTTAATGAAAATGACATTTTATAAGTAAGTCATTGATGTAGAAACATGACAGGGACAACACACAGCAACAAATCTAACCACTTGACAATTTATAGCATATAGCAACAGAAGTTAACACAAGCATTAACCAATAATAGTAACTAATAGTTACTTGTAGTAGCATGAATGAAATAACTTAATGTAAACTGAAGTAACACAAAAAATTGAATAGAAATACATGGTAGAATAAGACAGTTGTAATTTACCTCATTGGTAGCCCTGACATCAGCCCCAGCCCTGATAAGAGCCTGTACAATAGGCAGACTCCCGACTGATACTGCCTCCAATAGTAGCGTGCTACCATACTGGAAAAATCCTATGTTGAATCAATTGTAATATATCTATTAACATCATAATCCATATAATATGTACTGTACGCTTATTAAGTCATAACAAGAAGCCTCTTTACGACATTCTTACTTTATGGCAACCTATGTACGCATACTGATGACGTCATTATTAAACCGCGATGTCACGGACCTGGGGAGATTGTCATGTCGTCTTTTACGAACATACATAACATCGATAGTCCAAAAAAGAGTATTCAAACTAACGAAATAATTTATTTTGCCAAGATAATAATGCCATGATGACATTTGATAACGAGAAATAGTTTGTTTCTGAAGCAAAAGATTGTCAATTGTTTTGATAGATTTTAATGATACTGAATAAAATTTTATTGATTTGTATACTTGTTTACAGGTGAGTAGTTATACAAACTCCTGTGTTCATGAAACCGTTACGTGACTTACTCACCTGTAAAAAAGTATGAATTATCTAAACTAACCACCTCAGAACATGCATAAAAGAATGATCAACTTGATTGCCGACCTCAGAGTTGAACTGTTGAATGGTAAGTCTAAGAAAACACCGGTTTCCAAACAGACACTTGCATACGTAAGAGATTTAAATGAGTTTAATAGAAATTGAAAGTACCCAAAATGTCTGATTGACGTCTACTCCGCCCTTTAGCAGTCTGTGTACAGTTTGGGTGTCGCTAGATCCAACAGCTTTCTTCAACCGTGAGACGAGAGCACGATCATCGATAAAACTTGACATTTCGAGTGATGTTGTTGAACAAGTGCGCGAAGCATGGTTGTACTACTAGTATGAAGACTATTTAAAGACGTGAAGCAGAAAGAGCAGGCTTCTGGCGAACACCGAAAAGATACCATTTTATGCAATCTCATTGACATTGGTCTATGATTTTTCTGTAGACAACAATCAGCGTAGCATAGTGCAGTTCAATGGATATCTTTATTTACTGGTATTTAATTTGATCGCTCATATTAATCCTCATTTTCATTCAATAATGATTAATAGCAATTAGTCATTTCATGATAACATTTGCCATTATAAAATTATAATTGGATATTCTTATCGTAGATGACATAATACTCTGCAGTATGATATGTCCACTTTTTTTGTTTTCTATGTGTTTTTTGACGGACACTCACAGTCGACATTTCAGTATAAGAACAAAGAAGATATAAGAAGATAAGAACCAACGTTAACTACCGTATGACCCGAGTAGAGTTCAAATCGAAGTTTATCAGTTACAACTTTACCTTTTAAACGCAAACATATTCTCTTTCTTTGAATTGTAATTGAAAAACGGCCAATAACTATCAAGAGTTACTGCGTCCCATTCAACTGTTAAAAAGTGAAATGATCTATCAAGCACTACCCAACCTAGTTAAAACTAGCTGTAATATAATACGTCCCGAAGTCCGTTATTACGAATCATTACATCTAGTTTTACTAGATTGAGCACTACCAAACTATATTCTTCGTCTGCTTTAAAGAAGTTTCCAAAATCACGTTTGAGTTTGGCGCACGCCACTGTTCGCTTTTCGATCACAACCAGTACCTCTCGATCAAATAACACCATATTTGTCTCCAACCACATACCGCGTGCCCTTTAAAAATTGAAAAAGAGTCGCAAGAGGTTTGACAATTCATTAATATCACCTGCTAGTCGTAATAGATCCAAAACGTACATTGACAAATATTCGGTCACCATCCATTAGGCGAGATTTTAAAATGCATTTGGTATAATGACTGGAAATTAAAGGGGCACATACTATGTTGCTGCAGTAAAATATGTCAAAATTGACAAATTGTTATTTTATCTTGAAGTAGGCCTAGTGGTTGTTTTTTAGAATCAGCGTCCTTATGCTTATCAATTCAGATTAGTGCATTGAACAGGATAATATGTGATAGAAAACCGGACAATGACGCGCTAATGACTCAAACGTCATTTCTAAAACTTATTTACAACAGTCAAAAGGAAAAATACCGGTTGAGAGTATTGAGTGGGTCATTTGATTTATACATGGAAATATGACGCCGAAATTTCTACTTTTGACCATTTGTATATCCTTTTTCCGATGACCAATTAGAATAAGAGATTTTAGGGAGGCGATTATATGGTATTTTGGCAATTATCTAAGCCCCATGAAAAAACATAAAACATATTCTGTGTCACTTTAAATAAAAAATATTATTTCAAAATGAAGAGATTTAGCAATGAAAAAAGAAAAAATACGAAAACAATAGATCAGTAAAGTGATAAACATTATTAGTTGTTACTGTTATCATCAGAGTTATGGCTTCAGTGTCGCATGTTGTACTACGTGTAGTTTTAGGAATTGAGCCGGAAGTTGTTTCCATGATTTTTGTAATCTCGTGTTTAAACGCATTCTCTCGCAGTGATCCAATATGTCGGACCAAGAAATGTGCGAAGCGGATGCAATGCAAATAGAAGAAGAGACGACAGTTTACTATACAGAAGAACAGTTGAGTATTGGATATGAAAAAATGAAATAAACACTATCTTGTACAATGACCGCTTAACACTGAATAAATTCTCATTGGTTTGAAGATCGACTGGTTGTATTACACGAACATAACGAAAGTGGTTGCGATCCTATTTATTTACGGAATTTCTCGAATGTTCTTTCAAAGAAAGGCGTAGTCATTTCGGTTTTTAAAAATGACACAAGAACAAGGTATTTGATTTATTACAAAATGATCGATATTATTGTTCTGC
Organism: Phorcus lineatus; assembly: GCA_921293015.1. Taxonomy (NCBI): domain Eukaryota; kingdom Metazoa; phylum Mollusca; class Gastropoda; order Trochida; family Trochidae; genus Phorcus; species Phorcus lineatus. Next base: position 29,173,115 of record OV121091.1, read on the forward strand.
ATAGAATTAAAACCTAACTTCAATAACAACCTGATAACGTGTCGGTTGACATGTGAGTAGGCCTGTAAGTGATATGACATAACCAAGTTATATGAATAACTATGAGTCTCAAACGACATCCAATGAATAAATCCGACTTTTGTACAATGGCGAAGATTAGATTTTTATTTGTGATGGTTGACCTGGTTGATGATGAATTATTCAATGAAACTGAAAATCTAATTTTTCTGTCAGATTAATAACCTTTTTTCCCCGGCTTATCATTATTTTGTAACCAAATAGGCCATGATGTTTTGTTTTAAATTGTGTGTTCTGCAGTAGCTATGGGCTTTAGCAATTTCACAAGTAATGACATATAGGTTTAAAAATTTAAAGATCAATCAAGATATGATTATGTTAACTTAATCACTCCAAATTTCTTTGCAGACTGGTGGCTGAAGCAGAAAAAAAGAGAGAAGAAGGAAATGATTTTTACAAACAACAAAAATATCCTCAGGCTTTGTCTCACTACACGGAGGCTATCAGTAATAACTCTATCAGCTATCTCAAATAACTCCAAACAGCATTCAATAAGTTTTAATTAACAGTTTTAAAGTTTTACATTTTTTTAAAATCTTCCACCAAATATTAACACTATTTTAGTCTAGTTCTAGTGCTCGCAGGTTTCACCGCAATGCATAGCCACAATAGTGTTGCTGGCTTCCTCCCTGCCATAATACTAGCAGCCGCGATATAAGTGAAATAATCTTGAAAGCAGCGTTAAACAACAACTCACCTCACCTATTGTTTATTCAAGATCATTATACTCTACATGTAGAAGTTTCTGTAATAGTTTGTTTAGTACCATCAAAATTACACATCAGAAATGTTTGTATGACAAATAGTCAAAGTGATTTCACAGCAGCTAAGTGATATTGTCCAAAATACAAGTAAATACTCAACTGACAGGTGAAGTCAAAAGATGCGAAGTCACAGCCTTGTGTACCAGGCTACTTATTAAATGGAACACAAATTCTTTTTTGAAGCTGTGAAGTTGACCAAAATTAGAAAAGGTATGTCAAAAAATTTATCACCCTGTAAGTCAGAAGAAAAGCCTAGACATTGCAATTCACAAAAATTGCTTTGCTTTGAGGTATTGAAAATTATTGTGTATTGCTGTTCAGGAGATAGTATTATGACTGTTTTTAATTTAGTAACGTTATGCTACTGTGGATTTACAGTGTTGATATCTACCCACAGATTTGTGTCCAACATGTGCAGCCTACTATGGTAACAGAGCAGCAACATACCTTATGATGAACAAGTATAAAGATGCTCTCGAAGATGCTCGCAAATGTGTACAGATTGATCCAAATTTTGTCAAGGTTGGTGTAAAGAGGATTTGACTTGCACAGAGACATTTGTGAAAGTCATTGGTTCACTTTTGCAAAGAATATTTTAATGCACGTCAGGCAAATAGATCACTTGCTCAATCCTTCCCATGATGCTTGCAATAACTTTGCGTGCATTCTAGTCCTCAATATTTGAATAAAAAACTACCCCTCCCCATTGTTGTATGACAAGGTTTACAACATCATTTAAGATAATTAGTTCAATTTAGTTGCCGTTCTAAAGTGAGCCAATGTCCTTATTTCAATCTTCTTGTTTTGCTTTAACATCTCTCAATTTAGTTAAGGTTGTGTAGGAAGGTTGTCTACTTATATGATAACCTTTTAGCAATGTTATGACGAGTTAAAAGTTAACTAAGTTTATGATGTTTTTTTCTTCATTGAATGAATTAAAAAAGAAAAACTCCTCTAAAGCTTTTAATCATAAATCACTGGGTTTAAGAATTTGTTATGTCTATGTCTAAAGTGACCACAGTTTCTTTTTGCCGAGTCACAACTCTAAACTAAAAGTCACAACAAATTGGTGATAACTCATTTCAATAAAAAGACAAAACATCATAGTTTTTGCAAGATTTGTTCGACAGACTTATCAACGATATTGTCTTAATGATATTTATGAATCTGAATCTGCTTGATTCTAGAAGATCAATGGTTCATTAAGTGAAAGAAAATGAGATATCCTGATTGTTTATGCAGGGACACCTACGAGAGGCAAAGTGCCACCTGGCAATGGGGGAGGTGTCGGCAGCTATACGTAGCTATGAGGAGGTCTTACAGCGAGAGCCGAATAACGCAGCAGCTCAAAAGGATGTGAGTAACTTATCAGTTCTGTTACTCATAATATGCTGGTCATGGCTGAGGATTTTATCTTGCGTGATTTCGAGGCTCAGTCTGATCCCTCAGTGGGATTTAAGGGTTAAGCGTTATCTTTTGCTGTATCATTTGTGTATCAGGTGAGGCATGATTCCAGTGCAAGACATAACACTACTTCTTTGGCTTGAAGGTAGTAGATATTATAAACATTAACTACAATCCTGTCGGTCTGTAAAATTCCTTAATAACGGCAGAGTTCCCAACAGCTTAAGAAAAGTTCCTCTCACAATGTCTGAAAATTTATGAATTAAGGTCAAATACTTTACTTTTAAGTCAACACTTAAAGTTTTCAATCTATTAATATCTAGATGTTTTTTCGAGAGCCTCTTCAGAATAGTGAATCAATATCACCAGCCCTGAAAGGTACCAAAAGCTTTTTGTTTTTCTACCTCAGGAGTCATACTAGCCGAGGTCCTCCAATTGTGATAAACTCTACCATTTAACAAAGTGATACGTCAATGATATTTGATATATCTCATATACATTACTGCATCTGATCATCAAAAGGCCATCATGGTACCATTGTCATAGATTAGCTTTTCCAAACAATTCCAGTATTCTGCTGAAAAGAAACACCCAGTTCACAATTTCGAGTTTAGGAATCTCCAGCTGAAATTCAACTTAAAGTGGAAACTATTAATTGTAAGATATTAGTATTTATTGGAGGACACTTCAAGCAATCTGATTAAAATCAGATGACGTATCGCGCGCCTAACATTTGTCCATCATCAATATGCGATACTAACATCTGACACTATCCCGCTAGAAGGGTCACCAGATTGACATTCGTCCTTGAACTCCCAACCAACAACCTATTGAGATATAACCAATCAGATTACACGTTACTTCCATTGTTCGGGTCACCATTCAAAACGACGGTTGAAGTACCCGAAATGGCTTGCGGTGATCTCGTAGAAGAAAAAAAATTCGTAGACAAAACAATTTCGTAGACAGTATTACATTTCTATTTCTAAGTCACTATTGACCATTATTTTTAATTATTATTATCTTTTATAGTAGTTCATATCATTCCAGGAAGCAATTTAACATCGGGCCAGTACTGGCCCAGTGCTGTGTAAAACAAATAATTAAATGTAACAAAATGTCAAAAGATAAAATATTACAAAACTAACAGAAGGGGGCAAAGTGAAATTGTTATCGATCCAGGAATTTGAATATTTAAAATTAAACCTACACTGTTGCTAACATAGGAGAGGTAATCGAAATATTAATATAACTTTCAGATATTGAAGATGACAAAGCATCGGAAATAATAACAGACACGAGTAATTTTTTGTAATGATATAGTATATCAATCATATATTATTGATTTATTATTCATTTTAATTCAGTCAAACGAAAGGCAAAGCATTGGACAGAAGGGCCTGTTACCTTAATTTATTTTATTAAAAATCAAACAAGGAGTAAAAGAATTGCAAACAACACATGCCTATGGGGTTATTTTAAAAAGTTTCAAAATACAACAAAATTTACTAATTTTAGGTTTTAATCACTTTATTTCTTAAACGAACCTATTAGTGTTCGAATCTTTGATTTTGATAAATAAAGGTTTGTAATTATTGCGTGTCTATGAACTTGTTTTGTCTACGAAATCGCCTCATTCACGCGAAATAACTGAAGAATTTTTGGAAATTCCGAACTCAAAGTCGAGCAAGTCAAAAGTTTGAATTGTTTACTTGACCGTAAAGATTGTATGGCAATAATGGCTACTGGTTATAGTAATTCACTACCCTTTCACATGTACTGCAAGGTGGTAAAAGCAAGAAACCAACAAGCTTCGCGTCAGGTCATTCCCTCGATCGGGTATTAGGCCTAGTTCCCGTTCGGGAACCAACACCCCGATCGGGATAATAAAACCGTCTAAAACACGGTCAAACGTGTTGTTTTTCTGTTATACAATTTAATTTCACATTGGTGCATCACAACGAAAGTACCTACACGTATGTATACCTTATAACCAAACCTTTCGGACAACTATCGGCAAAATGTCTGTTTGGAAACGATTCTGCATTTTGGTCGCTAGCCCGTCCTAACACGGGACCGCTTTCCTAACTTTTCTACATTATAGCCGACAAAAGCATGATTAAAGTCCATGTTCACACAAGTATTAGCAGAATTGCAAGTAAAATACTTTCTAACAATTTCGTCACCCATTTCTGAAATTTCTTTTTGCGTAAAGAGAAACCACACATTACGCAAATGTTAGTCTTTGGCTGTAAGACAGGATGACATAGCGTCTGCTGTCATTATCTACATTTTTCAAATATTAATATTTACAGTACATGAAATGTCAATATTCAATGATCGCTGAGGAAACATGCTAACTCCAACATCTTTGTGTAGAAGCGCATATGTAAGGGAAACCCACCGCGGAATACGCCGAACGAAGCACTTGGAACAGATCGGCTGTTTTCGCCATGCCTAACTCCGCGCAACACCAAACATACGCTGTATGGAGTCCAGGCTGATGGCATTAATAGCCTAGAATTTGATTGGTTAATTCTCGTAAGCCCGGGACATTCAACTTAACGGGGCAGTGTCAGATGGAATATAGCTTGTTAAACTGAAACGAAACGAAACGAAACGAAACGGAAATAAAACGAAACGAAATTAAACAAGCGGAATTCCATCTGATTTTAATCAGATTGACACTTCAAGGTTATTAAATTAATTTGAACTCAAAAAGACCCTTAAGCTTTTGTGCCACATAGATTTTATGATGCATATTTTTATTTTATGTAACTTGATCAAGTTTTGCTAACTGACAAAGTATTACTGACTGCTGCTAACTGACACAGTATCCCCTGATGAAATTTACTTGTCATAGCTATCACATTTGTTGTCAGGGAGAAAGCACGAGGGTCGGGTTTTGGTAGACATTTCAAACACCTGAGGGTGGCTAGAAATGAAAAGTAAAACCGAGCTTGCGAGGTTTTACTTTTCATTTCGCCACCCGAGGGTGTTTGAAATGTCTACCAAAACCCGGCCCGAGTGTTTTCTTTGACGTATATACCGTCATATATAAAGGGTATGAATCTAGCATTTTTAGTACATGTTATGAGCAAAGGTATGTTGTTGGAACAGCACGCGATTGATAGAACAGCCTGCGACCGACGTCACAGTTCTCACAATGCAAGTTGCACGTGCAACATGCTCCCGTACTGGGTATATATGACAGTACGTGTCTTCTCGGTCGTTTGTTTCGATCACATTCTGGAAGCAATATGTGGGTATCAGATGATGAGGATTTATTTCTCACTCAATCAAAATTTAGCCAGGAAGAAAATACTGAAGATGCATTTAAATATCGATTTGGAATTCCGTTATCAGAGGCTGAACTTCAAGACAAGTTGAAAACTTGTGTTCCAAAAGGAACAAAATATAAACACGACTGGGCCCTGTCAGTTTTTAAACGATGGCAAGAGGAAAGGCGTCAAAGGAGTATGAATCACAACATTTTACTTTCGGTGGATTGTTTAACGAAGAATATTTTTGAAATGGAAGTCGAGGACATAAATACATCAATGAAGTACTTCGTTTTCGAAGCGAGGAAAGTTGACGGAAGTTTTTACCCAACAACAACACTTTATGGGCTGTATGCATCTTTGTCGTCAATTATGAAGTCACGTGGTCGGGATATCAACCTCTTTGAAGACAAGGAGTTTACAGAGTGTAGACAAGCATTGGATGCAGTCATGCGTGAGCGGTCAGCAGTTGGTTTGGGCAGTAGCAAGGTTAAATCGGCTGAAATCATATCTGAAGAGGAAGAAAACTTATTGTGGGAGAAAGGTATTCTTGGGGACGAAAATCCACAACAACTTCTGGACACGATACTGTATTTAACAGGTATGTTTTGCTTAGTACATGTAAATACCGTCATATATAAAGGGTATGAATCTAGCATTTTTAGTACATGTTCTGAGCAAAGGTATGTTGTTGGAACAGCACGCGATTGATAGAACAGCCTGCGACTGACGTCACAGTTCTCACAATGCAAGTTGCACGTGCAACATGCTCCCGTACTGGGTATATAGGAAATCCACGTTTCTCGTGTCAACAGTACTCTAGACTTAAACCATGTTTTCTATAAATGCTGCAATTATGGACATTTATATTTACCTGTTAAGTAATTTCGAATTATGCTTTGATTCATTCACAGGGATTAGGGAAAACATTGATACTTTGACATCTGTGAGAATTACATATCTTGATCAATTATTTCTATTAAATAAATTATTGCCAAAAAGCTTTTTTTCTATTTTCGAGAGTACTCTATTGATATTATTTTGCCAAAAAACAAAACATTTTGAGATAATTGTTTCATTTTGCAACCATCCATGGTTTACTTGTTTCATAGTTGGCTCGCAAGTTTCAATGCAATATTTAGTCCAAGAAATGTGTCTGTCTTTCCTGTTTTAACGGTGGCACGCCCTTGATAACTGTAAGATATTATACAAAAATACCAAGTTATTTAATGTACTTATTTTACAGGTCTAAACTTTGCTCTGCGCGGAGGAATGGAACATCGAAGCCTGAGATTGTTCGACAAGCCACAAATAACAGGGCCCCATAGCGACACTAACGGGAAGTTGTACCTGTCGTACAAAGAAGATACCTCAAAAACGAATCCTGGTGGACTCAAGCAGCGGAAGGTTAAGCCTAAAGAAGCAAGGGCCTATCAGAACATTGACAATCCTGAGAGATGCTACGTCAGGATGTTCCAGAAGTATAAGGACCTCTGGTACGTTTAGTATTAAGTTAACTCAAGGATTAGTATCAACAGAATGAAGGATCATCTTAACTTCGAATCAAGGTTAAAATTATAGCTCAAATTATCGACGTAAATAGTCAATTACTTGACACATGCATTAGAATTGAATGTACTGATCAATTTGAATATGTAAATATTTTAATATTTATAATATTCAGTTATTATTGCAGCGCCAAGTCAGTTTCGAAGAAGGCTTTCTACTTCACACCAATGAAGACCCCAACTGATGAGAAATGGTTTATTGATTGCCCTGTTGGTCACAACACTCTCCAAAGCACTGTAAAGAGAATTTGTGAAATTGGTGGTATTCAAGGTCGCAAAACAAATCATTCCCTCAGAGCTACTGCAGCCACAAGATTGTATCAGGGACAGGTGGACGAACAACTGATTTGCGAGCAAACAGGTATTGTAATAATGAGTTTAAAGAATGCATTATTGATTAACGTCGTTTTTTATGTTATCCATAAAATAATTGAGAATTAAATGAAACGAAATTACCAAAACTAATTCCTCTTTTGATGTGGTGTACTATTTATTGAATTTTAACATCAATACTTGTCGTCACATGTTTAATTAAATATATGTAACATTTTAAAGAATCTATATTATTTAATAACTGTTTTAAAGGTCATAGGAGCAATGCAGTGAGGACCTACAAGAGGACAAGCGATGCTCAGAAGGAAGTGGTTTCATCCATTTTGACCGCCAAAAAAAGCAACACCGCAGGAAGAGTAACCATGAGAACCCCAACAGCAACGGTCAGCAAGAACCCATCGACCAGCAATCCAACAGCAACTCCCACGGCAGAAGCGCAGTTAGCTGGCCCTGAACCTGATCCCTCCAAGCTCGTTACGATGTCAACAACTACGATTCCGACATCTACAACGTCGACCTCCCCGACCGCGAAGTGTCAATTTGTGTTCAATTTCCATTGTAATTGAATAAACTGCATTGTCCTTGTTATTATTTCTTTGCCACTTTTAAGTCAACAAGTTTTAAGCTGTGAGGTTTCACCACGACTCGTGAGGTTTTACCAATATTCGTGAGGTTTTACTAAAGGTTGAAATCTAACCTTGTGAGAGGTTAGATTTCAACCTTTGGTAAAACCTCTAGTCGTGGTAAAACCTCATGAATCGTGGTCAAACCTGCTGAGAGGTTATTACAGGAAATGCAGTAACCTGAACATGAATAGAGAAATGTTGAGCTAGGTTTATACTAATTGATTATGACCCTGTTTATGTTCTGTATTGTATGTTTCAGTTACACTCAGCAAGAGCAGTGCAGGAGTACGAAAGTCGAGCAGACAAATGCAGTAGTAAAGACGACTTTAGAACAGTAAGTTCATACATTGCATCATTTCTTCCTTTTCCTCATTTTATTGACTGTTTTTGCTTTAATGATGATTTTATTATTGATTGCATTTAAATGCTAGCTGTATTTGATGTAATTTTTGTGGATTATGTTGTATCAATACTTACCAATTTACATTCGTTGATTTTCTAAACTGAAATAACAGAGTGATGTTTTTGTTTCTGCAGGTATTATTCTGTATGGACAGATGTATAGAAAGCTGTCCAGCCTGTTACAAATTCAAAATTAGAAAAGCAGAAACTCTGGCGTTATTAGGCCGTTATCAAGAGGCACAAGAACTAGCAAAGTAAGTTCATCAAAGTCAGTTTTTGTGCATATTCAAATGTTTTTGCAATTTCATTTGTTGTCCTTTGTGCTATTTCAATTTCTTCCCTAGAAATATTGACTCAAGAAATCTTTTGCACACAGTCCTTGATTAATGAGGTTTTTGATGAGGCCTGAAAGGCCTGATAGATTTATGGCAATTCATGGCATCTGGCGGCGTCCGTCAGTCTGTAAACTTTGAACTATTTCATCTTCTTCTTCAGATCCATTGACTCAGGAAATCTGAAATGTGGGGAACAGATTCCTTGACTAATGAGGTTTATGATTTATAGATTTGTTGACCCTGTGACCCTTAGTAAGGGCCACAGGGGCCACACTCCAGAAACCTATTTTCATCTTCTTCTCCAGAAGCAAGAGGTCTAGAAAGTTGAAACTTTGTGCACATACTCCTTAGCCGATGAGGATTCTAATTTGTAGATTTGGTGATCCTGTTATCCCTAATAGGGGCCACAGGGACCAGGCCCTAAAACTTACTCTCATCTTCTGCTCCAGAAACTTAAGGCCTTAGAAGGTAAAATATTGTGCCCTAAGCTCAGGATGATTATGGTTAATGGATTTTGTATCCTGTGGCAGTTTATATGGTGACCCTGAGACCATTTGTTAAATGAATTATTGATAGCCTGATGAGCTACAGAGCGATTGGCCATATTTTTTATTAATAGATTTGGTGACCATATATTCCCTTATATGGGTCTCATTTTAAATATAGTTTTAGAAGAAATTTCCATTTGCTTTCAGTGATATACTTCAGCGGGAAGGAATTAATGCAGATGCTCTCTATGTGAGAGGGATGTGTCTGTACTACCAGGACAATATCGAAAAAGCCTTTCAACATTTCCAGCAGGTTTTGCGACGAGCACCGGATCATCAGAAAGCAAAAGATATTTACAAGGTAACCTTCTGAATTTTACTTAACATTCATCCAAAGTACAGTAGAAAACTAGGTCTTTGAAATCATGTTTCATGCATATAGTAGTTTGGACAGGCAAATTGTCTTCCAAAATATATTTTCTAAATAATGAGCTGTTGAGATGTATCATCTTTATTACCCAAGTCATTTAAAAACTATCCAAGAGAAAAATCAAATTGGCTTTCAAGGCTCTGCCATTTTATTTCATATCCCTGTTTACATAATGAATTGGAATTGAAATTTGTTGACAGAAAGCGAAAGCTCTGAAGAGTAAGAAGGAAGAGGGAAATGCTGCTTTCCGAGCTGGTCGCTTTGAGGAAGCTTACAACCTGTACTCAGAGGCCCTGGGTATTGACAGTAATAACAAGTTCACCAACTCCAAACTGTACTGTAACAGAGCAACTGTCTCCTCGAAGGTAAATGTCAAAATGTTGTTTCTTAATTATAATCACCGGTGTGTGCACTGTTTTCATTAAGTCGGCGGCAAGAACAGGTATAGAAAATTTATGATCACTTGATTCCAGTGTGTTCAAAACACAGCTTTTCCTGAAAATCTTCAACATCATCTTCAATTGCCCTTGTTTACAGCTGGCTTGCTGTCAGTTAAAGAAAAAACATACTGTCGTGTGTAGTAATTTATTGATTAACCATTTACCTGTTATTGTGATCTTAATATTTGAATGCCCTTGCCTATGCCCTTTTCTGTGGCTTCTATGAGAGACAATTGTTAACCTGTTAACCGAAGATTGGTGTTCTTTGACTGAGTTTTGATGGGCCTAATGGTTTCCCTATAAAGGCAATTACAATATTGACTGGAGCTGATTCTGGTTACGGTGGTCCTTTCTATAAGTCATAGCTGAACTGTGGGTGGGTTGTCTGTTAGCAGATTTGACTTATCTGGAGTTCATTAGATGAGTTTTTGGTAACCAGAATGTTGAGGAAGGGAAATATATTTTATCAATTTAATACCTATGCTCATTTGTCTTCTAACTGTTACTTGTAGAAATACAAATTTCATACAGCACCTGACGTAGAAATTGTCAACAAAAAATTTTGTAAACTAATTATGGGATTGAATAGATGTACTCCAAATAATTTTTTAAAGTCTATATCAGCTAGAGAGCTGTTACAGTGTCCCATTATTTAAAAATTATAAGAATTTAGCTTAGATTATTAATACAAGCCAGCAATGTGATCTTTAAAACAACTTATAGTTTTCAATAATAACGGAAGAAAAGTGGTAGTGCTTGCTGGGCACTCCGAGTTAATTCAATGCTGTACTCCTATGGTTTCGGAAGGTTTGGATTCAACAGGGTATTGGAAGTGCGGAGCTCTTCTTGCATCAGTTTTGGCAAAGGTGTGTTGACATCGAAATTCAAGGTTCTCATGATTGTATTATCCAATATCGTAATTGGGTGAGATTTATTGATGTAACACTATTTCAAATTAATATCTTAAATTTCCTATCATCCAATCATAGTCTTTTAATTGAAACAGGCAGTTATTATAATATACCAAGACATGAACGTACTTGCTCCTGTATGATACCAAATATCAAAGATGAATTTCACTTTTGTAAAGTGTGCCGATTTTATCTTGATTTGCGTGTCACATTCCTCCCTAGATATTATCACTCTTTTTCAACTCTTCATAAGTTGTCCATGTTATTTTGCTCCGTGTCAAGCAATATTTGTGTTAATTTTGCGAAGTATGTATTTTTGGCCGCAAAGAAATGTAACTTCTTTTTCAAAGGGGTTCGTGTTGTATAGCATCTTTATAGTTCCCAATATAACACATTGCAAATGTAAAATTCAGCGCTCGTGTAACCTTTTTGTGTGTTTTCGTGCCCTGTATATGTATGATGGGCAGGTGGCCCCATTACCTGAATAAAAACATTCATTCATTCATATAGTGTTCTCTACGGTAAGATTATTTGACTGAAATTGTTATTATCTATGTATCAGGCAATACAAATTTTTTTCCAGTTAACAAAGCTTACAGAAGCTATAGAAGACTGTACAAAAGCTGTTGAGTTAGATGATGGATACGTAAAGGCGTACTTGCGGAGAGCAAAATGGTAAGAAAAATTTAAAACATTAAAGAGTTATTTTCCTTTTGTAATGCATTGACAAGGAATGAGCTGATTTGAGTTGTCATTGAAAAAGTACAAACAAAATATCTCCCTTACATGCGATTTGCATGTTTGTTTTTTTCAAACTGTACATGTAGATAAAGTATGATAGTGTGACGAGTCTGTATGTTGTGTGTGTTGACAGTTACATGGATACAGAGCAGTACCAGGAGGCCGTCTGTGACTACGAGAAGATCTGTAAACTAGACCGCTCTAAAGGTGAGCATCCGCAACATTATTGATGTTTCTGTTGATACGAATTACACATGCGCCTTTCTGTTGATACAAATTACACATGCGCCAGAGGCTATAAGATGGTAAATAGAGATGGTGTGATGGAATTGTGGTCAATTATAATGGCTGGTACATGGTAGTAGAGGGGCATGAACAGTTCTTTCTGCATCGTCAAGTGTATTTAAATATGTGAAGTATGGCTGTCTTGCAGCTGCAAAGTGTCCAACATTTTGTAATTTTTTTCATTAGTTGAAATGATGAAAATGCATTTTATCTTCATGTATTTAACAATGTATTAATAATAATACATACATATATTCATATAATATATGTTTAACTGTATTTTAAATCATCATATATCAACAGTTATGTATGAACAGGAATATCCCCTCTTGTTAATTATCCTTTGCCAAACATAGTTTATTGAAATAAAGCAGGGTGAAACAGTTTTTCATGATCCTTTTCAACCAAGTCATGCCTTTTTTAAAGAGGCTTGTTCTTTGAACTTTGGCATATTTGTTGAACTTTGTTAACTTTTTCACGAGTTATTTTTTATTTGATTTGTTTCCCGCCAGAGCACAAGCGACTATTGCAGGAAGCCAAGTTAGAGTTGAAGAAAAGCAAAAGGAAGGACTACTATAAGATACTGGGTGTCACCAAGAGTGCATCCGATGATGAAATCAAAAAGGCATATCGCAAGAGGGCACTCATTCACCATCCAGGTGAGTGTTTTGAGTCCTATAGTGTGAGAACAACTTAGTCTTACAAACTTCACTATGTGTAGCAATATGTGTTTATACATAGAATGGAATTGATGACATTCACTACAGAAGATCTAACCATAATTTTGAAAAATAAATGATGAAAAGTGTTGGTAAGCGTACGTCTAGTTTGATCTTGCCCACTCTTATGATATTGTTATGTGAACGTTACTGAAGCAGGATATTTGAATAAAAACTACTTTTTAGAGAGAACAATGATTAGTTAGAGTTCATGAATCTACTCACTGGTAATCATACAATTGCATGTGTACTGTAGCAGGCATAAACGTGTCACGTTATATCCATAAGTTTTCTTTTCCTTTGTAGTTAAGTTATAAAACCCATTCAAATACTTTCAGCTGTCAAATCTTAAAAAAACAGTCACGTGACAGATGCAATCATGTGGCAAATAAAATAACGTAAAGAGTACATATCTCTCGTCCGTGACAGCGATTTCTGTCAAACTGAAATCCTCACGTTAAATTAGGGTCAGTCTGGCAATATCCAAACATATTTTTTTAATAACGTGACTGAACTGACCAATGCCATTCTCACTAACTGAATGATAAAAATAACTTTGTACTACCTCTTTAGCCATTATTTTGACGGGCCTCTTTCACCAGGTTTAAGGTTATCATAAGTCACTATGATAACTTGAGTGAAATAGAGAAGATCGGCAGTGGCTATGTAAAAAAGCCATGGCTCTTTCTAATGTTTGTGGGAGCTCTTGGTTTATTGTGGAGATAATGAACCTTTATAAACTTTTGAATCCCATCAAGGAAGGAATAACAACTTATGATTAAGAGGGACAATCAAGCATCGACCTCTGTAAGATAGCTTATGTGGTAAAAGGTTGGTTAAATGCTTACAATTCTGTCATTAAGCATCTGTGTCTCTGCATGTTCAGACCGACACTCCCACGACACGGTGGAGAAGCAGAAGGAGGAAGAGAAGAAGTTCAAGGAGTTGGGCGAGGCCTACAGCATCCTGTCTGACTCTAAGAAGAAGATGAGGTATGACAGCGGACAGGACCTGGAGGAGATGGACGGAGCAGGATTTGCAGGTAGGTGTACCGGCTACTAGCCGGGGGCTGCTCAGTGTTAAAAAAACGGCATTAATTGTTTGAAAAAAAAAAAAGCATCCACTAAGCTGGAATTGTGAAGATACCATATCTTACGCTGTAATGCCTATCACGAAATCACAGAACTAACAATTGAAAATATTACATATCATGTTACCATATTTTAAGTTTTTGCTTAATACAAATTGTCTATTATCAACTCTCAGCACTTTAATTTTATGTGATAGATACACAAATTATATATACTTTACTCATATACTTTGTGAACTTTTTCCACTGAGATGTAAGGATTTCTGGGTGATAACTTTCAAACTTACTTCATACACTACATGGCAGTTAGAGGATAATCATTTCATAATAATAATATATTAAGTTATACGCAATTCCATCCTAATGTGAACCTGGTTTTCTTTCCAGATATCGACCCGAACCAGATCTTCCAGACATTTTTTGGAGGCGGTGCTGGGCCTGGAGGATTTCAGCAGTTCAGCTTCGGCGGGGGACACCCGGGGTTCACCTTCCAATTCGGTTGACCTCTGTTTCCTCTTAGGCATTTCTTTAGAAACATGGTTAAAAATTGGCTCCGCTATTAGCTGATGAGAGAATCAGATGAAAACGTTCAACTTATACAACAGTTTTTAATATAGATATATTAAGATACAGTTTTTACCTCTTCACTTTTTAAACTTTGAAAGACTGATCACCATATATGGACCTTTATGTCTGAAGAGGTAATTTTTTTTTTAGTAATTGGTCTGTGTATTTGAAACCTGAAACGAATGCAAGTTTTCAGGTCTTAACTTAAAAAAAAGTTAAATACAAATAAACAATCATGTATGACCTAAGTATTCTCGATAATCTGGCCTATAACAAATTCAATGACAATACAAAAATGTTTTCTGTTGCACCCAGTTTTTGTGGTACATTCTTGTTCATTCAAAGCTGGGTCGTCTGCTGTGAAATTGAGAACATATACAAAGATTCTGGAAATGACTTGGTTGTATATATCCTTACGTATCTGACAGTGTCCCTGGATGCATATCCATATCCTATTGTACTCATGGGAGTAGAAATAGAATGCATTTTGACAATGATAAGGTGTACAAGTAAAAAATATGATGCAAGTTTTAGTATGTAAATGAGCTGTTACACAGCCTCTTTATACAACCATCAAAAATGTTGTATTGTACATAAATATTTGTTCATCGTATAGATTATACCTATTGTATTCTTATGTGATAACAAAATACATCAAACATTTCATATATTCATTGCTAAGTTTAAAGACCTTAACTGTTACTTAACTTAAATTACTGTTCTTATGACTTCGTTCATAGTTTTGATTCTTAAGTACACAGTTGTTACGGCAACACACATGCAGTTGCATTTTCCCCTCTGACCAGGGATGCAGGGATTTCAGATCTCTCTTTTGTAGAGACAAACTTTTCAGCAATATTGTTGGGAAAAATTTCGTTATAATGCCAAAAAACGTTTTATTTCTATTTCTGTGAGTACTAGAGTAGAGAACTGAACTGTGTGTAAACTTGTTGGTTAGAATGTTGCTTTTAGTGTTTCTGTGTTCCTATAAATTTTATGTGAAAAAGTTTTGATTGATAAATATTACCTGAGAATATATGTAAGTATAGAACTGAAAATAGAAGAAACATTATCTAAGAGTTGATGACAGTGTGGAACCCTTGATGGTAAACATTATCTGAGCGTTGATGACAGTGCGGAACCCTTAATGGTAAACATTATCTGAGAGTTGATGATAGTATGGAACCCTTTAGGCTAAACATTATCTAAGAGTTGATGACAGTGCGGAACCCTTGATGGTAAACATTATCTAAGAGTTGATGACAGTGCGGAACCCTTGATGGTAAACATTATCTGAGCGTTGATGACAGTGCGGAACCCTTAATGGTAAACATTATCTGAGAGTTGATGATAGTATGGAACCCTTTAGGCTAAACATTATCTAAGAGTTGATGACAGTGCGGAACCCTTGATGGTAAACATTATCTAAGAGTTGATGACAGTGCGGAACCCTTGATGGTAAACATTATCTGAGAGTTGATGATAGTACGGAACCCTTGATGCTAAACATTATCTGAGAGTTGATGACATTGCGGAACCCTTGATGGTAAACATAATCTAAGAGTTGATGACAGTGCGGAACCCTTGATGGTAAACATTATCTTAGAGTTGATGACAGTGCGGAACCCTTGATAGGAAAAACAACTGAGAGCTAATGAGAGTATAAAACCCTTGATAGGAAAACATAACCTGAGAGGTGTGTTGCAATTCTAAGGCAAGGATTTTTATCATAACCCTTTACCTGTTTCACTGGTTTTGTTTTTATGTCCATCATTTAGTCAATGCTAGATTATAAATATCTTTTTATTCATGTTTCTGAAAGTCACCTCCACTGAAATGTTTTCAGCGTGTTAAGGGTTCAATTATATTATGAAAGCAACTTTAAAGAAGTTAGAAGCACATGGAGGTTATCATTACTGTTCAATCTGAACAAGGCAAGAATGAAATTGTTCTTTTTGCTTTGTAAATAGGCTTGTGTTTCATCATCAACATCATCATTCATTCTAGATCATCAGGTTCAAAAGCAAGGCATCTGGGAGTTGATCCATCTGTCCTTATGTCTGATTTACAAACACCCTCTGGCTTGAAATAGCTAAAATTAATTGTACAGGGGCTTTAGTCAATTGAGTTCATACATTATTATATATATAGTTGAGTTGATGAACCTGTGACCTTTTGACCTTTTCATCTTTAAGAAGGCAACATTTAGATATTTGTGTGGCTAATATACTTTTAAATCCCTGAATTTACTCCTCTTAAGCTGAATGTAACTTGGAGTATTTTTTCATTTATCAATTTTCAAAAAGTTAATTCAGGTACAGTTTTGGCTTTGCAAGAATCTGCTTCAGGATTGTATGTGTTTATTACCATCATCTAAGTATAGTACTTCGTTCACCTTGTTCGGAACATAGGAAGAGTTTTTGTTAAACTTTTGTTGTTTAGTTTTAGTGATGCCACTCTGATTGTACTAACACAAGTGTTTCTAAGTTTAAGTTTTATTTGTGTATTGAAACGTGTCTCTGTTTAACAATTATAATACCAATAGTTACGTTTACCAATCAGATGTTTCTCAACTTTGCACTATGTTGTTTGCAAAAATAACGAGAAAGGGGAAAATATTTATTATGTATTTGTTTCACATTCAATGTTCATTTCATTGTCATAATCATGTCTTCTATTGACGTCTTGTATATAGTCAAAGTACATAAAAAACTTAGTTAAATACCCTTTTTCATGTAGGTTGTGTGGTTCTTTCAAAGTTTGTAGGGGCATTTATTAGGTTCTCTCCACATTGATGTTTAGATAGGATGAGGCATTTCAATTCCAGCACCTTGATGTTTGAAGATTACTTCAAAAAGTTTCTATAACTGCAGTCAGTAGGAATAAAAATTTGTTCTATTGCATCACTACATCTATTAGTAAGGCAAGCTATATGCAGTCTGTTATGACATTGGTTCTATTGCATCACTACATCTATTAGTAAGGTAAGCTTGATGCAGTCTGTAGGTATGACATTGGCTCTACTGCATCACTACATCTATTAGTAAGGTAAGCTTGATGCAGTCTGTAGGTATGACATTGGCTCTACTGCATCACTACATCTATTAGTAAGGTAAGCTTGATGCAGTCTGTAGCTATGACATTGGCTCTATTGCATCACTACATCTATTAGTAAGGTAAGCTTGATGCAGTCTGTAGGTATGACATTGGCTCTACTGCATCACTACATCTACTAGTAAGGCAAGCTTAATGCAGTCTGTTATGACAATGGCTCTACTGCATCACTACATCTATTAGTAAGGCAAGCTAAATGCAGTCTGTAGCTATGACATTGGCTCTATTGCATCACTACATCTATTAGTAAGGTAAGCTTGATGCAGTCTGTAGGTATGACATTGGCTCTACTGCATCACTACATCTACTAGTAAGGCAAGCTAAATGCAGTCTGTTATGACATTGGCTCTACTGCATCGCTACATCTATTAGTAAGGCAAGCTGAATGCAGTCTGTAGGTATGACATTGGCTCTACTGCATCGCTACATCTAATAGTAAGGCAAGCTTAATGCAGTCTGTTATGACAATGGCTCTACTGCATCACTACATCTATTAGTAAGGCAAGCTAAATGCAGTCTGTTATGACAATGGCTCTACTGAATCACTACATCTATTAGCAAGGCAAGCTTAATGCAATCTGTAATAACAATGGCTCTACTGCATCACTACATCTATTAGTAAGGCAAGCTAAATGCAGTCTGTTATGACAATGGCTCTACTGCATCACTACATCTATTAGCAAGGCAAGCTTAATGCAATCTGTAATAACAATGGCTCCACTGCATCACTACATCTATTAGTAAGGCAAGCTTAATGCAGTCTGTAGGAAAAACAAAAATTGCATGGTATCATCTGTACATCATCATTATGATTATGACAAGTCATAAGTAATTTTTTTTTAAAGTGTTTTTCTTACATTATTGTGATTAACACAAATTTAGTTGTGAGTCAAAATCTTACATGAGAGGGGGTGTTTAACTAGTTCCTTTGTCTATCATAATTGTTTCCCCTCAAATATCTGATTGGTGTCATGTGGTATCTATCGCAGCTTTCTCTTCACTGAAGATTGATTGCAAGAATTTGTGAAATACAAAGTTCGCTCTCTTAATTTTGAAATATGTAAGTGAAACATTCTTTGATTAATCTTTAATTAATTCAATTCTTTGCTTCATGTCTTTTCTCTTGTCATTTGTAATTATTTCATCAATGCAAATATGTGTTTTTGTCTTTTTGGAATAAGTAACAGAAAATAAACTTGTATTGTTTTGAAAAGTTTTAACTTGAAATTGTACAATAGGAAAATAGTCTAAAGTAAAGTCTAAGGATCATTTATGAAAAGTTGTCATGTCTGTATATTTTATTCATATTAAAGAGATTTTGTTGAAAGCATAGGTTGATGACCTTGAAAATAAATGAAAAATTTTGTATTATGTTGTCTTTTTTCAATTGTTTAATATCGTTTTTTTTATCAATTTCTGGGAAACTGTCAAACAGATCTTAGTGAAACAATTATAATTCTGTTTAAGTGTCGCAAGTAAGTAATGTGGATGCCACCCATCCATCCACCCTGAACCTTTTGTTTTTATCCCCCATAGGCAAAGCTGTTTGTCTGGAAAAAGGGTACCTATCTTGTGAAATCAACTCCTCCCACAGTTTGTGCTTAATCTTTCTGAAACTAGGGACATTCCTTGGTTGTATAGTGATATTCTTATCTACATTTTCCAGTCAGTCCATCTGTTTCATTACTTTTGTGACCTCTGACCATCCATTGCTTTATAGAGCTGAAATTACAGGTTTTTAATCACTGGAATTTATATGCAACAGTTCATTATATGACCATGTGATCCAGTCTGAACGACCATATTTTAAGGAAAAAGGTTTGGGTTTTTTTACTCAGGTATAATTTAACAGGGATTTAAACAATTTCTGTCAGGACCTTCCTCTAAACAAGGGTCTGAAAGCAGCCTCATTGCTCGCACGTGAGTTTCCTAATGAAAGTTCCCAGAGGTGATTATAAAGAATATCGGAACATTAAGCTCAATGAACAGTCGTCTCCAAATTTGGTATTCAGCTTCTTAATATCATATAGATGTGCCTTTTGGGGGGTCTGAACATCTTTTTAATTTTGTTTTTTTCCGTTTCAATGATCAAAAACGTTTTTTTCAAAGTTAGCCTTCATGTCCGGAGCATAACTCTATAACTAAATGGCCACATTTGGTATACTTCCTCTCCATTACATGTAAACCAACAATTTGATCTTGGTGTTTTTCAAGGGTAGTGTACCTTTCTTTCTTTCTCCCTTTCCTCAGGTCGGCTCCCAACACGCCGACGCTTCATTTCGCAGACACTTTAACGGTTCAGTAAACAAGTTAATTAGCACCTGTGACCCCTACTAGAATAGTGGAATAGACCCAATATATATAGCTCCAAAGTTGATTTGCCTCAGCTTGGCTCTGTCTGCCATCTCAATCCTCCTGATGACCTTGACAAACCTGAAGATGTTTGGGTGGCGATGTGGAAGGGTTCTGTTGAGCCTGTTGTGGAAACCTTCCACGTTGTTGTTGGTTCTTGGTCCCTGGTTGTCATGGTGGTTACACAGCGTTCGAGGGAAGCGAGCGTCGTAGTCTACCCATGTCGCTGTGATGTAATCTTTGAAGTCCTCGATGCGGTTGGTGGCTGGGGCGGCGTCCATAACATCTATCCATGTATCTTGAACTTCGTCCTGGGGAAGCATCTTCCTGTACAGGTCTTGGTGATGCATCTCCAGTGTGTGCAGGTCTGTCTGATCTTGTTCAGAGTGTAGACATTTCCTTCTAGAATGATCTGAGGGGCTCCTTTCTGCGACACAAGATACTCAACTCTCCGTAGTCCAGCCATAGTGATGGTGATGACCATGTTCTGTTTACCATTTTATATACCTTGTGAGTTTTCAAACCTTTTGATAATCAATTAAAATCCGACAATAATTGAATGTAAACACAGTGCTAAGAAGAGAAGACAGATTATCACAAAGTTTTATATAAACACAACTTAATGTCATTGTGGACCAATATACTCTAATCCGACAATAACTGAATGTAAACTCAATGTCATAAAGCATTTTCATTTTCATTAAATTTTGTACAAACATAATCTACCATGGTTATTGTTTCATAATTTGCTCGTTAAAGATTGAGCTTTGTTATAATCATATATTTCCAAATTTTCAATATTGAACCTGACCCAGGCTTAATCTACTCTAGTGGACCATTCTATTATGTCTGTGGGGTTGATGTTAATTGAGCCCTCATTAATTGGCGAATTACTGCGTCGGCGAAATGAATGTCTGGGTCTTGGGACACAACCTTTCCTCAGTGTTTGTTGTTGTTTACATATCTACAACTTGGAATTTGGCCTTGAACACATGAGAATTCATTAATATTGAACGTTAGTCTCGATCTTCAGAGACATTAGATAATGTATTGCCAACTGACCTTTTCTTTTATTGGGGTATTCAAGTTTCATTCTCTCTCATCGCGTGCGTAAATCACATGCAGAGGTTTTCATGCGTGACGGGATCAGCTATCTTATAACATACGTAATAATCTACGAAGTCAAATGACTTCAGTTTTTATCAACATAATGCTATACAAGTCACAAGGGGCACAGAGTATGTTGTTGGGGTAAAATACTTCATAAATGATGTTATTTCATCGACTATTATATTTAGTGGCTGTTTCTGAAAATTAACATTTCAATGCCTATCAGCATAGTAACAATAAATAGGAAAATAGTCGAGATTTATGATCGAAAACTGGACAATGGCGCGCGCCAATGACTGAAACTTATTTGTAGCAGATACAACTACCAACATAAGTTGATATTGCTAAATTGGCTATTTAACTAGCATACATGTGAATAGGGCGCTATTTTTCGACATCTTAACATTGATATGGACGTTTTTGATTTACAATCAGTAATGTGATATTTTGTCTTTATTTAAGCAAAATACAAAATTCATGAAACATACTCTGTGTCACTTTAAATCTTTATTATAATGGGCTAACCGAAACTGTACAAGATATCACAAAACGCAAAATTATTCATTTCAGTTCTCAGTTTACAGTTATTTGAAGTATTCATGATCAATGTTTTGACATGTGAAGACCGCCTCAAATATGTATGTGATGTTATCACCTGTGGGTGGATTTACTAAGAATGATAGTCAAACTTGAATAGCTAGCTATACTTGTAGTTTGTAGATATGTCATGAGAATCTTCCATCACAAAGCAACCAGACTGAAAGCCTAAATAGAACCAAAATATCATATGGCCTAAAGTTGCATCTTTATCTCTTAAATGCCAAAATTATGACATTTTCTTGTTTCCGATTGTAAATGAAAAACAGCCATAAAAATGTTAAGTCGAAATTCAGCGTCCAACTTGCATAAATATTAGTTAAATGACCAGCATTACCAACCTATTTCTCGTTGTGTCTACCATAGTTAAGTTTCAAAATTTACGTTTGAGTCATTGGCGCGTGACATTGTCCGGTCTTCGATTGTCGACATTTGAAATGTCAAGAAAACAAGGGGAAATACACGTACATACAAGTCGTACAACCCAACATTCAATCTGAAAATTTATCTTGATATTTCGCTTCACCATATGGGCTTATTGCAAAGACAGCCGTGATTCATGTTGTCCGTCGCGTGTCCCTGAGAAACATTTATTTATAAAAAATAATAAAAACCTCCTGTTCAGAGCGGTTGCATCAAAAATCCTATATTTCAGAGGGGTGAGCCCTTACATTTATAGGTATGGTACAAGAGTGTAAGTTTTTAATTCGGAAAATATTACATTAATTACAGAAATCCCTATTACATGAAGGGGCCCCTGCCCAGAGTAGTAAGAGCTCCAATGTATTGATTGCAGGAGGTGAAACAGATTTCTGTGGGTTTTGTCAAATATTGTTACACAAGACAAGCACATCGGCCAGATGACGTAAGGGGGCTCATTTAGGCTCACATTTAACGTGACTTAGATAAGAAAAACTATTATATAGGATATCGTATGCAAGAAGAAATTACTCGAGAAAGATTACTTGATTTACAACATCATGGTATAACATAAACTTTATGAAGAACTTATCTTCTTTGGTTTTACTAAAAGCAATATTTTTTCAATGATATACCTGTTTTGCATATAATGTCTAGAGTGATTAAAACCTAACATTTATATATGAATAATTTTGCCAACAGCAAATCAAAAACATCATCAGTGAATATATTCTTCCTCCATCCAAACACAATGAGCTGCAAGTCAAAGTTCATGTTGTGAACATGTGGGCATTTATCATTTAATAATTTAAGAAAACATACCTAGAAGGCTTGTAAATGTCTACAATCCCAAAGAAGAGGTGTGATCGTCCCTACTTAACATTGACAAAATGTACATAGATTGCTTTCTGCCACTTTGATCTTGAAAAGAAATAGTTGATAAAATATTATGTATAATTCTAAACCATCTCAGTTTCGTGTCAATTGTAGATTTTAAAGGTACAAACATCTTACAACTAACATCGCCCTTTGTTTTTGCAACATCGTTTCTTTTCATGAATTGTTTTTCAAATAAAGTATGTTCTGGCACGCTGGAATTTAACTGGTTCACCAGTCGAATCGTTAGAATTAATCTCTATTTACTAGTTCTAGATAGGTGAACTATTTGTTACCATTTATGCTAAACATTTACAGTACACTCGTGTTCACTAGTAATACGTTATGATTAAAGCTTTTAGAATATATCTATGTGCTGTCACTTAAGACATAATAGCCTGACTATCAACAATACATCGAAGTACAGCCACACATGCTTAAAAGTTTTGTCTCATTTCCAATAAAGAACATAAAAGGAAATAGTCTCTGAAAATTATTTGAGCAAACAATGTTAATAAGAACAATGATTTATTATACAAATCCCAAACATTGTTTCTCATTTGCTCTAACATGTGCTTCAAATTTGTACGATGTCTATATTGGTTACTTCATTTCATACTTAGTCTGCGCTATGGGAGCTTGTTTTAAATGTAATGGGTTCTACTTTATGTATGCATTCCTAAAATATGTCTAACTTTTCATATTGAATCTGTAGCTTTGTTTGGAATAAAGAACAGATTTACTTAAAGTTTAAACACTGAAATTCGGCAGTTAAAACTACTATGATAATGCTGTAAATATTTAAAAGAACTTAGTATATTTGCTGAAATATTGTTTATTCAATAACAGATTAGAAGAACTTCATGCAGAGTTTAAAACCTATTGAGATGTCATTGTATAACATTTCAGTGTTAGAAAACATTTTAAATGATACCAATCCATTGCAAAGTTAAGGAACATAATGCTGTAATAAAAAAGAAAATGTCTTTTAAGATAATCTACCCAAGAGAAGTTAAGGGTCAAACCTATATTTCATCCTGACATAATTCCCTGCATAGAAAAGTTGTAAATTACAATTATAAAGTACCTTCTACAAATGCATGAAATGTGTACATCAACGTGCAGAGTACATGACATGTGCACAAAGTTCCGTTTCCCAGTACTGTCACCTGCAGATGACTTGGATTCCCGAAACGGTAAGCAATAAAACATATGTTGACAAAATGCTTTCACTAGTAATTCTTCACGTTTATATCCCTAGTGAACGCATTCATGAGAAGAAATATTTAACTTACAAGCTAATCGAGTCAGGAAATCAGAAACTAAACATTGCAGTGGTCAGGTGAGTATCATGACTTTACACATGATAAACCTATATAACGACTATTTGAAAAGGGCTTATTCAGAAATATGTGCAACCTTCGAGTATACCTATGATTATCACTTTACTGACAACAAAGGATGAAATACATGCATAGAGAGTTTAAGTATTGCTGTTGCACGAAGCAAAGGTGTTGGGTTTTTTTTGGATTTTATGAAAACGTGTATGTTGCCAATTATTCAAGTCCTTTACAACCTAAAAACGTAGATGTTTGCCAAATAAATTATATTGTGGATTAACCGAAAGTATATCGTTAGAAATAACGAGAAATATGCAACTGTGCATTATTCATTTTTGCGAAATGATCCAAAGTTATTAACGTAATACGCAGTATGATAATTCAGCCACACCATTTTTCCCCAAAGTCCCGTCGAGGCTAGGGGCAATCTCTCTTATGACTCTTCTATCGTTTAGCATTCCCGGCGACGAACCGTCTGTGATTTCCTTTTAAATGCAACCTTTATGGTACCAAATGTGTATGGTGTTCCAGTTTCCACTCCACTTACATATCTGGTTTCAAATCAGTTATTATTTGATATCACCACTATCGCTTATGCAATATGTATTTTTGAATGTTAGATAAACAACCCGAAAGTTGATAGATACGATATTGAGAGCTGATTCAGTAATACGATATTTCGACTTTGATATCAGGCGATAAGATTTATCTTTTCATGAAAAGCCATTAGTAAAGTTCACCTTCATTATTTGATTTTATCTAGAAAAATCAAACGGTGTTTTTTTTATTAGAATTCGTCGAACAGGATATGTGATATGTACAATTGTTGTCTACATTTAGAAATGCCATGCCAATAGGACAATGACAGTGTATCTGCTATGTACAGCAGTGACAACGGATGATCCTATAACTAGAGAACATGCCAACTGATCGATAACAATAATGGATTGAACTATTGTATTAATTCAATATATTATCAAACATACAGTATCATTTCTTGACATGAAAATGCTTACCAAGGATGGAAACGCGAGTATGATATTTGACAAATTCCAACGGGATTTGAGGCCATACAGACTATCAAGCACGCATCTATCGCCACCATTTGCCTGCTGCAAGTGTTTTTCTTCTGGCTTTGCGGTGATATAAACTAGCGAACAAAAGAAAATATACAGTGTATTCGACAATGCTTCGACAAATAAGTTAAGCATGTATAGAAGAACATTTATTTGATATCAATACAGCTTTCAATTCCTCCACAAATGTACACAATTCCATTCCATACCAAGACGAAAGTTACCTTTGAATGACGCCAACCATGCTATCATAAACTGTAGTTTCACACAAACATACAGGTATGCATTTCTTGCAGAATGTTAACAAATTATGAGTCTACAAAGGCTAAGTGATTATGTCTCTCGATATTGATTTTGAATTTTTGTGCCCGCAAATTACTTCCGGCTTGTAAAATAAGGAGGGGGCAGGTGCCCCACAACCCTCCAGTTCCTTCGCCAATGATTAACAATGAGTGTGATAACCTTAGTCGCCAATGACAAAAACATGGTAGTTTATTGACCCCGTAAGACGGTGGTTGACGTTTGGTATGATCTGTTGCCAATTCATAAAATGGCAGACATTGTTCCAGAAAATAAATGATGACAGAAGGTAGTGTCGATACAATATATCAAGATTCAAGTTGAGGCGACACAATATATCATGGAAGTATTGTCAAGGAATCTGCGAGACGATTATCATCACGATACCATGCTTCCCATACAGTACGTATTCTGATACTCTACAGTATTGAAAAGCAGAGAAGACTAGATAATAGATAATGTTATGAATAAATAAATGTGTAAATACTACATGACTGGAAAGCACAAAATCAGAGACAGAGCTAACATATCTGATATACCACATTTCTTCTGTTAATCTCTAAAATAGAATAAAAACTTAATGTTGTCAGTTTACAAAGTTATTTGTTTGAAAGAAATCATGTAAGTAATATCGAGATGTATACATTGTCTCATGAGGCGATACATCGATGCATTATGGACTCTCACGATATATCTATCAGGATTGTTCACTGAACACACATTTTGCACGATAACCGATAATAACAGGACGTCTGATAAGAAATTGAAAAATGGTATGCGTTTCTTTTGTATC
The DNA here is from genome assembly GCA_921293015.1 of Phorcus lineatus. NCBI lineage: Eukaryota > Metazoa > Mollusca > Gastropoda > Trochida > Trochidae > Phorcus > Phorcus lineatus. The sequence goes on from OV121091.1 coordinate 29,199,555, forward strand.
CATAACGGAAAGCAACACAGGATATGGAAAAAAATATTTTTTATTCAAACAACCAATTTAGTGAAATGTTTTACGTATTCTTCATGAATTAATAAATTTTAGTGAATCTTTCTTCTTATCCCTCATTAATTCTTTTTTTTAATATACATTTGTACATCAGATAAGTTCCACTTTCATAACATTAAGAATTAAAAATTGTAAACCTGCCCAACAATAATGTTTCATTTATCTACATTTATCTGTTTTGTATCGCCAGCTATTGACGTCATGTAGTATATTTGAGTTCCATTAAGTAGAAATATGATGCCGTTTAACAAGATGATAAATCTTTATTATAAACTAATGATGTTTACATATTAATTTTTCATTGCTTTAAAGTCAGAGTGTACCGGCAACATTCGGTCATGAGCATGCAATTACGTAAATCATTGATGTAGCAGTGGAGCATTCTATGAAGTAATATCAGTGTTGTAAGCTGTCAAGTGACTGATCACACGTCTCAACAATAGGACAGGGACTTGTATTGCCGAAGCTTTGGATGCGGCATCGAAGCTTTTGCCATGTTGCCTCGCAATCTAATGGACTGTGTCTGCTTGCAATGAAACCTCTACTGTCGCTTTTGAGTGTCAAGAAATTTAAAATATGGATTCAATCATTAACGGAATTAAACACGTTATTTTTTATTTAACCTTAGAGAATTAAAATCATTTCTTTCTTTCAAAATGTTAAAACCTAACTGCATATATTTCATTGAGTGAATGAGTAAATTATCAATAACATAAGTCAATATTATGAATCTTCTAATACATTCATTAGCTGTGCTAGTATGTCATTACATTTAAATACATATAAGATGATGAATCAAATTTAAATACGAAATACTATATATATCACTAGCCGTTATGGATACAAAAGAAACGCATACCATTTTTCAATTTCTTATCAGACGTCCTGTTATTATCGGTTATCGTGCAAAATGTGTGTTCAGTGAACAATCCTGGGCTTAAAAATCACTTCTTTGCTATGCAGCTCTCAATTGTAAATTAATTATGCTCTGACGTCAACAAAGCGAATTCGATCCAGCAAGAACCATTCTTGGCACAAGCCTACAATCTTTCTGGTGTTCTTTGCTTTTCCTCGCTATTCAAAAATTACCAATGAAGACGAGGATGAAGTTTTTAGTTAACAAGCACTCCAAGTAAATGGGTTGGTTAATGATTTACTGGAGATGCCAAGAGCAGAACTCTTTTTTAACAGTCCTGCATCACATAAGATCGTTTAACTTCTAGTTCCCTTTAGTTCAAATCATGTCATTTGGATTTTGTTTGGACCACATTTGTTTAATTTAAACCACACTAACAAAGGATCACCATTTTCCATGTTTAGAATAATCATATGTATACATTCCATGGACTATGTGGGATGATGGATCAAGCTTTTTTAAAACTTGGCAAAATGAAATAGACCAAAGGGATAATATCTTCACGATTTTTATATCTGTTTAGAACCGTTTTACTTGAGGCCAAAAAGCGTTACGCAATGGCATTATCATTTCTTTCTTTGGGATCAACTCACTGCGCTTTGCAGGTAATGTTTCAATATAATAAATTCACGTAAAAGAATAAAAATGTCATCTTGATGGAGCTTTTTCCATATCTACCTAATGGCTTGTTCCGGTTTCTATATACTTATACGATATATTATATGATAATGGTTCGACAAGTCTTTAAGAATAGATAAATAAATGTCATTAAAACGTTCCCTATGACGTCGCAAAGTGAGCATTTAAGTTTCAAGGCGATTTTCATGTTTAGGTTATGTATACGATTGAATTTAGTATCGATATAGCAACAAATGGAGTTCTTTTTAATTTCTAAATGTCACTGTAAAGCAATAGAAAGTCTGGGGAGAAAATAAAGCCTGTTATTCATTTATGGATCATTTCATTAGTTTTTCTCAAGTGTTTCATTTGAACACCTATATCGGTTCTATACCTTGCTAATGTTTAAGGGTTTTTCTTGGCTCAAATGCAGAACATTTTATGGTGTTCAAGGGTAAGGTACCTCTCAATAAGTGAAATTGAAATTATTTACGACTGTAACCTAACTGTTTTTTAAAACACGTGATTGAATTTCCTTTTCAGTTATGAAAATAGAAATGCAGTTAAAATGTTCTTATATAATAAACCAAAATGAATTTTGATGATTTCTGACTAAATATTCACAAAAATAAAGAAACATAGCATTTTCATTTTGAAATGATTCACAATTTTGCTAACTCAGCAATTTTAATTGTAACTATTATATGAGAAAGTTCTATTATCTGTTTTTCCTAGAAAGTAGATGTTGTTGAATGAATATGATTTGTATGAATGCGTTCAGGTATATTTTATATATTATGAGTGGGAGAAAGCATGTTTTTAGTCCAAAAATAGCTTGAATGTTGATAATTTAATTGAAATGTTTTAATGCATGATGTGCCGTAGCGCCTGAAAACCCACGGTACCATACATATTTTTTACTTTTTTCTGGAAGAAGATTATGTTAACTCTAACATGTTTTCATATAAAAAAAAAGTTTAATACAGACATAGACTCCCATGTTAAAACTCTGACTGACATATGGATCTTTGTCTTAAAATATCTCGAAAAAACCAACACTAACCCCTATTTTTTTGGGTGGATATTTCAAGCAATCACGCTAAACCTTTGAAAAGAAACAAGTAAGAAAAAAAGTTTAATACTTTAAATTAGAGGAACGGACATCCTTAAATGATTATTTGTATATATTTCAAACACTGTCATATCATCACATTACATCAAAATCATATAGATATAACCTGCATTGATTGAGCATGACAATATGACAATATTTCAATTCATAATCTCTATTCATATTTCTGATTTTGTCCAGATAAAGATTTACAGTTAACAGAAATGAATAAATGAGATTATCCTACCTCATGTAAGAATGCCGGTCTCTGATTGGTCCATGTGACCCTAAACAAATATCCATATACACCGTCACCGAGGGATGATTAATCCCTAACATGTGGTGAAGAAAATATAGAGGTAACTCATTCTTAAAAGTATTTGGGTATTTGGCTTCAGGAAGATTTAGATTTGCAGTATACAGCTAAAGTTATAGCTAAGTCAGACAGTAGGGCACTTGGGGTTTTTATTAGTAAATTTAAGTCCGTTGGTGGTAAGTAAACTTGATATAGATAAAATGAATTGGCTTGCTAAACTTTGGGATGACAGAGGTAATGTATATGGTAACAAGTTAAGAACTTATCATCTTTATAAAACCCACTTTTGTATTTCCGCTTATGTCATGAGAGTAAATGATAGGGCCCATAGAAGTTATTTAGCAAAGTTTAGATGTGGCGCACTTCCCTTAGAGGTAGAACTTGGCCGGTTTAAATCAACTAAGATTGCGGACGAGACACATTTTTTTATAAACTGTGATTTATACTCTGATTTGAGAACCCCATTTGTGGATGTCGTCTCTTCCAGAAATCCCACTTTCAGCCAATTATCTATTTCCGATCAAAGCATATTTATTATGCAGTGCGACGATCTATCAGTTTCCGTTGCTGCACTTCTTTCAAGCATGTATAAACGTAGATTATTTGCTCCCACCTCTTTCACTATTTTAAACTAACTTTTTATCTCCTGTTGTAAGATAAGGTACCTTATTGATTTTATTTTAGCACTTTCAGTGCTTTTAACTTGTAATGAATTTTAAAAGAACATTAGTATCTACATGTATATTTGACTTGTACCAATCGCTAGACACTTCTTCTTCTTCTTCTTCTTCTTCTTAATCTTCTTCTTCTTCTTCTTAATCTTCTTCTTCTTCTTCTTCTTCTTCTTAATTTTCTTCTTCTTCTTCTTCTTAATCTTCTTCTTCTTCTTCTTCTTCTTAATCTTCTTCTTCTTCTTCTTAATCTTCATCTTCTTCTTCTTAATCTTCTTCTTCTTCTTCTTAATACCCCCTACATGAGTAAAGCGTGCATCCACGTCAATCAATGTAAGTCACGTGATCAGCTCATAGGTGTTGTTCATTTCTGTTTGTCTTTTTAATAATACATCAAGACATTCGGTAAGATAAATTCGTTATAACATTCCGTCAAGGATGACATAGGGAAATATTATTCTATTGAAAAGTCTTATGCAGACTCGCGTACATGTAGTATGGCATGTCTATAAACTCGATACAAGTCAGAATATACCATGTATCTATTTTGTTTTTCTTGAGGACAATTGCATTGTAATACATGTACACATAAAATTTCTGTTTTTGATGTAAAAAGATTATGGCGACATATTTTCCATTTGTGACAATGTGCATATTATCATTTTTGCTTACTTACTTACAAAACATATAAACACTTCATTGCTTTTAGACTCCCAATGCATTGATGTCATTATAATAATAATAATAAAAATAAAAATAATAATGATAATACTTTATTACCCAGAAAGGAATTCAGTTATCATCATTACAGATAGATTCTCTTTGTGTTGTACCATTCAATTTTAATCTTCCGTTCAACAGCATTACATGTGCGGTATTTTTAATATATGACTTAACATCACTGAAGATGTACACTGAGCTGTTCAAATGATTTTCCAAAATGTAATCCCAGTTAGTTGCTGAATAATGTATGGGGTGAGAAAGTTTGATGATTATCAATATAATCTTTTCCCTGTTATATAAACAAAGATTTTACTAGCTATATCTCTTTTGATACAATACTGAGATAAATATAATTTAATACAATACCGTACTCTTTGCAGAGATAAATATAGGATACTATTTCTATTAAACGAGTTAATGACTAAATATAAAGCGAGAAAAAATAGTATCAGATTGAAGGAAATTTAGTATTCTGTTTATAAATTGACCTCAATATTCAAGCAAGCTTGCCGAAAAGTGTAATGAACAAAACATTTCGGCGCCTTGACCGCCATTGTGACGGCGGTGTCAACATTGTTATGTCACAACAACACAATATTATGACGTCGTACGTGCAGCGGTATTACAGTTTGTTGAATGACGTCACAGACGCTGTCATATAATTGTTGCATCATTTCACTAGGTAGAAAACAATTTTTATTTCACTCAGTGAAAATACGGGTTTTATTTTCACCGATAACTGGCACATTTCACCATTCGAAATATAATAAACTGTTGTATGTTACACAGGCAAGTAATAATGTTTTGAATTTTTAGAAATGTGTATGTAACTTCATGAACCAAAACAAGTATTTTGAATGTTCTAGTTCAGTTCAGAATGTTATGATTTCAAAACAACAACATGGAAACTGCTCTCAGAATCATCAGTCCAAAAATGTCAGAACTCACGCGTATTCCCCCTGTCACTTAATAGAGCAACTAAATATTTATGGTCACAAGATTGCAAACACGTGCTTGTCCGATGTTTACACCGAAGCAATACTTTGGATCAGAATCATTGTATGTCTGCTTGATGTAAAGAGAGAGAGCTGAGGTGATTTGGGGTTTAACGCCGCTTTCAAGCGTATTTTTTTTATATGGCAGCTACTTCACTACTTATAAGCCACGTACACTCGAATTCAGCCTAATTCAGCTAATAGATTTTATTTATTTCGAAAAGCCCATTGGATGCCAAAATAATTTTCATACTTATGAATAATTTTGTTTGCCTAGACCGTGACTGGTTTTCATGTCTAGCGTGGACTATTTTCTTTGTATGTACCATGTATGTACTTTTTTTTAATTAATATTTTCATTTCCCATAAGATGTTTACATAGTTTGTTCTACGTTAATTGTAGACATATTGTACATAAATGCAAATATTCATGCAAGAGTTAGATACAAAAGTAATTGTTCACATTGTATACAGGTTCAAATACATATGTATGCAGGTCTATTATATTGCAAGGTTTTCATGTATACATTTTGTAAGATTTTTATATATCAGTCTGACTCATTGAGTTTAATAAAGTGTGGAAAGAGGACCAAAATAAATAGAATTTTGATTGCTTATTATTTGTAAAGGCAATGTATTTTCATGCCTGATTATAACTTAATAATTCTCTCTGAATAATTTTAAAATTGAGCTTCTTTCCCTTTCTGCTCATACTGTATATATTTTGTTTCCCTAGTAAACAGATGGTATTTAATGGGTTATTATGTTTACCCTTAAAACCAAAAATAATATTTTCTGGTGTTAAATCAATAATCCTTCAGCCAATTTATCTAGACATTCTGCCAACTCCCTCCACACTTTTTCCCATGAGTACACTCACACAATCAATTTATCCAATCTTATTAAAAAAACTATTGGTTGTCAGAATATGCTGAGTTATTTTATACTGAAACCATTTTAGATTAGCACTCTGTGTGCATCCATTAGGCATCACTAAATTGACATGATATTTGATACAAATCTTTACTTTTGTCAAGTTTTTAAATATTAAATGGAAGAATCGGGAAGGAGGATATGTTTTTTCTCCTCAATGAATGTAAAGCTTCTCTTCAAGTCAGTCCACGCTTTTACAACATCTTGCCAGAATGTATTTGAAATAGTAAGCAACATTCAATTCCCAATGCAAGCAACATCTGCAAGCCACAGTCTCTGATTATTCGGAATGTATATCAAAAAAATTTTCTTTAATTTTGTCTTTCTTTCACTTCCAAACAAACTCAAAACATATCTACATATCCCAATAAGAAACTAACACCTTGTGGATATTTCATCCTTTTTTTCAACTAATTTTAACATAAAGGTTACAATCAAACGATTTGATTCATTCAAGGGGTTGCTTAACTTTTATCCGGCTGTGTAGTATTGTTCAGAACACATATATCCTAATCGTTTATAGATATTGCCTCGTGCGCTTATCAAGCTAGCAACTTATCAGTAACTTTTCCATCAATGTGTTCTGTACATAGTTATCGTGTTATGCAAACTAATAATAATGATACATTTTTACATTGGTCAATTTATAAAGCATTAATCATAAGGGGACAATATTATTAACTTTTTTTCCAAGTATATTTACCATATTTTAAAAAGATTCCCACTGTTGAATTAGACGTCCAGTCGATGTTTAGTGCATTCAATCATAAATGAAATGATACCAACGGCGAGTGTCTTCTTTATAATTTCGTCACTGATGATTGCCTAACCTTTGAGCTATACCGAGTACAGTTATATAAACATATCTAATGGGGAAGGTATCGCCACAATGACTTCTTAACAAATGTATGGTTTTTTTGGAAATTGATATTCAGATTATTGTTGCGAATGTACCACTTTTGTAGTTCATTTTAAATGACAGCGTAAGTGAGATTGTTTTGCAATAAAGACATGCAGTGTTAGTAAAAATTAGATGGCATGCAGATACAATTACAAAAATGGAACGAAAATATAAAATAAAATACTAATTTGAAATATACGGCGATCGATATTAGATAACAAGGTTGGGGTGACTGCTTGATCTATACATACTGCTCTAAAAGCACTTCTCAATATTAAAAAAACGTTTTTAAAAACTTTAGGAAACAGATCAAACATCCCGAAACAATTTCCGTTTGGTTTGACTCAAACAACTGACCTTACAATCATTTTTTAGACACAAAAACTTTTAATAATGTAGTATGTAAATCACATCATATCAAATGTGAAAAAATCTATTTGAAGAAACTGTATCAATAGTTTCATGTTATGCCTATAGTAATTGAATCCTTTGAAACCTTCACTATTGAAACCAAGGCGTGTCTATGATGTAGCCTAGCTATCTAGGACTTACCTTCAAACTACGGTAACGTAGCTGCTAACTCCAGGTATATCATTATATACATTACATACATACATATATACATACATACATACATACATACATACACACATCCATACACACATACATACACACAGACATACATACATACATACATACATACATACATACATACATACACTGTTCGTATGATCCTCAAAAGATGCAGGCTACATGCAGTTGGAAGTGACGTGTGAAATTCGGACAATCGCAATTTAAATACATAGATTTTACATTATTGATACCAGAAACATGCAAAAAATTACACTTAGACATGAATACGCTTAACAGTAGGTGAACAAACCTTTTGGATGAGAAGTTTAAACCCAGTGACTGAATGCTGGGCCTACATACATTTGTAAGTTGATTCCCATAAGGCCATCGATCGGGAGCTAAGGGTGTATTAAGGTTAGCCGTACAGTGAGACACGGCCTGTTAGAGAAGTCTCATGTCTCTGGTGCTCTCGTGTCTCCTTCTGTCTCTCTATGCTACTGTCGTGCACCTGTCGGGAAACATCTGTCATGTTGGAAACGCTCTCCAAAAACTTTTCCTTATCACAAGTCCAAATGATTTTAGAAACTTTAAAGTCATTAACAGCAATGTTATCTTGGAGTGTATCACGAACGATTACCTTTCTGGAGGAAATGCATTCATTGCAGTTGGAATCAAGGATAACAGAGCATTCTGTGTAGGACAAGGATCAACAGATGGATTTGCTTTCACAAGAATTGCGTGGTGGCCTAAGGTAAGTTTGGCAATGACTGGTATGTATTCCGATTTAATAATTATGTGATTACTTATTGGCTTTTAATGCCGCTGCAAATATGCCGTAAATCTATTTAGGGTAAAGAGACCTGAATTGAGTACATGGTGAAATGAGCTTCAAGACATTTCTCTGGCTGGCTGTTTTATTATGTAATCCAAACTAAAGATTCTAGTTCCATTGTAAAGGTATGTGTATACAATCCATCAACACTCTCTTTAGTCAAACATTATTGGGTATTGGTATATTGGTGCAAATTGTATCCATTCAATTAGAATGGACATTTCACTTCGGAAAAACGTTATATATGCTGTAAATATTAATATTTGTCGAGTTTTTGTCATTCTAATAAGAATTTGAAAAGATAACAAGGTTATCATATCATACTTAACACAATATGACGGAGATCTTTAACTATTTTAATCTTTTATCTTTATTTAAAACAAAATCTTGTATCAAGAGAAAACAAAAATATGGTATTGTTATAATCATTGTTTTACTTTATATGATAATATATTTTTAATCGGATAAACTGCAGAAATCAATATCTGTTACATTTTTATGTAAACTGTAGTATTGAAAGACGTTAAACCTATAGTCATTTCTTGTTGATAAGTTTTCCTGTATTTTTTCCTTAAAATGTCATTTGTTTATTTCTTTCTATAAGTGAGGCATAGTATATGCCGTTATTAAGATGACCATTTTGGGAACGCTTTCTGATTCCCAGAATGAAGACACGATCACTTTTCCTACAGACAGAACATCCTGTCCTTTTTTAGATAATCATTTTAGTGACTTTTCGCTGTTTCCTTGTCTCTGGTTTAAAGTGATTAGCAATGGTTTCGTTCATTTTCAAAATTCGTGAAAGAAAAATTGCTGAATCGGCTTCGAATAAGGCTAGAATATCTTATGGCATGATTAATGCATTGATCGCGTGTCAAACCTTTTGGCACCCATCGTGCTGAAATCTTCGTAATTTCCAAATTGTCAGTAATAACAAAATCAACTCGCTCCCTACTAATGACAACTATTCCAGCTATGAGAGATTCGTAGTTATCCATTATCAGATCCTGTCGTACCTTTTTGTGATGCAACGCTTTTAGAGGTACCAGTCAAGTTGCCCCGCCTACAAATTTTCCCGGCATGTTTCGTCGAATTGGCCTAGACAATGGACAATGTGCCCCATCGGTAGCTCCTAAACGTTCAATGATAAAAAAAGGTCATGCATAATAATATCATTTTAAACAAAGTTGATGTAAACTTTGGTATTTATTTATAGATAAAAGTTTTTGTGACTTTATATTTCTTATTATTTTGTCATAATGAAAGTTAAAAGATTTGCAAATTACAAGCATCATAGGTCTTGATAACAGTACCTGAATGATGTTAGTGCACGTGCGAAGTGTGTGGCCAATATATAGTATAGTTTTCCCATCGAGGGTCACTCTTTAACTTTCTAAACCTTTTGCTTCTGGAGATGATGATGAAGATAAGTTTTTATGGTGTTGCCCTTTTTACCCTTATAACAGATTGACGCCTGACGCCATTCCTTTCTTGCCAGATGAGCCAAGATGTATTCTAAAAGGATGTATAAACCATGATTATTTTTTTCATTCAAAAGGTCAAATGTCGTTTAATTATTAATGACTAAGATAAAGAAATATGTTTTGAAAAGCTTTTTGGCCTTTTTAACGGATTGTACGATGTGATAAGGTAGCTCGGTATCGTATCAGACGTTTTCTTACTCTTTCAAAAAACGTTGTGTAGAGTAAAATGGCAGAGGTTAAGCACATTGATCAGGTGAAGATATCATGGTTTACTCCTGTCCAGTTAACGGGAAAAAATTCAAAATCAAATTAAATCAAACATTAGACAAGTTATATCTTTCTTTGCACATTATTATGAAGTATTTAAATCTTTTTTTAATCTTCTTGAAATGTGTTTCACAAAGGATTTCGATTAACATTTTATGCTTATAATTTGCAAGGTGAGTTTTGTGAAAAATGAAAAGGGTGATGCTTACCATTGTACAGTTAATCATGTAAATAACATTAAGTAAAATGGGAAATGACGTATCCTATGTAAATGTATCTTAGTATTACCTCTCATAAATAGTGACGGAATCGAATAGATCACAAATGTGATACGTAAATATAGCATTCGACATGCCTGTATACATGTATATGTATGTGAAAGCTTGCTAATATTAGTACTTATCTTTGAAATATTTGCCTATCCAGCATTTATAATCATATTTCAATCACCTATGTTCATACATGATTAATTAGAATCACGACATACCTTGGCTGTTGCAATTGCCCTGTATATCAGATTCAAAATATTGACAAAATATGAAGGGGAATTGCGTTGTGAAAAGTCTGATTTCTGAGACCGAGGGAAGCTGGCTGACACATTACTCGTTGCTGACAGGCCCTTTAAAAACAAAGCCTTGATAAATACAAAGACAATGTAGCAATATGTGTAACTTGATGTATTAGTAAATACCATCAACTAAAAGAAAGGTTTGTTCGGCTTTATCATTTACGGTTAATATGTGTTGTAAACCCTTAATAAGTTTTTTGGTCCACTTTATTTCATTATGAACCAGCTATGTATGATATATGATGAATCATCTATGTATGATATATGATGAACCAGCTATGTATGATATATGATGAACCAGCTATGTATGATATATGATGAACCAGCTATGTATGATATATGATGAACCAGCTATGTATGATATATGATGAATCATCTATGTATATGTATGTTCTGCCATCTGACATATGCCTATGATTTGCAAATATTTTATGCATATAGGCTCTTGTACCACCAAAGGTGTTCTTGAGTAATAAAACAGTACAACAATTGTAACCGAGTGCTAAGAGGAGTAGGCAAAGATTATTGATGATCGCCTATAGGTACAAACAAGGTAATAAGACAGGTAATAGTAATAAGAATCCATATCAACGTGGATGAAACACATGATATTATGAAAATTTGTTCTTTGTTTATCCTCTATATATCCCTATCCCCTATATAATATAATACAGAGATATATTTTTAAAAAATTAACTTTCTCCTCATCCTATTTTTTGGAAAACAGCTATGCACAATATGCACAATATGGAAATTTATGCCCCTTCCGATTCCAAATACTTGGTAACATCGTTTCCTTTGGCGTAATATCTGAACAGGCAATGATTTGTAGCAAATTTAAAGTGACGATGTATTTTCTTCGATGTAGAAGATGCGGATGTACAGGTTCCTTTCAGGACTTTATCCACTTATTATTATGCCTTTTTTAATGTTAACACATACCATGGGCGTGAGTTATGCCTATATTTGTGTTCACTCATATTATCGCCATTAGATATTCCTGTAATAGTGTTCGCGCATAGCATGCCAATGAGGTATGTCTACTTTAGTTTTCACGCATATCCAAAACCATAAGTTATGCCTATATTTGCGTTCACGCATTTTATGCCAATGTGATATGCCTTTATTAAAGTTCACGCATTTTATGCCCATGAGGTATGCCTATATTTGTGTTCACGCATTTTATGCCCATGAGGTATGCCTATATTAGTGTTCACGCATAATATTCGCATGAGGTATGCCTATATTAGTGTTCATGCAAAATATGCCCATGATGTATGACTATATTAATGTTCACGCCTATTCAGCCATTGAGGTATGCCTTTATTAGTGGTAACGCATATTCAGCCCATGATATATGCTTTTATTATCGTTCACGCATAGTTTGTCCATGATGTATGCCTCTAATTGTGTTCACGCACATTCAGCCCATGAGTAATGCATATATTAGTGTGCAATTATGTCCATGAGATATGCTTATATTACTGTTCACGTATATCATGCCCAATGGGAAATGCCTATATTAGTGTTATTTCATGTCATGCCCATGAGATATACCTACATGTATAGCATAGTGTTCACGCATATCATGCCCAATGGAACATGCCTATATTAGTGTTCACTATTATTATGCCAATGAATTATAGAGGATATTATAAGAGTGTCCGTTACATACTATGTTTACGACACGAGTGTTTAAATTTTAGTATTTCCCGAGCGATGTCCTGTTTAATGATTGATGTATTCAATATATTGTGCGCAGAGCGAGCATATTTTATATAGTGACGTCACAATATAAAAGTGATATTTTGCCCTTGGGCGTCGTATGAAAGATATGTCCACGCATGTTATGCCCAGGAGTTACGCCTATATCACAGTTGCATTTAGCCTTTTCAACTTAAAAACAATATTAAATCTTAAAAAAGGTCATGATATCTGTATCGAAAAATATAATGATTAGTGATTGTTCTGACGGTATCCCATTTTGTGTTTAAGAAATAAAGTAGCCTAAACCATCATGTGCTTTGCACTAAAGTACATTTTTGCCCTGAACTATTATAGTTAAAATTATAGTTTGACGCTAATGATAGTTCAGGGCAAAACTGTACTTTATTGCAAAACACATGATGATTGAGGCAATTTATTTCTTTTCTAGCATGTCAATTTTGACGAGGGGAAAATATAATTCAGGCAAAATGAACGTATATGAAATTCATCGAATTTGTCAGTGAATTGGAAATGCTCGATAAGGGCCATAACTAGTGACGTCAAAACGTTATTGTTGTTGACGTCATGATTCATTGTTACGTGACGTCATTAAAGACTGTACTTTATTGCGGAATAAAGGATAGGCGTCGCCTTTGATCTTTACCGAAACAATGCTAGAATGCAGTATACAGTGGTGAGAGGTTGTTATATCAGTTGAACAGACGTGTGGGTTGAAAGCGATAGAGATCTTACATATTTCATATAAGTGCGTTCAAGTTATCATCAATTATTTACCGCAGTCCTACTTTTTCATATACCAATACCAAATATACTACAAGAAATGTATTCATACATTTAAAGCAAGCATAAAATATATATTGTTACCTTACTTTAGATATATTAATAACAACTAGACACAAAAGCCCATTAGATTCATCTAGGCTTTCATAACTCTCCTTTGATAATACATATCTGAAATCTTAGTACCCAAAAAGTCATTTGCTGTCATACCATTAAAGTTAAACTAAATGCTTTAACTATATTTATAGGCACTGACGCATGTAACTACTTGGTAAATATAAAAAATGCACGTCCCTTCACAGTAACGATTCTCCACATTCAGTTATAAATTCTTTGGAAAATATTAGGTTATAAAATTGATATCAAATGAGTGGAAAGAATTCGTGCAATGTTGCATAAAATTCGCATAAACTAAAATCAGCAATATCTGAATTTTGTATAGGCTAATACTAAACGATTTCCGCTAGGGTTGAAGCAACTGCAATGTTTATACTGTATAGAGGAAATTGGTGAAATTTAAAAATTAAGGTGTATGTAAGCCGCACTCGTAACAAGTAACTCGTAACTCGTAATCAAGGTCAAAGGATTTTTTTCTACAAAATTTATTACAAAAATATGAAATAAAACATCCTCGAGTATGTGACTGCAAAGTTTATTTTTTCAACTATGTAATTGCTTTTCGTACTTTCAACGGATTTCAAGTTTCTTATCAGAACAAAAGGATAATGGTTTGGAACAGTTTTTTTTATCCGTATAGGGACTTCCGCCGTGTCAACGATTTCATTATTGATTGCATGTCAGTTGTATAAATTGTAGGTATTTTTGTATCGAAAGAAATCAATTGTGAATGCAAATGTCCCTAAAAATGCCAATTTGAACTCGAAAATATATTTATAGCGCCTTTAATAAATATTACATACTCAGAAATAGAAACAATTAACCATAAGTTACTGTAATGTTAACTTATCTCAAGATTATGGACAACGAAACACAATAATGGTTGTACAGTTGACACTATAACTTTTTGTTATCATTTTGGAATGATAGTATGTTTATAAGTATAGTATGTGACGCCACCTCTGAAGATGTCACTTTCTTGAAGGGAACATATGGTAATTGTTAAGAAATATTAGAAATACTTCTTCTGATCGCATGAACAAAATAAATATTAAAAACTAAATATTATCAAAAGCACATGTCTCAATGTTAGGCAGATAACCACTTCCAAACTGTAAGATTGGTTTCCAATCTGTTGATAGGCGTCGTCTATTGTTGCTGAACTAAACTGAGAGAGATGAGCTGAGTACATTAGTGTATCGTATACGCTGTGCTATCACCGGCTTCTAAAGATCATTTGAAATATTTATTGTAACGAAAAAATGTTTTTCCTGTGTACAATATGACCGCAGAAAATGACTAGATCATTATCCTTCAATATATTAATATTTATTCCTCTATTACTTATCGATAAATGGAATAGACAGGTATTTTAAATTTCAAGCAAATAAAACTAAAAAAACCCATGCAATTAATGAAAAAATAATATTCACATCAGTTATTTCATTGTCTTTATATAAACTATAAAGGGGAAATGCGTTATTAGGAACATAGAAATAAAATTGACATTTCAAAATCTCAAGAATGGATAGTAATGCTTTTCTATCAGCCCACTTTCTTTTGTAACAATTGAATATTTGATTTCGTTTCTGATATCACTAAACAGACGTATTTTCATTAAGTAGATGCACTCAATGAGAAACATTAACCTTTAAAACACCATTTTCTAAAAAGCATTCTTACATACATATCAATATTTTCTTCCAAAATTGGTCATGTAATATATAATGCACAAAAATAAGCAATAAAACGCAAATATTCAATTTAGGTTTTATACTATAAGTATTCCAAGGTCGGTTGCAAAGTAAAGAAAGTTAACATCTTGCTGTCAGTCGATCCAAATAGAACCTCGCGGCATTTGAAATCGAAAGCTGGCGATCTGAAGAAAGTTGTAAAGAATAACTATTCATTTGAAACAAGATGAGATGACAAATACACCATACTACACTGAGAAGGGTAACATCGTTACTCGGTTATCATGCGACAAAATTTAAATGGGCAGGTATTGGGCATTCACCAAAGAATGATTATAGGACATGCTTACCCTTAGGCAGTGTTTAAATTGATCACAATATGTGTTCAAACAGTTCAAGCGAGAGAGGGGGAACTGGTTTTGTTGTAGAAGGGTAATTGTTTGAAGACTGAAAACCTGGAGATGGGTAACTGTTGATTTGCCTAAAATGATGCAATGGACGAATAACTGAAACCAGCTATACAACCACAAAGGCGTGCCACTATTATCCCTGCAATTTTGTTTGTGGGATATAGATTGAAAATATAAAATATAAATAATATAGTGCAATCATGTACTGAAGTAATCAAGTATTTAGCGTAGTCCTACTTGTTGTAAGTTAATCATGATAGCCACTCTTTCATGTAGAAAACATTACTAGCCAGACGAGTATTTCATTAGTCTTGCTAAAAATGAGCCTATTAAATTAGGATCTTTACGATGAATTTAGTCATTTAAGGCACTTTAACAAGCATTTTCGGCTATTTGTGGGCTTTCGGTGACATTTTCACTCAACTTTCTCTCTATGCAAAAAAATCCTTTATCCTTTAAGATTGACCTTTAATTAATAATTGCCATGTTGAATTTATTCTTCATTAACCTTTCAACATGAATAGGTTATATTTCCAAATAAGTTAAATTGTAGATTACCCGGGTGCGGATCGTTAGTAACATCAAGAGAAAAGCATAATACGTGTATTATTTATTTTTACGACATATTGCTGTGCTCCAGTGCCTTAACATGGCGAGACAGAACGAATATGATCCAGACATGACTCATCAAATGTCCCATTTCTTAGTCATTGCATTCACAAACATTATTTTTAATGTCAATATTTTCAAAGATTTGCTGTTTTATGCAACCACAGCATCAAAATCGAATGCATAGAGTTAGTTTGGACGGGTATGATTTGGACATGACGACTCAGTTGTCTAACATAACCACTTAAACCAAAAACGTAAAAGCTTATATGTGTTTTCAAACCCTGTTCATCGTTACACCTCTTCACATAAATATGTATCTCTGTATACAATTTATCAAATTTAGACACCCAGTGTAGAACTTTTGAAATAGAGAGGAAATCGTGACTTTAAAGAGCCAAAGTTACTGAAACATAAATATTTTTATACGATTTGTATAACAAATTAAACATTTCTTCCATTTTTCTACATCTGGTGCAGTGGTGTAGTGGTGAAACACAATGACAGTGGTGTAGTGGTGAAACACAGTGATAGTGGCGTAGTGGTGTAGTGGAGTAGTGGTGTAGCGGTGAATCACAGTGGTGTAGCGGTGAATCACAGTGGTGTAGTGGTGGAACATAGTGGTGAAATGGTGGAACACAGTGGTGATGTGGTGGAACACAGTGGTGTAGTGGTTGAACACAGTGGTTTGGTTGTGCGGCACAGTGGTGGGGTACATGTAGTCATGTAGCTGCTTTGAAAGTACATTTCCCTCAGGGTAATGATGTA
This sequence comes from Phorcus lineatus, assembly GCA_921293015.1. Classification (NCBI taxonomy): domain Eukaryota; kingdom Metazoa; phylum Mollusca; class Gastropoda; order Trochida; family Trochidae; genus Phorcus; species Phorcus lineatus. The sequence goes on from OV121091.1 coordinate 29,216,635, forward strand.
GGTAGAAACGCAACTTTCCATGTTAAGTAGATAACTAAACCATAAGACTATCAGGTTGGTTAACAATCAGCTCTCAAATCCATTGATAGACCATGCCTAATGATGCAAAATCAAACTGATAGATATGAACTGAGCATCTTACTGTATCGTGCTTCTAACGGCTTCTTAAGACTATTTCAAATATATTTTGTAACGAAAAGTGTATTGCCTGTGTACAATATGAACGCAGATATGATTGCATCCTTACACTGTTTATATTCATATTACTTATCAATAAGTAGAATAAAATGGTACTTAAAATTTCATGCACATTATCCAAAAGATATGCAATTAACGAAAAGCAAATGTACACACCAATAATTTTAATTGTTTTAAATATGTTAATTGTTTTTCATTAGGCCTTTTCATTTTTTTATTCCTAAAGGGAAAAAAACCATTTGTTGTTAGTAACATGGAAAAAAGGTTTGTGTGTCAACAGCTCAGGGACACTACAAAGACGTCTTTCGCTTTAATAGATGCATTCAATGACAAACATTAAAGGCACTATTGCACGCTTTTACGGTTTAAATTGGCCTTTTTAAGGTTTACTCGACTTATGCATTCACTTAAACTTTCTATCGATGCAATGATATACTAAACATTCTTTACAATTTAAATGCAATCAACAATGAAAACATTAAGACAGCCGCTGCGGGCTTAGACATATAAAAGTCTATGGTGAGCTGTGCACAAAACGGATAAATTATTGACACTTGGAAACGGCTGAACTAGTATTGTGTGCAACTATTGAATTTAACTCAACTCTGAACTGAGAACAAATCATGAAATATGTTTTATGAAAGCAATTTTGTAAATTAACCGATTTAATATACTATTAAAAAAAACAACGTTACATTCACTTTCAATGATACACATTTTAATGGGAAACCACATGTTACAAAAACCAGCAATGAGAAAATAATCTAAGGTTATCAGTTGATAGTGACATCAATAAAATTGATGGATTGCTCACAAAATTAAACGTCAGTATCAGTGAACAGCACCATGGGGTGTCACAGTTTAATACCGGGTATGTCCACCATTAGCGTTGATCACTGCCTGGCATCTCCTACCCATGGAAGCAACGAGATGTTGAACAGTACGTTGTGGGATGTTCCTCCATTCCTGTTGGAGAGCCTGGAACAGAGGAGGATCACGTTGACGAGGCCTCCTGTCCAGAACGTCCCACAAATGCTCTATCGGTGAGAGATCGGGTGATCGAGCAGGCCAGGGTAGCACATTGATGTTGTTTCTTTTGAGGTAGTCCTGACACACACGGGCAATATGCGGTCTGGCATTATCATGCTGAAAAGTGGGGTTGCAAAATCTCATGTCTGTAGAGTACACCTGTCAATGAACCTGCAACTTGCACCAGCTCTGTTCGACCTGCGTGAGTGATGCCACCCCACACCATCATGCTCCCCCCTCCAAAACGGTCAGCCTGTTGCACACAGATTGCAGCGAAACGTTCATTACGTCTCCTGTAAAATCTTGCCCTTTCATCAGCTTCCTGCTTCCCTCAGTCGGTTACGAACTGTCTGATCGGAGATCCGACGTAACCCAGGCACACTGTGTACAGTTTGTGAAGCTGTCCTGAAGCGATTACGGAGATGTTGAAGGCGAATATAGCGATCTTGCGCAGGAGTGGAAACTCTTGGTCTCCCAGCTCTAGGACGATCATTGACAGATCCTGATGTGGTATACCGAATCCATAGCCTCTTGATCGTTGCCCTGGAAACATGCATGGCTCTTGCAACAGTCTGCTGTGTCTGTCCTACCTGCCTTCAAAATTATTGGAATGTAACATTTCTTTTTTTGAAGAGTATAACACAGTATTAGCATTATTAGATTGACCATAGCGGCTACCGTTCCGCTTTTCTGGTTATGAGCAAAATTTTAATATTCTCGATATCGTAACGTAACATTAAATACTTCCGGCCTTTAAAAATCCTCTTTACTACCTGAATACGTAAATAATTGTTAAACAACTTACGAGGTAGATTACTTGAGTGAGGATAGTGAGTAATATCGAGAGATATGCAGTATCTGTGCATTCGTTGTGTTTACGAAACATTGGCGTGCATTAGTGCGTTTAACCTTTAAAACACCACTTTCTCAAACATCATTCTAAAATACAAGTGGGACAAGTGGGTCACGATGATGATTATTTCGTCCAACATTTGTAATGTGATATGTACAAGTATAAGCAATAAAACTGAAACAGTCATTATTATGTTTAATAGATACTGTTAGTACACAAAGGTTGATTGACAAAGAAGAAAAGTTTACATCTTTCTGTCAAACGATGCAATTGCGACCTTGCGGCATTTTGAATAGAAAACTGTGGATAAAAAAACAAGCTGTAAATAGATAGTAACGATTCAATTTCAAAAAGAAAAGAGGAAAATTTAGACAATAATTCGTTATTATTCTATCAATTAATATACAGAGAAGAAACACACTGTTCATTAAATCACTGAATCACTATATACATCAGCTATAACCAAGTGGTACGAGGGTTGTCCCAAACGTGAATATGAAAACATGCCTGAAATGCAACCATACTGTGCGTGCATGAAGAACCTTCATTGGCGTGTTAATGGAATACTCTTCAATTGCATATATATATAATAGTGTGTCAATCAAAGGTACATTTTACCGAAATGGAGAAAAGTGAATGTAGGGCTGTTATCAAATATCAGAGTTTAAAAAAATACACTCAAAGGAAATTCATGGGATATGTTACAAACATTAGGTGACTCTGCTCCTACATCTAGCACCATTAAACATTAGTGTGTTGAATTAAATTGGGTAGAGTAAGCACTAAAGACGAGCCCCGCCATGGTCGTCCAGCTGATGTCACCACAGGTGAAAACATTGAGGCTGTTCTTGACACAATAATGCAAGACAGGCGAGTGACTATCAGATACTTAGCTGATCCTAACCACCAAAGCTCTGTTTCAAAATACTATTAATAATCTACCCCTCCTCTCCAATCCAATAATTTTACCCTGGTTTCTCCGTTCCCAAGTTTGCCTTTTATCATTCACGAAAAATTGTTCTTGTTGAGTTATATCTGCTACTTCGACGATTCCTTATTCACAATGTAAACAGTTGTATATTTACCATTTTTAGATATTCGAGATATCGCTGTTCGTGCACATTTAAAGAAAAATTGCATAATTTATTCCTTAAAATCAATTTTATAACTTAATACGTTCATATTCCACATATAACTTCTATGGTATATCACCTGAATGCGGATCGTTATTAATCCCCATGTAAATACATTATCTGTGCATTATTTATATCTACGAAATGTTTGAGTGTGTCAGTCCCTTTAATATCAAGGTTTAAGATCGACTGTACAGCTCCTCGACGCTTCATATAAGCGTTTTAGAGTCCAAACGGCACTGTCCAGCACCAGAAGACAGTTCGATACAAATACTTTGGACTGAAGAAACCAGTAAGTGACGGCATCAAACTGTGACACTGCGTTCAGCGTTGCATACTTCATAAGTTGGAAGAACGTTACGATGAACACATGGGAAACGATGTATTGTGAACGTACGAGGGGTGTCCCAAAAGGTTCTGGCCTGACCATCAAAATCAAAATCAAAGAAACATTCAAATTTTTATGACTTATTTTTCGTCACAATCACCCTTGACCTCAATGCATTTGCTCCATGGTTTTGGTAACATCTGCAACCCATCTGAAAACCAGTTCTTATCACAAGACCCCAAAAAATCCTCTACTTCAGCAATGACGTCATCGTCAGTCTCACGGAGCTCTCACTGAGCTCTGTTTTCAGTCGAGGGAAGAGGAAGAAGTCTGATAGGGCTAGGTCTGGAGAATAGGCAGGGTGGGGGAGAATCCTGAACCCACAATCCTGTGCTGCATTGACTGCACGGGAGCATTGTCCTGCAACAGCCACACACCTTTGCGCAGTTTACCCGTTTGTTTCTCTTTGATTATTTCTTGTAATGGGGACCCAGCGTGCTGATACCGTATTCATATGTAAATGTTCATATGCATTTTACTGATGCGTAAAATAGTACCAAATAATATTTGTTGTTCTGTTTGCCGTAATTTCGTTTTAAAAATTACGTTTGAGTTACTGGAGATCACCGGCTTTCGATCAAAAATCACAACTTTTTAATCGTTATTGTCCTTATCCTTAACTGATCAACATAAGGATACTAATTTTTAGAAACAAACACTAGCTATATTTGACTAAAACATACTTTTCCAAAAATACTCTGTGACATTAACATTATTCTTTCAAGCATCATTCATCCAAAAGTCTTTTAGCAGATAACTAACAAAATCACTTACGTTAAGACGCTAACACCAATTCTGCATGAACATATTTGGCTTGCATTTATACCACAGAATGCAAAAAACTCAAATTTCTAGACTTTCTTATGAATTGGCATTTAAAAAAGGTTTGGTAGACATCGCAAGATATATCATAATGTTAACAAAAGCTTCCTACTTTAACTTAACTTAAACTTTACCAAAATGTTTTTAGATATAATTTTGTTGTAGAAATAAGAAAGTCTAAATTTCTTTATATTCACCCCGTGCATCTTTTGGGGAAACGCAATATTGAACCTGGAAAAACTAATATCTCTTCCTTTTATATGTAGTGTAAACAAATTATGCTTTCACAAAATTATCTTCAAGTTTAAACAGTGATTGAGTTTGGTACGAAATGGTGACTAGTTACTGCGAAGATTCACCATATCAGTCAACCCTAGGCAACACAGTGAACCGAGTCTTATCATATTGGGGACCAAATTGTGCAGAATCGCAAGCCTGACACTGACAACTGTATGCACATATATTTAAAGCTTAGGTCACTAGAGGGTTAATGCACTATATTACGATGTGATATGTTAAAGATATAACTCGTAGTGGCATGTACTTTATTAAGCAAAGCTTCTTTGTCGCCGCGGGCCGCCATTTTGCTACACTAAGAGCGAGGCTGCGAGATGTTTGTTGTCCGTTCGAGGTGATAAGTACTCCGCTCCGGACGTTCGGTGACAGTTCTCGGCTGCAAAAGCAGCCGATGCGGAAGTTTTGTTTTCATTCCAAACGATTCGTTTTCAGTTGCAGAAGCAATTGTGTCCAATTCAGAGGATATGATGTCAGTTTTAGAAGGTGTTGCTTCCTTCAGACGATTTGTTGTCAGTTTTAGAGTATATGTGGTCAGTTTTAGAGTATATGTGGTCAGTTTTAGAGTATATGTGGTCTGTTTTGAAGATTTTGTGTGCCGTTTGTATGGTAGGCCTGAACAGGCAGTATGAAACTTAAGAACCGTTTTTCGATTGCTATTCAGCCCAAGTTCAACTACAAGACTCACATGAAGTTTTAACCCTACTTGTGAAAGTTAATAACATTGACTTGTTTAAGTGGCATTCTAGAAGTTTCGGATAAGAAGTTGGCAGATTAAAAGACCATGAAATTTTTTTGGGATGCACACCTTCTTTTCACAATCGTCGTTTCGGTATAGACCCTCATACCGTTCTCAAGCATGTTTGGTGACTTTGAAGTTATCTTTCATGTCACTTCTGGAGAATTTGTTCTTGGTTACGAAAACCTCATTAAGACCGTTGTATTCGTCAATTTCAAAACAAGATATTTGAAATTGGCCTACTATAATAGTATATCATCGGGAATATTGTTTTGGTTTTACAGTGAGCTTTTGTATGGTGGGGAGGCTCGGGGTATATTTATGTATACCGCATATACTGTAAGGTATTGGGTATTGTCAAGTTCCCGTTGGTTTTGTCTCTATAATCTTATAATTCAAGTTCGTTACTATATCAAACCGTTTTTCCCTTGCAGAAGCTGGCGGGTGCATGTGAAGATCACAAATGTACCCCTGGATACATGTGCGTTCCGCTAACCAGAGGGAGCACGTGCCGACACCTATGTGAGTACAAACCCCTACTGAAATCACAGGCACTTATATTGCTAAAAAAATACCTCCAAGGTTAAAATAATTCGTTCACCGACAACTACTATATGTAAATGAATTAGATTAAATGCATACACTGGTTGTTGGATAAACACTAGAAGGTATTTCTTCAGCCATACAAATACATGTACCCGTAGCTAAAAAAGGGACTGACACAGGCGGGTTGTGTAAATGTAGATGTACTATGAAAATATACTCTTAAAGAAATTACATTCGGATAACATATAGTATTGAAACATAATTAAAATCAATACATTGGGTTTATTTCCAGACAATCGTGACGAAAATGACGACTATGTCGCCAAAACACATGTTTTAGGGCGCACATTCGCAAGACTCCTCTGCATGTTACTGACTTAAGCAAGTGCAATTTGATTATAAGAAAAGTGTAAGTCATAGTGTAAGCTCACATGCATATATAACACATGTGAATGTGACTGAAGAAACCCTGTGACATCCATTTTAGGGGAAGACTATTTTAAAATACATTGAGCTGATGAGTCCAAATCCCTTTTATCATTAGTCACCAAAATATCTTTTGTTTTCTCGACCAACAGGGAAAGCAGAAGCTGAGAGCTGTGGACACCCGACCAATGACCCTTGTGACGTATCAGAAAAAGAGACGCCTATCCGAACGAGCTACGACTGCACCCTCAACATGACAGTGCAGTACACACGAATAGTGGCCACCTCTCACACGAGTCGACTGCACATCTTCAACCACACCATTCAGAATTTTGAGACTTTTGACAAGAAGGTTTACAAACACTCTGAGTATGTGGTAGACTTCAATAACTGCCAGGTCATATACGTCTTTAAAAAGGATCTTGTCACACTCGGTTTAAATAAGAACTCTTTTCACCAGATTAAAGTGAATGCGCATATGAGATTACTAAAATTTGCCCAGTCATCAAATACTCTAGCCCTTGTCATAAAAGACGGCAAGAAAGATGTTCTATGCCTTTACAAAAGTGACTTCAAGTTGAGGCTTTTCAAAAAAGCTATGTTCAACAATGTGACGGACATATCTTTCAGCACTGACGGGGAGTCGGTATTCATCATGGAAAGACATTCATCAGAAAATGTGCTGATGGAACTGAAGGTATACAAAAAGGTGCCAGTCATGGTCATCGGAATGTCTGAACATAATGGCGTAATAATGCACGGATTGATTAAGGTGGCTCGCTGGGTCCCGTCTTCTCACACTCTAGTGATGTGGGAGCCCGGAAAAGTAGACGTCACACACTTGCTTACACAAGACGTGTGCGAGATACACTCGTCTCTCCACGGCATTACGTATCTGGTTGACACTAGACGCATACTGTACGCCTACGACTCTCACATGAAGCTCATGTGGACGACCTCTCTCTCTCAACTCTACGGGAATAAGACTGATGCTATTGTTCGCTTATATATTGAATGAAACCAACATTTAAAAAGTTCAATTCGTTCATGGGCGATTTTATTTGTGGACATAGTACATCACATGGTTGCCCTGATAGAATGAATTCACGTTACTGTCCTAGGTTTGAGAACAATGTTCCTTAGAGGTTGACATTTTGTCCATGTTGGACAACATCAAACAAATCCAATAGTGAAACCGATACGGGGTGTGTTATCTAACTAGGTTCTCTTTGCCCAATGTTTGAACAGTTTTCATATATTTTAAAGATCTCTTTAGCACACTTTACACATCTAGTTGACATGCTTTTGGAAAGAGTGATCATCCTGACACACTGGAGTATGATATTTTTAAAACTCAACATCTTATAGAATGATCTGCTCTACAGTCTACATCTATAGATGAACCATATGATTTCAAGTATACACAAACAATCAAAATGTGGAACACATGATTCAGATTTTGATGGGGTTTGTAATGAAAGACAAACCCATTTTAGTCTCGTCAACGTGTTCAGACATTCATGCTTGTATAGGTAATGCTTTGGTAAGAACTGCGATATCAATATAAGTAATTAATGTGAACCTATGTCATTATATTAGAGAAAAGAAATAAAAACAACATGTGAAGCCTTCAAGATACAGTCGCCTAAACATGGTAGGCAGTGTGACGCAAAGAAGCTGTTTTGATTAATAAAAAATAGAGCCATTGGCTCTGTAGCTCATCCGCCGTTGTATTGTTGATGTTCAAGACTTAGATACACACCCGTTAGTTCTCCAGGTGAAATAAATCATTAAATTGTTTAGTGTCAATGTATTTGACAAAATGTCTTAACACAAAATTGGAAGAAAATCTATAAAATTGCATCATATTCCTTAATTCATGATACAAAATAGAAAACTTATTCTTTAAAAACATAGCAGCTGGGGAATAACTATATTTTATTTCCTTTACATACTCAAATGTATTTGCTATCTTATATCTTGTTGAAATATATATGTGAGCAATTACTGCATCTAAGGCTGCGTTTCCACCAAGTTTCACGTGACACGTGACATGTCACGTGTCGCGTGACAAGAAATAGAAACATATGATTTTGCTAGGAACCGTTTCCATCAATGTCACTTTTCACGTATCACGTTTCACGCGTGAAATGACACGTTTTCAAAGAATGAACATGTTCATTCTTTTTACCCGTGTCATGTCACGTTTCTGTCCGATCTGGGGTTTCCCCTGGGTTTTCCACAGTTTACTCCATAACACCTCACCCTTTATTCCACAGGACGAATGACGAATGACATATGACATGTTCGATGTGAAATCCAGTGGAAACCCTATATGTCACGTATCACGTGTCATGCGTGACACATGACATGTGATACGTGACACGTGAAACTTGGTGGAAACGCAGCCTTAAACACCTTTGATGTCCCCCCATCCAAAATTAACATCAACTACATCCCTGCCAAAACACAATGGATTTCGCAAAGATATCGGGTTTCTATCTGCTTGTCCTTGTTTCCAGCCAAATTCATTGTTATTGTCTGCCAAGTCCACTGTTAGTAAGGTCATTCTTAACGAGCTCAGTCGTACCTACACAACAGTTACTGATGACCATTTAATTATATTTTGCTCATTAATTGAGCTACAGACATTAACTTGGACACGTTTGATTTCTATATACACATCAACATGATTATATTGACAATTTTACAAAGCTCTAAAAAGTGTTTAGCCTTTTTAATGTGAAATCCTGCCACACCATACGAACCCCTGGCAGTGCAAGTGCTGACACATCCTTATTTTTGGGCATAGGACAATGAAATTTTCACCTCTTTGTATCAAATCTACAAATATGATATTTTGAAAATTTTAGTTTCCTAGCATGATTTGTGTCTGAAAAAAAGACGACAGAATACTTGAGCGTAAATAACCTGTACAGCCCATATTTGAAGGGCGGTCAAGATGAAATCTACAAACTTTAATCTTCTTTGATCAAAGATGAAAATCTGAAAATGTGAACCTCTACACCAACAAGTTTTGGTTTTGGTAAATCACCCTAAATATGCACCCCTGCAACGCCCATATTATTGGGAGTAGGACAATGAAATTTACAAACCTTAGTCTCCAGTCCCAAATTCAACAAATTCACATCTAGGTTAAAAGTCCAATCTCAAAAGATTTCAGCTTTGGGCTTGCAGCAGTTTTGGAGGAGAAAATGTTAAAATTTTACCCCGATGGAAGCCGGACTACAGGCCTTGCCATTAGCCAACCTTTTGAGGAGCAAATTTTAAAAAGAGTTTTAGTGTTAATATACAGCTATGTGTTACACATGACAAAAGGGCAAGGTTGTACCTGTAGCTCAAGGCGTGGCACGTGTAAGATTTTTTCTGCATAGGGTGTGTATACTTGATGAAGTTTGAAGCTGATCAGAGGGGGTGTGATATTCCTGAAGACAATAGTATTTCTACTTTCAGATAAAAACTAGATTACCCTACAAAGTTTACAAGTTTTATACCTGTACTCACAGTTGTTCAATGTTTGGTGAGACATGTTCAGTTCTAGTTTTTATATTGAATCCTACAAAAGTGGCAGTGGAATTTTTGGAAACAGCTCGGTGGCAATCTATGAATATAACTCCAGATGGGTCCAACAGCAATCTCTCCAAACAGAGATAGCTCCGTCCTAAATTTCTATACAAACTCGGTCCTAACACAACCGTTTCTCAGTCTAGAAATGCTGAAGTCTGATTTAATACAACCATAGTTAGTTGTGCAGTCAGCGACGCCGTTTCATTCATTCGATATTTCGATATTTCCGTATGCTTTCGGAAAGCTAAACTTTATTCATTTGCAAAACACATTCGCCTTATTTCGCAACTACATCATTGCATTGGCCTGTGTGACAACAAATATTTTATCCATGCAAAGTAGTTTCTGTTGCAATAATTCGCCGCTAGGGGAACCTGCCGTGAGCTTGAGAAAAGCTACCTCTGTCAACAGCTAATCAGCTTAAAATCGGAATCCCTGTATATTCCAATGTTAATCCAAAGCAGGAACTGTGTATCAGATAATACCCAGGACAAATGGGGCAATTGTGCACAGCAAAAGATTATATACGTTAGTTACTTTAGTTTCAAGCCTAAGCCGGAAAAATATTAAGACATTTTTGCATTCAAAAGAAAACATAGAATTCATTCTAAAAGAGTCACCATTTGAGTGGCAAAAAGAAGCAAATCCATATGTCAGGATGTCAATACGCGAAGGAGTTTTTACACAAGATTTCATCTATCTAGTCCTCATAGTTCTGAAGATTTAATAATTTGCACCTATGGCACAGGGTCACAAAATTTATAAATTAGAAACCCCATCAGCTAAGAAGTCTGTATACAAGGTTTCAGATTTCTAGACCTTTTGCTTCTGGAGAAGATGAAAATAGGTTTTTCATAGGGTCATCAAATCTGTAAACTAGAATCTCCATATGTAAGATTTCGTATAGAAAAAGTTAAAGAAGTTTTTTTAGGGCATTGCCCCTGAGGTCATCATTAGGGGTCACAGGGTCACCAAATCTATAAATAAAAACCTCCTTAGTGAAGGAGTCTGTAAACAAGATTTCTGTTTCTTGAACCAATTGTTCTGGAGAAGAATTTTAAATATTGAAAAGTATACAGACAGATGGCAGATGGAGAAAGGATGCTGGATGAATGGATGCTCTACAGATGGTTGGAGAGGGAGTGCAAGCGCCATGCCATGCCATAAAACCTTCAGGCCTTTCAGGTGAGGTGATATTGGGTTTAACACTGCTTTCAAGAGTATTTCACGTACATCGCGGCCATTAGTATTATTGAAGGGAGAAAGCCCGCAACACCATTTTGACTATGCATTGCGGTGAAACCTAGGAGCATCGGCTGGAACAAGCGAACCATGGGTGATACTGCACTGAAATTCAGTGTAGCATTGCATCCAAACCTGACTGCGTGCAGAACAGTTCTCTGCAGACAAAGTTGCCGAGTCCCTGGCAGGATTCGAAACTATGTTGTAATGTCATGGTTGCCAACAGAAACAAACCAGCACAAAATTGACCTAAAAAGCTTCAAAATAAACAAAAAACATATCAGCCAATTCTTCCATAAGGGAGCACATTACAAAATATCAAAATTTAGTTAATAACTGCTCACCATCAAGTTAATTATCTTAAATAGTTAGGGTTTTCTTGGCTCTTCTGAAATTTTCTCTTTGATAAAAGAGGAAGTCATTCAATATGAATATTTTGATTTCAATTTCTTTCAAAAGAATAGTCTTAGTTGTGTATTTTGATGAGTATATAAAAAAAACAAGACTATTTTTCCTTGATTATTCATTTACTGTTTAATACATTTTTGTGGAACTGAATGAGTTTAAATGTTAAAGGGCCACAGAGTATGTTGTCAGAGTGAAATATGCCAAAGTTCTTAAATGGTGTTACTTTTATCGAGAAGTGGTTGTCGTTTCCAAAAAGTAGCATCTTAGTGGTTATTAATTCGGTATAGTGACAAAAAAAACAATTAAAGTCTCGAATTGTGATATAGAAAAAAGGATAATGACGCGCGTCAATGAGTCAAACATCAATGAGTCAAACGTAATTTGGAAACTTATTTACAGCAGACACAAATGTAAATATGGATTGGTAGTAATAATTAGCACTCTTTTAACTAATATATGTAAAATGTAAGCAGAATTATGAGTCCTGTCATTCATATGGCCGTTTTCCATTTATCATTGAAAACATAAAAATAGCACAATTTTGGAATTTGGGTGATAAAGGTGGAGTTTGTTAGGCGATTTGAACTTAACTGAGGACATATAGTAATTTGGCTCTTATTCAAAGAACATAAAAAATCCTAAAACCTACTCTGTGCTTGTCTCCAACTGTTCCTATTCTCACTGTAAATAGTCTTCTTTCAACAATACCATGATTAATTTATTGAAGCTATTCTATTCTATAAATCTGTTCTGTAAGTTCAATCTAACAATACTAATGTCTCAATAAAACATCCATTTAACAGGCAGATTAGGCAGATAAATAGTCAGTGCTACTATTTCAGAATGAGACAACATAATATACAGATAAAGAACAACATTAAAATAGATGCAAATATTTATTACACAAATGAATGATATGAAGAATATTATTTATGACAGAATCAAGTAAAACAAATATCATGTCAGGTGGGTTTGATAAGAATCCATATTCTCTCAAATCACTCACACATCTTAATGGAAAAAATTGTGACTTCAGAAAACACAAAGTGAACATATTAACTCAATCAGGCATTTCACACAGGCACCTTTCATTTCTTTAATATAACACCACATAAGCCATCTGTTTAACATTATAAGCTCTTAAAAGGGGCAGTTTGAGGGGGAGACTGGCATTTTCATTTTAATCTAAATATGAAACAACGCTCTAATGATAAAACACTTAATGTTGGAATACTTACATATGCAACAAATACTTTTTCTTGAATAATAATGAACAGTGTCTTTTCACTGCTATTTTCAATGCTTCACTTTCCTAAGTTTTCTTTTGAAATGAATGTTTGCAAATCTTTCTCAAATCCAAGTTTAAAAATATATTATCTTCAGTAACATGTTACAACTGGATTTGGTATTAATCAAGTATTCAAAATATGCAGTGTCCGATAAAAAAACCAATAGGGTTTCATGAGGTTTGACTGATTGCACTTAAAAAGGGTTAACCCCATGAAAATCCCACTTTACAGCTATAAGAATGGACTGAATCAAAAGGATCCTTTATTGTTGATGAAAGCAACTGATGATTAACAAAAAAACAACCAGTGGAAACCTGAACATACAAACATCAGCTGGTTTACTGTGATCTATCTTAAATACATCGACAGATTTATCTCTAACTAGACTATGAAGTCTTTACTATAAATCTAAAACAATGTTAACTTTTATATTTGTTAAAGACATGTTATAGCATTTGTGAAATATCCTTGACAATTCTGGAATAAATGTAAAAACAGGTGAATAAATACAAATCCAAGTGGGATTTGAACCTAGACCATCAGATGAATGTGAAGTTAAGGATATCCTACCAGCCTGAGCCAGAATGCTTGTTTTATTTACATAATCAAAAAGCAACATAAATACATAAAATAATTTTTTTAAAGACTGTATTTTCATTCACTATGTACAATATTTTATCTTTAAAATAAAAAAAAATACTTTCAAGCGCATGAAATGGAAATATCAGTGTACAAAAAAAAATTTCCAGGCAACATTTTCCTACATAACCCCTCTCTCCGTCAAAAGCTAGTTGTCTTGCTTGTCACTTGATACACTGAATAGATTTTACCAAAACATCTCTGATACTTTACACTAAACACTCCTAAACTAATCGTTCTGAGTGGCTTATTCACAGGTATTACAAATTATTAGCATCGCTTGGAAAATACTTCAGCAATTAGCATGTTAAGGATAGGATTAATTTGGGATATTCACTTGCTTAGAACAAACCATAATATGATCAGTAGTTTGTGGAAAGTGGAAATTTTATATGGATATCTCCTGTTGAGAACTTTTGTTTGATTTATTTTATGATTGGAAGTAATGATTAAAATGCTATCTTGTAAAAACATATTGCTACTACAATCCTTTCATGAGCTTTAACTGAATTTGCACACAGAAACTCTTGAATTTCCTCTCCTTCTAAAATATCCACACATTTAAAAATGGTTTATAAAACACTTATCATCAATGGCTTGCAGTGCCGTAACAAGGCTTTTCAACCTCGTAGCACCAGTAAATGGCTTCACTTCTCATTCTTGTTTTTTTTTTACCATGTGTGCACTTTCATTAATCTAGTTGTCAAATCTAAATGAACCAAAACGTTACTCCCAGCAACAAGATTCAACTGGTCTACGAGGGTATGTTATCATCGTGTACAAATAACACTAATGTATAAACTGGAATAGCCACTTGAATTTTGTTTCCACAAGAAATACCTCAAAAGAAGTGTTCATTTAAGCCTTTCCTTTTAGGAATAGTTTGAAAGTGATAGGCATTATCACAACAACATGCCAGATGCCAGTAATGAATGCACACAAACTGGATACATATATGTTTAAAACCCAAAGTATATCATGTCTCTATATTTTCTTCATTGTATGATGAAAATAAAAAAATATTGACTCAAACTCAAACTTCTAGGGCTCTCTTAATTTTACAGATATATTCAAACAATCTTTTAAAAGTAAAACTTAAGCCATTTCTTGTAATCAAACGAGTTTGTTCACTGAAATGATAACAAATTCAAAAGAATTCGCTGAATTTTTTTAAATTGACGTAGAAAATATGAAAATCTGTTTTGGAAAACCACCTGCATTAAAATGTAAATTTGGATTTTGGATTTCAAAATCATATAAGATATATTACATGTAATAGATATACATTCTAAGTTCACATCTGACACTAAGATTTCTGAAACAATGAAATGTTGCAATGGTAAATATCACAACAGAATCATGTATGTATATATATATTTATATTCATATATCTACAGACAATCAAAAAGAGGATTTCATTTGTCCGATATGTGAAATATATAGTATATGTACATGCCTATGCTGCAAAATGATGCATAATACTTTTTTTAAAGCTCTTTACTTATAAACAGTTTTTGGGACTTAACTCTTTTTAGATAAAAAAAAAGAGTATTCTATTCAATACTTAATGTCGATATTGCCAAGAGATGCAATAGGGAATAGTGACAAAACTTGCCAAAAACTTGACTAGATCAATAACATGGGGCTGAAATAGTTAATATTTATAATTCATTTGCAAGATTTTCAATACATGCAAACATCAAAATATCACAATTTTGAATAAAATACCTTTTGGATATTTGCATGAAATAGCAAAGTAATATACATTCAACTCCAGTTTTATAACAATCAAATACGGATCATAGAGTGATAAAATTTGACACATTCTACGAAAAGCTAAGATGCTAATCTGAATCAGGACATTAGAAAGTAACAACTTTCTTTTCTGGAATGAAATACATAAGTAACAATGGCAATGGTTTGTGACCTTCAATAGGTTATTCAAGTTTTCACAAATGTCTTTTCACAGTATGGGAGAATCCAATACGACTAGAAATTATAAAATAAAAAAATAAAAAGTCTTAGATACTTTAAAGTGAAAATCAAGATGATGAAATAAAACTATTTTTTACGCTAAAACATATTGAAACTTTGAACAGATTTGGCACTGTTTTATATGGTAAATTGTTGACAGGAATTGGGGGGGAACTCGACACAAGATCTATCATATGAATCTCCCTGAACCTGCAAACAACTTCAAGTCTAAAGGTAGAAATCTTTTCATTTGTAAATTACAGATATGTATTAAAACTTATTTTATAAACATAAATGATTAAATGAAATTTTTTCTAAAATTTGAAGATTTTAAATGTTTAAAGATTTAAATCCAAACGAGTAAATGTAGACAAATATATGACACTTTCGAAACTTGATAAAATATTTTACATGTGAACAAAAAGTTAAAATACATTAAATACTTGTAAATGCATTTAAAGTATTGCACTGGCATAACCCTTATACATGAAAATGTATTACGACACAAAGTGAATAATCATATCATCCGAATAATCGAATCATGATAATCTAAGATATATTAATTATGTACACAAACTTGAAAGGCAGTTCTTGGAGATCAAGCATATACCCAGCAGCCTCCAGACAACCAATTCAGGATATGCCGGTAGCTGGTTGCCAAAACCTATTCATCCCCCTTCAAACCTAAATCAGGCTCATAAACCTCTGTTTCTGGTTTCTTGAGGGTGAAAGAGGAGCTGATCTATCAGCTTTTAGAAGGATCTGCCACTTGATGTTTTTGCATAACGTAAAATGATGTGATAAAAAAATTATTTTTACTAATTTTACAATGTATAATGATGAAATATATTAATGATGGAGTACCAATATTTACAAATAATTAAACAAAATCGTGAACAGCAATGCCCCTAGTTCCTTTGTAAGGGTTCTACATCTATAGACAGCTTCACTTCAAATAGTTTTCTCTTTGAATTCATATTCACTATATTTCATAAAATCGTCAAATCTCAAGCAAATCAAACCATGACCCTCAGTCATATTTTTTTATCCGGGTAATGTAAAAATTTGCAATAATAATATATGTATGTACAGGATTGACTGAAGATTTTCTTTTTAAATAAACCTTCTCTGATGGAACTATTTCATTAATTGACTCTCTGGATCCAGGAGTCATTAAACGATTTAACTTTTAACATTTAACAAATATGCATAAGTTTACCTTAACATCTGAGCTTCCTCTATTCAAGGCAGGTCACAGAAAATCCTTTTTTAATTATTTCAAATTCATCAAGCTGTCTCTGCTGATGATAAAACCAAAGTGCTTGGAAAGAATTTCACTTTATGACACTTGGACAAGATAAATGCGGACTAGTCAATGATGAAGTCAAAGACTGTATTAAAATACTGGAATCAAAATATCTTTCCAAAAATGGAAAAACCAATGACATGTAATTATAAAAAGGTTTGTGACTCATTATCTTTGTGATACCATTGTTGAATACTTTATCACAAAAGAAAGTCCATATTTCTTCACGATTCATTCATGGGTATGAAATTCATATCAATTTTAAATGCATCTATTGATTTCTACATTTTCTGCCTTTGATATTTGCTAACATCATGACAGACTTTTTTGTCAATTTAAGTTTAAACTTCTCTAATGTAATATTTCTTATTTCAATATCTTTTATCAAAGTACCAAGTGAACTTATGCTTTCCTTTCTTAGCTTTAGAAATGCATCATATGTGTTAGAAACTTAAATGGTACCATTTCATTGACAGAGTTCCAGTTAAATAGATGTGACTGAAATAAGACTGATTAAGAGTCCAGATTTTTGATCTAGGAACACCCTTCAGATACACAGGAATAAACTGTTGTAGAACCAAATACAAAACTCTTATCAGACAAGGTAACAATATGGACTTGATGACAACTACGGTAATGGTAAGACTCTTGCATTTGGTGTTTGTTATCTTAAGAAGGATTTCAGTGAAAGAAAAGTCACTTTGTGACACAAACCTCAAGACAAACAAACATACATTAGTACCAGCATAAACACTTGTATAGAAATAAAATCTTAGATAAAACTTCATGTATGACTGACAATGTCAAAAGACTTCTAGTGTTGATAATGGTTTAAGTCAACTTCCCAAAAACATTAAATCCCGCACTAGGCTCGCCAAAACCACTAGAAACCCTTTACCATTGTCAAAATTATTGCTCTTCAGTGATTTAAATTTGTAAAAACTTCTGCAAATCGTCAGTTCTCTTTAAAAAGAGGTCAATCAGGTAATTTCTTTCCATCTACCCTCTGTTACAAGTGGAAAATTTGTGGGTTAGAATTTTGAATCCTGATCCTGAAATCAAGTTGGGTGTGGAATCAGACCTGTTGCTTCTCACTGAGCATTCAGTCTGGTCCCATAAACACTTTGAAAATAGTTCCTTTAGTTGTGCACTGCACACATTTCTTAGAATAGTAATTCAAAGAGGTGTAAAACAATATTATATATATAGACGGTATCAATGTTTCTTCGGTATCTTAATAGGTCTGTAAAAATGTGGCCCACTTGTTATAAAGTTTATGTGGAAAGCAATGATTTGAGTAGACTGTGTTGAGAGAGCGAACAGCAAGACTCTGTGTTGATGAACAAATAAAATAAACAGAGGATCACAACTAGCATGGTTTTGCCTTGATGGTGAGTTGGACTCAATTCAGGATGTTTGATTCAATTCAGATCACAGACACATCCAGCCGTGCATGAGCTACTATCATCTCTCGCAGCCGACACACAGGGCAGACTGACCCTTTATATAGTTCCTACATGGACACAGACGCCGCAGGTCCTGCCTGCCGCCCACACAGCTGAACAAGAGTTCCTCCCCCTGGAGGGTGCACTCTTTATTGTTTGTGTTGTATGCTGGGTAGTAGATGTTGGCTGAGCTCAGCTGACTGGAGCACTGCACAAACATATTCTCCAGCTGTTCCAGGGAGTTGAGCTCCAAGAAATGACTCGGCTCACAAATCAGATCTGCAATGTAAACAGTTGTTGAGAATAGTAAGACATCTTTCCGATCAGATAAAGTGAGTCAGTGATATTTCAGAAAGGGGTGAAGGTACCAAAAATGTATATTATAATGTAATTTAGATATAAAGGAGAAAGGTCACTTTTTAGTTAATTGATTGACATATAATCAGTCTGATGAAAATTAATCATTTTCTTGGCTGTTATAAAAACCAATGTGGAGAAGAATCCCCAGATTGAACAAGTTTGTATCCTGGTTAGGTCAATATTTTCTAATCTTCATTCCTCAGAACAGTGTCCATTTTAAATAAATTGGGGCATAAAACAACTCATTTTAAAGTTTTTGAAAGAGTTGAGATAACTGGATGTATATTGAGCTAAGAAGATAACACATTACAAATGACACAAAATGGAAGAACAAATGTGAAACATGCCATGGGCCATAAATAGAAGAGAAGGATACTTACTTTTTTTCCAGCATACATCCTTACAGCTCAAACCAGCTTCCCCAAGCTGCAGCTGAACAGCTTCCGGTGGCGGCCATTGTGCAATCTCCTTGCGGAATCTGCAGAAGTCCTGATGCTCGATGTATGCATTCATCCTCTGAAGCATTCCTTCCTCTGTGTACTCAAACGGTAGGAATGGCTGGAACTAGATACACAGTTCAGATTACTGCATGTTACAGTCTGGTTGGTATAGGTGAAATCTTTACATTCTGCAGGTTGTACATTTCTTCTTGTGTAAGACTCATCATGCCTCATTCATGTTGAAGCAAAAGAGAGACCAATTGTGGATAAAAATAAAGCAATTGGCATTTTTAGTAGGATCTAAAATATCAAACCTATTTAAATGCTAATGATCACAAAATGATGAGAATAGAAAAACAAAATGGCTGACGACACATTAGTCTTTGGTATAGAATACCAATGAAATATACAGCCAATTAAACTTTGACTTTTGTGCTTGCCATGTAACATTCCAAATGTCTTACTAGATTACTTATTGGATGTTATAATGTCAAGACAACTTGTAGAGAGGGATATACAGCTAAGTATAAGGCTAATAATTGGCATGGATAAGATGTTGAAAGTTTTAGGAGGTTCTTTTAACACTCTTTTTAGAGAGCTGATAAAAACATAACAGTGTATAAAAATCTAGGCTGATTCTTTTTTATGTTAATCGCTTAAGTTTGAGAAATTCTATCCACAAACAAATTTTACTTACAGTATTATTTGTGAGGATTTCATTTAAAGTTCTTGTGACTTCATTTTTGTCATTGATGTTGATAGTGTACACGTGTGGCTTGCCAATAAACATCTCTGCATATGGATGTTGGCTTGTCAGCTGAAATGAGACATGTTTCAAATAACCGTACAGTGTTACAGTATTTCCCTTTTACCCTGACTAAACCTTGTGAATAGATTGTGCACTGAATCAAATCAAAACTGTTTCGATATTTCCACCAATAAAACTCACGGTTCTATGTCCATCATAACCCTTTTCCCTAAGGGAATTAATCCAATACAGAGTTGTTTATAATAAACAAGAATAAAAAGACTGATAAAAACCAGCTGGGTGAAATACCAAGTAAAAAGCCAGAAAATGTTGCAATACAGAAAGATCAAATTGATACCGAAATTATTCATCGTTCCATCACAAACAAATGATCCAAAAAAGTAAAATTAACCTAATGCTGAGCAATACTTTCATTGTTGAAATGTTACGAGGACACGTGTTACAAAGCATGCTGGTTTAATAGAAAACTACTATAGATGAGCAGTATGAGAATATACAGAGAATATACAGACCTCCCTCTGTGTGGGTTTGCCCTTAAAGACTGGATCATTCTTATTGCTGTGTGGGGGGTCGAATCTAGCGTTGAGGAAAACGGCCCCATTTGCAATGGCTTCCAGTGGAGCTGGACCCTCGTACGGGAACCCCATCCCAATAAACACCTGCAACAGAACAAATCTCTACACAAGTGTTCCTAATCCTAAATCATGCATTGTTCTTATTGTTGCTGAGTTCAAGCTATATATATACGCACTATAGATATCAGAGACCTACCTTTGACTCCCTGAGTAGTTTGTGAAGCTCGGGCCCATTTAGGAGTCCGTGGTTGACAACATATGGTGGTAACCGGGCCGGTTTCTTATCATAATACACAGTGCCATGGATCTCCAGGAAGTTGCTGATCACATTCAGATATTCATCCTTCTTCTGTGAACAAACAATTCATTTATTTGCTGTAATACTTTGAAGCTGTAATATTTATTTCACATCAAAGCATATATTTGTGGATTTGTTTTAACATTAATTTTTTCAACTGTTGTGCCCACAATAAGTTCATGAACATGAGGAAACGTACATATATAAACATAGAATAGAGGTATACTTCATTTCTTGAAACACAGAATTTCGGTGCACAGTAGATCTTACCATACCAGCCACATTGATAATTACATAAGATTTTATTTTTCACTTTTTTCTTAACTTATTAATCAATTCTAAGTGAAAACAGAAGCTCTTATGCATGGTTCCATCTCTCAACATAAATACATGTTTATTACCTATGAGGGCAATCATATCAGGGTTAAGACAATGCTTTGACATCAGACATTGCCTATGACGCTGCTTTCCAAATGCACCGACAACAGGTAATCCGTAGAGGTCAACGTGGAAGTAGATTTTGATTATTTTCTTTAATTTTGTGACTTCGGTAATTAACAGAATACTATATTTTTGTCAATATGTCTCGCTAAGGAAGACTAATATTTAGCAACTTGTGTCATAAACATAGTATGTCTTTGACACTCGGTGGCCCTCAAAGGTAACCCACACCCTATTAAATAGGTGAACACCCTCTTTCAAAATCACTAGATCCGCCACTGGACACTCATACAATATCCTCTCTGTTTGCTTGTGTTCACTTAAATAACCAGGTAAGCATGTTAGTGTTACGACTCACATCCCACATGTACTCCTTCTTCCCGTACACCAGCGCCTTGTTCCCTCGCTCCAGTCGCTGAGCGTGTGAGTCGTTAAGATGCTGCTCCACCACAAACCCCATGAAGGAGTTGTCTGGGCTGTGAGCTGCAATATAACACCTTTATCAGACTTTTACCATCAACAGGGCTGTGATATCAGGGTTTATGGTTTTCATACAATTAACAAACATGACTTTGTCGTGTAGAAAAAATAATGTAATGACTTCACAATTTTCTAAAAAGTTGGATTTTAAGACTGCAACAACCTGTAATGAGGACTTTTTTAATGTATAATCTTAAACATTTTCTTGATGTTATCACTTTGGTAATGAGTAGACCTTTTAATTTGTCGAACTATGTTTAAGACACTCGTACCTGAATACTGTTATATTCCTCTGGTTTAGGAAATGCTTATATTCAGGCACTCGTGTATAAAGATGACAAAGACATTCATTTAATATCGTTTTTTTAAATGATAGCTTTATTCTCATGACTCTCTTTCCTGACGACAGGCCATTTTCAACATGTATCTGAGTGATGTCACTTGAGAATTGTACCAACTATATGACTGGTTTTCTATATAATTCTTGTTGGCCATGTGATAAAATACAACGGTTTATGAGTTCTACTTGTAGAGTGAAAACTGTTTATGTTTCCTAAATGAACATTCAAATCAGATGTAACTCAGATAATGTTGGAATAATGACGTGTTCTATTGACTGGCTGATCGATAATCACTACCAATTCACAGCAGGCACAAGGATCAGACACAAGGGGAGAGAACTCACGAAACATTGTGAAGAACTGTCTGGGTTGCAGATCCTGCCCACCCCAAGATGAGAGGATCTTGTTCTGTTTGGCAAAGCTGCGGTGGTTGTAGGCAGGTTCTGTGCCAAAAGAGTCCACGATACGGAACAAGCAGCTGAAATAAAATAACAACATCATAGTTGACAATTTAGCATTCAGGTATTCATTTATTCAATTTCGGTATTCCCAACGTTCTTCCTGTTTTGAGCCCATGTATATTCATTCATCTCATAAATACCAACACTAAAACTAAATTCAAACACATGATAGAAAAAAGTAAAATACTTTCATGAACCTTTACCTGCTAAGCAAATAAACTTCTTTTCTCTGAAAAGGATTCCAAATATAATCTAATGCAGTCTTCAAGCCAAAGAAATTGTTTATCCTAAAAAATAGTCCTCATTCTCCATCATACCAACTTCTAGAATCAAATGCCAATTAAAGAAGATATATATTTTGATTTACAGGACAGATTAATCACACAAGTTATCATCATAATCATCATCATTATAAGTTAATGATATTTCATAGACTGACCTGAACTTGCCATATCCGGCTTTGACACGTTTCTTGAACTGAATGAGGCCCATGATGTCAGTGTAGATGATGTTGACCGGAAGTTCCT
Organism: Phorcus lineatus; assembly: GCA_921293015.1. Classification (NCBI taxonomy): domain Eukaryota; kingdom Metazoa; phylum Mollusca; class Gastropoda; order Trochida; family Trochidae; genus Phorcus; species Phorcus lineatus. The sequence continues at coordinate 29,239,646 of OV121091.1, forward strand.
TCCGGCTCTGACATGGAGACTTGGCCGCTGGGAGGTGCGACAAAATCCTGCAACAACATCCAGTTTGTTAGTCCATTTATTTCTATCTGTTCTCAACTGATCACTTCTTCAGCTTATCAGTTCAGACGATTTGAGGATTTCCCCTCAATGCATTTTCTATTAACTTGCTTCATTATTGCAGATAAATCACTCTTTGGTCCAATTAACTAATTTTATCATTCTGTGTTGGTCACTAATTAAATTAATCTTGTTAGTTCATTCAATTCTTCCAATCAATTCACTTATTAGAGGTGTTATCAGTTTAACCCTATCCTTGCTTGATAAATTAGTCCCCAACCATTTGTGAGCGGTATTTCATGATATATGAATACATCACTGCAGATAATGGTAGGTGCACTTTGAAAAAACAAGTAAAAGGGTATTGAGTTTGACTAGTATCATGCAATATGAGAAAAGTCAATATTCAATTTCAACTCATTAAAACAGATTGTTCCATGTCATGAAACAGATAAAACTCCTTACAATTACAACTCAATTTCATTTCATACAAAGTACACCATGAACTAATTCATCATTTGATATGGAAATGCTCATTCCAATACAAGTTTTTATTTTCTGAGTCTTATTCAACTATGTTGTACAATGTGATTCTTAAGGTGAGCCATGCATTATATTGAAGGGGAGGAAAGTGCTAAAATAACAATTAGAATAATGTTTGCTTGTAATGCGCTTGACTCCATACAATGTATGCTAAAAGCGCTGACAAATATTTAGGAAAAGATGTGTTTTGAGTTGGCAGTTAAAAAGTTAAGATGAAGAAATTGTTCTAGGTTCAATAGGCAGAGAATTCCAAAGACGAGCTGCTGCAAAATGAAATGATCCGTAGCCAATGTTTTTATTTAATATGTTGGCACTTGGAGTTCATGCTGGTTACTCTCAGGAGTGTAAGCACAGAGAAGGTCCTGCAAATACTGTGGAACTTTACCAGAAACACATTGATGTGTTAGTACAAGTACAACTCAATTTACTCTCCGACAGTGTAGCTATCTGAGTAATGGAGTGATGTGGGAATCGGTCTTTGCTCAAACAACAATCCTTGCAGCAGTGTTATGAATTATGCAGATGTGACAAAGAGAATGCTGCTAAAGGAGTCAAGTTGTGACAAGATCAAATAGTGGCATTATGTCACATTCCTTCTTATGATGAAAGGTTTCTTGGTTTCTATTTTGCTATTTAAAATAAAACTTTCAAGAATTTTGGAGATTTTTCGGGGGGTTATACAATTATGATACACTATGAACACTATGAAGTTATAAGCAACTGAGTCTATTACTATGTACTAAATGCTATAAAAACTATTAATTCACAACTATGATTATATGTTTACCGGTAAGTAAATCTGACTACTAACAGTACGTTGTTTAACATCACAACAAGAGTTTGCACAGGCAGGCTTAGATTTAAAAAGAGATTTAATTTTGAAGGACAATGTGACTAGAAAAAAATATTTTTAACACATTTGCAAATCTAAAGAGCTCACTTGTAACAATCAAGTACTGAGTATATGATGCTGACCAGATCAATCTCTGAGATACAGTGGACAATGACCTTTGTCCTACAGATATGCGTAACTAGGATAGTCAAGAGTCTCAAAACTGAAAAACAACACTGTACAGATGCTTAATTACTCTGCTTGTAGGGAATCATGTTAGGTTATAGCCTTGAAAATGATGGAAGATGGCACATAAAATATTCACAACCATCAAATGGAACAAAAAATAGTTAATTGTCACTCTTTCGATTTTTACTTATTGCTATTATCTTGAAAACGGAGCAGGGAAAGCATAAATAGGCAACATCCATCCGTGATTAAATACTTAAAATGCCATGGATTTCTAATGAAGTTAAAAGTTTTTGACCTTGCATCCAATTTTGAAAGCATTTTGTTTGTGACCTTTCCACCTTATTCATCTTTCTCTTAGCGGCAAAATGGTTTGATTGATTTTGATCTGGAGTCTTCATTTGCTGACTGTTGCTATCCAAATACCATCAAACTGCATCTTCACAGTATATTCAAGAAAGAGAGAATAGTTTAGATAATGATATGCCATTTGGCTGGTTGAAACATGACAAAGTCTCAAGGTTTATCAACAGGTGATTGAAATGGTCTTCTCAGCTATAACTAAGAAATGTGAGTGTTTCGTACAGGTGAAGGCTCAAAACCTTCCTTTCTAAAGACTACCAGTGGGTTAGGTGTTAAGTTGCTAAATAGATATTAGTGGTAAACAAATCAACGCTTAACACTGCTAGTGTTAGTTTACTCAGTTCCATACATTCCTGTTTTGAAGTAAATATAGTAATACTGGTCAGAAAAATACATGACATTGTGACATTCAAGTGTTTTTTGCAGCAATGTGAAGATAAAAGATATGTGAAAAATTACGTTACACATGACCAAACCACCACGGGAAACAGATATTTCACAAAATTATATTTTATATATATTGGTATCATAACATATTGTCAAATTAAGGAAAAAAACTTTTTTTCCATCTGATTTGGGTTTTTTTAGAATGTAGATATCAGGTGATGTTTTTTCGATAAACTTTGAGAATGTGGAAATTGGGCGAGATTTTGGCAATACTTGGTTTTGTAGGATGAGTTGTGTATTAGATTGTGGGGATCTAATTACTATTATAGCAGAAACACAAACAGGCTTGTACAAAGTTTCCCTTTGGTGTCCTTTTTAGCCTTGCACCTTCTACTTAAATTAGTGACAACAAAATAATCTGAAACTGAAGATTCAAATGACAATCAAAATGTGATTGTGAAAACATTCAAATACATCTAAAAAAATCCTTATTGTAATTGGTTTAGATATTTTAAAGTGAATCTACTCACCAATTTTGATTTAGATTGTTTTTACAACTATACTTTAAAATATTGGTAGAGTAGGAAATGAAAAGCATGGAAAATATACCCATTGTTACTCCAATATCTGCAAAACAATTAACTGCATCATCAACCAAATCACTAATAATAAAACGAGTTGAGATTCAGAGAAATAATTTTGATACAATATTCACATGTTCAGATGCAAGGTTTTTGGAGACAATTTGGTTGGTTAAAGTCATAGTCTCATTTTTATAAGGCAACTAAACTGAACTAATTATTCTTCACGAACAAAATCTGATCACTAACACAAATATTTCCTGTCGCATTTGCAAAGATTTTCATTTTTATGCCCGTTTTACAGTTTTGGATGAAACAGCTTATTGGCGTATGCCGTTTCAGACCGATGAGGTACCGAATCAAGTGCAATCCCATCGCGAGTACGAAACACCGGAAATCTAGTCATCGCAGCGCCGATACTTATGACAAACGCAATCTTCATTGAGTTTACCACCTTTTTGTTATTTCTTTATTTGAAAAGCGTAAGCCATTAGCTATTTCCCATTGGATATTCAGCCTGGAAATTTTATGCGTTCTTCGTCACGGCCTTAGCGAAATGACATGATAAGGACTAACGCTCGCAAAAGACATAATATTCGGGTAGGGTAGGGTAGTTTGAAGTTCATTATTGAGGGCTAGAATGCCTGCAGAGTTCTGAAAATTGTTGCAAATGTCAGGGGAAAGATGTCTGTGAGTGGTGATCTATTTCTCCGGCATTTATTACAATTTGCCTTGCAAAATGAGACTATGACTTTAACCAAAGTCCTTCAGTATAAGAAGGTAGGGGCAAGTAACTCTGATGAGCCATCTGTTCTAAATGATCACTGCAATCCTGTTTTTTAGACGCGATGATGTAATTGGACCACTTATGACTAGGTTTTGCCTGTATTAAAACTCGTAACAGCCCTTAACTGGTTCACTAGCTTGGTTGCACTACACAGCATTATAGACTGGGATGGGGAGGACTGATAGCCTTAACATATCTGAACAGGAAACTACTGTCAATGCAATAGCATCAATCTGGAACTACTTTTTGCAGTCTTTATTTCTTTCTTTTTTCATTTTGATGTCAAATGAACGCAATCCATACAAGATGATCCTCAATCATCTTCTGGTGAAAACTACACCAGCTAAATTACCTCCTGTTTTATATGAGTTAATAATGAAGGTGATATTAGCATAGTTGTGTGGACATCTCAGAGAGATTATTCCCATGATTATATCATTGATGGTTTATTACAGGACTACATTAGTAAAGCCTCAACCAGTAGAATACCTTTTCAACTTACCTTACCTATAATAATGTCCTCCTATCAAAAATGCATGAATATCTTTTATAAAGGTATAGAGAGGAGACGCCCTCAACAAAAAGACAGCTAATAATAGCTATCTCTGTCATAGCAAGTCCCTTAACTTAGATTATGTAATTCATGTTAACACTGAGATAGCCATTAGTGCCTGAATGACTTTGATTATGACTACCTCTGGGTTTGGGGTATTTCAAATCAAGAAAAAGTGGAGAGTCCATCAGAACCTATAATTGGCGGAAGTCACAAAAACCAATGACACAAAACATTCTGTGCAAAGTGGATCGGTTCAAGTATCTTGATAATTTTATAACAATTTTGACTGATTTTGAAATTATATCTTTAAATTACTCTAATTTTACATGCATTTGAGAAGCTAAAATAGTTGAAGATCAGTGTTTTCCACGAATATGACAAAAGCAACTGAAAAAGAATTGAGTTAGACATTTCTTCTGGTAACACCTAACCTGGTTGTCCATACTTGGTATATTGAAAGTAAATTTATATGGAGTTGAAATGATCTTGAACTATTGAAGAATTGTTGCAGAGGAATGGCAGGGCCTGAATCTTCTGGAGACTAAAGAGTTATCCAACCACTTTCATGCACTGACAAGTTAAGACTGAAATTATAAAACGAGTGAGATATGAAAAATATAGTTATAGATGTCTGTGTCCTCTCATTCCTCAAGCTGCTGGTAAAGGTGAGATCGTGGTTCAGGTTATTCAATAACTGAATACTATAAATCAGGTGAGACAAATTACTTATTCTAGAAATTGTTTACACACGATTTGAGTCCAGGTTAATCAATCACTTTGCAAATTAAACCCAATGAGAAAATGAAACGTAGCATAAAAGTTATGCATCTCTACTCACTCGACGAGTTGTTCAACCTCGCTGGTGATGGTGAGGTCGTGGCCCAGGAGATACAAGGTGGAGATGAGGTCACTCCATTGCACCAGCTCGCCCAGCGGACCACCTGAGAACATGTAAGTGATGTATATGATGCCAGTGTGCAGCTATCTGATTGGTCAAGCACCATTCACATGACAACATGACAACAAATAATTGCAGACATGTTCCCTGCATAAATGCCAAACCATATGAAAAATGCTCCTTTTTAGTAAGCAACCTAACAAGCACATTGTGAATATCATCTAATAAATCTATGGCGCTTTATATGTTGTTGATTGTTCTGTAACTATCTTTCTTTTCAGGGTAGCATCAGTCACTATTCGGTATGATGACTAAATGCGTTATTGTGTTACATCACATTTCAGAAACTAAACGCTCTTTATAAATAATGGCATGGCATCAAACACAAACCTTTGAACTGCATCTCAGCAAACTTCCAGCCTGATTGCTTAGACAAGAGACCAAGGTGGACTAAAATCTGATTGAGAAGAGAAATTAAACAAAGTTGAAAAAAACAAATTTATCACAATTTTTTTTATTTTCGATAAATGAAATTCTTCAAGGAATGACTACTTACAATCAATTTCTTGAATAACAAACAAGTAGGTAATGAACGTCTACATGAAGAAGTAGCTTGAGGCAATAGTTGCGACTGGTAAATTCAAAAGAAAATTATATTCTTGCTGAAGCTCACCTTCTTCTTACGGCGACTAGCCAGGTTCTGTTTCTGGGAGAGCCTGTACATGGCAGAGGACCACTTGTCCCACATCCGGGTGATGCGCATCCTGATCCAGGCGTATCCCTGGCGCTCGTTGGGGTCGCGCAACAGCTTCATAAGTCCTTCCAGATCTGTGTTGATATCAGCCTGCAGTGACACAGAGGGTTAATGGTAGGGGAGGGACACGAGAAATATCAGTTGAGAACCAGGGGGCCATGAATGACCCTTTCTCAAGTCCATGGCCAATCCTTATTAGTCCCTTGATAACAATAGGCTAATAATACTGTAGGAGACCACAGAATGACCTTCCATTAAATACATACTATATTTACTAAATAAGACAACATTTTCTGCAACTTGACTGCCATTTTGAAGTCCCTGCCAACGTTGTGATGTCACAACTAAAGACTATCTTAACGGCATTGGTGGAACGGTATTAAACTAGTTGAATATTACTGCATGAATATTACACTGAAATATCTTACACAGCCAAGTAATAACCCCACTTATTACTACAGGTCGTTTAAGTTGTTATTTTGTACCCACATAGAGGACTGGTCCTTCCTGTAGAGACAGCTTCCTAGACCCGCCCCATGCCTTCTTCGGGCACCAGCCTTCCACCTGCATCAACAATAGGTACTCATGTACACCTCATGACCAAAATGTCGTCACATAAAGCAATCTCAGAATAATCTGCATGGTCTCATTCAAATTTAGCTAAATTCATACACAGAGGAGAACAGTAGTGACAGAGTTGTGTCCCTTTTAATGAAACTGATGAAATATTTATCATAAAAGTTTCTATATTCCTTACATTTTTTTTACTATTATATGATAATTGGCAACTTTGCTGAAACAAATATCCTGTTTATTAAGCATGAATTGCTTTCATGAAGGCTTTTATAAATACTGGGTCATTATGAATTCATACTTCTGAGAATTCAAACAAATGCATGTCACAACTCAGATAATGTCACATATGTGTAAGACAAAATGATAATTCAAACTTGATAAAATCAACAAAATTGAGCTCTAAAACCAACATAAGATGGTTTAAACATGTTAACAATGACTTGGGGTAATTTTGCAAAAAAGTTGATAAAATTGTTTGTACCCTCAGTGTAAGATTAAAACTCAGATTGGATCTTAGAGGCAAGAGTTGACTGACCTCACTTAGGTACATGAAAAAGGAACAATCTGATCCGTCCACACCATACGAGGCATAGCAGGGGTCTGACTTCCACATCTTCATCATCCACTGCAACACAGCACAGGATGAACTCCTTAAGTCATAACAATGTAGCATTCTCCAGTCATTATAGAAGTATCGATAACCATCTGTAACTAGTGACGACCAGACAAATCAAGGTATTGTTCTCTTGTCATAACAAGATTGTACTGACAACAAACCATTTACCAAGACATGTTTTTATGACATGTAAGAGGGATAAATATATGTTAATGCAAATAACATTTAAAATCAGTGACATCATCTTAAAGGATGTATTTTGCAGAAAGTGTTTTAATGTTTGATCACCAAAAAGGAGATCACAAAACCTTTATTGAGTGTGCTATCAACTTGAGCATATTTTCACAGAGAATCCTTGGAAACAGATTTCCTTGCTGAAAATGTGATTGGTTGTTTTAGCATTTGATTATCGAAAAAGAGATCACAAGTGTTCCAGTTTCCTATGACTAAAGTCAGCAATACTCAATGTTGGGAGTGATGGCAAAGTGGGCTTTTCGCACTAAATTAAAGCAATTGGTTAGATAATGGCCTAGCCACTGACATTGTATACAGCAGGTTGAGACATACCCTCATCTTGCCCTCACAGTGAGGGAACTGTTTGCGATCCTCCTTGGTCAGCTCACACTTCTCACTCCGCCCACTGATCAGGTCTGGAACACAGGACGAGCTCATTATGTCATGAACCAAAGGATACTTCCATGGTTACATTCCACCAAGGCAAAGAGTATCCTGTGTCATCATTTTCATGTCTATGTTGTTTGGGTGAAATATGTCAATCGTCATCAATGATTCTTATTTTATCAATGAGGAGAGACTATTGCCATATAAATACAAATCTGCTCTCTATAGTGACAATTTAAAGGTAAAAGTCATGATAATTGATTGAAAACTACACAATATATCATGGCGGGTATGCAGCCAGAGAAAAAGACAAATATTGGATTGGTAATAAAAATATCATTCAGCATTTAGATCAGACTTAAGAGTTTCGACTTAAGAAATGTATAGTCTTTGCTTCATTAACACTTAAAACAAGTAAATGACACACATTTGGCATTAAAGGATAAGTATGCAAGATGATGAGAGAAGGTGAAAGGCACTCATGCACATGAATATTTTGTAAATACAACCAATGCACAGATAATGCATATTTCTTGATATACTAACGAACATTCTCAGGTAATCTACCTTGTAAGTTATTTAACAAACATGTAAGTATTCAGGATATTAACTTTATTCTAAAAAACCAGGAGTATTTAATCCAATGTTGCATTAAATCAGTATGAACAACAATATCGGAAATATTAAAATTTGGTTTACAGCCAGAACAAAGAAAAGGGCAGTCGCTATATCAATTCTATAACAATGCTTATACTACATACTACAAATCAGTTTTGCTAAAAGATTGCTCTAAGATAACAAAAGTTCAAACTTTATTCTCAGTTCAGAGTTCAGGTAAATTAAAAAGCTCTCTGAGTCGACTTTTGTAATCTTAACTGTTTCATTGTTGATCACAGGTCAGTTGTAAAGGAAGATAACGGGTTCACTGCAACCATAGAAAGCTAAAGTGAGTGCCTATATCCTCATATGCCTCAAAATAGCCAACCTGACCCGAAAAAGGGTGCCATTAACTAAACCAAGTACATATCATAATGATATAAAATGAAATGAAATATTATGAAATATACTCTATATCACATTATTGTCAATCAAATACATAGTAATTCCAGTATAGGCACACTCTATGAGTGTAACTACAAAAAGGAACTTCTCAAACCCACCCCTAGCACTGATGCCAACAGCTTTCAGCCTCTCCTCCAGCCTGGTGGCAGAGTTGGCGGTGTCGTTGTTAAGGGTGTTGTTGACAGGGATGTTGACGGCGCTCTCAAGACGCTGAAGTCGCTCCAACATACTCTCCAGGAGCACAGCCATAGTCTTCTTAAGGTCTGAACATAGAGCAAAATATTATCTCAGATCAGAGCATTCTTAAAAGGACAGTCCTGTCCAAGTACTTTTTTGTGGAAATGGGGGAATTTACGTTAATACAAGTATGTATCAGTACACAATTGTAAAATAAAAATACTTAGGATAACAATGTGGTGGATTTAGATTATACAACTTTAAATGAGAGCGCTCACTTTGTAAAATAAAACAAGAATGAGAAGTGAAGCAGCTCATCGTAACTACGAGCATAAAAAGCCTTAACTGGTTATAAAAAAATGGTTTGGCAGTATTTAGTGTTCAAGTTAACTGGTTTCAAAAAATGGTTTGGCAGTACTTTGATTGTTCCAGTTAACTAGTTACACAAAAATGGTTTGGCAGTATTGAAAGTGTTCCAGTTAACTAGTTACACAAAAATGGTTTGGCAGTATTGAAAGTCTTCCAGTTAACTGGTTACACAAAAATGGTTTGGCAGTATTGAAAGTCTTCCAGTTAACCGGTTTCACAAAAATGGTTTGGCAGTATTGAAAGTCTTCCAATTAAATGGTTACACAAAAATGGTTTGGCAGTATTGAAAGTCTTCCAGTTAACTGGTTTCAAAAAATGGTTTGGCAGTATTAAGAGTCTTCCAGTTAACTGGTCATACAAAAATGGTTTGGCAGTATTTAGAGTGTTCCAGTTAACTGGTTTAAAAAATGGTTTGGCAGTACTTTGACTGTTCCAGTTAACTAGTTACACAAAAATGGCTTGGCAGTATTGAAAGTGTTCCAGTTAACTAGTTACACAAAAATGGTTTGGCAGTATTGAAAGTCTTCCAGTTAACTGGTTACACAAAAATGGTTTGGCAGTATTGAAAGTCTTCCAGTTAACTGGTTTCACAAAAATGGTTTGGCAGTATTAAGAGTCTTCCAGTTAACTGGTCATACAAAAATGGTTTGGCAGTATTTAGAGTGTTCCAGTTAACTGGTTACACAAAAATGGTTTGGCAGTACTTAGAGTATTGGCAACACTCAGTACACTAAGGCCAGAGACATACCATAAGCAGTAAAGCGGCCAGCATATGGTCCATCCACCACGTCCCCATTCTCCCTGGACAGAGCCTTGACATACTCCTCACTCAGTCGGATAATCTCATTCTTAAACACAATCAAAATAGATTGAAACAAGTAGTTGACATTGTCAAGCTTTATCCCCTGCAAATGGCACAATGTTTTTAGGCATATTATATTTTATCACTTTAAGATTTTTCTATGACTGTATGAATGATTCCTAAGGAAACTGTTCAATCAATATCAAAATAAAACCAACATAATTTTGACAAACACATAATTTAAAGGAAATATTTTCAGTTATGATTATGATCATAGTACACATTCAAAACCCATTTGACAAAATAGGCAGAGAAGATAAGATCTTTTCAGTCTCTTTAATATTTCAGAAAGATGTTCCTTACAAATCTCATAACAACTTTCATCAAAATCAAATGAATAGTAAAGAAGTTATGTACCGGACAGGACTTGCAAAAAATTATAACAGATATAGCAAAATTGTTAATCATGATTAACTGTCATGTTATTTTAAATCTTTATGCCATATTTGATAAGTATCAGCTGATTATTTTAAAAGTCATGAGTCATAAATGTAAATCATGACACACCTTTGTGTAATTTTATATATATATCAATACAAACTTTCATCAAAATAAGATGATTAGTGTAGAAGTTGTGCACCGGGCAGAAACAGTTTTTTAACAGGGTAAATTAATTATTTTTTTCAAAAAAGGGGGAAATGTTTCATATATAGTTAAATTGTTAATTACGACACCCCTTCATGTAATTCTGTATCTCACAGCTAGATTTTAACAGAATTAGAAGGAGGTGGACTGGACTTGTTAACAGTTTTCTTACAAATTCATCACTTTACCCCCCAATCCCAATATTTTTTTAGGATATTTTCAAAACGGTTAATAACGACACATCATTACATCTAAATGAAATTTCATGACTAATTTGAAATGAAATGGTTGATTAGTTACAAAGTTTAAGCCGAACACTATGTACAAATCACAAAGTTGTAAGGGATAATAATAAAAACTGTTTGGGAAAAATAAATTATGCAATCCGAGCAGTGACCTTGAGGCAAAGAATAACCTATCACCTTAATATATTCTTGAAAGAGATCAAAGATTATTCGCATTGAGGCTACCTTGAGCACCTGACTCTCTCTGGGAGGGCGGCTGTTGTAGATGAGAGTGACGTTTGCGAGGGTGGCACACCACACGATGAGCAACACCACAATGATAAAGACCACCTTGCGGTACAGACCCCGCCGTGTCACACGCCGCCATAACTGCACCGCCATCTCACATCCTGAACTCACTATCCAACCTGCGAACTAAGGAGATAAAAAAACAATCATTATTTTTCATCATACCACATAAATCAAAGGAAAATGGTATAGCTACCTTTACAATGCCCTCCCCAAATTAAATGCAGCCACAGACATTTGATGAATTAACTAATGTAAACTAACTTATTTAACACTGTTTGAAAGACTGAAAGCTATATTCAAAGCAGTTTGTGCAGGAATTGATGTGAAACCCAGGAGCATCGGTTGAAAATCAAAACTCCCATCTTGTTAATACAGAATCATCCTGCTACATCAGTGTATTTGTCCCTGCCTAGCTCCATCATATACCTTGATATCCTTTGGCCTAAAACGCTTGTATCTCTAAATAAAACAAGTCAATGAAATAACTCAATAATAATAGCGGCACCACCCGGATGAGAATTCAAACAAATGTCAATGTAGGCTATAAATAGCCATGAGTAACCAGCCGTAAGCGATATGGCCGAAGGACATCAGGGTATATGATGGAGCCGGGCGGAGACAAATACGCTGATGTAGCAGGATGCTACAGAACAGTGTTGCACCAAACATTTGTGAAGGCAGAACAGTACAAAGATAAATAATCAACATCATAAATATTGTAAGTAAAACTGTCAATGAATCCCTGTAATTAACATACATAAGTCTTTACTTTATACCGCTGAAATCCTTAGCTGCATTGATCTCATCCATATACCTGCTTCTGTGCTTACCTGTCTGTCACCACCTATTCTCACTAATCACTTATTGATTTGTCTTCTTGCCAATAATCTGAATTCTCAATCAAATTACTGAATTGACATAGATTTGTTAGTACCGTTTAAGAATAATCAATGACATCAATTTTCTAGAACATCTGAATAAAATAAATGTTAACAGAAAAATCCCAAGTACATGACATGATTAAACCTTTGATAGAGAAGTGAAGATATTCAAACACAATACAGACCAGCCCTACTTGAATTTCCTGTCTGTTTACGCAAAGTCATACAGCAGCTTCTGTAGAATTTGAGGATGTGCATATCATCCTCAAATTGACAACATAGAGCCATGGGCATTGTAGCTCATCAGACTGTAAAATTTATCATCTCACTTTGCTAAGGAGAATGCATACATTTTAGATTTCTAAGCCTTATCTTCACAATAAAAAAAAACAAATACAGCTTAGAGCTTGATCCCAGTGACCATCAACAGGGGTCAATAGATCAGTAAAAAATCTTTATGTCTACCATGTTGGCCCTTTCACACTTCAAACCAACTTCCAATGAAAACCTTAAAAACAGCAATTGTTCAAGGTATGTCTACAAACAGTTTTAACTTTCTAGACCCTCTCTGTCTGTCCCTCATCTCCATTCTACCTGTAAATGCCAAAAGCTGGAGATACTAGATGATGAATGAAAGCAACATTAATAAAAGTTTATAAGAATAAGGTGCCAGCCTGTGCAAGGAAGAAAATTAACAGAGCTTGAAAAGTATTATTGTAATATTGCATCTTTTAAATTGATTATATTCTTGGGCTGGTTATACTCCAAACTTTAATATACTGAACAAATCCCTAGAATCCTAAGAGGACAAAGATTAGGGAATTCTGAAGTTTATGTTTTCTGAATCACAAATACTCAGAACAAAAATCTCATGGTTTATCCAACCGCCTACGTAATTTTTTTCAATGATTATGTATCCACTAGTTCAATAAAGCCTAATAACCATTGATTAATTTATCGTTCAACTAAATAAGGATATACCATCATGTTTCTATGGCAAATTACCATTGAATAATGTTTGTATGTTATGTTTCCTGACTATGTTTACATATTTTCTTTCCACAGCATTAAAACATATTTGCGTCACTGCCCACATCCCTACTAATGAATCTTTGGAAATTATTAAATCTTCTCAATAAAGAAGTTGTTATCCAGAAAATCTTGCTGTTCTAAAGCAAAGACAAAGCCAGGACAGAGATGCTGAGAATAGATCCTTAAACCATCCAAGCAAATGAGGCCAGTTTATGTCTAATAGGGTATTGATCCAGGGAAGTGTTGACCTATCTGTGGCCAGTGAACATCAACTGTACCCCCTATGCTATACATCAGACATCCATAGCTCAAAAACACTTCATTCTACACATCTCACACTGAACACATCACTCTCTACAAAGGGCAATCTTTCTGCATGGATATATTGCCAATATGCTTTTATGTACACCAGAACATCATTCTGATACACCATTTTGTACACTAGAACACCATTCTGAACACAAGTACACCATTATGTACACAAGTACACCATTATGTACCCACTCTCTACAAAGGGCAATCTTTCTGCATGGATATATTGCCAATATGCTTTTATGTAAACCAGAACATCATTCTGATACAGCATTACGTACACTAGAACACCATTCTGAACACAAGTACACTATTATGTACACAAGTACACCATTATGTACCCACTCTCTACAAAGGGCAATCTTTCTGCATGGATATATTGCCAATATGCCTTTATGTAAACCAGAACATCATTCTGATACACCATTACGTACACTAGAACACCATTCTGAACACAAGTACACCATCATGTACACCAGAACACCATTCTGAACACAAGTACACCATTATGTACACCAGGACACTGTCATGTACATCAGAACACCATTATGAACACAAGTACACCATTATGTACCCACTCTCTACAAAGGGCAATCTTTCTGTATGGATATATTGCCAATATGCTTTAATGTGAACATCATTCTGATACACCATTATGTACACTAGAACACCATTCTGAACTAAAGTACACCATTATGAACACAAGTACACCATTATGTACCCTCAAACATGCTTATGACCAGAGGTACATCACTATGTACCTTAGAACACTATCATGAACCTAAGAACACTGTGATTTACATCAGCACATTAACATATTCACCAGTTCATCATACTAGAAATCAGTACACACAAATACACAATTATATACATCAGTTCACCATTAAAACCGCTGCCATATTACAACGTTCATCAAAACACCACAACACCATTATATTAACCACATGATATATCATGTTATGGCATTTAGAAGAGTGAATGATATTTTATGTTTGTTTATGCAATGTTGTGATGGATATTAATAATATATACAATTGTGGTTATCAGGGTATGATAAATAAAATTTTGAGTAAAATAAACTTTCACATCCCATGAACCCTTGTTGGATGATGATTCTTGTCCCTACATAATTTCTTCTATAAATAAGTACACCATTATGTACACCAGTTACACATGGCTTAACTGCACCCCTCAAAACTAGAAACCTTAAAAGCCTCTCATCTCATTTTCAGCCGATGATCCTAGGTGTTTATTTGGGATATTAAAAGAGCGTGAATAATGAATCAGAGACTGTGAGATACACCACAGTGGGTGTGGCCAGCACTGATGCACACTACATTACCAGGAAAATCCCATTAATTTTAACCACCACTTTTAAGATTGAAAGGACTCCTAGACTAATGGAACACATACTTAGAGAGAACTCAATTATAGCTATACAGGAAAATTACAGTATTCACACAATAACTTGCCAAAAAATGAATGGACACAGTATACATGCACACAATACAATGATTACAATGACTTCAATGATATCCATAGCACTGATGAACAGTTGCAAGCTCTGGAAGAAGTTTATGTTGAAAAAAGTATTATTGCATGTACGCGTGACATCCAACGACTGAGGGAAAACCAAAGTGCCTTTGAACAGTGTAGCTGAGTATCATTGCGATACAAATGGTTACAGTTCCAACTGACTAATGCCAACCCATCAATACTATATGGCAGTCTTGTTGGAAACACCAAAGCATGTGTTGGTCCCTACATTGGCCAAACACATGTGCTGTGAATAGGAGAGAATCTGTGTTGTTAGCAAGAATGTTATCATTCATTCTGAAATGAGGAAATCTGATAGCAGTGCTTGAAATGAGGACACTGATAATGTAACACTGAAAATACAAACTATTCTCTATTGACATTCTTCAATGGAAATGGGTTTCAAATTCTCAAAGTTTGATAGTGATAATGACATCATACCATAAAGCCAATTTTCTTTTAAAAATGTCAAGGATGACAACATAATTATTTTAAGCAGTGAAACAAAGAACTATCAATTTAACATTTCTTTCCATTAGTAAAAATATTCCTGCATCCTTTGTTTGAACTTCTTGTTCACCATGTAAATACATCAAACAAGGATCTTCACCTCCCAAAAAAGCATCCTTCAACAAAGAGCTATCAATTTAACATTTTGTTCCCTTTAGTAAAAAAATTCTTGTCCACCATGTAAATACATCGAACAAGGATCTTCACCTCCCAAAAAAGCATCCTTCAACAAAGAAATGACTCTCCAATCAAACACTTAATAGGACAGAATCAGTTTGATTGTCATTCAATTGATTTCCAGACCAACTTAGTTGAAGGGAACACACTAGTGGTGAAAGTGACACAGACAATTGAATTACTTGGCAAGAGTTCATAGAACTAGATAAAGCCAGGGTTGTCCCTAACCAGAGAGACTGAAAGTGACTGGTTAGTGATTCGTCATGTGAGCACAGACTTGTGGTGGAGTATTGGACTGCACATCAGCTTATTGCAGAATATATTCCATATAGCTCTTATGAACTATCTTATACTTCTTTGATCTTGATTTGCTTTTCTGGATCATCTTGTTCTTTTTACTTAAGGCACATAATGTCATTGGAGCTCATTCAAGTTATTTTGTGTTACATATTCTACCACTTTAACCTGTTATGTTGCAGGTCTAAAAGTATAGCCATTTTTAGCCGGTGACCAATAACACAGTGTTTCCGCTGGGTTTTTAACATGCCGGACACAGTGTCCGGCGATCCCGATATTTACCGGTCATGCACCAAATCTGCCAGTCACAAAATGTAAAGCCATTCACTTTACCAGCCAATTCACAGATCTTACAGTACATGAGAACTCCTCCTTTAGATTCTTCATATCGAAGCCATCGAAATTCAGACATCCAATCAGAGTTAAATTTTCTTACTTTGCTTGGTTTTGATTTGAAATTGTCACTAGTACTTGCACAAGAGTCATCATTTGTTTTGTTACTGTTGTTTTTATCACTGTCTTCATTGAGTTCAGAAGCTTTGCGTTTAGGTGTACCTTCAAAAAAATTGGAAAGCGTCGTCTGCTTTCTGCTCTCCATTTTGACATGTGGTGATAAACATTCGGAAAAAAATCGTAATTGTTTCGTGTGTTCCCGTAATGCCATAATAAGAAGTTACACCTCGAGGTTATATTAAACGCCAAGAGGTTCCGAATGGTTATCGTATTGACCAATGTGCGTTGCATGCTAAAAATAGCTTTCGAAGCGAGTTGTAAGTGTACGTTGTCACAGTGTTTTTAGGCGTTATCACCTTTGGGTTTAGAAACAAAACTCAGTTTATAATTTTGACAAATAAGACTTTTATTTTTACCGGACACTGGGACCGACAGCCTCTAAATTTACCGGTCCTGATAGTTTTTTACCTGCCAAAAGCCGGCATATACCGGAGAACGGAAACACTGATAACACATTAGTCCCTTTCCTTACATCCTTATCAAAAGAAGTTCCTAGATAAGATTTCAAGATCAGACTGATGAAGCTTCAGTTTTCAATAGTTTTGTGCAATGGTCAAATTGAATTTACAGTCATTACATCTGAAAAAAAGAAAGCATGTTTTCAATTACGAGCGATAAATTCTAAAATAAATTTCAATTTAAAAAATATTTTAGACGAACAATTTATATTAGATTCGGAACATAAGAGCATGTAATTCTAGAAAAGTAGACATCACAGATAGCTCCAAACCTACTCCTTTTTACGCTGGTGAATTTTTCATGAATTGGTTCCTAGATACATTTATTTTTATTCATTTTCCCTATGTCTATTCAGATTCACACCTTCGGTAATTGAAATGTAAATAATATATACTGGGAGAGATGTACCTCAAGCACAGAACCCTGTCTGACTCAGTCTAATCAGATGATCCCGCAACACGGCCAATTTCCTGCACACTCTGATACACTTCACTATCCATATCTACAGGTCATTAAAAGTCGTTTGATGCAACATGTATAACATGCCATTACAGTGATTTTGTAATGAGCCACATCTCCCTAAAAAAATTCAATCTCCCTTTTAACTAATATTTTTAGGTTGTTCTGGACCACCAACTGTATGTATAAGATAAATGAACGAGATGACAAATATATATATATATATATATTAAGGGTGCGTGGTATTATCGATATATCGGTAAATTGCAATACAGAAACAATGCGATACATAAAGGTACAGTCTTCTGAATATATCCAATATATAGGAGGTTTTAGAATGAACACTATCTATGTTAAATTTCAGAAAAACTAAACAAAAACATCCTATGATTTTACTGAAAGTTGTAAACGAAGTGTGAACATGCAAAGTGGAAATAGCACAGACATGTTAAAAGTACGAAACGAGTCACTTAATTATCTCTCTTCACAAAAACACATCCAGTTGAGCATTGATCACTGTTTTAATTGCTGCTATCTAATCAAGGGAACAGGGGAAAACTAAAATATGGAAAGTACCAATATATTGCAATACGTATTACAATACGCTTTTCTGTATCGCCATATATTGCGATATGGAAATGAGAACAATGGGTAATACCCATTGATACCCATCCTTAATATATATAGATTTAATCCCCCTTTCAACCAGTATTTTAGAATTGTTCTGGAACACCAACCATCAGCATTGGATAAATGAACGAGACGACAAAGACGTATGGAGCATTCCTTATTCTCACGGCACACTTAGCCTCAGATGCTTAAAACTAACTGTCAACTTGAACATACTAACCAAAATCTGCCTCACCTTAGGCATAATCCACATTAGTTGCCTGGTTATTTTCATTTCCTGTTTCCCATTTCGTCCTCATAACATGTGTCTTGTATGACAAGTGTCGTGCAAAAACAGGACAGGTGAAGAAATAGCTTTACTATTGACTTTAACTCACCAAAATCACCAAAAGTTGTGAGAAAAACTCAGATCAAAACTTATTTGGGCATTTTGCACTATCAGTATTAAAGAATAAAATGAATGCAAATAAACTTTTGCAAAATATAAGTGCAAGTTATTCTGATTAACTTTATTTGTGGAAACACAAAACTCTCTTATAGTTAACCTTACACAAAGTACTATTGAAAGGCAGACAATCTAGTGGGAGTAGGATCAAAGTTAGTAAGATACCTATGCATAATAATGCAGTTTTTAAAAGATTAATGTCTACTTCTCAACCAACTTCAAAAGACTATTTACATGCCTTTAAGAATTAGATCCTAATATAATAAAATGCGTTCCGTATTGATAAACGACGTCGAAAAATTTCGTTTGAATAGAATAAGCGAGATAAAAGATGTGATTATTAAAAAGTACGACTTTCACACGGCTAAAAGTGAGTCCATTAAGAAAGTTTTAAATGTAACGGAAGTACTGGATACATCACTAATTACTTGTAGTATCGCATTAGGAGCTAGCGGTGTAGGTGTTTTAGCAACTGTTATTATGGCACCAGTTAGTATCGGAATTTCTACTGCTGCGATCATCACTGGTCTCCTTGGAACAACGATGAAGGTTGCGTCCAAGAGGCTACGTTCTAAACTTAAAAAACATGAAGATATATGTATTGTCGCGAATTCTAAATTAAATACCATTTCTAGCCTTATTTCTAAAGCTTTAGATGATGACTGCATCTCTAACGAGGAATTTAATCTTATTACGGATGAACATTCAAACTTTTATGAAATGGTAGGAAAAATTAAATCTCAAAAGATCAACAGAGAAAATATTATAGAACTGTTCAAGAAACACTAAACCTTTTATAAAATAATTCATATTCAAAATTGATTATGAATTGATACATATAAGACTTGATATTGATTGACCCCCACTCATTGTCCCAGCTGCCACATACAGCCTCTCCCAGGTGAGAAGTAACCTATTCACTATATACATACAGGCCTCCCTAACTAGGTCGGGTCGTAGCATTTGATACAATGATTATCTCCCTTTGTGTAATGGCGCCTGGATTGGAAGCTGGTGCGAGTTTTTTAGGATTATTATTAAAAGTCATTTCATGAAAGTTGAGGTCAATCCATCCATAGTTTGGGTACTGTAACAGGGCTCCAGATAATTTTTTGTACTCAGGGTAAAAAAAAATAAATAAATTGAAGAGTAAAATTACCACTTGTTAAAAATTAGGAGTACTTCAAGGTTTATCCTTTTCAGATCCTCATTCCAAGTTAGCATATTTTTCTATGTTAGTCGTTGATTATATTTTCCACACATTTAAGCTAATATAAATTCGGTAACCTTGGTTTTCATACAGGTTGGCATCCAGTTGGCTACTATTTGAGTAGCGAATTTCCGCGCAAATGATATGCCGATCCGCGCAAACGTAGAACGCCGTCGAGATGTAAAGATCAGACATGTAGAAATGAAACTTTTTTTTGACAGGTCACGATCACTCCTGCAAACAAATATCTTACTCGTATTCAGGGAAAGTAGTGGGTATCTGTCACTCATTGATTTCATTTTTAGTGCGTATGTGTGGATTACTCGTGCGTAATTTACGCAGATAGCCATCTTATCTGGAGCCCTGACTGTAACACTCTTATTATGGAGAAGAAGTGAAATGTTGACACAAACAACAGACATAAGCCATATGGTGGATATTGACACATGAAATATGCACTAAGATTGGTGTGCTCTTACCTTGTTAGGATAATTTTTTAGCAATGTTTCAAGTTATTTTTGTAACAGATCCTTAGTATATGCTAGAAGGCATCACTAACCTAGCATGTCCTAGCTTTGATCTTGACCCTACCTTCACCTAGATAGGTGTTCTCAAGTTCTCACCTGTGACACATTTGAAAAATTTTCCTTCCTCAGTATGTTACCTTAGAACAATAATACTGTTCCTCATTGTCATAATGTCTCCAAGATACAGCTTTACTTACCTCGACCAAGTAATTCAGAAGAGTACAGGGACGGGGCAGTGATTACCTGTAAAGTGCTGTCAACATGCCTGGGACATTAGCTATCAAGTGAACACGAAGATGACAAATATGAGTATTGACAGACAAACCCTGCAGCTGTGCCTCCACATGCCGCTCTGCACATAAACAAACATGCCTTGTGGCTCATGGCTCACTCTAATCTGCATTTCCTAATGATCACTAACTCATCACACAAAGCATCTTTACTAACGATTACCTTAGTTTCAATTCTATACAGCATAGAGGTCACCTTACTTTCTTCTGGTTACCTTAGTGCTTCAAAGTAACCATCACATAGGTTAACAAGAGAGAGAGAGTGTTTATTTGGTTAAAAACCAATACAATTTAAAAAATTTTGCACATGGCGGGGTACATATCTTTACAATGATTACTAAATAGTAAATAGTACGTAGTAACTGCCCAAGAGTGTGGTTAACCTTCTCTTATATTTTTTCTACTCCATAAAGAGTTTCTTATTTGCTAATGTAACTTCCATTTAATAGAAGAAGACATTTTAAAGCAATTTTGACTAATTCACTAAATGCAAATTTTTAAAACTTCTCTACGATAAACTAAGTTACATATGATCATCTCTCTTTATGGAAGAAACCTACATCAAAGCTTTCTTCACATTCGTTACATAATGTCAATTTCTTTTTAACACTATACTGAGATTATCTTTGTGGGATGCTAATTATCACCATCATGATTTGTGAAAATACGACCACCTCTGAACCTCACCATGAATGCCTCTTCTTTGGGGTAACTTTATCAAACACCATTAAAAGATTCAACTGAACCTTTCTTACGTCACGTGGGTAACATATCAAGCACATTTAGACTAGAGAATACTCAACAATGTCCCATTAATAACATTTAGTGAAATGAGTGAGTGCCTTGGTATTAAACGAGCAAAAGCAAGTTAGAAAAGTTACCATTCAAAAATTTCATAAAAATATTATTTCAAAAATATTAGTTTACTTGCTGAATTACTTAGTCAATATTGAAAGAAATGGGGGAAGTATAAATGATGTTATATAACATATAACATGTTAGCATTGCTGACTGAACTTGACTAACTTACCACTTATTATAACACTTTTGGTCTCCTCATGCAGCGGCTTCAGATGTGTCCAAAAAATGTTTACATATGAGTAAAAATGCCTTTCCAAAAACCAAAAGGTTCCACTCTCCCATACCCTCGCCAATATACTTTGCCTGTTATAAGATTTATGGATGTTTCCATTAAAAAGGTCATCTTCTCACGCATGGCCTAAATGACTTGCTAAGAAAGGCCTTGCAGCATTTCCCATACTTTTCTATGCCTGTCCCAAAGGCTGCTGTGATAGATTGCAATAATCCAATGAGGAATGATATGAGATTTACATTTTTGCCAAAGAGGGCACTGCATTCAAAGCATGAAATTAGCCAGTGATTGAGACTGATGCAATTTAAAGGTAAGTGGGGAAGATATCACAATGTTACCAGCAGCTTATTGTTCACATGGGCTAACTCTCTGGTGTAAAGTTGAAAAAACGTCACACGCTATTCTCCCATTTGTGATATCTGATATACATACCTTTGTGAGGGAGAGACTTAACTTGATATTCTCTTTACAGTAACGAGGAAGTACCCTGGCAAAGTACGCATATACTGTCTGGTTGTAGAGGTGGTAATCTCTTATAGATGCTGGTACTTCACAAGTGTCAGACAATCTACAATGAATGCTCAACTACTCATTACCTGCAAATACTTGAATATACTGGAATGTCTGTCTCTAGCCAGTGGCAAATCCTGTTTCATAAATTTTTTATCAAGAACTTAAAAAATGCAAATGAAATATTTTGCATTATCCTAATAAGTCAGCATCATACATGAATTCAATTGAGAAAGTTGTAAAACATAGTCATGTGTAATGCTTTTGAAAGAAGATGATCCATTTACGTAATGATTGGCAATAAAGACCCATGAGACAGGTTTGATGGTCCCATTAGCAAGTCATGCTTAGATTTTATTAAATCACAGATGACTTCATATACATAGAGTAATTCATGCTGCGACAATGGGTTGCTTGGTAAAAATGATTTATATACCCCAACAATGTTATAACATCCTTTCAATATACAGGCTTTATCCATGTGGAACATCCCAGCATTGTATGAGGTGCCCTTATAAGCTGAGATGATACCTTGATGTGAAGGCCAATAATATATTTTAATGTCCCTCTGCAAATATCTACCGGTTACCGGGGGTTATTTAGGAACAGAATTTACACAGAAAACACAAAATATAATTAAAAAAGTTGAAATGAAAAAAAATAACACAATACATGAGGATTGTTCAACATACAAAGTTCGAATGAGCAAGGTCTGATGTTTTTTGTTTAGGAAACAAATTTCTTAGTATAAATGTGTCCTTGGAAACAGCACCAAATAAATGTAGGGAGAAGTTTAAAGCCCAAAAGGGCACCGATACAAATGATGATTGCTCGATAAAACAAGTTTCAATGAGCTGGGCACCATACATTAAGTTGTAGTTCCATGTAAACTGCCAAAATAAGTGTAGGCAAATGTTGAAAGGCCCAAAAATCAGCATTGAATATGCTGATCGTTTCGCAGACCAGCTGTAATGAGTTAGGCCTTATAAGTTTTTTTCTCTCACTTTTTTGCCGATAAATAATAAAGTGATCATGTATTTAACCCTGAAAAACTTTATTTGTTATGCTATTTGGTATAAATCAGAAAACTAACTCTCCCTTGGGCTTTCCCATTTCCTCAGGATCAGCTGTGGGGCCGGACCAAGGCCCTCTACATCTGCTTATCCCTCGGGCATTTTTCCTTAATAAAAACATGTGTAAGTTTAAATGAAAATATTATTTCTTGGTACTTTTTTTTTATTTTTTCCTAAAAACTGTATTTGCTTAAACAAAATCAAAAAAAGGAAACTTTTAAACAAGTTTCAATGTTTTTTAAATCTTAAATTATTTTATAAAGTTAAGGTAGGTTTTTCTACAACTGAAACAAATTTACACATCTTTATCAAACAAATACTTTTGACATCATTCCTTCAAATTGACTTGACTTGTGAGTCTGCTTCTTTCAGCCCCTTGCAGCTCAACAGGGAATGGAGGACAATGATGAGCAACAAGGACAAACAACAACTGTGTCAAGTCATCAACATTTGCACCCTAGCTTACACTTGATCAATACAAGATTGCAGTTCATTGGAGGAAATATTTTCTATGTTAGATAACAATGGTTCACTCCTTCGGCATGTTTGAGTGAGTCGAGTTGACACTAGAAACTGCCTAGATAAAGGACTTCCCCCATATTGTATACTTAATTCTAATTGTCAGTTTCTTTATGTTCAAAATATGTTATAAGAGATCAATTCATACCTGATTAGGATATAGTAAAAACTAAATAACAAAATAAAAAATATTGGCATTTTAAAGAAAGGTACATAGAGGATATTAAACATTCCTTTGGGTAACAACAATCATTTTGATTATTTTCATTTATTGAAATAATGGCGCATGATGATGTAACACTTTAATTAACAATAGAAGTAAAACTCTGTTACTCTATAGACTTGACTCGTGACTTAAAATAGGCAGGAGCTCTTACAACCCTTGCTATAGTTGAACCTCCCACATATGATATTTAGTAATCTGAAAACATATGCAGTCAATCAATGAATGATGATTCAAAGGACAAAGAGGACGCTACATATTTAGACAAATAGAGGTAAAAATTGTAGTTACTAACTCAAAATGTTGTCATTCATAACAAATTAAACACAGTCATGAAATTTGGATTTTTGAGAAAAGATTTGACACCCGACGCTCTCGACACCCCCACAATACCACCACATTGCTAGTTAAAGAGTTATGCTTCAGAAATGATATCAGAGGCCCCAATGGGAATTGCACACCGACAATGCACACCTCAAGCACTATATACCACAAACTACGCCTTGTGAGTGTAGTATAAACATAGCATCAATCATCATGAAGATGGCATAAAACATCCTTATGTTTAACATCCTATCTCTGGACTTTTCATATATAGTTAATAAGTGTCAATGGCATATTTATGTCTTTACATAGAAAAGTCTAAACAATCAAATAAATCCAGCTGACTTAATAAAATGTCACTATGAATTTATTTATCATTCTTCTGATATCATAGTGATCATATATTATCATAAAAATCTCATTAACTTCAGTTCACATGCAGTATTTGAACAGGATGTCGTTATATAGACAACAGTATGAATTTCAAATGAAGCTAACATTGTGAATCCAGGTGTGCATACAGACTACATATAATGTGACAAGCTAATGATAAAATGATAGCAACAATCAATAAACCAATCTAACATCTGGCTAAGCATGAGATCCAGTCCCATGAAATTGTCAACATTTAATTCTATCCCTTAAGAACCCTCTGTAGAATATTAATGTAACATAGAAAATGTGAAGCAAATGATATGCTCTATATTTATGAAATTACTGATGATCTGTTTATGAATAGAAGAGATGCTGATTATTCCTGACTCGTAGACTAATTTTCACTGAAAAATAGTTCTCAAAATCGATTATTTGATCAAGTAAAAGAAGAGCCAGAGAGAAACAGTTAACTTCAGATGTAGATAGGGGTGAAAGGGTACACAACTACAATTGTTCAACTACGGTATTTTCCTTTTGGTTCAGTGCACAGTACATCAAAGTGAAATTTTGGTATATATTGATATTTATGTAATTTGACATTATGAAATTTGTTTTTGGTTTTCCGTAATTTTCAGTTTTAGAGACCTCAGAATAAAACTTCAAGGAAAAATGTTTTGTCGCGATTTTGGTTTTTAAATTTGTTGCATACTTAGTTCTGTAACAAACTGAAAATGTTCCAATGTGTATGCACTCATATCTAGACTTGCTAAATGAGGACCTAGACTGTATTAAAGGCTCCTTTTTACTACAGTCATGAAACATCAAGTCTAGTGTGTAAGTTATGGTAAAAGGAGGACTAGTAGACTATACGGCCATGATGTCTCTAACCAGCAAACTACACAAGTTATTGTACACAGACATGGTACAGTCCAGTAATATTTATGTGTGATAGATACTAGACAATACTATCAAATAATAAGCCATGTCCACATGTTTTTAATATAACTAAACCAAACCTCTTTCTAGACCATAAAGACGGCCTTGTTGGTTATCTTAAAACCTAAGAGTTATTACTCGAACCCTAATCAATGCTTCCTTTCAAAGTGAAAAGGTTGGTGTGAATTGCTTGCTTTGTGGGTCAACTGGATTAACAGAGGTATTTCTAATCTTCATCAAACATACATCTACAGTTATTTGATACTACACAAATATCTTCCACAAGCCAACTTGTATTTCCTTGTGTGATATTTGATATCAGAAAATATTTAGGTATACATACTATCTCAGATCATAAATAAGTTAGAGAATCACAAAACACTCAGAATGACATATCATTGGAGGTCAAGTACTTACAGTTTATAAGCTTTTATACAGTACTAAGAACATTGCAAGCCAGTGTTAACACATGGTCCTGAGAATCTTAGCACTAAGCTGCATAATCCTGGGTCCAGGGTCCAGATTTACCTGGCAATCTTCGTGCTATGACAGTTGTAAGCGAGTGTTAATGCATGGTTCATTTTCTGGTTTACAAAGCTGTCTTAAACTAAGATAATGGTAAATACGATAAGTAATTACTAGTTCATGCTTATGAGATTTAGTGATTCAAGCACTTGCAGACATCTTTTATTCCACGTTTCAGAATGCTTGGTATAATTAACACCTCCTTGGTGTCAATCAGGTGAGCATCACAAATATGAGCCCGGGAAGCTATAACCATAACAACGCCATCTTCAACATTGGCTCTGGATACAGTCTAATTAGATTAGCCAGTTTGATACTACTGAATTATTCAAGCACAGAGCACTTGGGGGAGGACCCAGCAAGCAACACCTCTCTACACAGAGAGCTTTGGTAATGCATAGTCTTGTATAATTGATTGTTACCACAACAGACAATCGGCCAGACAAGAGACAATGCTAGTTGTAGAAATGTGATTCCAGAGATACACCTGGTGATAACACAAGAGCTGATATCTATTTCTATCTGCCTAATTTTGTACAAATAGAGATTCCAATAAATCTTAAAGCATTCTAGATTCTGTTCAGTCTTTTACAATTCAGAAATATGTCAAATCTTTACAGTTCTGGAATCAATTAATTCCATCATGATTATAGGTTTCAATTGACATTAGCATGAGTTGCTTGATAACAACATATTTCTAATCTCTTTATTCTTACCACCTTCTACAATCTAACGTGAAGAATCAACAACACTAAAACATTTTCATCAAAACCTTGTAATCAGTAGATGGACAACTCTTACACCCCCCCCCCCCCCCCCCCCCCCAAACCTCTGAGAGGAAAAGGACCACTCTTCATGCAAGAATTGGCCACGTGATTTTTTTTATGGAAGGTATATGCATATCCTCTGCATGAGGATAAGCTTGAAACCTAAAAGTGTAATTAGATTTTTGCAATTTAAATGCAAATTTAATTTCACAACATACAACCCACTTGAATATTTATGCCACCGATGGTTTGCATGATAACTTTCAAACAGCAACATTTAACAAGAACGGTTTTAATCAAGCAACAAAAGTATTAATTCCATATTATCTTCCTGAATTTTTGGGACCGCCCCCTTAATAGTAACGGTTCTCCTATCAACTTGTAACAATGTAGAGAATAAAAAGTATTTAGATACTATCTCTCACAGTTCTTTTTATCAACACACTGATAATACTGGGAATGATAATCGGTTGAGGTGAATATGGGCAGGAAGTTAGAATTAAGTGTCACATGTATTAAAAACCTCAGTGCATTGACGACATGTGGTAACAGTTCAGCACCAACGACCATAGTTTCAAATTAAATAGCTGATCCACTTCAGACTTAATTGCTGGCTTATCTCTGACTTTCAAGGATTTGATTCTTTGTCTCTGTTTGAAGTATCAGATGAATTTCTAAAGCTCATTATCAACAATGGGTATTATGTGAATTCCATATAATAACCATCTATAAATATGGAAAATATAAAGCACCCCCTGTTTTCCAAACAAAATTGTGATGTTCTTGGATTGTTACAATAATTTGACTATATTAATCACTCTTGATTTGACAACATTACATTTTGTGAACAAGTTCTTCAAACAAAGGTTACTCATGTTGATATCTCAAGAAATCACGACTGAAGTTGTAATGGTACTGAATTTTTACCAGAAATAACTATTGCCCTTTTGCCAAAATATGTGGTAAACTTACGGTTTCTGATATCAAAAAGGTCTCTTCTTAAATTTTTGATTTTCCAGAAATTGCCATTTTTACGTTAAATAGTGCTGTTACTAGTGAGTTTTGACTTAAAAGCAGACCCAAAAATTTGACCTAATGACTTGAAGGAATGGAATTAGTCACATTACAACTACCCATATACACTTTCATTTCTCAGTAAATTGTAACCTGTTTTTAACACTAAAATACCAAAATTTTATACATGTGATTATCAAAAATAAGCGCAACGTAATCTGAATGAATTTTTTTTCCTAAATGACTAGATTATGATTCTAACAGATCATACAATTATTTTTTCTGATGTGTTTTGTTTCTTCCCAAGCCCCTTTTATGGTGAAAAAAAGTGGGGATGCTTACCTATTTTATACTTTCTTTCCAGTGCACAGATCATCCAGATCAATCAATAAAACCAAAATCTTCTCAGAATATTTTGAGGAACAGGATATTTCAGAGTTTTTAAATTTTTGCTTTAGCCCTTATATGTTTATCATCATCATTCAAGTGTCCTCATTGATCCTTACAATTATTTTCCAGTTATAAGAAATATATGTCCTTCACTTGTATAAAGAATTATCCACCATTCAAAGGCTACACCATGGAAACGTAAAGCTACATAAGTATATTGAATATTTTCTTTTTCCTAATACAAACTTATTTGAATGCAAGTAGAGTTAAGGCGGCAAGCCTTAGCGTTTCTTTTAAAAAGAGACATATAGTGTAACTGACATATTAAGAATTTAAGAGACATTAATATCTGATTCAATAGTGAAAGAGGAATATCAGTAAAACAATTATTGTCAAGACAATGATACCTACATTATGAAAGAAATTTTTATATAAAAAACACTTAGAATATTGAAATTTAATCAAATTGTTCAACTTTTCCCTAAAACATCAGAAATCACGTTTTTAGCTAGTACAAGGCTGGTAAAAATATCGAAAGAGTGCTACACAGTCATTGACAATGTATCAGTTTGGTTCATGTTTTATCTATAAATGATAATCTAATCTTTCGTTTCTTACTGACTTTATCATTCCTATAAAACGTGTAGCCCTGAAAAGTAATCAGATATAATGACCGTAGGTTAACATCATACATGGCCGTGCCATCTTACTTATCTTCAGAATTGAAAGATACTACTTTGTTTTTGAGACAGTTTGACATAATTGTTTCAAAGCACATAATTTGCAAAATCTCACCAAATGAACGCGACTCACCCATTTTCCGTTGGTAAAACTCTATTCTTCAATAAAAACCCAAAAGTACAGGATCGGCAAGCTGTCATGTAGATTCGTTCATCTATCACTCATAATGTATACAACTGTAGTGATACGGCCTCAAGGCGGAAGTGATTCCTCGACCCCACGTGCGCACTCGAAGGGATCTCATCCCAAATACAAGTTGTTCCGGACTCTATATAAACACCGTTTATTGATAAAGTCATAAATAATGTATTTTACATTTCGGAATTAAGAAATGGCACTGTCGTTACGAAATAAAACGTCACAGTATAGTGTATTTTGAAATTCAACAACTCTTTAAGAATTGAGTCAAAAAGTTCCCCCCCTTCGAGTTTTAATGGATTACCGGTGCAAATATCAAAGTCCCTTATAGGAAAATTATACAACATGAGTGTATCGAACGGAATCATAAACAAAATTTGTAGTTAAATCATTGGTAAAACAAGAATTCAGCATTCTCACTTGTCTTCTTTCGTAAACAGCTGATTCAGAATTGCATATTAAATGAAAATATCATGTCAGTGTGTTGCGTATTTGGAAGAACAAAGTTCACAGGGAATAGATTGATATGTCACTAAATGCGGAAATGACGTTTCACCTATATGGATTGGTGGATTCCTCGCCTTTGTTAGTGATGATATGTATGCATAATTTATGTCAACACACGTGGTAAACAACTTTGACATCTTGATCACTGGGTTAGGATATATCAGTTATATCACTACGTCAAACTTTAAAGCTGTTAAAATACAAGTTTTAAAAAGGAGTCATTTTTACATTCTCATGCTTAAAATGTCAACTGTTGAGTTAAGTTTACCGTTGAATTGTTTATTTATTCATCAATATTTGTGTTTTTATTGACTGTGTCATAAACTGAATATATGAATATTGACACATATCTCACACCCAAAAAGCCACTTTGTTAAATTAAGTGACATATTTATACACATAATACATTTACAAATGTTAAACAATTAACTACATTGTTTTGTATATTATCAACATTATAGGGTTTATCTACTTTGTATATAGAGTTGTCAAATTGTAACACATTTACTTAAATACCCAACATGTTTATCAAAGCTGTAATTTAGAACAAAGTGTAAACAATTTACAACATTGTTCTATCTTTTGTGAATGAGAGGAAGTGCAGGTGTTATGAAATAATGGGTATTATGTTTTGATAAGTGAACTCTGTAGATTATATCTCGGAACATCAATGACGACTTTGAAACATTGCTTTTTATGAAGGTTTCTTATCCTTTCAATATTGATAGAATTGGGATTAATACAAATATGAAAGCATTATAGTTGCTTATTCAATAATTATTAACCCTTCCCTTGCTGAATATTATTTTGACCAGTTTTGCCCCCGTGGCTGAATTTTCCAGCACTCGCCTCGCTACGGTAATAACGCAATTAGCCCCTGTGGCTGAATTATTTCGCACCGCGAGTCGCGGCTGTTTTTTCGATAAATGGTGTATTCACATGGCGGATTACGGATGAAACTGACCGTTTGATACAAAAGTAGCCCGCCAATCCCGTACACAAATGAACGATCTTTATCCGACACTTTGAATGAAATTTTTATCTTACCTAGAACGGTTTCTATTGCAATATGAAGATTGTCTTTATTTAGAGTTACGGAAAATCCTTAATTTATTTCAATAAAATTTAAAAAAATAACTATTTCCAATTTTATCATTTTGATTGGTACAATGACTCAGTTTGTTCAATTGAATAAATGTTCTGAAAATGAAACAAAAGGATTTATTTATTATAAGAAAAATTAAAATATTTTGTTATTGTTTTTTAAACATACAATTCAGTTGAATTATCACATGATGAATTATCTAATGAAAAAGACTGCTATATTGCTACCTTTGTTGTAGTCAATTTTTAAAAAAGGAAATGTTTGTATTATTTGGGTGATAATTATAATTGTACATTACCTTGATATACCTCTCAACATACACATTTGAGACTACCATTTCAAGAATCACTCCGTGAGTTGTTGAAGTCATATATATGCCAAACTTAATCAATGGTGTCATTTGATCGTGAAGTATCGACTGTTACCAAAAAGACACATTTTAAAGCTTGTTGGTCTTTTACAGTGACAATATGAATGTGGAACGTCGCAATTAGGATCAAAAACTGGACAGTGGCGCATGTCAAATAGTCAAACGTAATTTTGTAGAGTTATCTAAAACAGCCAGAAGGGTAGTTAGGTGTTGATAGTGTTTGTTAGGTTATATAACTACTATCCTAGTATATTGGACGTGATATCTACGTGATACCTGTTTTTAGATTTTCATGGAAAACCAGTATTTGTCATATATATGTCTTTTGGACATGAAAAGTTAAGATGTTTTGATTTTATATCACCACATGACATTTAGGTTTGTATCAAAGGTAAATAATATGTTATGAAAATCACGGAATGGCTCTTTAAGTAAATTGTCTTTGGGAAACATGAGTAATTTTTTTTTAAAGGTACATGATATATTTCTGGTCCTGATAAATTCTTACTTTTAGTGTACACAATGGTGTAGAATAATTGCAGTATCAATCTAGTTAGATATGAATTACAATTTAAGGATGAAAATACTTGCATGTCAGCTTTTTGATGTTTATTTGTTAAGGGCTGTGATAGAGGCTGAATGAAAGAGTGGAAGAACCAGCAGAATGGCAGCCCCAGGGCACATACACCACCAACATTCAGCAGGAGCAAGGTGGGTGTATTGAATTCGCTTCAAGTATCAATCATATTGGCAAAACTTTGAAAAGTTGCAACAAAAAAAACTTTGAAAAAGTGGCATTATGTATAAGCCTTGATTAATTTGAAATGATCTGGTCAAAAATATTCATGGTGATGCTTTCCCTCATCAAGGGCCAATAATAGATTATTGCCTTATTAGAAAATTGACAAAAATGAATTAAAGTGACACAGATTATGTTTCATGAATTTTCTATATGGTTTAGAAAGAGCCAAAATATCACATGACCTTAGTTAAGTTCAAATCGCCTATCGAAATTTGCAACATTATCTCTTAAATGCCAAAATTATGATATTTTCTTATTTTCTATTCTAAATTATATATATAAATTTTAAGAAGTCGAAATTTCATACTCCTATTTACATGTATATTAGTTAAAAGACCTGCTATTCTACTATATTTCCCCGTGTCTGCTATAAATAATTTTCTCAAAATACATTTGAATCATTGGCGTGTACCATTGTCGAGTTTTCAACTTTTGTCCTGTATATAGTCACTATAGAAACTGGTAAGCACTGAGATGTTATTTTTCAGAAACAACCACTACTTGTCGATGAAATAACATCTTTTATGGAGTTTGACATATTTGACCCCATTAACATACTCTGTGCCTCTTTAACCTGTATAAGAATAGTCGAGCACTTGATAATTAAACTAGTAAGAGCTAGAGCTGGAGCGATTTGGTTCAATGCAAAGAGAACCAGCACTTGTCAGCACAATTTATTTGTTCTCATTTTCAATGTCCTATTATTTGATTGATTCGGATGCAATTTTTATGTTATCAAATTGCCGGATCTGTTCACTTAACTCTCTAATATACCATACAATGTAAATGTAAACTATAATGAAAACAGAAAGATCTTTGTATGCAGAATTCAGTGTAAAAAGGTTTTATTAAATAGATTGTTTTTTAATTTTTTTTTTCATTTCGGATACAATAATTTAAAGTAAGTGTTATGTTGGCTTTCTGGTTCCCTCTGGGATTTTTTTTTTTTTTTTTTGTTACATGAAAACAAATTGTTGTACTTTTACTTATGTTACAAATGCATAGATAATGTGATAATTTGAAATTCAGATAAATAAAATTATTATTGAATAATTGTAGCCTTGTAGTAAGAGCATTCCTCATTTCATGAAACTTCAATGTTGCCTATATTGTGTAGTCGTGAAATGTGATTGCCAATTCTTGAAAAAGTTGTTGTGATAATCAAATGAATGAGCACATTTTTAAAAGTCTTTTCAATTAATATTCAAATTTTAACAATTATTCATAAGATTGAACATTCTAGATATTTATAAGAGTTTGTCTATAAGAACTTTGATGAAATGTTGACAGACGATGAAAATTCTTTCTTTTAAGCATAGCATATTTTGCAGATCGGGAATAATTTGAATTTCTTAGTTAAATGTGTAGTTGCTGTGTATTTGATTTGCTTTGATAGGGTAGAGCTTTGCTCTGCTTGTATTTTTTATACAAATTTTTATTATTGTCATTACATACTATCAGTAAATGTGCATGCAAAATGTAAGTTTTAGCAGCCTGTCACATGTCTGGATAACACGTCATTGTTTGATTATGACCAACATTAACAATGAATTCAAAGGAATACCATCTTTAACCACAAGAATGCTGAAAGTATTTAGAAAAGATTTGCTTTTTCACAACATAATATTTTAGAAAGTGATTGAAGTTCTAGGGTATTGGTTATCTCCCTTTGGTGGTTTTACAAGATAATTGTTTATCATTATATTATATTATGATTTTGATCAGATTTCTGTGGTTCTAGAGCTGTTAAAAATCTTATTTATTTTCTGTTACATGATTATTTATGTTTATTTTGTATATTTTATTGTTTTTGTTCATCAATACCTTGATAAATCTCACATTTAGCATGTCTTATAAGTGTAAATAATGTACTGCCTCTTTGTTCGGTAAATCCTGATACTTTCACACCGACAGAAACAATATTATTAATTATTTTTCATTGAAGTTATTTACCCAAAACTGCATTAAAAAACACCAAAAACCCAAAAATGTGATTTTAAAGTTGTTTCAGTTAGATGCCGCTTAAGCCAATTTTCTTTTATGTATATTTACTGATTAAAACTAAGATTATTGCATTAAAAATTAATTCATATTTGGTATTTTTAACCTAATTGTTACTTTAGCTAAGTAAAACATGACTACTTATAGAAAAGTATATCGTCTGTTGATACCAGGCTGAACATAGTAATCACTGCACTATGCTAGACAAAGGAAAAGGAATCAAATTGTTTATGTAATGAATAAGGAAAAGAAATAAACAAGGTGGTTATGCAGTTTGTTTGCTGCCTCAGTACCTTGTTCCTGCCGTCTTTATATAAAAATGGTTAATGGTTCTTATCTGTTCTTTGAGTGGCATTTTTAGTAGTTGGAAACAACTAAGTACAAATATTTGTGGATAACAACTTCTTTATTCTCAATAAGGAAGTTGTCATCCATAGATATTTGTACTTATGTTATTATCTGGTTTCGAACAATGTCTTGGAATTAACATAATTATGTAAAAACAATATAACATACTGGTATGTTATACATAACTGGACTGAATTCAGAATGTTTTAAAATATTCAGTGAAACGCAGCTGAGATTAACATGTCTTGTAGCTACCCCTGGTAGTTTCACTTTGGATTTGGTCTTTGTTGAGGGCAGTTGCATGTTTCAGCGGCTGTCTCTCAACATTCTTTTGGTTGTTACAAACAATGTAATTTGAAATTTGTTTGTAGGCATTTTAGTGAGTTTTGTATATATATCTGAAAGAGTTCATACTGGCTCTTTGTCAAGTTGATATATATTCGAATGCAATAATTTTTTTTATCTCTATTTACAAAGGGGTTTATTTGATGCTAGTAAGGTCATTTCCGGACATTTGTGACAAAAACAAAACATTTTCAGTGCTTTGCTCTTTGCCGTTAAAACACAAACTTCCACTGTGTTTCAATAACGGTCTCATTAAAATGTAGCATTTACAAATGAAAAATCTGAATATTTAATGAGGTATAAAAGTACATTCTTCAATGACTAAATTGTCCTGTTACTGATTATCATAATTCATATTCAATCCCTTCAAACTCTCAGATTATCTAACCATATAGTGTTGGTTACCTTTCTTGCATTAAACAGTGCTCTTGTTGCTGAACTCTGATGTGAGATCAATTGAGTTATTTGAGGCCCTGTCTTGCCTATAGTTCCACTAAGTTGAACTCA
Source organism: Phorcus lineatus (assembly GCA_921293015.1). Lineage (NCBI taxonomy): Eukaryota > Metazoa > Mollusca > Gastropoda > Trochida > Trochidae > Phorcus > Phorcus lineatus. The sequence continues at coordinate 29,274,888 of OV121091.1, forward strand.
TCATCCACTCAATGAGGGAAATTATAACTGTTTATGTGACATAGGACTGTCTGTATCTTGTAAATGATTCAGAAAAGAAAGTTAACCCTTAGCCTGCTGTTCAAGGACTGTTTGCAGGTAGCCTGTTTGCAGCCATTTTAATGCAAATTGACAAGTGTTGATGCCTGTTCATGGGACACTCTGCGTGGTTTGGCAATAATTAATTCAGCAGGCAAAAAGTTAACCTGTCTGTAAATGCCACTAATTGGTGTATGTAAGTGTTGAGATGGAAGACAGGAAACAGGTGTTAGGGCGTCCGGGGCGGAGATGAATAATTCCGGTTACCTGAATATTCTGTCAGAACGTGGAGTGACTCGGAGCGGAGATGGAGGCACTGGAGGCATGTGTGTCGCCCTGACCTTCTCTACTCTATAGCGTAATGTGGCTGAGCTGGCACTGCGTCAAACCACAAAAGAAATGAATCTGGCTTGAAAGAGCTTTGTCTCTGAGAAGCCCATCTCAACAGGGTTGTGATGGATTCCATCCCAACCCCCTCAGTATAGTGCCTCCCTCTCCAAACACCTCTGGTGTCCCTGTAGTATATGGAGCAGGGTGTCACTCCTAAAAGGAGTGTTTGGGTGCCCTGGGTCTCTTCAGTGCGTGTGTAGAGACCCGTTGTTGGATGGTTGGCACTGACGGTGCTATAATGAAGGAAATGTTGTTGATGTACATGTGCAAGTCGACAGAGATGTTCATTTAGTGATGTGATGTGAGGAACAAGTGGCAGATTAATGTCTGTACGAGAGGCTTGTGTACCTCTCTCAATGTGACTGTCATCTCCTCAGGGTATGGACATGGGCATATTTGACTGTGTGAGGTATGTGACATATTAAGTTTATCCTCTACATACATCTCATTTCTTGGTACTTGGCGCTTTTGTCCATCAAACAGTTTTCCTTTAAAGGGGGAAAATATGACCCATCATGCATTTGGCTGATGGTTTGTTTTGTATTAAAATTTATGATTTTCTTTTTGATGTAAAAAAAGTGATAGAAATTAAGAACAGAGTTGTGGTTTTGCTGACTAACTCCTTCAGGTTTGGATAGATTTGAAACTGGGAAGAAAGAGAGCCAGATTAAACCCAAGCTGAGCAATTTAGGCTTTGAAAGATAACTTTATGAAATTATCTGCTAGTTAGGTATGATTTGCTAACTTTGCTAACCACTTTGATGCACACTGAACTGAAACAAAAAGTTGTACCAAACCGCATCACGCACACCATTTGTGGGGATTAGCTGGCAGGGGGAGGGGTGGTGGGTGGTCAGATTTGAACTGTGTATTCATTTGTTCCAATGTCTCCAACATTTGAGATGTTATGGAGACACTTATGGAGTCAATTAAGGTGGTCATGACCTCCTTTTCAAAGTCACTTTGACATTTTACTTTTCAAACTCTCGTTTATGGGATACATCATTAACCATTGCATCAAATGTATTTTAAATTTGTTGACAGTCTGTTCACATTAGGGTTATACAAACAACAACACCGAATTTTGAAATCTTGTTTTTACTACATAAAAAACTCGATTATATTCAAATGTGTGAGATATTTTCACAGTCACCACAACTTATGCAATATTTAACGCTTAATACCTATCAAACAGCATAAACAAGTAAATCTATGTCTTTTTTTATAATCAACACCAGGGAATATTGCCATGTTAGTGGCAACACTTTTTGTGAACTGCTTTGCTCCTATGAAGTATCTCATATTAAAGAATGTGACTGAGTAGATAATAACCTGTTTATGTGTTATAATCCAGGAGGCATGCCTGACGACTGTGTATGAAGATATAGAAGCTTTGTAAATGAAGTCTGCATTTCTTATTCATTAGGAAATCCTCCTTAATGATAGTCGAAAGAAGAAAGGTTTATTAAATTAATGTATTTATAAGAAAAATTTTGAAAAATTTTCATCCAAAAAATCAAGATTGAGACACAAAAACATTTGACCCCGACTGACCTAGTTGAGACACTGCTGTTTCTTCAGAGGACTGAGTGACCTTTGACCTGATTGTTGTCCTGACAGACAGAACAAGGAAGTGTTGTCTGGCCTGACCTCTGGTGTCAGCTGGAACTGCTACATTGATATGACTGACACTTAGTTTCCATAAATGAATGACCTTAAAAAGCATAAAGAGACTGACATAGATAATAAGATAAATCATGGCGTAATCTTATTAAATCACTAAAGTGTCTTTAGCACTCTGTATGTCCGTCTTTGTGTTTCCATACCATGAGTTTAAAAAATATATGACTTGAAACTTCAGATTTGGTGTGATAGTTACATATGATTTGTAATGTGTCTAAGGGTTGCCAAAACTTTTCTATATTTTAGCCATATATGGCAAAAGTTCATGATTTTGTTTCTCTCCGGAGCATATTTAAAATTTTTAGATGAATTTGAAATTACAAATTTTAAAGTAAAGTTACATAAGTGATGATGTCTTACTTTTAAGGGGTAAAAATTTCAGGGTGCCAAAATGTTTTGAAATTAGGGGCAAACCTCCGGGATTTTATTACTTTGAAACTTTAAAAATGGTAAGGATGTTGCCATTGTGATTGTTTTGTGCCTTTCATTACACTAAAACTGTATTTGAGTTTGTTACTACAAATAACACTAGAAATGTTTGGCTCTTGTACATCACTAAATGTTCAAATGTATAACATGTAAATCCCTGAAAGGATTGACTACAGATATTTTTAAATAACTTAAGCTATATGAAGGCAATCAAAATAGAGAGGGTTGTATTTCAGACGTGCTTTTGTTTGTCAAGTACTACACTTGTTTTATTCAGATACCTGGAAGAAAGTTGGTGATTAATCAAAGACTAAGAGATGGAATATTATTCTGGGTCTTTGAGACGGACAAGGTTATGACTTCAGTGACATTAGAATATCATTACACCTCAAAATGAACTGCTATTTTGCATCTATGTCAAATAGGAGAATCAACATGACAAGTTGTTTAGTTCATTCATTAAAATTGCAAGAAAAATTTACCTTTCATTTGGTATTTGATTTATAGTATACAATTTTCTTTATATTCTTTCAAATGAAGATTTTTCATCCCTACATGTACATGTAACATCTTTCAAAATTATCATCATGAATAATGTATGATGTTTCTCTTTTGCTATAGTTTATCTGTGATAGGCCAATGCAGGCATTTACATAATTTTTGCTCATCTGGCCTTTGGCATGGGTCATCGTCCATCTTCTGTACATCGTCTGTTGTCCATAAACTTTTTACACATTTGACTTCTTCGCCAAAACTGTTGCACCAGGACAGCTTTGATAATTTGATGTACCAACTAAGCTCATTTTTATTTTTTATGTTGGTGAGTATGAACTCTATGGTATTGTGCAAATATGATATATACAGGTAGGAATAGTCACTATTTCCTATCTTTTTGCCAATTATATCAATAACGCAGTTTGTAAACGGATGAGTTATTTAATGCAAAATTATGCATGTATTGAAATGCAGATAAGATATTTAACAACAAGATTTTTATCCTGCGATGATTTAAGAGAATATTGTTATATTCATCTGAAACTAGATATAATCTTGATTAATAATGTTCAGTTGAACTGTTGTTATTATCAGCACAATGAAATAGTTTATCATGCAGGCACATAGCAAGGTTAAATCATGTGTAAGCCCGCTGGTTGTGGCCATGAATTTGAGGGCAAGAAGCGCCTGCACCTCCGAGGGGGGCATGCCCCACAAAGAAAGTTTGAAAAATCCATGTATAAAAACTCGATTTTCTGCATTTTCCAGGGAGTTTGCTCACTTTTTCAAAACTTAAATTTTATTGACTGATCTGGTATAAATTATTCTACATAGTGAAATATTTTCTTAGATTTTGTATAACATCAGTATTCGTTTTTGTTGTTATGCATAGTTGATAATAATGACATGATAAGAAAACGTTTATGGAGATTGTAATATAAATGTGTTCACGATCCTAATAAACGTTTTCCACTCTACAGTACAGACAGAACCAAACAAATGATCAAAGAATCATGTGTAAGCCGAGGCTTTTTTTTACTATGGATGCTACGCCCCTGTCATGTACCTCCATTGTGTATGTCCCCATCTTGCACCAGAGACTACATGGGTAACATGACACTAAAAGCTGTCTGATGTTTAATCTGATTAGTGATAGGAAAAGCTTTTATAGGGTCAAAACATGAGCAAGAACCTGTACTGGTAGATTATTTAACCTCTGTAATTATGTTCTTCATTTGGAAGACAAGAAAAAAAGGAAACAAGATTTTGAAAAAAATATTTAGGCTGGATAAAAATGTCCCAATTAGTATCTAAAAAGTTGAACAGGTGACGTTTATAAGGATCTGCATGCTGAGTAGAATAAACATTTAACTTACATAAGTTGATCTAACAGTGGCCTCCATTACTGACTACATGTTATCCAGTGCAGGGAAAACACTGCAGTTGGTTCAGCTGCAAACCAGGGGGTGGAGGGTATAGTTTATGTACACTGGAGGGGGGATGCAGTTGATGGAAAGCTGATTGTTTTAGAATTGGGATGATGGGAGGGGGGTAGTCATTGGGTGTATGGGGATGAACCATGGGAGGGAAATTCAGTTTATCGGAGGGTGATTGTTTTGCCTTGTGAGTGGGGGTGAGTGAAGGAGCCACTGGGGGATTAGCACTCTCCACTTATAATCTGTTCAAGGTAATCTTGGATAAATGTGTGTATTTTACACTGTATTTTATAATACATATTGCCTTTATAAGGTTTGGCCAGAATGAGAGAATAACTGAAGTGGGACTCCTCAGTGTAGACCAAAATTTAGTCTATGAAATATTTTAATAATTAAATGTTCCTTCATCCATAATATTTTTGTTTTTGGGCTTCAGTCAATCTAGACTTGCTGAATGTGGACCTAGACTGTATTAAAGGCTCCTTTATATACACAGTCATGAAGCAGGACTATCCTTAGTGTAAGGGGGTCAGTTGGGGATTGAGACTCATACCTTCCGTCTATACATATCATGTTGATCCCTGACAGGGTTTTGGAGAATCATAGACCTCATTGTACTTTTAATCTTACAGAATAAGGATCTTTTAGCAGGGTCCCTATAATTATAATTGACCAAATTGAGCTAAATGGGTCAAATGGAAATATCACTATATCATTTATGATTTTGTATATTGAAATTATGGCATGGCAAAAATATACATTCACTTAGTGCATGAACCATTTTCTTCTCTAAGTTTGACATATTAGCTTTTTTGATTGATTATCAAAGAAAACTGATTTTCTTAATATTCGTCCAAATGGATTATTTCAAACATTGAAAAGACTATTACTTCTGCAGCTGTATGTGAAATAACAGCTAATTCAACATGGGAAAGATTCTATCAAAGCGAAAGTACTGTCTTTTGGTTTAGATTTTATGGCACTTCAGTTCATCTTGTTAACGTTACTGGACTGCAACCCTGCTTCATGACTTAATAGAAGCCTTTGTTTAATACAGTCTAGGTCCAAATTCAGCAAGTTTAGATATGAAATTAAGAGCCTGAGGAAAATAATATTATGGATGAAATAACAGTAAACTAATAAAATATTTCATGGATATTAGTCTTTAGTCCATGCAACCCACTCAGTCATACCAAGTTGAACAATGACAGCAGGTTTGATATACATACTTCCATAAGTTTAGTAAGCAACAGCTATTATCATTGACTCTTGAATACTAAGCAATATAATATAAGATTGTTTAATAGTTTGACAGAGAATTAACTATTGTGATCATGAAACATATAAAATGATCTGAAATTTTGTTACAAATTAAAATGCAACTGATGATGAGAACATGATAATAATCATTACCCACAAAATGCAATTTATTTTGTCAATTGAAACAAATGAAACCATGTTTCCATTGCACTTGAGGAAGTCGTAGCAGAAACTTTCATTGCATACAACATTACTGCAGTATCAAGAGCTACTTATTTGTAGATTGTTATGATATACCTTTGTGTTTGCATGTCACAGAAGGAATGTTGTATCAATCTACATACCAATCAGTCATTGTATGTAAAATAATACACTACCTGTTTTTAGAGGCTGATTTACATCATGCAATGTCTTGTACAGGTTTATTCTCTCCTTTAGAGATTTCAAACCACATATTGAGATGTCAGTCACGCTAACTGCATGCTCTGGATTTACAACACACTTGACTAATGGGACAAAGGTCAGAAATTGAATATTTGGTTTTATTGCCGCATTGTTTATAGTTGGGAGAGTAGTTGTTGCCTTGTCAGCTAGCTGTCAATGTTTCAGGTGGTCATTTCTCAGCTCTCACACTCATTACCAGTAATAGGGACTCTTTTTGTATTTAGTAACCTCTGCAAATCTTCAGAATATATATAATTTTTGTAGCAATATTTCCTATTATTATGTAATAGCAAATTTGTTACTTTAAGTATCATGAATATCTTTAGTAAATTTTTTTTATTGACTTTGAGTTTGATAAGGATATTAAGGTCTATGTAGCCAAACTGATATATACTATTGACAACATTAATGACATTAATTATCCAGCATAAATTATATGTTGAGTTCATTATTAGTAAATTGTCCCATGTGTCTAGCCACATCAATACAGACAATAACTTGGACTTGCCCGTTTAAAAAGTTCAATAAAATAATTCCTTGACTATTACAGACATAGTTCCAATGAGAGGAAATCTGGGAGCCGTGAAAGCAGTATGGATGGGAGGAAATCATCATCAAGAGAGAAACATGAGCGACGACGAGACAAGGACACACACATCAAAACCACTGCAGAGCATTTGGACAAGGTTAGAATTTTAGATTTATTGTATTACTGTGTAACTTATGATAGTGATACAGGCATGCAATACGGAATACATCTTCAGGTCTATTGCACGGGGAATTCTGTATTACTTAGTTTGTTCTACTTTCTCTTAGCTTTTGCAATTCTTGGAACTTCCCATAGACAACAATCATTGTTCTTATTCAAACATTGGAATAACTTTTTTGTAATGCACTAGTTAATACACTTAATTTTTACATAATATCACTAAATATAATAAGTTTAAGATACTGTAAAGCACTTTGAAATTCAAAAAGCCTTGCTAGAGATACTACATAATTATGAATTCAATTATGATGTCATATCAATGGTCTTGTCTTTGTAAAAAAAAGCCTGGCACAGGTACCCCGAGTTAAGTTTATCAGATTCAGTTCTTTGTAAATAAATACTGTAGAAATACTTTTATCTTCTCATTTATTGTAATGTTGTTTTTATGGTATTGTGTCTGAAAGAGTTCATGACATGAAACCCTGAATAATATTCAAAATATTCACTTCTTTGTTTATCAAATATTTAAGAGTTAAGATATAGATCCTTAGTCAAGTTCGACTCTTTGGTTCAGGTTATTGACAATATACATTGATGAAAAAACTTGGTATCTTGTAGTAGTAATTAATTCTCCAGTCACAAAATAATTACGTTCTGAATTAGAATTGGAGATCCTGCATTAAAAACTGGAGATCTTGCAATAAAACTTTAGGTCATGTATTAATATTCTGAATCCTGCTGGGGAATGTAATCTTTAGTAGAAACATCCATTGTCTTGGCATATTGCTACAATGACAGTAAATGCAATGGCATCCACTGTTGGTCAGTTGTAGCTGAAACTCACATGTTTCACCTCTATGCCCAGCTACATGTGCACTTATGATGAAAATACTTCTTGTTGTGTTGTGATTTAGATATTCTTAAAAACTGTGTTAAGCCCAACATCTCCTGGATTCCTCTGGTAGTTTGATCAGATCACTGCTGTTGTCAACAACGACCTGGATTCTTCATGGAATATTTATATTATTCTCTTTATGTGTTCCACCAAACTATGTGTATCAAGTTTGACACCAAAAAATAATGCACTTATCTACTTAGAATTTAACCAAGTTAATAAAAGATTTGAATCATATGATTGGCGACATTAAATTACATGTTTTTCATTTTATAGAAAACTTCTAAATCTTAAAATTAAACTTAAAGCTACGATTATCATTTTTACATCTTGTAAAATTGTAAAACAAGATGAGACCTATGAAGACAAGAGCTAATAGACAATGTGTGATGTAACTTTGTAGAAGTTGTATGTAATTAATGTAAAACTGGTTTTAAAAGTTGTTTGTCTTTGAACTGAACTAATTGTTGAGGATTTTATGGCACTTCAATTCCTTCAGATTCAACACGTAAGCTCTCATAAAAGATAGCAATAAGCGTGGTGATTAATGATACCATGTTTGGCCTAATATCATTTTCTGAGAATTTATCAGCAAGATAATAGCTAGATAGCTGTCAGACTGGCCTTTTTCATATGAAGCTAATCTATATAAGACTTTCATTTTCATGAAATATTGTAATGTATTGATTAAGAAGCCTGTGACACCCATAAAGAGATTGATGTCTCATTCTTTATTTCAATTTGATATCAAACATTTTGTTCACATGCTCTTTTTAAAAACTTACTCAAATCATATCTTAAACAGTGTAACAAAACAGAAATTTCATGTACGACCAATAGAAAATCTTAATGTTTGCAATCATATCTTTGAATGCAGCAGTAGCAATGTTTTAGAAGACTGATATTGCCTGTGCATATAGTATTATTTCTTATTGCCTGTATGGTGTAACTTAACATGTGTAATATATCTAAAATATGCACATGTGGACATATAACTTTTCCAAAGTTATCATTGTTTTTATTTAAAAATTTGTGTCAAATAGAATTTAACTAGTGTCACATGGGTGGCTGTTTTACAGCTTGTACATTGTTCCAAAGAATTAGAATGGATAATTAAAAAATTAAGTTTACAAAGCTCATGCAAATTCGTGTATTGCTGTTTAACACTTGCCTTTGCGTGGGTAACAACTTAAATCTAAGTAAACTTCAAGTGACATACCTGTTTTGGATAATAATCTCTATTTGCGAGAGAAAAATCAGTCATTTATAACAAAAATAAATGAATTACTAAACTAAAAGAAAACAGTAAAGACCTCAAGAATTGAGAATCAAATAACACTAGAATATGTCAAGAATTTTCAAAGCTAACAGATTTCTTGACAAGAATCCCCTATAGAATGACATTAGAAACATCTCATGGCGACACTTTGTTGCCTAAGTCTGTACTTATACAAATATGCTGTTGTATAATGACATGCTAATCAGTGTTTTCCCTTGTGGAGCATGAAATGCCTGTGTCAGTGGTGCACCTTGAAATCTAGATCCTTGTGAATGAATTGAATTACTTAGTCAACATCCATTGTCCCTGTTACAGCATTTACATATTACATACAATACTTGTGTCATAAACATTGAGAGCTATTCAATGAATAGGTGTATATGCTTAGTTAGGGCCTATATGATAATAGAGTTAAGGTTTAGTGGATGTGTTTTGCATATTTTGAAGGGTGGATTTCTTTATTAAACTGTTACGAGGTTTAACTGCATGCTGTGATGTCTCAATGGTGAGCTGTCAAATAATGTGAAGAAGGTTAAGAATCAGGGTCAGATTAAATCACTAGGCTTTCAGGTCTATGAAAATGTCTTCTTTCTGGCTGTAAGAATAGGCTGAATACTAGTGCACAAATATTTCTGTGTAGCGTGATTAATATTTCAGGAATTATAGATTGCAAGTAATGATTCAGGTGCAAATTTAATATTCTGCAAATAAAGTTGAATTTTTTTATTGATGGTCCTTTCCCCACACATGTCCAGAGCATTCCAGGAAAGCCTGTTTTAAACTACTTGCTAATCTTGGATTCTTGTTTTTTCTTGGATATCAAGACATATAGGTTTTTAAGAAATCTTTTAAAAAATGACAATTTTGGACATGACAACCCTTCAATGAACTTGTCACTGTTAGCTAAGTTACAGTTATGAATGGTGTGGGAGTTTACCTATAAAAGGCTGTTAGATTTATCTATCATGTGACACACCTTCATTCATCTGCCACATAAAGTAGAAAGAAGCAAAAGTCAAACTTGATGTCTGCTCATCAATTATTTTGATCTTTTATATCAAATATGATACATTATATAGATGTTCATCATTAAGCTTGTGCCTGGATGATAACTTATGCTTGTAAATATTGAGGGGACAGGTATTCAAGATAGATACTTTTTGTCTTCTGTATTAAACTCAACGACAAAACACTTCATCAGTGAAGACGTCCCTGCCGGCAAGTTACAGTTATTAATATAGGGAGGACAGCAAGTTATAACAGCACACGAGATCGATGTCTGATGTGACACGTCTTCATTCATAGCCTGTCGTGGAAATAATCTGACAGACAAGATATTCATGTAACAGTCGTAATCTTCCTGTCCAATCTGTTTTGTGTCACCCTGATGGTAGAGTTCTACACACGTCCAGACATTATTACTCATCATATTAACGCAGGATGTTATTGGTGGCACATCATTCCATCTGCGTTTTACTCAGCTCTCTGTGTTTGTTAATGATAACTATTTCATGCTTGGCTGGTTAGCTGAAATTTAGCCCTATCGCTGTCAGCAGTTCCTTTCATATTGGAGCAAGGAGAGATGTCATTACACCAAAACTAATTTAAGCCATGTGGCAATTATCATTTAAAGAGCTTGAAACTTGATTTGTTTGTGCGACTTGATAAGGATGAAGATATTTATGAAATGTTCATGAACTTTTTATCTTGGTATTGAATTGTTTGTTTAGTTTGTTAGAATTATGTGAATTATGATCTGTTGATATAGATATATTTATATATATTACTCTTGTCAGCTTTAACTTGAAATTGATATTTGAAAAGACCTTTTTTAAAGAGAACTCGCCAAAAATACTAAATGGTACTCATACTAATTTTGTTATGTCTTTAATGTAATATGTATACACCGTTTACATCATTTAAATCTCAAAAACTAATCAACCCGGAGGTAGCCTTTTTATTAGGTTTCAGCTTCAGTGTAGAAATGCATTGATTGAAAACTGTGGGTAATATATCACCAGTTATACAGTTTTCATAGAGTTTGTGCTAGAGCATACAATCCCTTTTGATCTTTGTGTGTGAAGCGAGAACACTTTGGTGTGAACTTGATATAGAGCCTGTTTAATTATATACTCACTCCACTTACTTGAAGTTATGGAGCTAAACACTCCCACTGTAGTGTGAAATTTGATCAAGTCACTGATTAAAGACTTTTTGTAAGGCGTTAGAAATTATAGTCAGAAACAAATTGAAGAAGTGTTTTGTGTTTAACTTTAGGTGCCTAGGGTGATGATGTGTTGAATCCATTTTGTCTGAGCTTGGCAGGCGAAAGATTTTCATATGATGATTGAAAAGATGTTAACGTAAGTGGAAATAGAGTTTTTGCATCCAAAATGTGTAAAAAAAAGTAGTCAGTTTAAAAAGCATTTTCTTATAAGTAAACACTTGTATGCTGCTTGTCTTTAAGCTAATAAATTAATACTATTTTGCAGTAGAAATTTCTAGCAGATAACATCATTCAAATGCATGAATTTTGAAAGTTGAAAATCAAAACATCAACAATGAAAACATCCAAGCGTTTAAAAAGATACCTGAGGAGACTGCATGTTACTATCTTAAAAAAAAATTAATGTTTGTATATTTCATAACTGTAGTCTGTCTGTATGAAGAATTTTGTTCAATTCTAGAAAATGTCAAATATGGGGTTTCAACACCTATCTAAAACCAGTTGACAAAGATATTCATTTAAAGCTGGATTTTATCAAACCTACATGAGATCACTATTAGGGAACCGATAGCAGAGGTTGACAATGATATCTTAACTCTATATTGAATACGTAGTGTGCTGGCATGAGACGGTCTCAATGGACAATATGAGAAAATACCTGTGAATCTTTGATTATGGTTTATTTTGACACTGAATAATGGCGGGTGTAAATGATATCGTGATAATCCACAACCTTTATGAGATTATGTGGTGTTTTGTTGACATGGTTTATCCTCGCATGACTCTGTCACTAAGCTTCCCTCGGACCTCTCCCCACCTCATGATACATGTTTCTGATAATATTTGCAATTAATTGTTGTATCGTAAAGTTGGAAGTTTAGTGCCTGAACAATTGTGGGCAATTTTTGGAGCATATTTAGATCACTGTTTGCGGTCCATACAAAAAGTGTTCCAAATATCTTTGTACACTTCAAAAGAATATATTGAAAATACTTCATACTATTTTACATTTTCTGTCTAAGTTTAAGCTGATGAGTACTTGACATCACCATCAGGAATAGGAGATTCTAGTTTTAAACATCTTGACAGCAAACATCTACTTCTCCTAAGACCAAATTTTTTGGACAATCATTCAACAACACGCACTGGTTTCATGAAATAAGAAATGTTTGTAAGATTCAAGATTTTATTGAATATGGATATGTTTGTGGGTCTATAGGTATAGCTTTCTGTATCGGTAATGTTTCTGTTTCTGTATAACTCAATTTGTGTCCAATAAAGGTTGATACCCCGAGCATAACATCACAATACAATGTTAATGGTCTCCCACACAACCCCTGATGAAAGCAACCAGGAGCGGGATGAGGTGTGCTCATGTATGGCTCAGTGAGGAGTGGTTGTCAGATGGCTCACCCACACAGGTGCTCACTGAGGTGAAACAGGTCTGAGTTCAAGCCTCCTGTTTGATTCTGGTCACACTTCACAGACTTGGAGTCAAGAGGCTCTTATCTGAACATTCGCATAAACATAGGTGCTTGAACTTGCATTGTGTCGAGAGATGGTCACTGAATAGTTCTCTATCTGACACCGATCAACCTCTAGTGTTGTAAGTTGGGCATTGAAGGGATCAGACACTTCAACAAACTCCCTGTTTCATTGTCTGTGGCACTGATAACTGACCAACATGTTGGGAGATGGTCAGTGAACATTTATACAGGCACAACATTAGTCTAATGTCGTTATTTAAGCACTGACTAGGCTTAGGTCCTACAACAATTCCACAGTTTCATGATCTGTAGCACTGATACATGACCATCTTGTTGTGTGATGGCTACAACTTATTTTAGGGCAGAGGTCAAATCATCAGTCTACTAAAACTAGATGCATTCGGCTTTGGATCAAGAGGTCTGTGGTTTGAAACCCGCCAGGGGCTCGGCAAGTTTGTCTGCAGTGGAGAACTGTTCCACACGCAGTCAGGTTTTAGTGCAATGCTACACTGAATTTCAGTGCAGTACCACCAATGGTTCACTAGTTCCAGCCGATGCTCGCAGGTTTCACCGCAACACATAGCCACTTTGGTGTTGCAGACTTTCTCCCTGCAATAATACTAGCAGCCACGATGTAAGTGAAATACTCTTGATAGTGGAGTTAAACCCTATATCACCTCACTTAAAATTAGATGGTCTCTGAATAAGAATGATATCAATGGTCTTAGTTCTGAGGTCTGTGTTCCTAGGTCCGTATTAGATCAAATGTCTTTCTTACTTTAACTTTGGTATATGCCAGCAGTTTTGTGAAGGTGTATTACCCCGCTAGTGCTCTGTTATTATATATTACTGATTACAGATTAGATGGCTTGTATTTTAGATTGAGACCTTGAGTTGTCTCTTGTCACTGGTTGGTACTTTTCTTAAGTGAAACTTGATAAACCAAATTAATATTTTTATTTCACTGACAGTTAAGTTCATTGAGTAAACAGAAAACAATATTAAATATTTATGAAATAATTACCTGAATTTGTCAAGCAATGGTCCTTCATTGGCCTCAATGAGAGGTAAAACATGAGCAGTTGATCAACTGTATGGAGTTTAATAGTTGCAGTTGACCAGCCATGGATATCTAATGTGAGTTAACGTTACAACAATGTGGTCACCTGGGGGGGGGGGGGTATATCGGTCAGTGAAAGATAATGAGACTGGAGGATGGAAGGGAGGGAGGTTGTGCGATAGGAAAGAGTAGAAGGTAAGGACATATCACAGGTTTAGGGACTTTGTGGGGTATCACTGAGGAAGGGTTAACAATTAACAGTGTTAGCAAGGGGTCAGAAAATAGGAAATAGATTGGTTGGGTAAGACTCGGTGAGTAAATCCATTTTTGATTGGGTTCATTGGTTGGTGAGATATGATGAGAGTTGGTGGAATCAGAAACTTGAGAGACACTGCAATTTCACTGGATTGGATGTTGGAGGGTTGTCAGGGAGGTGTAGAAGTAGGGAAGGATGCAACACTTTTGGGAAGAGTGGTTTGATTTGCTGCCAGGAAGAACTGTTAGCTCACAGAGTATTTTGGTCACAGAATCTTATGATTCTAGGAGGGTAAGGGAAGATATTGGTGACTTAATCGAATATATCTGAGGGGTCAGAAACGGGGAAATATTTATAGGGTAGGATTGTTAGAGAAGACTTCTCAATGAATGAGTGAACTGGGGTTTCGGTTGTTTTCAACAATGAATAAATGAATGAAAGGTTTGAAGAGAAGGGATAGAAACTTAAATATCTAAGGAGAGGGAAAGGGGGAATGGTTGAACACATCATTCAGTGAATCGCTGGTGGACGAGGGTCAGTAGGGTCAGGGAGGGGATCACATACAAATGCTGCTCCTGGCTGGCTCTCTACCTTGGCTGTGTTTATAATACAAGCTTTTATTGACAACCATTCACACATGAAGGTATTGCTGGCCTCATGGCCCAGAGGCTCTACACTGGTGGCCCTGGCTTGTGTGAAATAGTTATAATGTTTTTGCAGTCATTCACGTCCCTGCATGAGAGTAACTATTCATTGGTTTGCATTCAGCTTACAGAGGTCATTTAAGAAGTTGATAACAACAATTCTAAAGCAGACAGTTATAGTGCTGATGCGAGATAAATTAGGTCTGGAAGACTTGTTTATTCTAAATATTTGTGCATTAACAGTAAAAGTGGAAATGATATCATTAAGTATTGAACTTCATAACCTGACACCACAGTGTCATGCTAAGTGAGTGTCACCTGTGAGAGTGACGTGATAATGCTGACCGCAGGGTGGACAGTTAGCCATTGACTCTATGTGTGACCTTTCATCACTTTATGAGTGTCAACTCTTTGTATAATGACAGCTGGGGTAGGGACCAGGGCTAAAATCAATCTGAATAACTAGCTGTTAGTGGTGATACCAAAGTCACTTCATATTCTGCCATGTGAGGGACCTGTATGGTTAATCCATTGTTCATTCCAGAATATTTTGTTAATATTTTATTAAATTCTATGAACAATGTTCATAAATGTTTGCTGTATCATGATATTGAGGCATGTATGTAGATAATCTATTATATTGAGAGTTGTGACATATATTAAGGTTATTCTTTTGTTCTGTTTTGAGGAAACACATTTAGAGGGTTGAGTTTATTATTTTATTATTTCACAGGTCCATCTATCTCAAAATGAGATATCAAGACAAACATAATGAAGGGAATTGTGGATTGGGGGGAGGGGGGGATATTCAGATTAAAGAAATACATATTTCATTATAATTTAGGACTTTTACTTAGTGCACCTCTCACACATCATTGTCACTATGTATCAAAACCAACCCTCAAAAAAAAGGAGAAAAAATATTTTATTATTTATTATTATATTGAAACAGGAATTGGGTGAATTTATATTCTGATTGGCTGATTTGATAATCTGCCTATGTTGAATGGCAATGAATACCTGCAAATTAACTAGGGCGAGTCACCCCCAAAAAATATTATATCATGTCTACTGCAATTCATTCTCTCCCAACAGAGGTAGCTCCGTCATAAATTCCTATACAACCTCTGTCTTAGTCTAACAATTAGACTCTGAAATGAAAAATGCATCAGTTAATCGAAAAATTTAAAAACTTATTATAAATGAAATGAAAAGGAGACTGAAATCAAGCTTTAAAGTCTTTTTATAGACTTGCTTAGGCTTCTACCTTATTTCAGGGTCTGGCCTACAGACTACCTCTGTCTTAATACGAAGGTTTCTTGGGCTTCAGGCAGTTCCCCCTGCTGGCGCAATATTGCAACTTAAACTACCTGGCTTTATTTCAGCTAATGAAAACACCGAATGCATGAATAAGATATTTGTTGTCACATAGGCCTATGGTCTGTAAAAATGACTCAAAGTACAAGGTGCTAAAGTTTAGCTTTTGGATAGCTTACGGAAATAACTTAGGTGATTTGAATGATAAATTTTGAAACGGCGTTGCTGATTGCACAACTAATTTTGATTGCATCCAATCAGTGTTCTACATTTCATGCCTGAGAAACCTTCGAATTAAGAAGAGGTTGTATAGAAATTTATGACGGAGCTACTCTGTTGGGTTAGAATGACTACAATTGGACAGACACAAGATTTAGGATGTTCTGATTTCATCAGAGGCAATCTCTTTACGTTAGTTGTACATATGATAGAAAACTGATTAAACGGGTGAGTGACGTTTACCAGATGTCAACTGATATGTTATCTTGTTATCGGTGTCTTCTTCAATATCGACCAGTGATATCACCTAATTAGTGACGTGTCATTATAGAATTATTATTCAGTTGCCTCATTCATCCATATGATAAATCTATTTTAATTCAGTAGGGACCTTTGTAAGTATGGTTTATAATTTATATATATATATCAATATGTCCCCTTACTATTTGTAAGAGATTATATATTGATTGGAAAGTAACACAATGTGAATTGTATCAAAAACATTACGTCACTGTAATGTTTAGTTAGGAGTCTTAGATTTTAGTTAAATCAAACCAAAGCAAGTCCTTCAGATTCTAACAAGTCTATTTTCAGAACAATGTTTGAAAAAATTTCAAAATCTTCTTTGAATTTATAAATAAAAAAGATTCTTATTTTATGACAACATACTCACATATCATTTATTAAAAAAAAAAATTCAAGTTTTATAAAAAAAATACTTTTGAGAGAAAAGTCTTTTGTTTATCCATGTCATACACAGTTAATACAGGGAACCGCCCAGTTTGCATCATATTGCTCTGTAGTAAGTGATATGTCTTATATATTCAGTGGCAGAGCCACAGAGTCTATCTGTGTTCACATTATCAACAGAGACCTGCCCCGTCGTGACCCTCACTGGTAGTTCAGACAAGTTATGAATCGGCAGTCACTCAGCAGCTCTAGAGGGAGAGAGACGGACCACATGTGATATTAAACAATAACTGAGGAGTCAAAGTACCAACTCTTCTTCTACCCTAGGTGTGTGTGTACCCTTTGAGTAACTAACAGTGAACTCTTAGTCTCACACAGGTCTTGCATTGCTCTCATGGTGTTTATCCTCTAGTCCACTCCTACCCTAGGCCTGTGTGTACCAGAGCTACGAACTTGAATCAACTAACTTTGATCCAGCTTTATAGGCCAGCCAGCTCAGAGTGTACCCTTGGTGTAAACAGAACTGGCCAGCCGGCTCAGACTCTCACTCACTACAAAGTATTTCCCTATTTCTGGTTATATTCTAAGTGAAGGGCCTCTAGGTTAAAATATCCTTGGAGCAACAAACTCAGGAGTATCAAGACTTAGCTCACACTTTTCTGTTATGGAGTTAAAACACTAGACCAACCAAATGTGGGACTATCTAGGATTCAAGGACAGTTTACATGTTAGCTCACACCACTCTGCCATGTATTTTATACACTAGTTTGCTCACACCCTCACTCTGAGCGTACCCTCAGAGGTGCACAACCAACTGGGGACAGCACTGGCCAGCACAGACCCTATGTTATGGAGTTGATTCACTGAGTGAGATCATGGATACCCGCTTCAACAGCAGGCACCGGGACTCCAGGGGCAAAGACCACATACAGGTGAGAATGAGGGTTGTATTTAGATCCTGGGTATTGTGAATACAATGAGGACTATGTCTTAAAATCATTCTTTTGCAATATCTATAAATTCATGTCAGCCTTGTCATTGACTGGTCGGCAAATTATCTCATACAAAAATCTTGTTCAGAAATTGTTTATACATTTAAAAAAAAGTAAATGTTTGTATTTCAGAATTCTATTACAGTCAGAAAATAAGCAATGAAAAGCTATGTCCGAAGATATTAATGGAATTTAATGCTGATAAGATTACAAGTACTACTTTTCCACAAAAAACTAGAAAAAATTTCAGACACCATTCACACCAAAATGCCTCATCATTTTTACTATATTTATCAAATAATTTTATGGATTTTAAACAGGTTCTGTAAGAAACTTTAAAAAGTTAGTGTTGAAAAAGACAAAGATGATGTATTGGAGTTGGCTGAACATTTCTATGTAAAATGTGGGACGTGTGTTGAGGGGGAGTCACAAGGATAGGCACCTAGAGTCCACAAATTAGGTTATGTCTATTTAAACGCACTGCACAGTCGTCCATCAGGGGAGATAGAGGATTAAAGCAGTCATTTAATCCTCTATTTAACATGATAATGGCAGGCAGTTGGACATGCTGATTTCATAGAGTAATAAGATGGTGATTGTACTCCTCTAGGAAAACTTCATGCTACATTTAACTGTTTGATCCATGAAAAAAGCACTTGCGTAAACTCTTTTATTCTAATTTGTAAGGCGCTTTTCATGTGATGTCTCTCACGAACATGTATCCATCCATGTTAGTATTGTGTGTACATGTTCTGGCACACATACCTTGGCCGACTCCGAGATGAAAGAAACTTTAATACATCATTGTTGTGTATTTATATAGGGAGAATAAAGGATTTGAAGATTTACAACAAAGACCTTTCTCCTAAAATACATAGTCTGTGAAACACCTTTAGATGTTGTCCTGAGTCACGCCAGGCTCCTGTAAAGCTTGAATTTCATCGCTCTACCAAAGAAAACATTCTGGAACATGCAACACTAGTCTCCCTGCTGTACTTTAAGCACTTTGTTACCTGATTACCATAAGTTTTCCCAATTCATGCTCTCTGTATATATATTGTGAGGACATTTTAAGTTTGCCTTGTAGTGCAGCTGGAGTATACGATGTATACTCTGTACCGTCCTTCCTCCAAATTTTACAGGGAGAGTGAAGGGTATGCTGCAGATAGCTATAACAGTAGGAACTCTGACATGAATCAAACCCTGGTCTTGAAATAATACCTGGGGATTGAATCAAATTGCGGACGCTCATGATTGACAGAACATAAAAATCAAGCATTAATAAGTTCCAGGGTCTAGCTTTTCAAAGCTTTCTTAGTGCTAAGAAAGTTGTAAGCCAAAGTTAATGTATGGGACTTACGAATATCGTAGCACTAAAAGAGTTTAAAAAATCTAAACCCTGGTCCCAAAATAATAGGTAGGGGGTAAGAGTGAGTGCTCATATCACGGCTACCACTATTATTGCAGGGAGTAAGCCTGCAAAACTATTATCCTATGCATTTTGGGGAAACCTGCGTGTATAAGCTGGTACTACCAAACCACTGGTAGTTGAAATAAAAGGTTCTCAAAAGCAAGGAGGGTGCTGTTGTTTGATAAAACATAACTTACCCACCTCAAATAGAACCTGTGCATGTGGTAATGGAGGAAGTTTTGATTTAAAATTTAAAAAATTTCCCTTCAAAATAAAGGATTTGGCTAAAATAGTTGAAGAAAGAAAAACACTTGGCTTGTATGCAAGGAATTACGGTACGTTGATGGTAGTTTAATGACAACATGCGAGTGGTCTGTGACTGCCCATTAGTCCAATGTGATGGCTCCTGTAATACAGCTTAGAGAAGGTGTACTGGAGTCGTTTGGTGTACACCCTCCACTCAATACCATTGTCAGCACTCCTCTCACCTGTATTCCTCATCCTCTGTGCTTACATTGCAGGCTTTGTCATCTCTTTAGTGAGGAAGATTGCTTCAACATACATAGATAGCTGGAGCATTTCACAATTCACAAACTTAGGGTTATATGTGTAACATGCATGTGGAATAGTTAAATCATATAAAAATATAGTCAAGCCATGCACACAATCTTGTTGATATGTTCAGCTTATTCATGACTATATACAAAGGTGCGATGGTACAGTTTGTGCTATATTGAAGATCAAAGCTGAAAGCTCTTTTCGTTAAAATGGGAGTAACCACACTTAACAGAGGTTTTAAAAGTTTATTTGAAAAATACTTTAAATGTTGTAAAGAAGTTGATATAGAGAAACCTAGTGTTATTTCTTTTCCATAAATGTATAGGTGTCCTCTGCGATTTGGATTTCCTGTATTGTAGTTATATTTCAAAGTCTGAAATAAATTAAAATTTGTCAAATTTGTATATAAAAATAATAATGTTAAAAAGAATCTCTTCATAGTGTTTTATCATCTTTTCTGGTTCAAAATGGCTATTCTAAGACTCACAAGGATATAGGCACTCTCTTTAGCTCTCCATTGATGCATTGAAACACTTATCAGTCTTTGCAATTGACCTGCAATCAAGAATGAAAATGTTAAGATGGCCACTGTCAGCTCAGAGACATAAAAAATCTATTGTCAGCTGTGCACAGTACGAATAAATTCATAACATATTATTAGCATTATTATTGGATTGACCAAAGTGGCTGACACTTTTGCTTTTCTGGTTGTAAGCAAAATTTTCATATTTCCTTCAGCTTAGTTCATGCAGATTGAATGCAATGAAATATTGGTGTGCACTGAAATTAAATATTTGAGGGAAAGTCATAAATATTAATTAATGGAGAGTTCTTAAAGCTTTTAATTTAAAGCTTTAACTCTAGGGCTTTTATTTGATCAAGGGTTTGTATTACGGACCATGAAGTGAGTGTGTGACTCTAAATATTTACTACTGAGATTGTTCTAGTGTTGGTGACATTGTACAATCGTACATCTCACTAACTGAGAATGTTCTACTGGTGGTGTCATTGTAGGGTTGTACATCTCACTTACTGAGAATGTTCTACTGGTGGTGACATTGTAGGGTTGTACATCTCACATACTGAGAATGTTCTACTGGTGGTGACATTGTAGGGTTGTACATCTCACTTACTGAGAATGTTCTACTGGTGGTGACAATGTAGGGTTGTACATCTCACTTACTGAGAATGTTCTAGTGATGGTGACAATGTAGGGTTGTATGTCTCGCTTACGGAGAATTTTCTAGTGGTGCTGACATTGTAGGGTTGTATGTCTCACTTACCAGAATTATCTACTGGTGGTGATATTGTACAATTGTACATCTCATTTACTTAAATGTTCTAGTGGCGATGGCTTTGTAGGGTTGAACATCTAACTTTCTGAGATTGTTCTAGTGGTAGTGACATTGTACGATTGTACATTTCACTTACTTTAATGTTCTAGGGGTGGTGACATTGTAGGGTTGTACATCTCACTTCCTTTAATGTTCTACTGGTGGTGACATTGTAGGGTTGTACATCTCACATACTGAGAATGTTCTACTGGTGGTGACATTGTAGGGTTGTACATCTCACTTCCTTTAATGTTCTAGTGGTGGTGACATTGTAGGGTTGTACATCTCACATACTGAGAATGTTCTACTGGTGGTGACATTGTAGGGTTGTACATCTCACTTACTGAGAATGTTCTACTGGTGGTGACATTGTAGGGTTGTACATCTCACATACTGAGAATGTTCTACTGGTGGTGACATTGTAGGGTTGTACATCTCACTAACTGAGAATGTTCTAGTGGTAGTGATATTGTACGATTGTACATTTCACTTACTTTAATGTTCTAGGGGTGGTGACATTGTAGGGTTGTACATATCACTTCCTTTAATGTTCTACTGGTGGTGACATTGTAGGGTTGTACATCTCACATACTGAGAATGTTCTACTGGTGGTGACATTGTAGGGTTGTACATCTCACATACTGAGAATGTTCTACTGGTGGTGACATTGTAGGGTTGTACATCTCACATACTGAGAATGTTCTAGTGGTGGTGACATTGTAGGGTTGTACATCTCACTTACAGAGAATGTTCTAGTGGTAGTGACATTGTATGATTGTACATTTCACTTACTTTAATGTTCTAGGGGTGGTGACATTGTAGGGTTGTACATCTCACTTCCTTTAATGTTCTACTGGTGGTGACATTGTAGGGTTGTACATCTCACTTACTGAGAATGTTCTAGTGGTGGTGACAATGTAGGGTTGTATGTCTCGCTTACGGAGAATTTTCTAGTGGTGCTGACATTGTAGGGTTGTATGTCTCACTTACCAGAATTATCTACTGGTGGTGATATTGTACAATTGTACATCTCATTTACTTAAATGTTCTAGTGGTGATGGCTTTGTAGGGTTGTACATCTAACTTTCTGAGATTGTTCTAGTGGTAGTGACATTGCAGGGTTGTACATTTCACTTACTTTAATGTTCTAGTGGTGCTGACATTGTAGGGTTGTACATTTAACTTACTTTAATGTTCTAGTGGTGATGACATTCTACAATTGTACATCTCCCTTACTTTAATGTTCTAGTGGTGGTGACATTCCACAATTGTACATTTCACCTTCTTTAATGTTCTAGTGGTGGTGACATTCTACAATTGTACATCTCACTTACAGAGAATGTTCTAGTGGTAGTGACATTGTACGATTGTACATTTCACTTACTTTAATGTTCTAGTGGTGGTGACATTGTAGGGTTGTACATCTCACTTACTTAAATGTTCTAGTGGTGGTGACATTCTGCAACTGTACATCTCACAGAGAATGTTCTAGTGGTGGTGACATTGTACGATTGTACATCTCACTTACTTTAATGTTCTAGGGGTGATGGCTTTGTAGGGTTGTATATCTCACCTACAGAGAATGTTCTACTGACTGCCTGCTCCACATAAAGCATCACCCGATACCCCTGTAGTGACACACTGCTACTTGCAGGCGACCCCCACTTCTATAACTGCTTTAGTCTGCATGCTGACTGTATTTATGTCTCACTTACAGACTAACATCAAAGTTGTTTTGAGAAATAAAAATATTGTGTATGGGTCAAAGATAACAACATAGGAGCCCTAAGGTCTCCCAGGTGTACCATTGATGTAATGTGATACAGCATTGATGCAGAGTTGAAGTAAAATAGTACAGTATTGGTACAGAGTTGAGGCAAGATGGTACAACAGTGATGCAGGATTTAAGTCATGTGATACAACATTGGTACAGAGTTGAAGCAGGTTTGTAGCAAGATAGTACAGCATTGATACAAGGTTGAAGCAAGATGATACAACACTGATACAGGGTTAAAACAAGATGGTACAGCATTGATAATTGGTTAAAACAAGATATTATGTAAACCACAAAGACTGATATTTTTATTTGCAGGTATCTAGTCATTGTCTTTTGGGTGCATTTAATTCCTATCAGTGCTTGCTAGTATCTAGTGACTTTTTTCTGGATACACTTCCCACAGATAGGTCTCAGGCTCAATTTCAGTCATAATTCTACACTCGTGGTTATAAACTCATGTGAGTCAACTTTAAGCTCATGAAGCAGTATACATATACATGTTGTGTGTAAACCATTGTTCTTCCAGGACATGTGAGACTTCTAAAGATGTTCATCTCCTCAGGTCAAGTCAACTGTCTCTTTGACTAATTCCAATCACAGTTTCATTCAAGAAAACTCAGTTGCTATACAGTTTGCCTATTGTGTCATGAATCTTATTTTTTTTTTCTCATTTATGTTTTTTTAAAATTTATTGTTATCAATTAAAGAACAAAATTTTAAATAAGAATTACCGAATATTTATGAAAATCTTGATATCCACAGTTAAATAAATTAAAGAAAACTAATAGATTAGATCCCTTTTCTCAAGTGTGATTTTAGCTGCAATTTAATAGATGAAACAAAGCCAGTCAACATATTTTCAACATAGAGCAAATGATTTTATTATTTACTAACCCCCCCTCCTTTTCCACATACCCCCTGTCACTACTAAGTAAACTGTATTTCTGTAAATCTTTGATCTTCATATTTCCCATGAAGTTTGGAGCTAGACATCCTAAGGACCTGTGAGCAGCTGTCCAGCACTATATTGGCTCTGATTCCTGCCTCCTCCATCTGTCATGAGAATATCTGATATACTGCTAGCTCACATGTGTTTGTAATTGAGGTCAAATAACTTTCACTTGTAAGGATTAGATCTTGGTAGATGCAGTTTTAACAAATTTTCAAGTAAAGGGACGAAGACTGGCTCAAGTTCACCCTAGCCAAAAGCATGACCATCGAAAAGAGAGTCTTGATTTGAGTGGACTGAAAATTCGACTTGTCTTAAATTCCCTTAATATTTGATGTATTGAATTCTTTATTCAGAGATCAGTTTGACAGTTCTTTTATTGTTTCTCAAACATGTAGATATATGAATCAATGAAAGTTGCCTAATAAAAAAAGTATTTTTGTGAGATCCTTTCACAAAGGAATTCCTGAATGAAAGTACACAGGATAAGATTGGAAAGCAAATAGGAAATTGTTATCTTGCACTTCAGTGAGAGGTAAAGAATCAAGGCCTGATGCCCTAAGCCTTTGTGTTAGCCAGCCTATCTGCAGTGTTGATCGAAACATCACGCCAGTGTGTTACAATGTTTCTCCTGTGAAGCTCATCTGAGATTGTATTACCTGATAGGCCAGGAGACTGGAATGCTGTGTAGACCCTATCTCTGACACACAGGAGAAGGGAGGCACCGCTCTAGTCTGTCCATCAAACTCTACACCAACTCCTGAGTCTTGGTTCTTTGTTGGAACTACTGAATTTACTGTTCTCAATAGTTAGGTTTTTGGGGCCAGTGTTGTTTTGAAATGTTATGAGGTAAAACTTTCTCTAGCTCAAGTTTCTGTTAGCAGGTTTCATTCATTCATGATTATAGATTGTTTTATTGTACATACACCTCAATTGGGAAGAGTAAAACATAAAACATAAATTCTGTACATATATAGAGGGTGAAGAATGAAATAATAATAAAGGACTTATGATGCATTTATGATGTGAACATTTCATCAAGAGGTTCGACTGTACATATATGGTTTTATACACAACATCTTAATAAAGATAATGATATTTTGGAAATTCTTTAATGAGAAATTCTCTCTGTTTGACAAAGGGTCAAAGTGTCAAAACAAATGTCCTACATGATTATAGAGGATGATCAAGGATTGTGGTTCACATTGAAGCACTCGATGTCCTTGCAAACAGGGGAAGATGCAGGGATGAGGAACTCTATATGCTGTCATCATCTTGGCAGATAGACATTTGTTCAGGAGGTTGTCCTGATCAAGTTGTAGTAAGAGTTTCTTTTTAGAATCACACTCAAGAAGCCTCATGCTGTAGCTGCATCAAATGAAGGTAATTCAAAAAATCTCTGAAATACCTTCTTCAAGATATGACTTCTACAACATAAGTGAACTGGAACAGTGTTTTCTGTTCATTACCTGAAGTTTCATGTGCCATGTCCTTTTTCTCATCCCCAAACTTCATCAACCATATTTTCTCCTATTTAGGATAATGGTAAGGCTGTGATTGTATTCGTACTCTGGGAAAGATTCCAACTAACAGTCAACTGTTAAACACAAACTGTCATCATCTGGACCTCTCTATCTATCTATATGTCTTCCCTAACTCTACCATTTACTCAGCTTCTGAATTCTGTAACTCATATTTTTAGATGGTAGAGGGGGTGGTTGTATCGCATCTACACGATAAGATGAAGGGAGTCTAATCACTTTCTGCTCTCGTCACCTGGACTCCTCAACTCACATGTCCAGTCTCTCATCTATCCCCAGAGCTAGATATATGTCCTTGTCTCATGCTATAACTGCTCAATCCATATTTCTGCTATTCTAGATGATTCAGGCCTGTGGTTTGAGTCATGTTCTCAAGAAGATTCCCTGATGCCCCCAACCTTGCTTACAAGATAAGATGAAGGGACTACAGGCACTTCCTGCTGTCATCATCCCCAAACTGCAAGACTCTGTGCTCTGTATCTCTTCACTCATGGTCCCTATCTCACAAGCTTCCCCAGGCCATTTCATTTCTCTTTCCCCTATATCAAGTTTCAAATAAAACAGGATACTTTTTCCATGTTTATGTGTTTACAGCCCACCTGCCTCTCTGATCCAATGAGTTTATCTTGTACTGCTGACAACCTGCCTTAATCTTCTTTCAATATTTTCTCATCTGAGCCATAACATCAGGGAGCTATGAAAGTAGCCTCCTAAGTTTTATGTTTGAATTCATAATACATTTCATGTGGTTTATCTTGTTGTCAACATTGTATGATTCAGCAGCCATATATTCATTTAAGAATAAAATATATTTGATTTAAATTCAAATCCATCAATCAATGATCAATTGATTACTTGAGTATTCTATTTACAGGAAGTACCACACTTTAACAAAGATGTCATCCTGGGTCCACTACTAGGTTTTAAAAAATGTCTGTCCTTGAATATTCTTGAACTAGATAATAGTGGATTTGAATAAGTTATTTCAGGATTTATGTGGTTCATCGGCTTTATATGACAATTGTATATCTCGTATCTTGCACGATCCTGAATGTATCAAATCTTGATTTCAATCTCTAATCCATCTCTCTTTCAACTGATGAACTTCCTGTGCAGTGTGGATAGAGCAATGCTGATAATAAAATGAGAGGATCCATGAGTTGAAGCTTTATTCTCTGGGGTGAACTGTAAAAGTGATCTTATGAAGGACTGTTAATCCTAGCAACCTTTGAGGTGTAGATGGAGCTGAGGTCAACAGGTGTTGGTTCATGCCCCCTTCACAGGTGATCAGAGAAGAGTTGATGTTTGATGACTGCTTCAGCCACCCATGTAGACTAACAGTCTCCTAGTCCTGCTTCATGACTGTGTATATAAAGGAGCCTTTGATACAGTCTAGTTCCTCATACAGCAAGTCTAGATTGACTGAATACACATGAAATAAGGAGCCCAAAAAAATAAATTACGGATGAAGGAACATTTGATTATTAAAATTTTTCATAGACTAAATTTTAATCTAACAGTCTCCCAGAGTTGGCCTTGAGCTTATAAAACAAAGTTTTATCCAACATCTTTCGTATATTTTTCCTTACTAATGACTGTTGTTTGAAGGTTTTGCCCAACTTCTAGGAGATATTTTCCTTGCTAATGATTATTGTAAAAAGTGTTGATTTGACGTGGGGATGTTTGTTAAGAATACTGTACTCAAATCTTTACACTTCAGATTTTAATCCAGTTAATTGACTCGTAAAACAAAGTTTTACAGGCTCTTCTGCTCTTGATCTAGAATAAACACTTGTCAGTGTCATCTGCTTATGTTCTTAAGTGTGCCTAATTAAGTCATTTTTACACTGAATTAATCTGAGACTTCCTTGACTATGGCTAGCTATTTCCAAAGGTTTTCATTTTTCTTTAAGTTCTCTTAGTTCTCAGATATTCACAGGACCTTACATTAACAATGATTGTGGAAAAAATCTTAGTGATGAGATAGCTTTTGAAATATAGGCATAGAATTGATAAGTTTGATCTAGGTTGTTGAGAGATGTGGCTGAGTTCTTGTTAATGCAGCCTGGTAGGTATGGAGGTAGATAAGTACATATGTATTCCAGCATTCAAGCAGAAATAGGATAAATCACACTCTGACAGCTGGACCGTCAATTGATCGCCCATCAACTCTTTAGTGTTCTATCGGAGCTTGAGGCATCCAAATCTAATTCGGAAATAGCTTTTGTGACAAAATGTTTCTTTTATGATTCATTCTGAAGAAACATGTTTGTCAGAAATGTATACATATGTTTTTATCACCTTTGGGAAGGTCATTTGGTTATGATTGTTTAATTAGATTGATGTTCCTGTCATTTGATTCAATTCCTTTATTGATTGCTGTCGTTGGGTTATATTGCATATGTTATACCAGTTCTGGTACATATTTCATTATTCACGTGGGAAAGTCATAACTTGTCAACATATGTCAGAATGTATGAATATTTCAAATATGTAGATCATGTGTAATAATTTGATAAGATAGATAATACCTGTGTGACTCACCTTGACACAACTCTCAGTGATTTATCGAAACAAAATTATTTCTCTTTCGGTTAAAATTTTATGTTTCATATGCATTGTGAACATACTCATAAGAAGAGACCACCAAAACCAATTTCCAAGTGTAAGGACTTTGAGTAAGTATGAACATTCAAGATTTATGTGAAATATTATTGATCTTTACAATTAACAGTTCAAAACTGGCTTTTCTAAAATCTCATCAACTTGTAGCTATTTTAAATAAATGATCTAAATATCTTCAAAATTACTCTTTTCTCAACTATTTTACTGAAATTATTTATTGAAAGTTCTATAGTTACAAACAAGCTATACAATATTAAAACTTTTTTATGAAATATACTTTTTCATGAAAAAAATTACAATTGGTTTCTTCAAGAGATATTTGTGCTCAAGAGTCTGAAAGCCTATCATAAGTGGTATATATATAAGAAAACGGCAATATTATACAGGTATCCACTTGGGTGTGACAAGGCTATTGACACTATACTGATAACTACTTTAGTGAGCCCTCTCACATGGGCAACATGGGCTGACTGGGATCAAGCCTGCATGTTCTCAGGAGGTCAACAGGTTGTGAGATCCAGCAGTGTATTATAAGTGTATGGTTCCCATATTAGATATGCAGGATCAGCATGTAGCCATTGTTGCATTCATTCCACTTATGATCACTCTAAACACCTTGGCTAATACTCCACTTACTTTTCCTTAGTATTACAGTGGGAGCTGAGAGACTTTATATTCTGGTGACAAACTGGATTTTTTAATCATGTCGTTTATATTGTGTTCTAATTCAATATTTCACATTTAATTTGATTTTTTAACTTTTTTAAATTAAAGTCAAAATAGCTTTTCTTTTTAAGAAGCATTTTTCTGTTCAAATAGAAATATATTCAAATTAGCATTAAGTTCTATATTCTATATTAAGTTCTATATTTGTCATCTAAAACCGACTCCTAAAGGGGTGGCACTCTAATTATGAGGCTGAGGAAATTGTTTATGGTGGATGAAAATATTTCGTCCCAAGGGTTTATATGAAATTCAGTATATATTAACCCACTTTTTACAATCCTGTATTTATGATATCAAAAATTTATTTTTTCTGTAATCAAAAATTAACTTTGTTTAATTCTAGAAGTAAAAATCTTAAGAGAATCAAAGCATTATGGTATGCTAGAACAGCATTTTATAAACTCTTAACCGAATACCTTCACATCTATGTGTTCATGTCCCAAGGCTAAGTCATATTGCCTATGAGAGATAACATCATCATTGAGGGGACAGACAGACTGAAATCCTAAAGATTTGCCAGAGTAAGATATCATCTAAATGTTCTCTGGGATTCGATTGGTGCCTTTAATGTTTCGGGATAAAAAAATACATTTTCATATATGATTGCAGGGTAATTGTTATTTGGTTGATATCACAGCTGATATTGGTTAGATGTGTAGGGTCACAATCTCTAATGTATTTGAAGGCTTTGAGGCATATATTTCACATGAAAACAGGTTGACGTCTAGACGTAAGGCTTTAGCTGAATAGGTTAGGATTAGCGTATGGGTTCATAACACTTTATAAATTGAGATGTTTAGCATGCATGTTTTTTTACTCTAAGTATGAACATAACCTTTCAAGCTGACATTGATATTGACAACATTTCTTGAATATTGGAGAATGTGTGGAGACTTTTCTGAACCATTCCAGATTATTCCTACATAAACCTGGTGTAAAGCAAGTAATTTGGCCCCTAAGTAGTTAAAGTGTTAAAAGTGATTCAGTCATCAAAATAGCATATTGTTACATAAACCAGTACTAATCTTATCTAAATGGTGAGGCATTACAAAGTTCAGAGAATATACTATTTGTTTCAGTTCAGCCTAGGCTAATCCTGACATGATTACTTCAAGTATGTAGGGAATATAAACCACTTGAGGTCGTCAAGGGTCACAGCCCAGATGTGGGTTGAGGTTAATCCATACCACATGAGCAAATGCTATAGTGCACCTTCATGAAAATATCATTCGATCAGAGCATGATAGGCGAAAGCTGTGATTTAGATTTCCATTAGATTTTCTTTATATCAATGTCAGCTTTATAGTTTATTCATTTTTGTTAGATAATTTTAAGTTATGAGAAGAATGATTTTGATCTCATATGGGATTATTATTGATAATGATTATAATCAAAATTTATCTTTTGAATTATTTAGAGTTATAGAATTCAATGGCAAGAATGATGCCTCAAGAATTGCTGGATGGCAAGTTTCTGTCACAAAGGAACTATTATGGAACATTTCTGGACATTTGGGTATAGTTTTGAATTGTAGAGTTTTTAATCTAAATCTGAATGTAATGAAAAGATTAACATTTCATATGGTAAAACAAGGACAAAAATGCTTCATTTACATAACTTGAGTGTAATTTAAGTCTGGTTAGAAACATTGGCGAGTTTATGTTAGCTGGATGTACCGGACAGCAGTTCCTCATACCAGCCTGGAGATCTGTAGAGTGGAATGTGGAGAGGAATGTGTGGTATCCTGGCTCATGACAAATGTTTACATCTCCCCTGATGTCTACCTCCTGATCATCCTCCAGCCTCCTCCAGGACCTAATCTGTACACCATCATCTTGCCTGTACATCAATATCTGTAGCCAACTCTATACAATTCTTGAGATGTACCATTACAAATATCTGTACACTATCAGAATGTCTTTACACCATTCTCTATATCTTACACCATTACAAGTTTCTTTACACCGGCATAATTATAGTCTGTACTCTGATTTCTGTTCACGATACACAGTTAATGTTAATGTATATAGCTAACCTTGTCAAATGTACAGGCTAGGATTAATAGCTTTGAGATCAGGTTATGAACAAAATGTAAAAATTAATGATAAGAAAGTTGCCATTGAGATGCTAAATAAAAGGTTGTTGTATAAACTGGTGACAAACCATCTTAGTTGCCAATTGTTAGGAATTAAAACTTATTAAGAAAGGGAATAATCATGGATTGGCAATTGGCTAATGATAACCTTTCTATAAATGATAGTCTCAAGTTTAGTGGTAAGTGACTATTGCCCATTCTGTCTTGGTGACAGAACTTCAAACACTGTATTTAACATTCGAGTAATCATTTTATTGTTACACACTTTATTATCTGAAATATCTAACATGTAGGATAAGTAAAATAATAAATAGAAAGAAAATTCTTAAAGAATAAAGTTTAACAAGAGCATTTTTGGTTAAATATGAATTAAGTTTGGAAAGTATTACTGACTCAGCTTCATTATTTTGAAGATGACCGCTCAACAAAGATGAATTATTATGTGATATGAGACAAGGTTATCAAATATCATTGCTTTTCTCAACTAAATGATATGTCAATCATTTGTTAAGCAAGACTACATTCCTATCTCTTCGCCATCCCGTGGAGAGGATGTTCCAGGCTATCTGTAGTGTTCCATGTAATCAAGACATAACTAATCATAGTAGCGTGTTTGTTGTAAGACTCGATGCAGTGATTACAGCGCCATGGACGACAAGACTTCCACGATAATCTCTTGACTCCTTTTCACCACCATTGTCTGTCTGTCACTTGATACCAAACCTAATTTCACACTACTTTGCCTTCATATTCTTCTCCAAAATATGCTTCAAACATTGTGGCAACATTGAACCGACTCTTGTAAACTGTTTGACACACGCCCATTAATATCAAAATTCCAGTTGACAAAGCTGAGTGGTGATGCACTCGAGTGGAGAGGCTAAGGATGGGCGTGGGCTGGTGAGATGACACCTTACAATTTGGTGGGGAGGTGTCCTGATCCATATTCACTTACCCATGTTACAGACAGAGTTCTTTGTAGCAGGGCTAATCAACAGTGAAAACTCAGGATAAGTGGACCTACACCTTGCTCACGCAGATCAGCGACTCTGTGTAAAGAAAGGCAGAGTAATCATGGGTCTTCTCTCATCGTATTATGGCTGTTATTTTCTCCCATATTATTGCTGTGCTTTTCTGTAATCATACTTGTGGACCTGAACTAATATGTTTGAGAGGTGTTATCAAGCAGGTGGTGTATGGGCTTGTGTATCTAGTTGTGTCAAACCATTAGGTTTTTGCCGGAGGTGATGAGTTACCGCCAGATAAGACAAAGTTCTGTCGTTCAGCAGGCTCAACTTCCCCCTAGTTTATTAACTACAGGAAACTCAGAATCCTGATATCTGAGCAGCAAATTATGTCAAGCGGAAATGCCAGTCTTGCCCTGTATCAAAATACTCTCTAAGAAGATGTCATATTTTTTGGCTCCACAGGGTTTCTTTGGAGCCTAATAGGGGCAATTTGATCCCTTTGTATGGGGAGAAAGGTAACAGAGATTGTTCTGTGTTTATTGACAGACACAGTGACTCGTTTGGACCTTGTCTGGGGCAGATTTCTACCCTCTAGATCCACCCTGTTTGTTGATACCACTCCACATGAATTTGATAAATCTGCTTGGCCTAGCTGTCACCACAGATAATCCTATCTCCTAGTCTTAGCAATTATCTTCATCATGATGGGTTGTAGATTAATCACTTTCAGCCGATATTAATATGAAAGGAAGTCTTAACAGCATCTTCAGTCCTTTTTAATCATTTTCTACATAAAAGTCATGTAATTATAATGTAATATAGATTGTGAGACTGTAGTTATACATCAAATATTTGAGTTTTAATTTTACAAATTGACAAAATTAGTTGTTTCATTTCCTCATTTACGGTGCCTGATTCTAGAGAAATTGCAATTGTTCAAGTAAGTTATTGCCTTGTTCTGCCTCCGTCCCCTCAATTGTTTCTGTCATCATGATATAGCTAGCTGTACACTTCGTATACAAGACCCCTGACACATACGTGGTATAGAACTGAGAGATGAGTGTACATCATAAGTGTTTTTACCAATGTAGAATCAGATTGTAAATGTATCACTTTGAGATTCTCTTTGTGGAAACACCTGAGGACTGATTGATCCTCTACAGCAATGCTGCTTCATAATGCACTCTAAAAGGGATCATAAACATATATTCCTTTAAGCTTCTAGATTTCCTCTATCTGAAACAGAGATGATGGATTGATTAGGATGTTTGTTAACTCAACCTGAAAAGTTGTAAGTTATGGCTTTTTGTGACACCAATCCATATTGTGAAAGAGTTTAACAACTGCCCATCCCTTGCTCCCACCTGAGTTTTGGCTGTGCTTGGTTGGTCCTGTTTACAGGGTGTACAGGGCCTCAGTCTCGCCGCCTGTCTTAGTCTTAGACAAAGTATCTTTGTAAATCTTATACACTGTGTACATTTTAATCTCTATGTATATTTT
Organism: Phorcus lineatus; assembly: GCA_921293015.1. Classification (NCBI taxonomy): domain Eukaryota; kingdom Metazoa; phylum Mollusca; class Gastropoda; order Trochida; family Trochidae; genus Phorcus; species Phorcus lineatus. The sequence goes on from OV121091.1 coordinate 29,308,341, forward strand.
TATCACATTGACAGATTATGTCTAGTGTAAATTTTAGTCTTAGAGCCAGTGAAAAGTTTTGATGTTAAGTCTTAAGACTTAAGTCTCAGTGATAATCTTAGACTCAGTGTAAATTTTGGTCTCAGTACCCATGTAGTTTCAGGTTAAATCTTAGTCTGCAATATAAGATTTAGACTCAGTAAGACACTAGCTCTTTGTTTATTCAGTATTTATGTAAGATATTGTCAACTGATGATAGTTATTCGTGTTTGTTTTGTATCCTTGGTTCTAAAGTTGTACAGATTAAGCTCTGCAGAATGAAAATTTTAAGCCAGCAGCAAATGACAAGTTATTACCTGTTTGAATGAAAGGTGATGCCTATAAGTGGTATTGTAATAAGTGTTGTAATAGATTACGTGTGGCATCAATTCTTTAGCAAAATATACGAGGTACAAGCCAATGAAATTGTAACCACATAGGTATGAAGTAAGTTCATGTATATGGTCACACAGTCAGACAGGTGGACCGGATCACTCCCAGTGCTGGAGCCTAATCAGAATGCAGGATCTTGTCCCCACACAGGTAATTACAAGGTATCTCTCATAATGGCTTGTTAGTGGAGTGAGTCGGGGCAGCTACTTGGCTGTATAAGAACAAATTGAGAGTGAGATGTTGCCCCCCACCTCAAGCTCGTCATTACAACCTGGCGGGACCCAGACAACTTTCCTCCCCTCTCAGCTGCTGCTTTCTCTTACTCTTCTCTCCCTCCTTTCATCCCCTCGTCTGAAGTACCTACCTCCCCGGGGGTCTAAACATCTTCAGTGGGAGGGGCAGTCGTGCTTTGGTCATGAATCTCCCTCCAGCTACCTACCTAGCTTTTTCATCAGTCTAAATCTTAGTGTGTCGGAACATCGTCTCACTTACTCTGCTTGTAATTGTTTTAATGATGTGAAACTTTCACCTATTTAGAGCTGCTTTGATGTTTCTTAATTAGAGCTTCTTGTGTGAGGTATAGCTGGCTACCATCTTTGTAGGTGATTCCTAGACGAGAATTTATTCTTTCATACTGTCTTATACAATTTATAAATTCATAGATTGATAATTTTTCGTGACTATTGTAGCAATATTCTAGGTTACCCCATTCCTGAAAATTGTCCTTGTAGGAGTAACTGTAAGAGAGTTGATAAGGCATTGTAGACTTGTTAAAGTTTGTTGAACACAGCTTAATGAAGGTGTGAATTTGAAGTTGGTACGCTACAAAAGATATTAGTTTTGGAATACAAGTGTCAGAAACCGCAATTTTTTTTTAAATCCCCAAAAAATCTGGAGAAATGCACTGATGATATGTTAAACTCTTTTGAATTGGTAAAATTTAAAAGCCTTGGTTTGGCTATGATGTTTAGCTATGTAGCTATGGTATTTGAAAAAGAGACTAGATAATATAAAACTTAAGTGAGAAATTTTAGATCATTTTTACCTATCTTGTTGAAGTCTTATAGACTTGAATTCCGCTTTCATTAGTCTGGATGAAAGACTAATGAACAGATGAATATGAGAGAAATTTCACCTGGGCGGAGATTAGTAACGGTAAAGATTGTCTCCCCTGTTTGCAGGTGATCTATAAATCTGTCACATCCCACTCCAACTAGATCAGTATGTATATTGCTCTTATAACTTTTCATTGCTACATTAACAAGGACTTTATTGCAGACAAGTTTTGATACCTTAGTGAACCATCTCATCACAAGTGTAAATATCTCAGAGTTAAACATTAACATGTGACTGTGTTGATGGTTTATGAACTAACCTGCCATGATTACAACACAAGTTCAATTTCACTGCCGTAATAAATCTCAACCCTTCGGAACTGCATATACAATATGCATTATTGCTACTATAAAGCCGTTGGCCTTGCTTGAGTTAATTTACATTTCTTTTGGCATATAAGGGGGTTTTAAGTACACTCTCTTGGTAAAAGGGGACTGTGGTGCGCATGAATAAGTTCATTGAGATGTGAATGAGACGTCACACACTGATTATGCAGGCGGTGAAGCCTGTTGTTGGAAACACACCCTGCATGTGTTCCCGTGTACTTTGAACACGGATTTATCAATGTGTTCCTTGCATCAGGAGGTACACACTCTCACCTGTGTCTACCTGTACACATCTGCTGATTCAAGTACCTATATCCAGCTGATTGTTGGATACTTTATAAGTGTGTTGTCTTGGATTGACTTATTTTCATGAAAAATATTCACTGGATCATTTCTTTAGTGGAATAAGTATCTGTAAACAAGGATTTTAATCTAATATGTTGACTCGCTATTTTAGTAAGGGAACTGACATCTTGACATTCTAGAAGTTTTGATAAGGAAATAGGTAAATGTTATGTATACACAAGAGGAGAAATTGTCTGTCAATGAGGATTTACAAAACAGGAGTGACAGGATTGTGTCATCAAGACAGGCGATATTGGTGATTGAGGATTTTGCATTGGATTTGGTTTTACAGGAAAAATGAGAATTAATAAATCTGAATGAGGACTAGTTTGTTGAAATTAATTGAAGTAGAACTTTCACAACTTAAAGGATACTTTCCTGGAAACATCCAACCTGAGTTGAGGGATTAGTGGAAGAGAAAACAATGATCCAAGGACTGTGAAATATTCTTGAGGACACACTTCTGTAGTGGGAAGAGAGATTAGTGATTGCCTACATCAGTTCCTTTTCAGTCAAGTCATGGGAGAAAGCGTGCAGTCTTCACTGGGATCATCCACTCATGCATGAAATTTGGCTCTCGGCCATTGAGATGCAGTTGTAAACTTGTCATTAATTTCCACTTAACATAGTAATAATGGTGTAAAACAGGCTTGGGCTGATTATGTAATGTTAACTGGCATTCCCAGAGCAACACAATAGATATCCTAGAGACGTGTAGCCTATGAGTACTCATGCAACTACATTGAGAAACCTTTGGATTACTGAACTACAAGTACACTTCGATGTGAGGATGATTTAGTCTATTTCTTGTTGAACTCACAATTTAGTTTGGATCCCATGTTATCACTCAATCTTACCAGGTGAAAGAAGAGGCAGTATAATCACTCACCACAGTATGTTAGCTGTTAGCTGTGATACTTGTGTTCTTCTCTCGGATTGAAAGAAATCTTGGATTCTATACATGATGACTTCAAGAATCCCGTTCGCAATTAAGAGATCTAACCAGAAAACAAAGGTAACAATTGATAACTTCTCTATTTAGAGAATAAACCTCCAAAGTATGAGTAAATACGAGTCGAAATTATGTTCACGGTTGTGAGCCATGGAAAGCAACTGAACATATATCACGGGAACATATTCCCAGTAATCACTTGTATCAAGTTAGTAATTCTTTTACCCATTTGTTATTTAAATAACTAGCTGCAACTGAAAAAAACTTGTGATTTTTGAGACCATAGTAGTGTTGTAGTGAGTGAAAATGTAGAGAAATTCTCAACTAATGTGGTAGAATTTCAACTTGCAATAGATATGATGTATGTGAATTTTCATAGGAAAATAGTTCTTTTAATCGTGTGAGTACAACAGCTTCTATTTATCAATGAAAAAAAAAGTAGACCTGTCTACCAGTTGTTTTACATTCTCTTTGTAACCGTCCAGCGTCAAGAATCACTAAAGAGAACATGTGCAGATATGAAAAATATCCACCTATGCATCCTTGCCCAAATGGGTGATATTCATCGATACTTTCTTAGTTCGTATGCAGACACTAACTTGAGCTTTTTTTGAAAATTTTTAGTCTCTGTGTTAGAATCTAAAAAATGGGTTTGTCATTTATTTACCACAAACATAAAATAGGAAAGTCTGTTATTACTTTGACATCATTTTGTATCAATTCATATGAAATTTTTAGTGATTGAAAATAAAATAAAGGAAATTGGGTAAGGAAAATTAGAGAAGGTGGTATTCACATTAAAATACTTTTCAAAGTAATAATGTTGAATAATAATGTTCAAAACGTATCCATGTTCTTAAAAATGTAATTATGATTTTTAATCCACTCTACAAGTACCTGTGCATGGACATGATGTCTGTTGAGGAAACAGCGAGTAAACTAAAAAATAATTCTTAACACCATCTGTGCATTATCAACATCTCATAAATATTACACCATTATTGTCCGCTGCTTTGAAGCACAAAAAATAAATTTACAGCATTAGCTCAGAAGCAACAATGTATGATTGGAGTGAAGAAATTGATTTTACCCAAGAGAATTAGCATAGTTGATTGTGCAGCCTGAACATTGCTACCTGTTTTGTCTCCTGTCTGGAGACTGATTTGTCTTGGGACTGACTGCAGTAGACTTGCTGTCTGCCATCCTGTAGATTTTATATCAAAGTTGGTAATTTACTTTCACATTTTACGTCATATTTATGGTAGCTATTTTTAAGTGCAATTTTTATCAATGCAATTTCAACTGTGTACTTTGCTGAAAGTTTGATTTAACATGTGATATTTCACCACTACCACAACCTACAACTACTGCTATCATCATTGCATTTATCAAGTGTTTTCACCAGTACTTAATCTGCAACCAAAAGAAAGAAAGATTTTGTCTACAGCTTCAGAATTGTATTCAGATGTGTAGCATTGTTTTAGTTATAAGCCCAATTCCTTTTTAGGTAGAAAATTGGCAGGTGTATCCATATTGGAAATATTTTCTGTTTAGAAAATACATAATTTTGAGTATTGGGACTAAACCATCCCTGAATGCTATGTCACAAGGACCAACCCGGGGATTAGAAGTTATATCAAACTTCAAGGGAAAGAATATGTATATAAAATACTTCAGACGATACTTGATGTAGGTATCATTTTAATGATGACTTGATGTGTCGCATTTGTACTTGTTAACAAGTCTTTTCAACCTTGTCATTTTTATTTTTTATGTTTCATATATATATATAATTGGCTGAAACAATCCTTTATCAGAATAGTCATCTTAAGTGAATCGCTGTTGATATTTTGTCTTATGAATGCAGTTTCTTCATTTCCAACTCCGCAGCACCTTTGTTCCTGGTTCTCAAGGTGCTTGAGACATCTTGGTGTGACTCACTGAATACCTGGCCAATCATCATGCAGCGCATGCAAATTCCCTGCTCATTGATTAACACCAGACAATTTAATAATGCTCCTTTTTGAAAGTCAATTCTGTGTTGATAGGCTTGTAATCAGCCCCGTGCTCACATAATGGTGTGTCAGCTCCTTTGTTTATGCTGCATAATCTCAAACAGTTGTGACTCGGGACAACAGAGAGCATTAATTAGAAGAAATCCATATTCACTGAGAGCTGATACAGGAATGGGCGACTCTCACACCTCTTTATTCCTGTACCCTGAATCATTATTCTTCAACCTTAACCAAACTAAAGTATAACACCTGAAACTTTTTCACCTGGGTTTTGAAAGTTCCAATTCTTTTATGATATTTGTTCCCACTACATTGCAAGTTTGTTCAAAGACTATATAACTACAACTGTATTAGTTTCTGAAAAGCAAGTTTAATTTTGCTTTTATGGAAATCCAAATTGGTTTAGTGCATTGGAATATAGATACTAGACTAAAGTAATTAATTCTGAGATAAGGTATCCAACACTTCTTTTCTCTTTGACATTATAAAACAATTTACTTGATAAAAGCAATCCATTTCCATACACCAAGTGATTGAATGGTGTTCACACATAAATGCCCATCGGTGAATGTTGCTTAGATATTTTGAACCTCTGAAAATAATACTTTTGGCTTAAACTAATGTTATTCAGGAAAATTAAAGAAATGAATCTGTGAAAAAAAAAAGTGCTACTGCATTTTGTCAGAGAAGTTAGTTTCACACCTTTTAAAAATTATCACAAAGTATCTGCCTCTATTACTGATGTGGAGTCAAGTACTAATCTTTTCTGGATAAACGGAATTTCATTGTCCCAATGTTTGCTATTTTTATGGATTATTCAGTGAGGCAAGGAAGTTGACTAATACACATTGGTGATATAATGGTCCTCTAATGAGAGTTTGATTACACTGGAGACTTTGCTGTGTTGTTTATCTAATTTGGAAGGATATAAATCTATTATAATTGCTTAGCAAACAATAGGAAATGAATAACAATATTCTCACATGAATAATTCATGAATTGTCACATATTTCATTGTTATCAACGTATAAAGTTATGCTTTTATAATTTTGACAAACTTGACATAGTTTCATAAACATTTTCTACAAATTCATTATATTTAGTCTTTAACCATTCCTTCTAGAAATAATTTATTATTCATTTCAATCAACTTTGAATGAATTATTTATTACTACATTTAAATCACCTTTAGTTTCTCCTAATTACTATGAAATTTGATAAGATAATGTCATTTGAATAGCATGATGGTTATCAGTTTTTTAAAAAAAAACATCAATTAGCACATGTTACGCTAAATGGTTGTAATATGTCGGAGATGGGGTACACTGTTTTTAAACAATTTAGTCATTTGATATGAAACAGTTTGGATAATATTAAATTATCTTGAATGATGTTCCTCAAATTGCAGCATTTAACACAAGCATTATGTAACATTATAATTGCAGTCAAAGCTACTGAAAAGGAGATTCAGGAGTGAGGATATAATCAATATTAGAGATAGAAGCCATTTATCGGTTCTATTACCTGACTTTGCATAAACTGCCTCTATGCAACATTTAAAACTCGAGGGACCAGAGACAAAAAGGCAACTGAATTGAATTACACAAGATGCCTGCCTCTCTGACGTTTGCATTATGTCTCTGCAAGATGAAAAATCGTCTACTTTTGTTTTGCTGATGATTGCATAAGCACAGTCTCAAAATACCATATTGGACATGTTTAATCTTGAGTTAAATTCTGGATCAACTCTTTCACAATTCTGAAGTGTGTCACTAACAGGAATCCCAACATAGTAAAGGGAATTATGTGAGCTTGGTCAGTGTTAATAAAGTGGAAAGGATTAATAAAATGTTATGGATTTTTTTAAAATATGACTTTATCTTATTTTTTATTGATGTAAAGACATGCTTAAAATCATTTCAAATGCATGGCTGATTGTTGGGGTGATGTTTATCATTTCAATTTATTACACTCATGCCTTAACAGAGTTGTGTAGAAATTAACTATGTGTCTCTCTGTTCGTGCCTCCAGGTTCAATTTATTGGTACTATCACTCAAATCCTATTCAGTATCTTTCATGAAGGATAGAGCACTTGAACAAGGGAGAGAAAGACAGACAGTCTAGCTGGGTAGACTCTATGAACGAAGCTGTGCCTTTATCAGAGACTTGGAGTGCTTGCTTCTTCTGTGAGGTGACAAAACTCAAAAATACTAATGGTGCATTTGCATTCAGCCACAATAACTATGATCTGGTAACTCTTTAAAGAATGAGGAATTGCATACATAAATCAAAGTTATTGGAGGCATCTTCGATATTGTAGGGCATCTTTATGACTTGTTAAGAATTTATCAGGAACATACTGATGTTTTAGTTTTCATCATTACAGAAAGAAATTCTGTATAGAGTGTGGGTATGGGGAAAATTGTGTTAGAGATTACAACCTTGCAATGAAAATGTCTCTTGAGGATCTTGATGTGCTGTAATAAATACCATCAGGGTAAGATTATAAGGTTAGCTAAATATTTCATAGTAGTATTTGTGGAAATTGCAGTACAGATGGCAGTCAGTTATGAGATGTTGCTGGGTCAGAACTCTTACAGCATATTTTAATTCAGCAACTTTCAAAATTAACTGATCTGTAAAGGAGAACAAGAACAGAATTAAAGGGTAATTTCATGCTTCATTTCATTCAATTTCAGAACATTTGACGACTGTTGGACCAAAGTTTTGGAAGTTTCCTTCTTAACAATTTAGGGAATAACACTGAACATTTCATATTTTGTGTAGGGGTATTGAAACTATTTAGCCAATTAACAGTTAAAACTAAGTGACTTCAGATGTATATTCATTTATTTCATAATTCATTGATTCTCATTAAACAACTGGAAAACGCCAAGAAATGTAGGTGCAAGTCCATTTTCACAGAGAATTCATTGGTAATAAAAAGTCCTGTGGAAAGTCAGTGATAACCCTATGTCATCTGAAAGCCTTAACCTTATTGTATTCATCTTTCATATCTTCATAGGAAACCTACTTGTAGCAAACTGCAGAATAAGCAAGTATTTCTGTTTGAATGCTGTGATAATTTCCCACTTGTATATAAAGCTATCTCTCAGATCCAGTATAGGAAATGGAGAATGATGGTGTTTATCTACCCTGACGAGTAGCGTCAACATAGTGCTACACGGGGCAAAGCCCTCATGACTATTGTAACACTTTCTATAGCAAAGTAAATGAGGGCTTTAAGTGCCACTTAGTATATTTGCAGGACAATCGCAAGAATACACCCGGTCGCTAATCAGCCAATGGAACTATTCCGGCATGAAATTGGCGAGGCGGAATATAAGCCTCATTATGGCTTACATGTGCATTGAGTTGCAGTGTATAATGGGTGATAATGTGTATTGGCAGTTGTTGACATTAGTTGGTCAGATTGGTATTGATCACTAGTGGACACACTGACTGACCCGAGACCCTGACCACTGGTCAACTACTGTCAAATCAGGGGTGATTAATTTGCAGCAATTTGTCATCGACTTGTATGAGTAGAGCTCGGATTTGTCCTGAGTGACAGAAAATTGTTTGATCAGAAAGATTTGCTTACATTTCCTAATTGGATCTTGTCAAGCTCTATTGGATTACTCTTGCCAACTTGTACCATGTTTTTCTATATTGGTTAAAGAAATTGCATTATGATTTATCAGTGAACTTCGTTATGGCATAAATGTAGACTTCTTGGCTCGTTACGAGGTTTTTCTGTCAAGGAAATTATCTAATTGATATCAAGTTATGAGTATTCCATATATGTTAGTTGGTTAATTTATTCCACGATGTAATGTAGAAGAATCACTCGTCCTGCGTCTATTGTACATATCTGAGTAGTCTTTTTTGCAGTTAAATATTTAGAAGGAAATTATTCACTCTCGGAATAAACATAAAGCCTAAGAAATTAATATCGAATAAAGTGTGCACAAAAATAAAATATTATTCTTTTCGAAGCTAATCTTTTGTTCCCTTATCCAATGAATTTTGACTTGAATGATATCTAAAACTGAATGGTTAAGAATTCTGTCATAAAAATTTCCATGCGGTTAATAGGTATATATTTTAAATATAAAAACTGTAAACAAGGGTGTGCCCAAACATCGGTTGCATTCTTGGAACCAATCTTCTTTATCATTTAAACTATCGGGGATCTTAGGGGTTGCTTTATATAGAACCTGTTGCAAATCAATTACTTTGCTGCTTGTAGTCATATGATATTGCATTGTTACAAATACTATTACTATGTTACAGGAAGCCCTGGAGAAAAAGGTGGAGGAGTTGACCCGCCAACTGGCAGAGGAAAAACAGACCTCACGACGATCGGTCGCCAAACTACAGCGCGAGGTTGCCAGGCTAAAGAGTGAACGCAATTATGCTCAGGTAGGAACAAATCTTGAATAAACTTTCTGTTAAACTTATATTTGAGTTTTGAGCAATACTTGCATTGCCCCCTCGAAAGCCGGATCACCCTTATTTGCTCATTTTGTTAAGCGGTACGCTGTTCATTTTCGTTGGACACTCTCTGTATAACTTCTTAGAGGATGATGGAGGTAATCATCAACAAATTAAGCCTTCATCAAATCGGTGTGATTGAGGGTGCCAAAAGGCTGTTAAATGTAACAAATAAGTTGTTCCATAATTACAACTCAAACCTGGTTGTTTATTGTTGATACCTCCCCCCATCAAATTGTTTACAAACATTAGATAACTCAACCAGCATCCCTCAGGGGATATTGAATCAACAATTGTTTCAACGCAAGACCTTCATTTCATTTGGTGACTTTATTATTTTGTATCACAGTCTAGAAAGTAAAGGCATAGAACTCTTTACATAAGGAACAAAATATCAAAGACGTACAAAATCAGTTTGTGAAAAACATATATCAGTGACTTCACAACTCCAGAGGTATAATGGGGTGGGATAGCGCAGTGGTGAGGTCCGTGGTTTGAATCTCGCCAGGGGCTCAGCATTTTTGTCTGCAGTAGAGAACTGTTCTATACACAATAGGGTTTGGGTGTAATGCTATGCTGAATTTCAGCGCAGTATAAAGCCATGGTTTGCTAGTTCCAGCCGATCCTCTCAGGTTTCATCGCAATGCATACCCACAATTGTGTTGCGGGCTTTCTCCCTGCAATAATACTAACAGCTGCAATATAAGTGAAACACTCTTGAAAGCGGCTTCAAACCCAAAATCACCTCACCTCACAAAAAGGATTAATTTCCTCCTGACTTGTTTGCATGGCTTGATGTCCGGTTAAGTCAATTGTGTGGTCAGCCGTGACATTGGGTGCAGAGATGAGTGGACATCATGATCACTCCTGACCGCCTCTCAATGCACATTAGTTCCATGTTCAGCCTAGGAAACGCCTCTGCCTCAGTGATCAGGAAGCCTCTAATGCTGTTAGTGGTGCAATAGCTGTGGATCCGTGGTCACTGTGGAAAAATCCATTGAAACTAATCTTGTAACAGAGGAGGTTTCAAACCAATCGCAATCAGGACATTGGATCAAAGACACATTCCTTGATATTATCTCAGTTTTGTTAGAACTGTAATGAAAAGAATTTTTGGGGTGAAAATCTGTTAATAATTAAAAATGATCAAGAGCTTAAGGATGAGAAAGAATTTCTATTTCTTCAAATAATCTGCATGTCACATTTGAATATTTTCTAAATATATTTTTTTTAGTTTTGCTATTTATTTCTGTAATATTTCAAGTCATCAAATTTGAAAAAATATCAAAATTGATGAAAGGATAGCTGTAAGGAAAAAGATGAATGTTAATTTCAGAAATCCTGTTTGACACATTTGATTTCAGTAGATAATTTGATTTATGAAGAAACATTTCTTTTTGCTTTAAAAAAACCTTCTTTTTTTAAAGACTTTTAGAACTTTTAAAGGAGTCAATTCCACATTAATTAACAAATGCTTAGCAAACATTTATATGTACTTGAAAAGGAACCAACAATTTTCTTAAGGTTTAACTATTAATCAGTAAGTGCAAGTGCTCAAAGTGAAATCATTAATGAATTCTTAATATTCAGATGTGCAACTTGAAGCTCATCCACCCTTAGTTTTTTACTTGAACTTGCCAAGTCTCAGTTTCAGCAGAGCCCATTGTGCAAGGGAGGTAAAGTTGTGAATAGCAAGACACAACAGATGTTACTTTGGCTAATGTGTTAACAGTCCTTGCACAGACCCTTTTTAAAATTTGCTAATGAAGTTAATGAAATTAACATCGGAGTTCAATAAATGCGCAGTTGGTGATGTGTCACTTGCCCTCATTCACTGTCCACTGTAGTCAAAGCCAAAATAAAGCTAGAGAACAAAGCTATGGACCACTTGCACATAGCTCCATTAAGGTAGAGTAAGGGTGCTCTTAAGGTAAGGGTGCTTTAAGCCTAGTGTAATAGCACTGAGTTGCCATCACATTAGTATTAAAGTTCAAACAAAAGAGAACTCAAAATTGCACAACAGTAGCAGGTCTTAAAAATTTGAAAAAAGGGGTCTATGTATTAAGATTTCAAGGTTTTTATTGATTATACCTCCTTCTCAAAACCAAAGAATCCCCCTTGAATCTGCAACTACACAAAAGGCGAGCCTCTACCTTACACTGCTGGTATTGTTTCATTAATTGTTACTGTTGGGTGACATATTGCCTCAGCTGTCAAGTGAAGAGGTGTAGAATAACACTTAGAGAAGTCAGTTCATTCTGATCTTTTGCCTCCATTGACATATACAAAATAATCAATGTCAAATGGATGCATATGTGAAGTAATTAAGAGAAAAAGCAAGCTACCGAAGAAGAAGTTAGAGGATTTATGTCTCCTTAACACTATCTGTAACAGCATGGACATGAGGCCTGAAACATAATCACCAGACAGTCCCTCAGCTTGGGCTCTGGTCTTTCTTGTGATCTTCTCTCTCTACCATCAGCAAGGTGAAGAGAGACGTATGTCTGACTATGATTTATAGATCTCTTCATATTGATTTTGCAAGTCTTATTTCTTTACCTGCAGTTCAACAACAAATTGTATTGTTTTTTACTGGATGGGTGATCATCTGCATCACATCTAATAATTATGCTATTCTGAGACTGTGAAATGGTATTATCCTTGAATGCTTTCAGCCATGAGCCTTATGTTGACTAAATTGATTATTTTTCAGGATTACTTATAGTTTATAGCTTTGGAAAGTTTATCCAAACATTCAATGAAATGAAATAGTGTTTTTAATTAAGTGTAAATTAACTCTCACTCTTTTATTTCATGTGGATAGTTTGCCTAGTTTGATTAAGCAGTTATATTTTTCTTCTCCTGGTATGAGAAACTATAGGACATTATATTTGTTCTGCAACTCTTTATTCACAAAGGGCTTGTACCATCTCAGAGGCATTTGAACACAGAAGACATGTACATGTCTACAATCTTGTTTAATTAGACATGACAGAAATATAAATTGTTGGATTAGACTTAAAACAAACTGAAATTTTTGCACACGCATCATTGAGACATTCATTTCTTGAAATGAAAGTTCATCATGTTTGTATTCTTTTCCTCCACTCCATTCATCAACCTGAGTGACAAAGACATGAAATGCACATTTCTCTGACATATTGACAACCCTGACAGGCTGCCTTTTCTGCACATATGTCATAAAATGATTATTTTCTTGAAATGAGGGGTTGTGACATGAAGCACCTTGTCCAGACTGTGTGTGTAGAGAGAGAGAGAGAGAAGCATGTGCGGTAGACAGACAGAGGTAGCCAATTAGCCGACTCCTTGATTGATGCGTGGCTCGAGATCTCCAGCCCATGACAGTCTCACAATATCAAACATGTGCTCATTCTAATACTTAAACAGACGTGCATTAGGAACAATCAATAACCTCCGAGCAAGAGCTCCTCAATCATCTCCTATCAATAGCATAATTCAGCCAAATAAATCCTACTTTCTTTAAGGCTTTTTCTCTTCTTTTTCCTTAAATAGAACTGAATAATTTAGTAATGTTTGCTTTACATCATGGTGTTATCAATGTATATTAGTCATTAAGATCAATATATGTGAATTAGAATCTGCCAAGCTCCAGACATTAAGATCAGTACAATCATTAACACGGATATGCATGTGTCACCGGTTGCATCACCATGGTAACATGAAGCAAGGTATTTTCACATTCTCTCTGCAACCATGTGATGTTTAGAGAAAAAAGGAGAGCCTATCTAGGCCCAGGAATACAGTTAACTGTTTCATCAATACTTGCACATGCATGCAGGCAGGCAGGCAGCAGGGCACTAGCTCACGGCGGCAAGCACGTGCTTTGTCCTCCACCGTGCGTGCGGCAGCTCCCTGAACAGAACACAGGCCTCTTAGAGTCTGAGCTTGAGGCCAGCATTACAGTTAGTTCATGGTTGGCTGGATAACTGGGTCCTCTGTGTGTGTGTGTTGAGGCTCAGCGCTGGACCGCCAGTGAGGTTAGCAGCATGGAGGCATTGGAGAGGCGAGTCGGCAATAGCACTCGCCTCACACTTTCACCAGGACTTGACTGAAAAGTCTCATGGAATGCAACAAAAAGGATTCGGATAACCCTTTCATTGTGTGTGGAGACTACTTTCACCATTTTGGAGGCGTCGGGCGAGCGCTGCAGTTTGCAGGTAAATTCTTGTGATGGTTTGTGTCTTTAGAAACCTGTTTGCGGAATAGTGCCACTGACAAAGGCTGCTATAAATAGAACTTACACATGGCTCTATGTTTTATTGTTCACGGAAGAAGTGTTATTTTGGTATCATTGTTGTTGTTACGTGATGTGTAGAGGCGAGTTTAAGACTGAGTGTATGCTGATCTGCATAGGATTGCTTGATGCTCTGACATGTCGGCTCAGACCCATCAGTTGAGTCACTGGCAGAGATCTGTAACCATTGTGAAGGTTCACTCTAGTCCTTGGAATTGCTGCATTGGTATTGAATCATCTCGGTCTCTGTGCTAGCGGCATGCTGAAGTAACGCCAGTTCAGTCTGCATTGTGTTGGGGGATCACTTTGTTTATGAATTTTTAGCCATTTTTTTCTCCTTGATTTAGACAAGGAAATAACCATCATAATGGAATGGTCCAGGACTATAAATTGCAGTTAAAAACATTGAATAGATGATGAATAGATATAATCTGAATCATGATGATATCATTTCAACCATGATGAGGACACTGTCTTTTCTGTATCATAGAATGAAGCATATCAGATTAAGGAATCATTCCTTTTTGGGAAATTTTTTGGAAGATGATAAAACGTTTTATTCAATGTTTTCATTTTGGCACACCCTGCTTAGTCAGTCATCCAAATACCTAATTGGATAAAATCTTAGGCACGGATAAAATAAGACTAGAGAGTTAAATTTCTACAAATAAATAGATATTGAAAAGCTTTTTTATATTTCATTTTAATTTTCCAAATATTACATTGTTAAGTTTGGATTACATTTTCTGCAATCGCGCAAATTCTTGTACATTTTAGTGTTGAGCTCTTTTCAGGATAAAAATGCACACTTTCTCAGAGACCAGAAACTCCAATGCCACTGACCATTATCTGAAAGTTTCACATTTTTTCCAAAATTTTTAATATGTCCTGTCTAATCCATGCAAGTTACCAATCCTACTAAGACACAATCTCTCCAGTTAAGACACACATCTTTCAGTTACATCAAGGAGATCAACGTTCTACCTGGTGTATTGACTACTGACAACTATTCCCGAGTAGCTGACTTCCAGGAACAAGATTTCATTATAGTTAGTAATCTGTTTATAAGTAACAGTTAGCCTATAATCTAGGCCTATATGACGAAATTTATACAGGAGATAAAAATTGTCCCAAGTAAATGAGCAAAACGTTGTTTCATGTAATAGTGTTTACCAATTATATATGACAAACATTTTGAAGGTGAGATCTCGACCAAACATGTTTTGAAAATAATGCAGTCAGTTGATATTTTGACTCTGTATGTAAACAGTGTACTTCATTAGAACACCTTGATCAATTCTGTAGACTCCAAAATGTTGAAGGTTAATATGTGAACCCAATATGTAAACATTATAATTATGAAGAATACTAACTAGACCAACTATGCACACAAAATAAAGCTTTCGGTAAGGATCTTCCCCAAAAGAAAAACAATGCAGCATGATAAAATCTTGCCCCTATATATGCAAGATAATGCAGCATAATAAAATCTTGCCCCGTATATGCAAGATAATGCAGCATAATAAAATCTTGCCCCGTATATGCAAGATAATGCAGCATAATAAAATCTTGCCCCGTATATGCAAGATAATGCAGCATAATAACATCTTGCCCCGTATATGCAAGATAATGCAGCATAATAACATCTTGCCCCGTATATGCAAGATAATGCAGCATAATAAAATCTTGCCCCGTATATGCAAGATAATGCAGCATAATAAAATCTTGCCCCGTATATGCAAGATAATGCAGCATAATAACATCTTGCCTCTGTAATATATGAAAGACGATGGATCATAATAAAATCTTGCCACTGTATACTGCAAAATAAGATTCTTTCTGCTTGTAGGAAAGATAATGGCAGAGAAAGTATTTCCCCTGTTTGTAAGGAAGATAATGTAAGATAATTAAAATCTTGGCTCTACGTACATGCAAGGTAAAGCAGGAAGTGCAGATCTTGCCTCACTATGTAAGCACAAGGATGCAGCAAAATAGGATTATACCCAAATGCAAGCGATATTATGATACTTGTAAGGATCTTGGCACAATGTGAAAGCAAGATAATTCAGATCTTACCTTTAAAGATAACCAAAATATGCTGAAGATGACAATCATGATACTTCATGTAACAAATATTAGCCAATAGACCCATGAATACCTACCACTCTAAAGTAGGCCCAGCTAGGTTAGGGGGAAAAAATAGATCCCTGGGGATGTATTTGAAGAAATGTGGTAAAAGAGCACCTTGCCTTGGTGTGCATGGAGTACATCAAGATATGCAGGTTGTGCACCGTGTGACTGGAGATACAGTGAGAGAGGTGCAAGTGTGGGGTCAGTTTTAGACATTCTAGGGATACCTGACAGGTGCTTGAAGAGGCACATCTAACACTTGCCCATCAGATACAGGACAGATACAGATAGGTCAGATATCAATGTGCCAGCTACCTGTGAAGGATCCACACCTGATCTGGCTAGCTTCCCATACCTAGAGGAACATTCTTTCTCTTACCTCTCCTACTGTACACAGCTTGGGAAATGGTGCTTCCATTCAGGTATGTAGTGGTCAGGGGCTACTTTCACAATGCATATGAGTTTCACTTTAGCTCATGTCATCTATCATTACACTAAGGTTGCCTTAGTGATATACAGGTGTGTCGTCATCAGGGGCTACTTGCTTTAACCTTGACTGAAGTTTCCCTTCTTTGACTTGTGTTCCATTTCTGTCACAATATACTTTGGTTGTCTTTATGACTAGCCATAACCTTTGTGAATAAGATGCTTGCTTAGCTTCTCCTTTAGTTTATCAGAGCTTGGACTGTTTTCCCTTTACTCATTTTTTGTTGTTTTGAAAAAAAAGAAAAGAGAAAAGGCTGACAAATGCCTACAAGTATTTTTGTTTCATTTACGAAGCTTAGATAACACAAATTTGATAGTTGTTAACATTTTGGTATATAAATTAGTAATAAGTATAATCTTTAATTTAGGATATGATTAATTCATTAAGTCTCTAGCGATATGTGCCTTTGGATTTGTTAGATTTCAAATCATAGGACAAATTTGAAATTTACATTATGAGTAGTGATTCCTGTAAATGGTCACTTTGAATGGTTTGACTCATAACTTTCAAACTAGCTTCGTATGTTTCAGCACATACGTGATAGGTTATTGCACAAAAGAAAGTAAAGTTCAGTTGTAGACATCTTTATGGTTTGCTGGTACTAAAGCTAGTTTGCATATTACCTGCATATGTTGCTTGCTAATTGTAAAGTATGGAGTGCAAGTCAACATGCCAAAAGGTATTCACACTTCAAACAAACACCTGTAATTATGCACCTGAGCTAGACAGGTGTAAATCAGCTGGACATAACTGCAGCGGGCTGAAGCTGTGACTGTCCCTGTCTGGCCAGGGTCCAGATTACATAACGTACTCCAGCCGTTCGTGCTCCACTCAAACTTTTTCATGTCATTCCCATCATGCACCATGATCACCTCACGTCTTGTGCTCAGGTTTGTCTGTGGCACATGCTTTGATTTCAAGGATAAACCACGTTCAACATGGAATTGAACTCTAGAACAATTTATGTTTGACAGCTGTCTTAGGTTGGAGTTGTTGTGCCTACAATGTGTCACCTGGCTTAACTATGCTGTTCTTGTATGAAGCGTTTATCAACATTTGGTCAAATTTGGAATTTAATTGCATTTCTTTTAGAGGCTTGAACAAAGTGTTTTGTATTAAAATTTGAAATACCTGATCATTTTGCTTTTGATTGTGTTGGAACATTCATAACAAATATTCAAGCTCTACATCTATTTTTAAAAAACCCCAAAAAGCTCATAGTATTGAAACCATACCCTCAAGGTGAAACACACCAGAAGGTTTGTCTTATATGCTTTACAAATTGATGGTATATATGTTAAGAACCTTTGCATCTGTCTTCTACTTGACTGTCTGCAGCATTAAACTGAACAGAACTTTTGATTGGCCATGATTGGTGTTGTACTGGACAGGCTAAATAGGGGGCAGTAGTTCTTTACATCTTGTCTTGTATACTTCCTGTCTTACATACATATAGTCTTCAATTAGTTTTAATAGTTTTATAGTTTTTATCTAGAGAACCCTCTATGAATTATATCGTTCAAAAAAATATTTGAAATCAATTCTAACATTTTTTTAACATTTACCTTGAAATTATACTTAAATAGTCTCATACCACATCTTCAAGTATTCTCAGAACTGAAAGACTGACAACTGATATAACTCAAGATCCGTAACAATCTAGAAGATTATGAATAATACATGAAGTATAATGTCAATTGTCAAATCAGTAGCAATGAAATTAAATGCAAGCTTATATGTCATTGTTGTGAGATATCTCGTGACCGTTGGTTCGAGGAGGAGAACCGGCCTTTACGTTGTGGTATGAATCAAGTATTGATTGAAGGTGCATTAAACTTTGATAGCCTTCCCCTGCCTAATTAATCAAATCATCGATAACCGAGGGCAGAGATGTGACAAATCAAATAATTGCTTTTATTGATGGAGAATAATAGGCATGTTATTTGATTATCATTGTCATTAAGGCACCAGGCTTATTTATGAGTTAATGCTAATAGATGAAGAAATTGGATGAGTAACGATGCAGAAAATCACTTTTAATAAGCTTTTCTTGATATAAAAGGATTTTATTCAATATTGTATATGTTTGATGTAGGTGCATTCATTGCCTTGACATGTCTGTTTTTCGTACCCTCTTATGCTATATCTGATGTCTTTTCTTTGAAATGAAAGATGAAAATATCCCAGGTCAGATTATTTTGTCATTTAATGTAATTTACGGTTTTGTCAGATTACCAAATATTGTAAACTCTGATTAAAATTCTAATGAAACTAGTTTGTGCACTGCTTACTATTTACAACAACGAAATGATGACCCGCTGCTACTTGCCTATTCATGAAATGAGCTCGAGAATCTTCATAATGATATTCATCGAAATCAATAAGGTTGATATATATAGAATTTCTTATCATACATTCCTTTAACTTAACACACGCTTTGTAAACAAGAAACAAGAAAGTAGGTGTTTTTTTAATCATACACTTAAATCTAAATGACCCGAGTTTTAGATACCGATGTATTTTGATATTTCACATTATGATCATCTGTATGATGTCACTTTTAATGAATCACGTTGGTGTGATCCACAACAATATTTGTAATGAAAGTTGATGAAATAAAAAAAAGTCATCCAATCATGTTTGGATTAAAAATCATTTCATAATTAAACCAAAGTTAATTCAAAATCCTATGCGATTGATTAAAGTGATTAATGAAGCCTAGCAGAACCTGATTATGCATTAATTAGAGATAGGAAAGTCAGTTTGAAAGATCTCCCATATAGCGGTAGTTGTTCATTCTTAACTAGTTAATGAGGTAGCTCATTTTGTAAGCTTTGTTTAACAGACAGTGATCGTTTGTTGACACAACTAATCACCTGCAGTGATGCTTGAACATAGGCAGGGGAAGCTAGCATGTGCCCTGCGTGATTTCACCGCCATTAATTATATTTGGCATGGATCATTGTGTTTTAAGAAGATTTTAATCAAGTTCATTTCAGGAAGAAATTAATGTTTTAGATTGCATTTTAATTGCCAGAATTTTGAATGAGGATCCTGACTCCTTTACGAGGTAATTTTAAGTTATAAGTCTCATTGAAAGCAGTGAAAGAACTTTCAGTTTGTCTCATTAAATGTATTTTACATGATTGATGAAGTTTTCTTATGGAAGCATTTTCAATGTGAAATACATTACATGTGTACCAATATTGATGGTTTGGATTGGAATATGATGAAAAAGGAACTACATTAATCCCTCAATTAAGCCAGAGCAGTGAATAGAGATTGAATATAGAATATTGATGTGAGCTAGCCGTTGCACTGAATATAGCAGTGATTTAGATGTGATGTCAGAG
This sequence comes from Phorcus lineatus, assembly GCA_921293015.1. Classification (NCBI taxonomy): domain Eukaryota; kingdom Metazoa; phylum Mollusca; class Gastropoda; order Trochida; family Trochidae; genus Phorcus; species Phorcus lineatus. The sequence goes on from OV121091.1 coordinate 29,328,250, forward strand.
TAAGGCTTTGGCAGATTGTATTGGTGTCATTGTGCTGTTCAACTTAACCTTTTACTTGCTGCTCCTTTAAGCAAATATTGAAATTACAATTTTATCCAAAAGAGGGTCAATTTCTACCTGTTTCATGGTCTCCCTAAACTCAAAAGCACCTACCCAAGTTCCTGTCCACACAAGAGAAGTAGGCCATTTGTTGACCAGTTTAGATGTACATATATATGTTTTGAAGACAAAAGTGACCAAATTATGTCATGTGTATTTCTTAATAAATTCAGAGTTAATTTGTTCCAGTAATATTCCCCATTTATCACTGCACTAGAAGGTAGCTGTAGACATGCTCTTCCAAGGAAAGGGTCAATAGTGGCAAGGAGTTCTCTGTGAACTAAATCTGGCTTATTTCACGGAGAAGTGTATCTAATTTGGGGGTATTGAATCTGAGGTAGAAGGGAACGGTCTGTTTAAAAGAGTGTCCATTAACTACCAACTGATTGCCGATGAGAGGGTGAAATCGATAAAATTATCGTCAGTTTCCACCACTTGCCAATAATGTTAGCATAGAAAAGAAACGTCCATTTTATTAGAGTCCCTTTACAGGGTATAGCTGTGTGTTATTGCTGGTGAATGGAGAGCTTGGTGATGGTAAGATTGGCAGCTCCTCCTTGAAGTCCATGGTTCTGTAGGCATGGAGGGAGCATGCATCAACACTTTGCTCTCTCCAATGACAGTCCCTTTACAGGGTATAGCTGTGTGTTATTGCTGGTGAATGGAGAGCTTGGTGATGGTAAGATTGGCAGCTCCTCCTTGAAGTCCATGGTTCTCCTGTAGGCATGGAGGGAGCATGCATCAACACTTTCCTCTCTCCAATGAGAGGGGTTGTAAGTGCTGCAGTAAACTGGGACTTGTGACTGGGTTTGATCACGATGAGTCAATATTTGGTAAATGATTTCTGTAAGGGTTACAAAGATGGGATAAAGAAATTTGTTGCCTAAACTTTGATGAGGCTTTCACTATTGGTAGATCCAATTTGTTTGCTAGATCTTATCTGTGTAGCTGTATAGTTTATTTGGGGTAATAAGATTCAATTGCTTTGGCTGCAATGTTTATTTGGGGTATGAAGATCCAATTGTTTATACTGTGCATTACTTATTTGATGTATAAAGATTTAATCCGTTCAAATATCAATGATTTATGTAAGCTATATTGACCCAGTTGGTTTAATGGTACAGTGTTTTCATGGTGTGTAAAGATGCAATCAGTTTGACTGTATATAAGGTGTGACTCAGTTTCTGCATTTTAGGAATTATGTTTATCTCTACTCCTGGCTACTCATTGGTTTACCAGTCAGTTGGCTGATGTGGACCGTCATCTGAAGAAATACAGAGGCATGGCAACTAGCTTCATAGTGCCAAATGACTCACAACCACTCCACGTACATTATTGATGACATTCTAATGAATGAACATATTTTTTGGCCTGCATCAAACAACTGCTTGTCATGATAGAGGCGTGAGATTTGTGATTATCTGAGTCACTTGCTTCAAGAAAGCATCTCTATTTTCTTAAGGCAAGCAGATTATAATGTGACTGAAAGCAAATAAACATGGTTGGTGCAAGTTAGCCCTAAGGCTCCCTTTAGTCGCTCCAACCAAGAGGCTGTAATCTGTTAACGATGCTTGTGTTCTGATAGATGTGGGAATAGTATCTTGATACTGAGACATGTTGTGGTACCTTGTTCTGCTTAGTTTACTGACATCATTCAAGTTCAGCAACAATGGACACGGTTAATCATTGGACTGGTGAACTGCTTCTTGGCTTTATCAACTGAAACTTTAAGGGTGATTCTTTGGTTTTACGCTGAGACAAGAATTGAGAGAAATGTTGTGTTGCGTTTGGCAGGAGATCATATTGAAAAGTTGCCTATGTTTAAACTGCAAAACTGGGAGATGACTTGAACACAGTAATTTGTATGTTGAGTCAGACAGAAAAAGATAACATTGCAGACAATTTTTGTCCTATGGCATTCTTGATGATCTGATTGCATGCAGAAGTATTCCAGAATTCCATAATCTCATTGAAAACATTTAGGAATAAAGCCTTTACTTACTTAATCAGTTTATGTGAAACTTTTTTTTGTGTCTCAATCTTTTTTTAATAATTTATCTTGAAGGTCAGTCACATTGACATTTCAAATTCATTATTCAAAAATGACAAATTGAAGACAAATTTCTACTTAAATCATATACATATATCTTATAGGTGATAGGTTTCTTGTTCAACGTCAACTTCCCCAGGCCAGCTCATAGAAAAATCTGTCAGGACATTAGTTTATCACATGGGTATTATCAACTACTGATAACCTGAAAAAATGGGAAGTTTCTTAATTTGGTTCAGATAAGCTAAAAGTTTGGCATGGGAGATGCATGGCTTAAGTGTGGAAATTGGTGTCTTTATGGTAGCTTTGTGTACATTAGGTTTCAAATATAGGTTTAGGCAGCTAAAATGTATCAAAAAACATAAATTCATGATCAAGGATTTCCTGAAATTATTCTTTCAAAGTGAAGAACACTCTGTCGACTTGTCAAAATTTTCGCATTCATATTTGTGCCAAATCTCACTAGTATCACTCTTACCATTCTAATTAGGATTAGCATTATAACATACCCTTGCATAAGTAATTATTGTTTTGTCATAACCAGGTGTGTGTATATATAGTTTTTCTCCACTTCATCTGCCGTAGCAAGATTATAGCATCAGTATCAATTCTTGTGCTCAAATTTTCCAATCTAGTGAAGCAAATTATATATTTGTCAAGCCGGTATTAGGGGCTGACATAGTGTCATTGAGTCTTTTTGATCTGGGTTTGAATGAAAATGTGTCCTCAGGCCATAGAAAATATGGATTTGCAGGTCCTTTGTGTCAGCTGATAAAAGATTTAGAAAGCCTGATAAAATGGAAAAAAAAAATGTGTGTCGTATGTTGGTTTGTTAGCGGTGTTAGCTTGAAGATAGTGACCCCAAGCATGCCTAATCCCTTTATTTCCTTTAGAGATCAGCATGCTCTGCTTGCAATTGACTGGCCAGAATAATTCCCATTACATTATACGCCCTCTGGTTTCCTCAGCAAGACAGCTTGCTGTTGTTTGGGGTTTTCTAATTAATTAATGGCATTTGTCATGTTTCTGTCATGATTAATGTCAAATTTCTGAAAGCAGGGTCATAAACATAGTCACTAATTTGTTAAAACTTTGTTATGCTTTATTTTGATCTTCTATCTTAAGTGAATGATAACTTTTTAGGGTTTTATACTGTTTTTTTTTTTATGAATCTATTGTAGTTTAATTGCATCTCTTTTCTGAAAATAAGATTAAAGTGAGGCCCATATTACATGTTTAAGGCAAGCAAGCAACTATTTCCACTTAATTTGACCTTTAAAAGTCCCTGAAATAGGAATTTAATAGAGAATGTTGACATTTAAAAAAAAATATTGAAATTCTAAAGGAGGCCGATAAATCAACAACAAGATTTTCATGATGAGTATGTAACCAACCTCCTTGACTTCATTTTAGTATTTGATCAGATGAGTTGAGATGACCCCCTTTCTCATACAATTGTGCAGCTGATGTTAATGTTGACCTCAAATGACTAAATTTACTCAAGTTTAGTGTCATGTAAGAGTCCTGCAAATTTTCTATGAGACATGTCAAGGGATAACTAAGATGCCCATATAACATAACTCTATAATATGTATTCCAAAAATGCTGTTTCCAAATGAATAAAGTGTATTGAATAGACTACATAATAGTTCAAATTCAGAGTCAAAGCATTGAGACGATTCGTCCTGAGATGACCAAGTTGTCCTTACAATCTAGCATCTGATCACATGCCCTTCCAACTATTGGTGCTAAATTAGGTACTTTACCAGCCCAGAGGGAGTGTGTACTTGGCGTGGAAGGGGACACATCATGTCTGGTGTTGTAGATTTATCTCAGTTCACTCATACCATTCACTCCGCTCATACAACAGAGGTGCTAAATTAGGTATTTACCAGGTCCCCGGGGTGGCAGTGTTTAGTTCAGGGGTGGAGCGGCATGCCTGTTAGTGCAGACTGATCCCCCAGGGGCCCAGGGCTGTTGTTTCTGATGGGGAATCAGATGGGGGGTAAGTGATTGTGCCACTCTATGCTGACAGTGGGAGGTGTAAATATTTGTCTGCCTCCTTCTTCACTGCAGAGGATGGTCGATATATCATTCCTGATGCTATGAGCTTGATTTATTGGTACTTTTGGCTAAGTTATGGACTGTAGCTGACTCATCATTTTTTCAGATGACAGAATTTTTTTTATTCGTTTTAAAATTGAACAATTGTTTATGTAATACAATGAATCAATATTTATTTCTCTTTCATAAATTCATTTATATTGTTGAAGATGTTTGAAATGAGATTTTTGTATTTGCATAGAATTTCAATTTTCATGAGCCATATTTGGAGCATTTACTGCCTTGATTGGCACTGAAAGAGCTTGAAATAAATCTCAACAGTGTTGTGGGTGTCAAGGGGCCAGCGGTGATACAGATTCCTTTCCTTCAGTTATGACCACTGTACTCAGGAAGTGACAAAACAAGATGATTAAATGAGGATTTAGATTTTTAGACATACTTATTTGTTGGTACTCATGGCGTATGAATAGCTTGAGTTGGACAAACTCTCATATTGATACTGTTGAACAAGTTCCCATTGAAAGATATAGCAAGACAAACCCTTGAGTTATTTGTTAGTTGATTATCAAAGGACTTTGATACATACTAGATGTACACTAGGCTTATTTATAACTTGATTCGTTGTAGGTGGATTACCACCAGTATCAGAGAGAGGTGTTAAGACAAATTCACACTTGAAAATGATATATTGATGAGGAAAATAGATGCATTCCAGATATAATCTTGGCTTATAACTGGAATTGTACAAAATCTCATATGAGCTGTAAGTTGGTACTCTTAGGCCAGCTCGTACATTGAGATAGGACCGAGCAAGCATAGACTTGAACCTACCCCAACTACTCTTTGATGTTGCAGACAACACACTAGGTTGTTGGAACAGTCCACAGTGTTTGTAGTCATAACCTTCAATAATATTGACACATTGTCTTCAAAATGATGCCTGGTTATTACAGAGAACTCTCTTGTCTTTGAAGGTTCAGTTGATGGGATCTGTTCAGACAGTCCACAGATTGATGGGTGTATGTGATACCTATCTCTTGATGGTTTGTAGTGCCCAGAAGGATAATATTTGTCAACCATTGACTCTTATTAGCAAGTTCCCTGAGCTGTCTTTTGAAGTTGCCTGCCTATCTCTTGTTTACTCCTAATTCAGGTACACAATTATCTGGCAGCTTGCAAATGAAAACAGTGGAGAGCAAACACATAATATTTTTTTGAAGTCGGTAATCTATTTCACATGAAATAATATCCTAACAAAACAGAGTAATGCATTATAGATGAGGAATGATAAAAAGCAAGAGCACTTTATGAGACAAATCAATAAAAATGATAAAAATGTTTTGTTATTTTTAGTTTTAAAGATTTAAAAAGATATGGCAGGAGACAGAGATAAAGCGAAAAACATCTCATAATGGAATCGATAAAAAAAAGGAAAGATTCTTAATGAGAAACAGAATACATGAGACAGAAACATTAATCCGAGAGCTGCTAAGCTATCGCCTTAGCCCTCTCTGTAAGCTTGGATCTTAACTGCAGGGCAAACAGGGCATTGAGAGGTCAATGTAATCGACATGGACAACTAGTAAGTATTGATAATATCGTCATTGTGTATCTCGCGGCTACTGACGAGCAATTAAACTTGCAGGGTGCATGGGCGTGATTAATATGGACGTTTAATTGACACCGCTTTCTATGGGTTTATTACGCGCCTTGAGGGTTTTTGACATTTAGCATGTTTATATGTCTCTATCAGGGACAGCCTAATTGTCCTTCTGTAAAGCAGAATTGACATCCAATTTATCAGCTAAACATTGACAAATGAAACTAATTCTATCCAAAAAATATAAAATATTTGTATGGTCGAAAAAAAAACATATTCTGAAACTGAAACAACATTAGTGAACGTATAGTTACCAAAAATTGTTGTTAACTTGATTAAATCCTTGAAACCATGACCCTTTTCTTGTTAATTTTGAGTCAAATATAAAAAGCTGTCAAAGATCAAAGAAACTCCTCAATTTAATTCTATCAAATTTTAATCTCTAAGGCCGGAGGTTGAAACAAGTTCATTTCTTTGTGAAGTGGTGCTCTCTTGGGACAGCTTACTGGGAATATTATGTTTAGATTGGGTCGCACACCGGCTGTCAGTAGTCCTGTTAAACTAACAGACATGTTACGGACTAAACACGACCCTCAGGGCAGCGTAGTTCAGGGACAGATTGGTACAACTCTTTTTGTTGCAGTTTCTATTAATATGGGGGAAGGTGGACGGATTGGGCATCAAGATCATTGTTTTATCAAGGGGACAGATGAAAGGAAATTTGCTCTCCACTCGGACCAATTGTAAAGAATTGGATGAGGGATTTACTTTATCAAAATAAAGATCTGCCGAGAATCCAATGCTGTAGAGATCAATTGGGTAACATCATAAAAAATGAATGAAATCATAAGATATGTGTTGTTGGTTTTGGATGCCCAGATTGAGCTCTCACTGATGTGAACTATATTGCTTTATTGCTTTGCATTGCTAGGTCTAACTGATGTCTCACCAGAACAGGGAATATAGATTTGAGAATGTAGTAGAGTTGAAGTTAAAAGGAAATAAAGCCTGATATGTCTTATTTCAGATCTTTGTTAATGACATGAGTACCTCAAGTAGCTGGAAATGGCTCTTCTTGAATAAATAAAAACTTTTGCCAGGAAATGAAATAAATAAACTAAAAGGTTGTAGGAATAACATATTTTGATGTAATGACATCAAAATCAAAGTCAAATGTTTCATTTAGTTAATGAAGAAAGTCATGAACACATGTCAAATTCTTGTATAAGATAAGTACTTCAAGAATGAAATCTTTGATAAGCATTTTTGTCAGTTGAGATTTAGGATATATTTCACTGTGAGGTGTTAGCCCCTCTCACTCCCGGTGTATTAGCCCTGCTGATTGACTGCTAACTGCCATGTGTCAATCAGCTGGTATATTGCTTCACACTGCAGTCCACTGTCCACAAGCTCATCATCCAGCTATGGGCAAGTTTCATTTCCTTCTGGGGAGTTAGACAAACTGAAGTGGCTGAAATTTGGCACCTAATTAACAAGGTTGATGGTGATTGTTTCCTAGTGATGAAGATTGATGTGCTGTTTGTTACATGGGTACAGTCATTTATGTGTAGGCTTCCTCATGATGTGATCCTTGGTAATTCAACAGAAAATGTTCAACATATAGATACATGTACAGACTTCTGTATAATCATTTTGCACCATTGAAGAATAACATTCACATCACACCTCATTTCATAGCTACACATGCTGTAAGCAAGTCATTTTTCTTAGGTGAAAACATTAGATAAATTATGAACACTAAATTCATCATGAAGAGATTACCGGTATCTTGAATCTAACAGATGCGTGAATACAAAATCTGCATCTCTTTAATTAAAACTGTCTGTCAGAGAATATCCAAGAAAGCCACTTTTCCTTTACATTTGTAATGCATCTATTAAGTCTATATGGTTGTAGTTGAAGTTCAAAAAAGAGTTATTATTGTCAGTGCTCTTCCAAACAGATTGCCTATAATCCTGTATGCAATTATTTGTTTGTGCACCCTTTCAACACGTAAAACCAACAAGGCTTGATGTAAACAGTGCGGGAGACTGTTTGTGTTGGGGCCACCTACGGGTGTGAGTTCAAGTGTGAACAGGTTGATCACCTCACGCTGGTACTGTAACATTACATACCCCTCATGACCACCTCCCCCATTCCCTCACTTCCCCCCCCCCCCCCCCCCCCCGAAACCTTCTCCCCCTTCCCTGACCCTCCCAAACTCAACTTTTCTTACCTTCCCAAGACCCGCATCAAAAACTTAGTTCTGTTAAATACATTATGTATCTAGATAGGTATGTATATGCTGTTAATATTGTGAACAAATTTATTATTTCTATCATATATATCAAAAGCAACGTAGAAATATATATTTTTAAATTTGATACATTCTTGAAGACATTGAACAAAAATGCCCACCCATTCCCTCCTCTCCTGACTACAAAAACTTTTCCAAAGTACATAATATTCTCCCTCCCTCTCCCCCCTCTCCCTCCCTCTCTCTCTCTCTCTCTCTCTCTCTCTCCCCCCCTCCTGGCCCAGTGTACCCAGCCATTCCACACATTCCCCTGTCTTGGCAATGCCACACGAACTGATAACTCTCCATCAGAGATTCCACTTTGGTCACTATACAAATACCTCCTGATACAGGGGCTGCTTTTCTTATTTACCAGAGGGAAAAAACAAGTAACAATCTGATTCTCTCATTTTGGATTGTCTGTTTTGATGAGAGGGATTCTGAGATGGCACTTCTTTGGTATTTGACTATTTCACAGTGTGCAGGTTGATATCCTAGCACCATGCTTTGCAGATGGAGACCACCCAATGGAAAACACACAAGCTACTTTGTAAAAGATCTTAAAGATAGAAACCACCTTGTAGAAATTCACTAAGGAGTTTATGAGCAGAAATAGAGCAGGAATTCAATGTCTTGCTTTGATAATGAAATGTCATCAAACAAGTTTATTAGCTGATTTGAGAAAAAAAGATTTGCAAGTGGATTCAGGAGCACAGAATTGTGTTGATATCTTTCATGTTTTGATACTAAAGTAATCCTTAGGTTTTTTTCCTGATTGACATTAAAGACAACAAAGAAGTGAAATGTTTTGTTTTTGGAGATAAAAATATGTGCCTCATCTGCATATAGCATCTTTATTTTTGTCAGTTCCATTCTTAATATGAAAAAATGGCAGTTTAAAGTGACAGAGAGTATGTTTCATGACTTTTGTATGTGGCTTCAATAAGAGCAAAAATACCATATGGCCCAAGTTAAATTCAAGTTGCTTTTCTAAAGTTGCAAAGTTATCTCCTTAATGCCAAAATTATGATATTTCTTTTTTTGAAATTTTAAATGAAAAACGGCCGTACAAATGTTAATAAGGCGAAATTCTGCATCCCATTTACATGAATATGAGTGAAATCACATACTAAACACTACCAAGCTAGCTATACATGTTGTGGCTACTGTAAATAAGTTTCCAAAATTACATTTGGCTTATTGGCTCGCACCTCTGTCCGTTTTTTTTATCACAAATCTTCACTTTAACCTGTTTATTGTCTAGACTGAACTGACAAACATTGACACGTTATTTTTCAGAAACAATCACTACTTCTCGATCAAATAACACCATTTATGAAGTTTGACATTATTGCCCTCAACAAGATACTCTGTGCCCCTTTATTCAAAGATCTATACAATAGAACTGCCAATGTACAATGTTAATATCAATTGTGACCAGTTATTTGTGTCCTTAAAATTTTTGAAGAACATATGAATCCTAATTTTTAGCACAACACTTTATTAACTTACCATGCAAGCTTTTCAACACACAAATTGAAGTGAAAGATTTAAGTTTAGAACATGCTGTATCTTATAGTTTTCATTTAAAGATGTCCTAACCACCCCCTTTGTTATCTATATCCCTAACATGCATTAGCACACTCATTGATATTGGATTTAGAGTTTATCGGTTTGTCATTAGTAACAGTCAACACCCTGCAGTTCTCCAGAAAATAGAAAAATTAGCTAAAACATTTAAATTGAACTCTGAAATTTCACAAGATAGTTCTGATTTGAAGAAATTTCCATTTCTTTTAATTTCTTATTATCCGGTTCCTTAACATTCGCAGAATAGAGTGAAATATTGGATTCCAATCCATAAACGTTCTACTTTGTTGTGATTTGTATCCCAAAACCTTGAAATATTGCAGTTGCTTGAATGATAACTGTAAGCAGACTGTCAGAAATCATCAATCAGGGCCCAAGGAAGGGCAGTGCACACAGAGCCATTGGTGCCAGTAGCGCTGGAGCTAGTTCAACTAACATGGGGACTCTGTATCTCTACATGCATGATGCATTGTAGCTCAACTTTTAAAAGATCAGAGACTCACAGAGCCTGTATGACTGGGAAACTGACAGTTAATCTTCTACATTTCAAAAGTATGTCAATTTTGATAAAATGATGCTATTTAAGCTAGACTTGTTAGGGTAAAATATGCTTGGCATTATCTGTGATCACTGTAGCCTTCTTAGAATTTTTGTAGCCTAGTTTTGGCTTTTAGATTAAAGAAAGTTATTGAGGACAGACAAGAGACCAATGGGAAGTTAATCTTGTATTTGACCTGTATTGAAAAGTCCTGCTCTGCTCAGTACAGTCTACGTTCTCATTCAAGTCTAGATTTATTGGGACCAAGAAATAAATATTTTTAAAATTACTATATTTTTAAACAAATTTATCCTTTCTTGGTGGGTTTTGGAACAGAAGCTGTCAGGCACTTGTTGATTGGAAACTGTCAGGCTTAATGTCTTTCAAGTGATTTGTTTCATAAACTTAAGTAATAATTTAAATTTTCAATTGATATTCAATGCCAAAAAAATTTCTTTTTATCAAAAATCAAAATTTTGTTTTACGACCAAAAAAATGCAGGGTTCTTTTTCTTGATGAGTCTTAAAGGCACTAGTGCATGTATTTTCGCACTCAAATGAGCCATTTTAGGGCATTTAAGGACATATGTGCACTCATTGTAGCTTTCTGGTGATGAAATAACAAACATCATATTCTTTACAATTAACCTGCAATCAATAATCTTAAGTGTTTGTTGTGCACAGTTTGGAAACATTGATTGTTGGAAATGGCTGAACTAGTAAAAAGTTCATGTGTTGAATGTACCTTTACCTCATAACATGTGAACAAAGGATGAAATCTTTTATTGATTTACTAAATAGTCTGAATACTTGCCTATTTGCTATATAACTTATATGGTAGATTATTTGATTATCTGAGTGTTGGTAGTAAGTAATACCTTTAAATGTTGAAGATAATGATACAACTTTTGTTGACAAATTTGCTGAGTGACAAGTAAAATTGAAATTTTAAACAATTATTTTTTCAAAGAAATCATAAAAGCCTCAATTTTTGTTTGGGACTATTTAACCTTTTACCTGCAGATCCCTGTTTCTGTGTTGGCCTATTTGTTGTGAGAGGCAAGATACTATCCAATGGATGACCTTTTGTCTCTAGTCTGATGAACAGAGACAAAGATCTCATGACGTTAGAAATAAACTGCCTCATCAACCATCCCAAAGTCGTGTCATCTGTTGGATGGTATATCCCTCCCCCTCACTATTTAAGTCTTTTCTTTTCCTTTAGTTTACCATCCACCATCTTTTAGTGCTTCCGATGTCACACCCTGCTTAATCTCAGAACCCTCACTGTTGAATATGCCACAACGACTTTTTTGTTTTTTTTGTTGGACCATTCCAAAGTTCTTCTGTTGTTTCTATGTTGTGACTTCTGACAACTGACAACTGAATAATTTGATTTAGTGGCAGAAAAACTTGTTATTCTGCTTAATGTATTTAGTCTACAGTATTTAGCCAGATTAACAGTTATTGAGTAAGTCCTCTAAAACTTCAATCTACAGTTGGTTATGCAATCCTGGAATTGCCTACAGTTGTTTGTCCCATAGCCTGTGAACCAAGATTGACTACGGTTGCTCGTCCTACAGTCTTACCAGTGTCTAGTACAGGACTGTTGTACAGTTGATAGTTTACTACAACTAATTTCCCTTCGTTGTCATGTTATTGCCTCCCTCTGACATATGTATGGCCACTAACTCAGCATCAGCTAGTTTATCAGTGAGCATGTCTCAAACATGCTTGGCTGATAATCTGGTAGAATTCATGGATAGATCCACTGAACTAGAAACATGCAGGAAATAGGAGCCGAACTAATCAGACCAAAACGTGTGAAATGTGCAGTTTGAAATTCAATAAACTCTCAGTGCAATTTTGTGGAAATTTAGGAAATTGTTATTGATGATGAGTTAATTTGTGATTGAAGCATAGAACTAATTTTAGATCGGAAGTGACAGAAATATGCAGAAATTCTACATATTGATCCCACAGTGCCTAACAAGCAAATACCCTCTGGTCATAAATTGTGGGCGATTTGATACTGCTTGGGACCTGATAAGGGTCTGTTTGCATGTAATTTTCTGTAATGGGGAAACTCTATCAGTGAATCTGCCTCAGTTCTTCTGGGATTTGCATGTTTTGTTCCACGGATTCAAAAGAACATAGAGGCAACTGGCACGAAGTCTTGTGAAGTTTCTCCGTGCTCTTCCACTCCGCTTCATCAGAAGAATGGAGACTGATTCTGTTAATATCTAAAAGTGATTGAGGGAATGAAAACTTTCCTCATTACTGTATTAGAATTTAGGTAATGGGTTTATGATTGCCAGTGTTCGGGCTATCTGAAGTGCGGATTCTTCTCATTCAATGGAATTTAAGAAAAATAATTTCTATGATGAATATTATCATAAATCAAAAGGTCTGGTAATGTAGTATAACAGGGGGTTATTCAGGAGGAAATACTGAACTTGTACTCAGGTAGGGTAGACTGAAATGTTGGTTCGAACTAAATAAAGTAACTAACTTACACCATGCAGTTCAAACTAAATCTTCATGACATTGGGGTCTGACAGATGACAAATTCTTTATCATATGACAATGTAAATTAGTATTTAGTTTTTAAAACAGTATCATGGAATAAGTGGTATATCTCTTATTTAAAAAGATAAAGGGGGAAAATCTTTGGGGGGAAAAGTTCTTTTTAAAATCTTGAAATGAATTACCTTTAGGTCATACATGTCTTTTCTGTAAATTTTCATCTCTCAAACAACCAAAATTTTCCTTTAGAAAACAAACCTTATTTCTAAACACTCTGCCAAACAAGTCTTTTGAGAGTCATGTGTACATTAACAGGTTTCATAAGTAATATTGCTATAAAAGTTGTGATACTTGAAAATTGCAGTATTATTGAAAGGAATCAATTTTGTCCAAAAAACCACCCCACTAGTTTTTAATTAAACTGTTTTAGGACTATTTTTCATCATCAGCATCTCATTTGGATTATGAAGGACACGAAAAACAAAAAAACTGTTGATGGCCAAAATGTTAGTCATGTGTCTGAAATGAGAGATATTGTGGTGTGAAGCATCAGATGTTCTTAGAGAACATGATCAGCATTCTATAATGTTCATGTAACAAGGGTCTAGTTATGATTTATCTCTCACACAAACGTTATTAAACAGGCTATGATTTATCGGCACGGTCTCTGGTTTAACATGAGGCAGAATTACAGTGCTACCTCAAGACAGGCGGAACCAATTGTATAAAAGCATATCTCAGGCTGAGCCTGTTTGAGTTGACTTGGATCGTGATGCTGTTGGATTCACTCAATCTGTCTAAGTGGTCTCTCTATTGATTAGAGGACCTCAAGTAACCTGTAGAGATGTAAGGACCTTGCTGTAGCCCCTCTTGCTGTTATTTTAACATCTCCCACATCATTGCTAAGAGTCCTTCTAGATGTCTCTACATTACCATCTCCCCTCCCCTGCTCTTATACTTCGATCTCTGGCTGTAGACAGGACTCTCTGGGCAAATAACAGAAATCTGTAAGGTTTAAGATGATTTCCTCTCCTTACCACCCTCTTATCTCATTCAGCCATTTTAATTATTCTTTCACCGTATATCAGAGACCAATTATCTTAAAGAAAACTTTCAAAGTGACTGAGGCAATTTGATGCTCCCAACTCACACTTCTACCATCATGATCAATAACCGTTTGAAAAGTTCGGATGTAACTCATTTATAATCTAAACCGATGGGTGCTCAGTAACTTACACACTTCATATCTAAGGAGTATTCATCAACTCGCCTAGTTACCTATCAATGCATGAAACATGGTCTTGTTGATGTTCTTGTAAAACCATTCCCTAACATCTCTTACCATCTACAACTTCTCACAGGACCTGACTATTTGTAGATGCCTTCTGGAATTTGACAATATTTATCTATTATATTCCCCTATCATGGAATTCCACTCTCCACCAACAATACCCCTCTAGGGACCGTCATTATCTTTATAAACATCCTCCTTACCATATATTATGTATGAAATTCGATAGCTTGGAAAAAAGCATGTTTTGTGAATTTAAATGCAATAGATGACAAGCTGTTTAAATCCTGTGAGGAGCCAGGTAATCAGAATAAAATACTTTTATCCATGCAATCTTTATATCATTCTCCAAAACTAGATATCATCTAAGAGATGTTAGATGATCTCTTTTTGACCCCAGCTAACTGTCCTTACATGCCCTAACGTAATCCCCCCCACCCCACTACCAGCCTTTGTCCTCCCAGGACCCTCCCCCACAGTTCTTGGTAGAATGTCCGACCAGGCATTCCTATATTCAGCACCAGAGTTAGATAAAAACTATCCAGCAAATTGGAGAGAGGGGATTTCATGTTGGCTTTGTGCGTATGTGAAGTGAATAGTGCTCATCTGGTGATGGGCAGAGACAAGCTGTTTGATCAAGCAGGCTCACTGGACACACATAATGTAACTTCAATCATCTTGCCAGGATTAGGCGCTCAAAAAATGGAAGATTAAAGTCGCCCAATCATCAAATGAGGCATGTTATTTTTTCTTAAGGAGAGTGTCCCATCATTTCAACCACTTCGGCTTTGATGTGAATATTGTTAGCAGGGAAAAAATAGAGAGTTTTTAACTGAATAGATTCTGTCAAGTTGAGAAAGATCTAACCAAACTAATGCTTCAGAGGTGAAAGATTGCACAAGAACTATGATTTTGGATTTATTGACTTAAGAAAGCATCGACTTTCTTTAGATTCGATACTAATAGTGACAGTTAAAAAATCAAACTTATTGCCTCATGTGTCATATTTTGTTTTTTTTATACAAAATTACATGGACAAAAGATTTAAAAAAACCAACGATATTTGGAATTTATCCTTTCATGTGTTCTTAAATTTCAAAATTTATACAATTCATATCTACATTTATATTACTGCAAGATTGACGTTTTTCCTTTGCTTGAAACTTGTCATTATCATATAGATGATGATTATCATAGAATTGCAGATACTCAGGATGGATCTGATATTTTGAAATACATTACAAGATTTGCTGAACAAGTATCTGTTTTTGCTCTTCTGCTAACTTTTTCAATGTCCAATTTCTCTTATGAAACATTCCCTTGATCGATGAATCGTTACACCACTACTGTATATATATCTATATTTGATGCCATCTATATTTCAGCGCGGGGAGTCGCGGGAGGGGCTGATGAAAGAGGTGGAGCGAGAGCGAGTCCTGAGGACAGATGCTGAACAGCGCCTGCAGGAAATGAGGGAGGAGAGTGACTCCTGCAGGTCCCGGCTGCATTCCTTGCAGGCTGAGTTCAAGAAGTGAGTACCTAGCTTCTTTATAAAATCTTGAAAAACTGCCAACTCAAAACTGTATTTTTATCAAGTGATTTGATAAAAGTATCCAAAGTTTCCAAAGGAAGTGCATTTTCAAAGTCACAAGTCTGAGCTTGTCAAGCTGGCTTTGAGTTTTAAGCTGGTCTCCTGATCAGTTT
This sequence comes from Phorcus lineatus, assembly GCA_921293015.1. NCBI lineage: Eukaryota > Metazoa > Mollusca > Gastropoda > Trochida > Trochidae > Phorcus > Phorcus lineatus. The sequence goes on from OV121091.1 coordinate 29,344,007, forward strand.
CAATCCCACCTGAGGTGCTTGAGCCTACATAGCATGATGCTTGATTTGTTCTCCCCAAGCTATTCATGATCCACACTGGAATGTGCTGAACTGATGTCAAACCTGCAGGATGCATGCTGGTCCTCTGTGTAAGAAGAAACATCAGAGCATAAACAAAATGACACGCACTACAGGCATAAGCACTTTACCAAAGCTTTGTGTCCATTCTTATAAAAAATTGTTTCATCTTCAAACACAAATCAAAAAACACAAATTGAAGAAATCATGGTTCATTGAAATTGCAATTGTGAATCTACAGGTTTCAAGAACTGATTCAATTTTCTAGCTTTTCCACAACTGAAAATTCTTTCATCTCTTTCTGGTAGATGGTGTATGAAGGAATTTTCTCGGGTTGTATGATATGGTGTGACTAGGACTCGCTGTATGTCTGAGAATGAACCTGTGTTTAGTGAGGTGTCATCTGTAGTTGTTGAACCTCATTCAGCACTCATCACTTCAAAGCTATGTGCTCCAGGGTTGCAGAAATATAAAAATAAAATGTGTCCATTCTTTCGACAATGTGTCGCCACTGTGTCTGTCCAACTTTGGTAATATCTCACCAAAAGTGATTGCAACTTGCTTTGAATTTAAATGGTGCTGGTTTTCTGTTAAGAGTTGAGGTTTTTAACTTCAGGGAATTGCGTGATATGAATGCTAATATGTTCAGCTGTGAAGTACATTTATTGATTGACGTTCTTCCACAATTGCAATAATCTGTTTGTTACTTTTTGAAGAAATATGTTTTTGTGTAATTGAATATGCTTTAAAATGAATGTGGTTGAAGGAAATGGCATTGCAAAAAAGGATGTACATTGTCTCTGTGAAATCTGATGTGAAGATGTAAGCCAGAGGGACTATGAGTATGTGAGTTGAGAAATACTGTACAGTAGAGTGGTGATGTAAGCTGTATTCTTAGCAGTGACACTGTACTTTCACTATTGACATTATCTATAGACATCACAATGGTCAATGATCTCAACATTGCTCTTATTACATATTTTGAATGTGAAAGAATATAAGTAAGAAATTTCAACCCCTTGAGTCAAGGAATTTTCCTGGTTGCCCATTTAGAGCCAATTGTCTATCTGGATAATATTTCCCAAGTTGATGGTAAATATTTGTGGCTAATGGCATTCAAAATGGCTCTGGATCCATCATTTCAGCAGCGTTTTTATTAAGACAATAATGTTCTTTATCTTCAGATGAAATTATCTATTTTTAATGAAAATTGTTTTTTTATATTTTATGATTTTTAGTCTCATTTCTGACTTCTCATACCAATATGATTTAAATATATCAAATAAGTCAATGTCCAAATCTGAAAAATGTCCTTTTTCCTAATGATGATGAGATGCCACTGTCATAGAGGTAGGGAATAAAATAAATCCCAACCAGATGATGTCACATCCATCTCCATTAGCGTATTTGAATCTGCAGTGCTCATTCCAAATACCCTGAACTCCTTCAGGCTAAAGATCCCTATTGCTTACAGTTTGTCCTTTTTGTTATGGTTAGCTTTTACCTTTTTCAGCCAATGAAGTGTTGTTATACAAGGTGTTCAAAGCTACTTTATTAAACTCAACAGATTTTTCTGATGTCATTGTCTATGTTTTAGTTCAAAAGAGCATGACTCAGCTACTGCAATGGTTAACCCATCCAACATGTCTCTTCTAACCCCACGGAGATCATCTTTGCATATAGTTATCACTAATCTCCTCGTTCACGTGTATCTGAGAAATCGGAATTGCTGCTTGTCTGTTTGTGTTATTGGATGGTCAGTAATGAACTTAAGGACTTATTGACTGGGATCAGGGGTGAAATGTCGAGGGAATCAATCAAGTATTAAATGGGCACACCCACAGGCAGTTAAGCACTGAGGCCGGTCGGGGCAGTCCTAGTGGAGCCGAAAGGACTAAAAACTCTGTCGAAAGAGCTGTCCTGCATCTTCTGTGATCAATTCTTGATAGAATTAGAGTGAAACCGAATCTAGCTTCATTTGGCAAGGAGATATAGGCACAATTTCTGACCCATCCCGCTGCTATGAAGCACCAAAGTCCCCGGAAACCGAATGGTGATAAACTAATTTCCTCTCGGATAGGAGTTTGAATAATCAATGGAATTTAATGGAGCTGTAAAAACCAATCTTTTCTCACTTGTCTGATTACCAAAAAAGCTGTTATCTTTCATCTTTTGATATTGGCACAGCTTTGAATCATGGTCTTTATAAATCATAGATGAGCAGGTTGTCAGTGAGGAAGTGAATCTCAAGTCTATCCAGCCTTCTGACTCCAGTTCCGCATCAGTCCAAAGAAGATAATTCCTTGATCAACTTCATTTTGCACTAGACTGACTAGTTTATCATACAAATGAAAAATACTATAGAAATGGTGTATGAAACATCTGGATAACCTATGTAATTGTCTATATTGCATTAAATGGCTTTGCCCTTAGTATCGCTGGAACTTTTCTTATGGTCGAGGACATGTTCAAACATTCTCTGAATGATTACTTTGTTGATAGGTTTACATTATGATGAGAGATGATAGTTCTCTGCAAACTCCAACCTTTTACCGTCTTATGTTTTATAACATTTCATGAAGGTTTACAGGCCTCTAGTAGTCTGCTATATGACATTTCATTTGTTCCACAGACCAATCTTCATTTTTTATTTTTTTTCTGTTTATAATATTTTCTAAAGTTTACAGATCAGTTGCTATTTGATATATGACATTTCTTTTAAGTTCCCTCACCTATTCTCATGCTTTATGGAATTTGATTTATTTTACAAACCAATGGTTAGTCTGTAAAGGTTTCAAGGAAAAACATGGTTAATTACTCTTCTTTACACAAAGCTTTCTCAACTATCACATGTCTGTCATTAAGTTCCGACATGGTGACGAGATAATTCTAAAAAGCTTCTGCCAATCTCACTTGTAATCAAGTCATGTGGATTCTTCTTTACCTCGAATAATGAATCTCTTTATTGATTAGGGAATCAGGATATGAAATAAAGGGTGCCTCAGAACTGAAAGATGAAGAGATAACCTCCCCTTGTGTGCATCAAAGCATGTCCTTGCCTCTTCTCTGAAATCATTGAACCATGACATTCCTGTGAAAATCTTGTACCTTCACGCTATTAGCAAGACTTCATTACAAGTTTGTGTTTGTTCTTGCATGTCATCTCTGACTGTTGGTTTCGCTTCAACCGAGAGACAAGATAGCATATATTGTAACAGTTGAATAGTTATTATGGCTTATATTGACTGGTGACTATAGTATGACTCCATTACCCGATACAGTCACTTGCCATATTGTCTGGACTAATTAAATAACTGAGCATAATGTAGCCTTGATGTTGTTATAGGAAGTCAGTGAAGTTATCGTGTGAAAGGAAAGACTGTTATTTGGTTTATTTTACATGAATTTTTGCATTCATATTAAAAAAGATTATTTCAGTTGTTAAAATGTTCAACCCTTTTTACAAATCGAACATTGACTGCAACAGCCAGGAGTTAGAGTTTTCTTCAACTGATTCATGAGAAGATTTTATTGGTAATCAACTCTTGAACTGATTCATGAGAAGATTTTATTGGTAATCATGCAACTCTTGAACTGATTCATGAGAAGATTTTTTTGGTAATCAACTCTTGAACTGATTCATGAGAAGATTTTTTTGGTAATCAACTTCTTTACATATTAGAGATGTGTAACATTGGTTTTATTTCAAGCAATGATACTGTAAATGCAAAGATAAGTTAAGTGATATCCCACTTGATCAATCTGTCGTCGATTTCCAATTGCGTTTAGCAACCTTGATGTCATAGTTCTATGAACAACTTATAATCTCTCTAAAGACTTAAAACACCTCATCCGTGCTCATTTGAAAATATGGTACTCCATTCGAATATTTGATGAAATAAGAATTGTTCCTCTTTTGTTTTAAGCGAATCAAAGATATTTTCTGTGTAAAAGTATAGATATTATGCAACAATATGACTGTTTTAATTTGATGTTCCTTCATTGATTTATTACAAAAGAAAAGATAAAAAAACAAGCATTTATTTAAGAATATTATCCTATATGTATGTAACAGCAATTGAAGAGATTATGGCAGCTCCTTTACTTCTAAAATAATGAGAGTAGTTTTTAATCTAATTTTCTTCACTATCATTTCAATTTATTTTCTCCTTATTTCAAATCAAATTAAGACCAGCGTCTAGTGTCTACACCCAGACAGCATCTGTTGAAATCTCTCACACCTGGTGTCCAGCCTCACTGCTTGACCACTACTGACCGGTACACATTTACATCAGGCACTGGAACAGCTGTGTGCATGCATATGGATAGACTGTCTCTGTCTTCTCATCAATATTTTTGCCTCCATCTTGGCAGGCCAAGGACTAACAGTTAATCTTTAAAGTAAAATTCTGGTTTCAAATATTTTTAAAATGATTTTAAGATTTAAAGCTGATGGGGGTTACATTTTCAGATTAAGATTTCTAGACTTGCAGTGATGTGATGAACATGTACTTGAGGACAGATTTACGGCAGTTTCCTTGACAAAGAAAACTATTGACTGCAAAAGTTGATTTTCTTACTTTTTAAATGTTACGCCAAAACCTGCTGTATGAATTACAGGTTAAGCTTTCATGGTCAAGAATCCTAATTTTTTTGTAACAAAAGGAAAATTGGTAATTAGGAAAGGGACATTCGAAATTATAGGTATGCTTGATATTTTGATCATTTGGCATTCATCATAAAGCTCTCATGTTAGACCTATGGGTGACTTGAGCAAGTCTGTATATACCTTCTGTGGAAAGCATGTGCAGGCTCCAATCAAACTGTTGTGGTATTGATACCTAGACAAAGGGCAGTAATGGATTTCTCTCTCATTTGCTTTCTTCTGATAAATGTGGGATACTATCAACATTTATGATATGGATTGTTTATTTCCTTCAAGACTGGTTAATGCAATCAACGTGACCTGAAGTCATAATGATTGAAGCTTGCAATGTTTGTGATGAAAGGTAAGCCTATCTATATTGTCCTGTTTATGCAAATTTGTATGTTCAGGAAATTTAATCAAAACATTGCCTTTATACGCAATAAACTTAAAAAATATACTCTGAACCATGATATTTAGCAGTGTGAAGGAAGATGGGAGAAAAGATTTCACTGACGATGTATATCGTTGTGTCTGACTTGACTCTTGACATTTGACAACTCATCAATTAGTAACTTGCTTACATGAATTGATTGCTTCCTCTTGCGTATGAGTTACATTTCCATATATAGCTAGCTATTGATTATAAAATACGTACTTAGGAATGTTAATGGATATATGTTAATCGATATTGAATACAATATCAAATGATATACAAATGAAGTGATGTTCTTATCAGTGTAGTTGTCCTCCACAAGGTTCAACTTCACAAGATGTCAAATCTTTCAAGGACAGATGAATAATGTTTTTTTCAAAAAATTTAAGTATTTTTAACTTCATTTTGAAGGATTCTGACTAGCGTTTAACTCAGTCCTCCTTCAACATAATCTTAGAGATTCTATGAAACAAGTATGTTTTTTATTATCTCTGAAAGTGAGCCCTAGAGGAACTGATAAATTCAGCCAATAAATATATAGATATATGTACTCTTAGACATAGTGTTGAAATGACAGTCAAGTAGGGTTACTTGCACTCCATTGTATCTAAGAGGGATAGAAAATTGTTTTCATGTCTTTTCTCTACTCATACAAAGTACGGACAAAACAGGCTAACTGCATGATCTGTTAATTGTAGTACTTGGGACAGCTGCATTGGATTTGCACAGTGATATGTGTAATATGGACTCATTTATATTGCTTCAAAACAGAATGTGTTTCCTGGAAAATAAGGTAAATCTCTCATCCAGTTTATTACAATTTAATGCCTTTTAACCGCAGACAAAGTTCATGGGAATAAAGTGAGTAATTTGACAGATTAAGATCAATTACTGAAGCCTGGGGCTGCTTAGTAAAGACAGTTAGTCCCTGATTCCTTATCAAACTACTCAAGTGGTAGCCTGTCTAATAGTCCCTCAATCTTTATATTAATCCTTTCATCAAGTTCCTATAATCGGTCAAAAACAAAGTAAAGATATCTGAATCTGAATATTCAGAATATGAATTTAAAAATTTATTTGAAACTACAATACGTTAGACTCAGCCTCTAAGACAAACACATAATGTTTTAAAAATTTGCAATAAGTGTAGTTATTAGAGCTAAAGAACTCTTCCCGAAAATCATATTTGAATTATCTTAAATGGTGAAATCAAAAATATTTTCTAAAATGTAATTTTCGTTAAAGTTATTATAAAGACACAAAGTGAGATTTTTTTATGAATTCCTTAACGAAAAAAACAAATTTGAGATAATCTTTGGATCATCATAAAAAAAGTCAAAAATCATATTCAAAATATTTGGTTTTGAAAGGATGTTTTGGGGACTTGGAGTGAGTCTATTTATTGAAGAAAGTGAAGAAGCTCTCCTTAGTGTATTGTGTGAGTGATTAAACCTGGGGCAGTGAAATGCTTGAGAATCCTCTGCCTCATCCTGCCAGTATTATAATTAAGGTAGCTGGAGACTTCTGTCTTACTTCTTTAACATCTGGCCGTGTTTTCTCACCAACTTTCCCAGGCTCTCTGTGCGTGCATGCATGTGCACTGGAACCTGACACCACACATGCACATCCCAAAACATCCTCACTCATATTTCAGACATTTTTCTCTTCTTTACTCATCCTTTCCCAGTCAGAGGGCTTTTCAGTGGGTGCACTGTCACTTTTTCGTTAACAGTTATAGACAAACATGTCTTTTTGTTAAGTGGGATGAAGGCAGTTTATTGAGGTGAGCCTATTTTGTATATTGTTCGATTTGATATGGCATTTATCATTGTGTATTTCTAAAGAAAAGTATTTTGTGCACAGTGATGGTAGGAAACAGGCCTTCTGTGTTGTTTGTGATGAAGGTGTTTTATCAACAAGGCCAAGCATATCTGGATTCATTTTTTAGTAATTCTGTACAATAGATATCTGTGAATCTGCTATTGGCCTATAAGAAACAGTGTATTTGTGTACTGCATGTAATTGATCATGATGGATTTGCACAGCCTATAAACACGCTTGTTGAACTATTATTTGAAGAGTTCTGATGGTTGATGAAGCTAAACATAGGTAGGATACATATTGTATATCATAAAATACAAACTGGGCTCTTTTGTAATTGAGTAAACTTGGTTTTACCAACACAACATCTGCTTTAGTCATTCAGCACGGCCATTAACTAGTTGATACTCTGTTGTATTATATCAGCACAGTCAAAAATACATATGCATACCCTTAAAGAACAGGGGTACCTAAAGCAAAGGTACAAATGTACCCTAAGTGATATCATTGTGAGTTACACATTAAGCATGGTCTCATACTTTAACTAGAATAGTTCAGGGCATAACTATACTTTATTGCAAAACACAAGATAGTTGACTCTACTCTTTTTCTTTTTTAGCATTTCCCTTTTAACCCATCTTAGTTTAAATTATTCCTCAATCAATGTAAATTTTGAGAATCAACCAGAGCCACTGCTAATGGTTTTATGATACCTATGGTATTTATGTGATGACACTGCTCTTTACTGCGGAATAAAGGGCAAGAGGTGCCTAAATCTTGGCTAAACATATTGAAATTTATCATCTTGTTTCCAAATCAAAAATCTACCCTGTGATTCTGTCATAAAGCATGTGATTCGATCACTGTTCAACGTGTGTATACTAGTTACAAGCTGTCCATCAGTAAGGTATTGTTGTCTTACAGATCTAGTTTCAGGGGATGTCCGCATGCTCCTCAAACACACAATGATAAAAGCTGAATACCTGCTGCAAACAATGTGTCACTGAACACAGTCAGCTTTATGACACTGCCTTGTGTACTCTGGGTATGCTGTATACACTCCATAAAGCTGAATCTTGCTGTAAACACATACCAAATGATTTCATGGGCACTAGGAACACAGCTTTGATATTTATCACATTTTTGGTCAGTTCAAACTCACTTATTATTCCTGGTTTTCTAGGGAGATTGTGGAAATATAACTGTCAGAAGAAGGGTGTGCATCTTCTTAATGAAGATTTTTTATGTTACTTGACATGCATAGCTGTTTCTTAGCGCACAGGATCAGCTTTTACAAAGCTGTTTATCAGAACACAGGAATACATCGTACAGAGCTGTTTATCAGAACACAGGAATACATCATACAGAGTTGTTTATCAGAACACAGGAATACATCATACAGAGCTGTTTATCAGAACCCAGGAATACATCATACAGAGCTGTTTATCAGAACCCAGGAATACATCGTACAGAGCTGTTTATCAGAACACAGGAATACATCGTACAGAGCTGTTTATCAGAACACAGGAATACATCATACAGAGATGTTTATCAGAACCCAGGAATACATCATACAGAGCTGTTTATCAGAACATAGGAATACATCATACAGAGCTGTTTATCAGAACACAGGAATACATCATACAGAGCTGTTTAAAAGAACACAGGAATACATCATACAGAGTTGTTTATCAGAACCCAGGAATACATCATACAGAGCTGTTAATCAGAACACAGGAATACATCATACAGAGCTGTTTATCAGAACATAGGAATACATCATACAGAGCTGTTTATCAGAACACAGGAATACATCATACAGAGCTGTTTATCAGAACATAGGAATACATCATACAGAGCTGTTTATCAGAACACAGGAATACATCATACAGAGCTGTTTATCAGAACATAGGAATACATCATACAGAGCTGTTTATCAGAACATAGGAATACATCATACAGAGCTGTTTATCAGAACATAGGAATACATCATACAGAGCTGTTTATCAGAACACAGGAATACATCATACAGAGTTGTTAATCAGAACACAGGAATACATCATACAGAGCTGTTTATCAGAACATAGGAATACATCATACAGAGCTGTTTAAAAGAACACAGGAATACATCATACAGAGTTGTTTATCAGAATACAGGAATACATCATACAGAGCTGTTTATCAGAACACAGGAATACATCATACAGAGCTGTTAATCAGAACACAGGAATACATCATACAGAGCTGTTTATCAGAACATAGGAATACATCATACAGAATTGTTTATCAGAACACAGGAATACATCATACAGAGTTGTTTATCAGAACATAGGAATACATCATACAGAGCTGTTTATCAGAACATAGGAATACATCATACAGAGCTGTTTAAAAGAACACAGGAATACATCATACAGAGTTGTTTATCAGAATACAGGAATACATCATACAGAGCTGTTTATCAGAACACAGGAATACATCATACAGAGCTGTTTATCAGAACACAGGAATACATCATACAGAGTTGTTTATCAGAACACAGGAATACATCATACAGAGCTGTTTATCAGAACATAGGAATACACCATACAGAGCTGTTTAAAAGAACACAGGAATACATCATACAGAGTTGTTTATCAGAATACAGGAATACATCATACAGAGCTGTTTATCAGAACACAGGAATACATCATACAGAGCTGTTAATCAGAACACAGGAATACATCATACAGAGCTGTTTATCAGAACATAGGAATACATCATACAGAGTTGTTTATCAGAACACAGGAATACATCATACAGAGCTGTTTATCAGAACATAGGAATACATCATACAGAGCTGTTTAAAAGAACACAGGAATACATCATACAGAGTTGTTTATCAGAATACAGGAATACATCATACAGAGCTGTTTATCAGAACACAGGAATACATCATACAGAGCTGTTAATCAGAACACAGGAATACATCATACAGAGCTGTTTTTCAGAACACAGGAATACATCATACAGAGCTGTTTATCAGAACACAGGAATACATCATACAGAGCTGTTAATCAGAACATAGGAATACATCATACAGAATTGTTTATCAGAACATAGGAATACATCATACAGAGCTGTTTATCAGAACATAGGAATACATAATACAGAGCTGTTTATCAGAACATAGGAATACATCATACAGAGCTGTTTAAAAGAACACAGGAATACATCATACAGAGTTGTTTATCAGAACACAGGAATACATCATACAGAGTTGTTTATCAGAACACAGGAATACATCATACAGACCTGTTTATCAGAATACAGGAATACATCATACAGAGCTGTTTATCAGAACATAGGAATACATCATACAGAGTTGTTTATCAGAACACAGGAATACATCATACAGAGCTGTTTATCAGAACACAGGAATACATCATACAGAGCTGTTTATCAGAACATAGGAATACATCATACAGAGCTGTTTATCAGAACACAGGAATACATCATACAGAGTTGTTTATCAGAACACAGGAATACATCATACAGAGCTGTTTATCAGAACACAGGAATACATCATACAGAGTTGTTTATCAGAACATAGGAATACATCATACAGAGCTGTTTATCAGAACATAGGAATACATCATACAGAGCTGTTTATCAGAACACAGGAATACATCATACAGAGTTGTTTATCAGAACACAGGAATTCATCATACAGAGTTGTTTATCAGAACACAGGAGTACATCATACAGAGCTGTTTATCAGAACACAGGAATACATCATACAGAGCTGTTTATCAGAACACAGGAGGGGGTGGGATAGTGCAGTGGTTAGCGCATTCGGCTTCGGATCAAGAGGTTTGTGGTTCGAATCCCGCCAGGGGCTCGGCAACTTTGTCTGCAGTAGAGAACTGTTCTACATGCAGTCAGTTTGAGTGCAATGCTTCACTGAGTTTCAGCGGAGTTCCACCCATGGTTCGCTAGTTCCAGCCGATGCTCGCAGGTTTCCCCCCAATGCATAGCCACAATAGTGTTGCGGGCTTTCTCCCTGCAATAATACTAGCAGCCGCGATGTAAGTGAAATAATCTTGAAAGCGGCGTAAAACCCCAACTCACTCACTCACTCAGAACACAGGAATACATCATACAGAGCTGTTTATCAGAGCACAGGAATACATCATACAGAGCTGTTTATTAGCACACAGGATCATCTCATACAGAGGGGTTTTCAACATAATGTAATTAATATAATATATTTCATGCATAATATGCTATACAATTAAACCACTTTCTAACCTATTTTCAATTTTAAGGGTGTACAGATTTGACTATCATACTATAACTACCAAGCAAGTTTTGAAAGGCTAAGTACTTGTTTTTGCCTTATGTGAATCCAAATTGTGGATCAAATTAAGAAATAATATCTGAAATTATGTTGGACATTCATGTTGCCAGATTACCAATATTACCAACACGCCTTGTTTAATCTTTTCAACAATCAGTCTTTTCACTCTGAAACATTACCATCTGTACCCATGAACTAACGATTGTAGGTTGAAATCACTTAAAGATTTAGTGAAATGGTCGTGTTCTACATGATGAAATCATGTTATCAATTAGATGGTGAATGATCAACTAACTGTGTTTGTTCTTCACTTGTCTTGTACAAACTGTCATACTGTGTGTGAATATAGTGTTTGGGTGATATAAACAAAGGTTGTATATATGTCTGGTGAGAACATAACTGTTAGCATTGTTAAGTCAACGATCTATTTATATCTACAACAACAGTTTGTAGATTAGAGTTGCTGAATCTTTGGTGCAAGGTAGAACACTAAACGGCTTAATCCTTTTTGATGTTGAAGATGTAGAGTTTTTATTGACCTGTTACATGCACAAAGTATTGTTTATGTGATGATTTTGTAACTACAACTGGCTGTAAGAAGAAGATGTTGATGTTATATAATAACGTTTCACATGTCATCTGATTCACATGTCAGTTGTAGACAAGCCAACAAGCCACTGTTTTGGGACAGAGGACACGGTGGGCAGTATGATATTGTACGAGTGTTACGTTTCATAGTATGTTCAGAAGAACAAGAGTTATGATTCCCATGTTTCAGGATGGAGGTCAGGGTGCGCAATATCATGCAGTAGGTTTCACATGTCAGTTGATTCACATGTCCATGTTTCATGACTCTGCACATTTGCACTATGATCAGAAGTAGAAGGGTTATGTTTCACATGTCAGTTGATTCATATGTCCATGTTTCAGGATTAGGGACACGGTGCACAATATCATGCAGTAGGTTTTATGTTTCACATGTCAGTTGATTTACATGTCCATGTTTCATGACTGTGCACATTTGCACTATGATCAGAAGTAGATGGGTTATGTTTCACATGTCAGTTGATTCATATGTCCATGTTTCAGGATGAGGGACACGGTGCGCAATATCATGCAGTAGGTTTTATGTTTCACATGTCAGTTGATTCACATGTGCATGTTTCAGGATGGAGGACACGGTGCGCAATATCATGCAGTAGGTTTTATGTTTCACATGTCAGTTGATTCACATGTGCATGTTTCAGGATGGAGGACACGGTACGCAATATCATGCAGTAGATTTTATGTTTCACATGTCAGTTGATTCACATGTCCATGTTTCAGGATGGAGGACACGGTGCGCAATATCATGCAGTAGGTTTTATGTTTCACATGTCAGTTGATTCACATGTGCATGTTTCAGGATGGAGGACACGGTGCGCAGTATGATGCAGTAGGTTTTATGTTTCACATGTCAGTTGATTCACATGTGCATGTTTCAGGATGGAGGACACGGTGCGCAGTATGATGCAGTACAAGACTAAGATCGACCAGCTCAAGCAGGAGAAGAACAACCTCTCTGCTACATATGATGTAAGTGCTTTACAAATCTTGCTCCTGGAGTATGCCAAAGGGTATTTTATACAATTCAGCAAACATTTTTATTAAGTCTGTAGCCTTTTTCAGTCTTCAATAAAATCTCCAAAAATGCATATAATTTATCAGTGAATTTAAGCTCCTCAACTCCTCAACAAATTGAATACACATTCACTTGTTCATGCCCCTGTTCAACACTTCAGGCCCTCGTAACATCATGAGAACTGACAGAACACTTGCTTTACACCATCTTAATTTACACAATCTCATTGCATCTCATTGGCTCTGGCACTTGCATAGTTGACTATCATCACTGATGGAAAATTATGTTATGTTTCATCACTATCTGAAAAGAGTAATATGTTTTGATGTATGTTTCATCACTGAACAAAAAGAGTAATATGTTTTGATTTATGTTTCACCACTGACCGAAAAGAGTAAAATGTTTTGATGTATGTTTCAGAACAATCTACAAAAGTACAGATCTCACATTAGCGGACTGGAGCGAGAGAACATGATGCTGCTGAACCAAGTGAAGAAACTGGAATCACAGGTAAGCAATGGGAAAAGGAGAGAAGGTTTTTGACTGATACATGGGTCCTTGGGTCAAAGGTATTTCTATAAATGAAGAGGTCTGAAAGGATGAAATCTTGTCTCTACATCAATATTGATTCTAATTTTGTTTTTAATTTCTATGCCATAAAATTGTTTTTTAAAAATTCACAGTCTTTTCTTTTGGTAAATGAACAAAATATATCTGATGAATTACAAAGCCAATGATATTTCCTTGTAGATAACCAGGACCAAGGTACTAATACAGTTAATGGTATTTAAGTATTACATTTTCGTTTTTTTGTTCCTCAGCCCTAACCGGGAGTACTAGAGATGATTTTTTAACAACTTACCTATATATTTAGCAAATACATGACCAGATAGTGTACCCTTCCCAGACTAATTCTGATCTACTGTCCCTCTGTGCAGTTGTCGGGGAAGGGGGACGAGCAGGACAAGTCCAAGCTGCTGCTGCAGAGACTGAAGATGCTGGAAGCAGAGAACTCGGGGCTGGTGCTGGAGAACGAGCAGCAGCGACACCAGTATGAGAAGTGCCTGGATGAGATCGCAAACCAGGTCGTACAGGCTCTCCTCGCCCAGAAGGTACCTTGAGTTCTCTCCCTTTGATTACACTGTAGTTCTGGGCTACTCAATATTTCCAAAGATATTGAAATGATTCAGTTCAGATTTATCACACTCTGAATAGAAAAAGGGCTTATGATGTGTTTTTAGTCATACTTAATCATGTTGATGTCATTCCTTTCCCACAGTAGTTATGAACCATATCTTCCCATAAAGTTTCTTGTTTTCTTGTGCAAACACTATAGATTCTTGAATGGTTTTAATCACATTTAGCCCTAACATAAGTGATTTTATTTCAAAATGTCTGGTGGTCATGTTCGATGGAATGTTAGCAAGAAAAAAATTATATTAGTAAATCTAAATAGAGGTTACATTGAAAGGTATGACTTGAATTGTTTTTAACTTCAGTTTTATGACTTCTTTGCTCAGAAGCTGACAACAGTTATCTCCCCTTATGTCCCAATTCATGTTGATTTCATCTTCCAATTGAAAGGACATTTTTGTGCCTCTTTTTCCAAAGGGAATGAAGAGTTGTCTCCCATTAAAAGCTCAAATCTGCCTCTATCATTGACCGTGAAAGCAGCTTACTTTAGTGTACATATGATTTATATGACACTGGTTTTATGCGTATACATGATGATACTCTGATCTGTCCCCAGACCCTGAGAGAGGAGTGTATGAAGCTGCAGGGACGTGTACAGGACCTGGAGATGCAGAACAGACAACTCAACATCATGTTCCAGCAGAGACTCAGATGTGCCTCAGACTCTTTCATACATGTACGTCTCTTCTATCCTAGACACTTTGTCAGCTCACAGTATGTGAAAATCATTTCAAGCCAACACTAGCTGTAAATATGATTATTTCATGATTACATTAAAACTGAACTGACTTAAATCAGCATCTCTCATCATACACTTTAATGTTATTTTTCCTTGAAAATAAAAAAGCTCTTATGCCAACTCACTGAAAGATTATATGCTCACAAGTAAAAGGTTATTCTCATCTTAAAAATAATCTGTCTCAGACTGTGCCGACAAGGAAGGTGCCCCCTGGTCAGATGTCCGAGACAAAGAGTCAGATCCCTGTGGTCAGCATGACGGCAGTTGTCCATCCAAACTCGCGCAGTCAGGTCAGTGATATCATAGCCATTACAAAGAAGGAGTTTGGAGTAACAATAGCAAAATAATGGGAAAGTAAGGAAATATGGCACCATGCTTATTAAAAACGGTTTATTGAAAAAAGGTTATACTTGCTGATTATTAACAGATTGTAATGCAAAATTTAACCTTGTAAACACCAGGACCTCAATCAGAGAAACTTAAGTTGGAGGAGACTACCATACACAGATTTGCAGGGGCGTTGCTGACTTATAGGCAAAAAGGCAATTGCCTACACATAATTTTCTTGACTAAAAGTTATAAACAGAAATTGAAATATTAAAGTTCAGAAAGTATATATGTTCTAGATCTGCAATGGGGCAGGAACGGTTCAGTAGTCTGTGCCTGATCCATGGATGCAAGGACGTTGATGAAGTCATTGCCAAATTTGCAGGACAGAAATTTCGCCGCTTGACATTTCTCTTCCAGAAATAAGATCAAGATGTATTGGCACGAAACATTTCTCAAATCTATTAAGAGATATCAAATTGAACCGAAAAACAATAACTTTCGAAATTCACTATTTGTTTCTTGAAAGACAATTTCCTCTTTAGCTCGACTGTTTCATAAATGGTTTAACATCATGACATAATATTTTCATGTTTATCATTAGATAATTGACTGTTTTTCTGGTACTTCACCTGAAAATCTTCGTGAAAGCATACAGGCTCAAAATTAAGGTTTGTTATCTGTGGAAAGCATGTTATAAGATGTTTTGAAATCTTGTTATCATTAAAAATAAGACAAGAAAAGGAATGACTACTCAAATCTTTAAGGCTTTGGAAAATCGAACAAATACACCAGAAAATGCAGGAAATCGCGTTTTCATACATGAATATTTCAAAATTTCGTGAGGGGGACATGCCCCCAAACCCCCTAGAAATTTTTGGGCACTTCGGGCCCTCAATCATTACCAGTAATATTGCCTACACTTTCATTTTACCGTAGCTACGCCCCTGATTTGGAAAACTCTCTTAGAGATAAGATAATCCTTATTACCATGCACATTGACTAACGACCATTTCAGGGCTATGAGAACTTATTCTCTATTATATTTTATCAGACACTACCATCTGGATCAACATGTACAACCCTAGCAACTTCAATAGGGTCTGCTAACAAAGGGGAAGCAACTCCTAAACTTGAGAGTTCAACTGGGTCACTGCAGTCCATGTGCAGTGAATATGTGAGTCAAGTCAAGATCCTTATACACAAACACTTTTTAATCAAACATTTTTTATTTATTATTATTAGCACTACAGTTGAGAGATTCATAACATTGGATTTATAATGAAGTATTTCAACTTAATATTTGGTAGGTAGATTACTTACTTGTATAGTTTTATTGACCTACTTGCCTTATTTGCTAATGTGTTCCTGCTTGTTCTAAAAGTAAATATTTTAAGGCAATTTGATGTTACATGCAAATTATAAAATGTTACAATGAAATGCAGCCAATCTTCAGACAATGGTAAAAATTTGTTATTGCACACAGTCTTTTACTATATTGAATAAACTAAACCCTAGTTTTATATCATATCCTGAAAAGCAAGACTTTGTTAAAAGAAAGTAAAACACATTTCCTTGAGGCTAATTCCCATTATGATTAAAATTTAATTTGTTTTGATGAATCCATTGGTAGGTTTTCAGAGACAACAGCGAGTATATCAATCAAGTAAATCAACCAAGTAAATCAATCAAGTAAATCAATTAAGTAAATCAATCAAGTAAATCAATCAAGTAAATCAATAACCTCTTCTTGCAGATCTCAGAGGATAGTCCAGGGAAGCCACAGATGAGTTCTCCTCCGCCTTGGCTGCGAGATAAGCTGGACCTGACAATAACAGATGAGAGTCGCCCCAGCTCCTCCGACAACAGTCCCATTACGCCCCCTACACCAACTCTCGCTGACTGTCTCAGCAAGGCAAGCAGCAGTCCTGCTCTCCAGGACAAGCTTGAGACTGAATTCCCTGTCAACAATTCTAGTCCAAAAGTCAAACGTGTGATAGGATTGGAAAGGGGATGCCAATCCCTTGATCGCATTGGTGTTGCCAAAAAGTCTTCAAACCAAAAGAACATTACAAGACCCCATCGAAAGCAGAAAACTTTGACAAAGAAGGCTTCAAGTGTAAAGAATGTCAACACTGAAGCAGCCAAGTCTGTTGAAGTTCTACCTCCTCCCTCTCCCAGGACAAAGTCTCGGATACCAAGCAGGGTACCAACTCCAACGTCAAGCCAGGGGGCCAGGAAACCATCAGGGGAACAGACACCTGAGAAAAAAATTCAAGGACCAAAACATAGCACACCTCAAAGTTTCCATGATCTCATGTCACAGAGGAAGAAAGCTCTATCTCGTGACAGTTCACCTAAGTCTGGTAACTCTCCAAAAGCAACTGCAGATTCTCCACGACACACCCTTCCCTTCAAGAGTCAATACTACTATGACTACAGTGATGAGGACAGCGACTCCAAGCCTGTGTCTCGTAACTCCAGTACAGCATCCACTGCGTCCACTGTGTCTCTTAATGATCTCCTTGATAGTAGTCTGGACAATCCTCTGGACGAGGATTTCCTATCGGACTGGTCACCTAGTGTCCTCTCTCCAGGCAGTCTTGACTCATCAGGGGGTCCTACTCAGAGTCAGATCCCGGTTATGTCAAAGGGCATGTTTTACCACTATAAGACTCCCAACCAATCCCCCAAGACAGTGAAATCAGGACCTTACACTGACATCATTGTGAAAGATGGTGTAGCAACTGTGGTGAAAAGTGAGGAGGGTTACAGTGGTTGTAAACCTCTTAGACCTGATAATCTAATTCTTGTGCCAAGAGAAAAACAGTTTTCGTGTGGATTTAGTTCTTCCTCTAGTTCTTCTAGTGCAGAAGAACCTAAATCTTTGATTAGCAGTGTTAAACTGAATACAATAGAGGAATCTAAAGTAGACAGCAGTAAGGAGACCAAGGAGGAAAAGTTAAAAACAGATTCTAAAGCAGGAAGTGCTGAAACTGCTACTAATTCCGATACTAAAAACTGTGTTGTGGCTAATGTTTCTATGGTGTCTCCTCCTGATAAAGTGAGGAAGGTTCCGCCACCTGTTCCACAGAAACCATCAAAGTTGCCAAAACTCTCTATGGATATTCCATCTGCTGCCCAGAAGAATGCCAAGGGAAAGGGTTTGATAATGGACAAAGATGGAATGCCCTTTCTTAATGAAAATTTGACTGTTGAAAAGCAGAAAGATCTTGCAGCATTTCTAGTGCAGGATGTTATAGAACGTGTGAAAAGTAGGGAAGTGATGGCTTACCATCAGAAAAACCAGTCATCTGATTCCAGTTTCGAAAGTGTTCGTGTTGAACGCTCAGGAAGCAAAGATGACGGCTATTCCACAATGTCTAGTGACATTCAGCCAGAAATCTTGGAGAAATTTAGTGATGCTGCCTCCCAAAAGGTTGAAATTCAAATAAAGGGTGAGAAAGGTGAACTGTCAGTAGAGCCCTGTGTGGTAAAGACAAAGGATGCATTCACAGATGTGATGAGCGACCACGACTCTGCTATGGAGACTTCCACACACAGCATGGAACTACGCAACTCAAACCAGAGCCTGTCATCACAGATGTCATCTTCTAGTTGTGAGAGTGCAGTCAGTCCCATCCTAAAGGTTAACGACATGAAAAAGTTTTTTGAAGAAGAGGCTAGAAAAAAAGGTGCTAAGCTTCTAACCTCCCCTTGTCGATCACCAATTCTTTCCCCAAAGAGTCCAAAGAAACAATGGCCATTTGAGCGTGACAGACATGCTAGAAGCCCTATTGCAAGTAAGCCTATGCAAACAACTGAAGTTACAAGCCCAGCAAAAGACTCAACATCAGAAGATGATGGGTCTATCCCTGCAGCAGATATCATCTTCCAGAATTTCTCTAGCCTGTCTGAAGACTCGAGCCCAAGTCCAGAGCATACAATGACTTCACTGCACATCAGTGAGGACAAGCTCCTAGAGGACATCCCGGAGGATGGAGAGTGGAAACCTGTTCACTTGAGCAATATGCAGGACACCCAACAACGAAGCTCCATCACACAACCACATGTTGTCAGGAATTCCAATGAAAACTTGCCAAGCAAAGTACAAGCTTTCACCCAAAAACTTCCATCAATAACATCCCTCAAGTCCATTCAGCTCAATGCCTCAACCAAACTGCCTTCACTTTGCCTCCGAAAGGCCAAGTCTGACTCTGATCTGTCCAATGCTGGACAATCTAAATCTACCTCCTTGTATGAAGATTTCACTGAAGGGAACTGGGACAGCGGTAAGGTGCCTGAGCGATCAGCTTCTGTCTCAGAGATGGACTTCCAGCCAGCACCAAGTGCAGTAAACATGGCTAATTTCTCCCGTAGACTGGTACCCATAGACATCGATGAAACTGCAGTGCTCTATAAGGTTCATGCCATTGTCAAGGACTACTGTCAGACAAAGGTTAGTGCATCTTCCCATGGATATGATTGCATCAAAATTCTATAATGGAGTTATGATGATGATATTAACTCAATATTGCCATCATTTCAATTTAGTCTTGAGAAATCCTTTGTGTTCCTATTTTATACCCAGTAGCCACTGTGCAACAAAAGTTAATACACTGTTATATCCTTGTTATGATCGGTGCAAAGAAAAGGAGAAACAACTCACTTTGTATCTCTTTTTTGTATCACTTTGCTAAGAATCAAACCCAAACCTTCCAGGGGATTAGAGAACAATTTGCCAGCTGAGGTTCACCAGGATCTCGGTTATCTAAGATTTTGAAATATTTATACACCTGCTCAGCGTAGTTTGGCAAATAAAGTGATCTGCATATCTGTCTGTCCATGCCTCTGAATTTTTTTAGAGCATTACACAAATTCATATCAACTTCAAATTTTGAATGATTGAATGTTACCTATTGGATGTTTTTTATAGTTTTTTTTTGGGCCGGAAAATGTTTTGAAATTATAACGACAAATTACAATATTCCTGTTGTGAAAGAACATGCAAACTATATGACTTCGGCAATATTCATATAAAAATTTGGAGTATCTATGTCATTGTGCCTTTGGGTGTTGCAACTCAGCAGTGAAGCCTAATTCTTTGGTGGTTGGTTCTTTTACTTTAATTGTGCAAGTCTGTAATGGAAGAAGTCACTACCTTAGGACCTATTAGGTACTTCTTCAATTGTATCTATATATTCTAAAATTTGCACACACCGTGGTGATGAGATTTTCTATTTGCTCCAGATGTCTCCTTTACTGAACACAGACTCAGAGAGTGATTCTGAAGCTCAGATAAACTTCATTGAACTCTTGAAACAGAAGAGTAAACGTCCATTTTCCCTTCCCACGTGGGCACCCAAACAAACCATGGAGAAAGTAAAAAAGGTGAGCACATTGGTAATTTATGATAACTATGAATCATTTGACTTTGATTAGATTTTATATATAATAATTATATATGTTGCCATCTAGAACTTCTTCTAAATCCAGTTCACTGTATATGTTAAGATGAAATCAGCTATTCGGGATCAACAAATTTCATCTGTACATTTTCAAGGAAATATTCCTTGCCAGACCCCTACTCACTGTCATAGGTTAAGTTTAATGACAATTCATCATCTGAAAAAATCTGCTAATATGTAAATGTGATGAGTATTGTAATAAGAACAATTATTCTGAAAATCCAATTTCTTAACCGAATTTTCTTCAGAATTCTACCCCATCTCCTGTGTCTGTGAAGAAGTTTGATGAGTCTCAACCAGAAGACTGGTTGCTTCAGTTCAGCAAGGAGGAGATCAGTCAGTACATAAAGCAAACTGATGTCCAGCCATCGTCGCCAGGTACTCATCACACAAACACTCACGACTCTGTTTCGATACATGCTGTATCTGTCCAGGAGGAATCCAGGACCTCAGGTCAGTTGAACATGTCTGAGGAGGCTGCTCCTGAAGATAGTCCTCGGTCCCCTCCCTCTGAGGAACAAACCAAGTTCAACAGCAACTTCTACAGTTTATGCAACATGGGATCCAAAAATAGTTTGTTTTCCAATGGAAGTCATGATCAGGGTATCAACAAACTGGTGCAAACAGACTCTGGACAGCCTGCATTAGCCAATGGTGGTGATGAAAGTATTGAATCTAGAGAGTTTGAAGAGATTTCCAGACAGATAGCAAATCTCTCCAGAACCGTGAATGATCTTCACAGAAGTTTGTCCAGCTTAAATTCAGATCCTGGATCAATCAGTGAACTGGCAGATTGTGCTATGACTACTGCTGAGGAAAAGAGTTCTTCTCAGTCCACATCAGCTCTTGACGGTTACCATTGGGTAGATGATGAGTTCTGTATGGCATCATGTGGTGGTGAGGTGATTATTGGCAGCCATGAGCTTCTGGCTGATGACTCCTCTGGCTGGCTTGAGGAGTTTGTAGATGAGTCGGGTTCAGCTATGGATACTCACATGCAAGAGTTCTACGAGATTCAGGTTAACGGGACATCCTATGCAGACCTGCCTGGATACACATACAGAGACCCCAGTGCTGCAGGATCCAGGGGAAACAAGAGTCGTGTGGGGCTACCACAGCGCCATCTGTCAGATAGTCATGTTGCAGACCCGGAGGTGAGTGTTCTCACAAGGCAACATAGGCAAAGAGTCCAATGAGATAGATTAGGAGTTAATAAGATAGATGAAGTAAAGACTGGAGAGTCATCGAGCAAATGTTTTTAAGCCTCTTTTTAAGTTGAAATTTATCCAAATCAGATGTAGAGTTTGATTGTTTAATGATTCAATATTATGTTCAACCATTTGTATAATTGTCAAGTTTACTTATAAATATGGATATAGTTTATTCTGAGGGTTAAGGAGATCTTTGACTATTTGACCTGTGTGGAAACATTAGATTTAAATTTAACCATCTATTGTTGATCTATGATTGAAATGCAATGGTCTTGGTTACTCTTGATTTATCTTGATTAATCTTGATATCATAGTAAGTTTAATCAATTCAATAGTTATATTCACTTAATTGATGTTTTTGTCATCAGAAGCGAGCTGATCTCCTTGACTCTATGCTTGCATCAGGAGGGGAGAGTAACGACAGTCTTGCCAGCGACATTGGCTTGGACCACATGATGTGTCAACGTCTCATTGGGCGCAGGAGACAAGGTATAAATTTTCAGATGATTTGTTTAAACAATTATGAGTGCAAGAGAAAAGGGTGAATTTTTGCATGCTGAATTAAAGCTTAATATTTGGAAGTCTAAAGTCCACTTGCTATACATAGGCTTTCTTAGAATATATAGTTAGTAAGTAGTAACATCTTTATCAATTAAACAAAATGAACTGGGTTTTTTTTTTCAGCTCGCCATGAGGTGGTGCGATACCCTGCCAACAGCCGGCCTCCCCTTGACTTCTCTAAGTTTTTCATACGCTATGGTGAGCCAGAAAGGGAGGCAGTTGCTGCTTTCGACTTTCTTGATGAGATGAGTACAAACTCCGAGTCTGCATCTCTTCCAAGACACAGTCCAAGGGACCCAGGGTCAGCTGGAAGTCGAACCAGAGGTCAAGGTCACAGGTCTGACCACCAGAAGATCATTACCACCTCGTCAGGACGTGTCAGGAAAGTGGACAAAAATAAGCGGAAGAGACGCGGTGATGCCATGAAAGCCCAGAAGCAGAGAGAAAACAACTCACGTATTGGAATGAGCCACACTGCCCGAGATGATTCTCCTGAAGGGAGGATGGACTCGGATACATTCAGTGCAAGCAATTTGTCTCTAAGTGACTCCTGTTGTGAGGAATTCTCCTCCTCCAACCCAAGTGTGAATAACTTAACTATGTTGTGACCTTCTACTTCAAGTTATATTCAGGTTCAAACTTCCCATCTTCCACGAGCATCCATACATGGTTTCGCTGACACTTTTAGAGCATGTATGGGTGTTCCTCTCGTTGGGAAGTTACTGCTTTCCTTCCATGACTGGGAACATCTTATCCTCTGGTCAATGACACTAAATATATCATATTCATCATCTACCATTCTTCATCATCATCAAAAAATAGGATATTTTCATAGGACATTTATGTATAAGCACTGACTGCCTAGAATGATACTCTATACACACATTTAACATTGTAGACAAAGGTTAGTGAGAAAGATTATCATCCCTTTCAAGGAAACATCGACTTCTTCCATCGGCTGTAGCCATTGTTCCCTGGTTGTGGGCTGTACTGAAGCTGTATATAACTTATACACACGCCAGCATTTTATCCCACTTGCAGTCTTTGTATCTTTATCCCAAACTATTTAAACACACAGACCTTAGTCTGCATCAAAATTATTGTACAATCAAATGTTTTTCTTTCTTTGAGGATTAATTCATGAAAAAATTCAAAAATAAATGTCTACCTCGAGCACTAGGTCAAGAGAGTCCCTAGATAAAGTACCCCTCCCACAACACCTCACCATCCACCCCCACCCCCTCGCCACCCACCCCCACCCCTGCCTCCACCTCCCCATAGGAACGCTGTCTCCTGTACAAGTAAAGATGGCAGAGAGACAATACATGTGCTAGTGCCTACAGATATAATGTGCCATTACCAAATAACAAAGGGTCTCATTGCCCACTCTTCTCTTTTCTCCACCTATAATGTAGCTTATTCAATCTGATGAACCTCAAACCTATGATCAACACCTTTAACCAGTTTGGGACAACACTTTTTGAAAAGTCAAGGGCACCCAAACCTGAATATTGAAATATCTCAAAGTTCATATTAGGATCAAGATAAAACCATGATGTTCAATATTGAAGTGCTCCTTTACTTTTTTTATTGTTGGGTATATCCTGTAGCATGTCACTGATGTGACAGTTCCAATCTGAAATCGGATGTGTCACCAGTTGCAGTGTGTACAGGAATGAGTTTTAATGCAATATCCTTGAGATATAGACAGTCTATATTTAATGACTTTGTCAATTTAATACTTAAATTAAACAAAAACCTCAACTTAGAATTTAAAGTTATAATTTTTGCTATGATGTGGACTTATTTCACTACATGTCACAAAAATTTTAAAAATCTGGAAAGGTTACCAGATTGTTGGAGGTCAGGATGGTCTCGTTTCATACACAGTGTGAGTTTAGATTTAGATTTTGGATGCTTATAACTTACCGTTATGTTGTGATGCTTGCCTTTTTCTCTTGGCATCCACTACAAGTCACATTTATCTGTGTGTTTGTGTATACATGCTTTACTGTATGTCTTCTTATCAACTTCTGTGATTCCATCTGGATTATCTTGATTAAACTGATTGTAACACTACATTAAGCTAGTGTACTTTAAGTGCTATTTATTCACCCGAGGCTTTGATGGCATTGTTGAATGTTATGCTTACACTGTTGTTTGATACTGGAGAGTTGAGATATCTCACAAGATTGATTTGAAGGTTATCCAATGTTTTAGATTGATATTGTTTTTGTAATTTTTGAAGCCTTATGGCTTTTATAGTCTTCAAGGGTTGTCAATATGCAAGATTTAGTAACAGAGACTTGTGCTCTTGTTATTATGTAAGGTTATATTTGCTTGTCACCATGAACCAGAATTGGAGTACTCACAAGAAGAATGTTGTCATATGCACATCATAACAGTATTTAATATGTGAAGGTGTCTCTTTTGACATGGCAATTAAGTTCCATATACTTTTGATATTATTGAATGAGATTTCATTAGAACCATGTGCCTGTAAATCTATATTTGTTTTCAAGAATCCCCTTGCCAACACAAGAAACTATCCAGAGGCAGTACTGCTGTGATTGTCATCCATATTGGCAAGACAATCTGCTATGCTTGGTCGAGAATCAGTACTGCTGTGGTAGCAATCAGTATTGGTTTCCTCACTCACTATGCCAAGACATCGGCAAGTAGACATCACTTGGTCGAGAATCAGTACTGCTGTGGTTGCAATCAGTATTGGTTTCCTCACTCACTATGCCAAGACATCGGCAAGTAGACATCACTTGGTCGAGAATCATTACTGCTGTGGTTGCAATCAGTATTGGTTTCCTCACTCACTATGCCAAGACATCAGCAAATAGACATCACTTGGTCGAGAATCAGTACTGCTGTGGTTGCAATCAGTATTGGTTTCCTCACTCACTATGCCAAGACATCAGCAAATAGACATCACTTGGTCGAGAATCAGTACTGCTGTGGTTGCAATCAGTATTGGTTTCCTCACTCACTATGCCAAGACATCGGTAAATCGACATCACTTGGCCGAGAATCAGTACTGCTGTGGTTGCAATCAGTATTGGTTTCCTCCCTCACTATGCCAAGACATCAGCAAATAGACATCACTTGGTCGAGAATCAGTACTGCTGTGGTTGCAAACAGTATTGGTTTCCTCCCTCACTATGCCAAGACATCAGCAAATAGACATCACTTGGTCGAGAATCAGTACTGCTGTGGTTGCAAACAGTATTGGTTTCCTCACTCACTATGCCAAGACATTGGTTATGTAGACATCACTTGGTCGAGAAGTAGTACTACTGACCTTATGGGTAACCAAGATCATCTTGCCAACACCAGACTCTATGCAGATATTTAAGCAAAAGGTAAAATTGAGAGCAGTTGCGCTCTTGTCACTTCTCATGACACAAACTGTACTTATTGGAGGCAATCTGTTTAAAACTAGCTTGAATCTAGCCAGCCTGAAAATGTTAAGTTGCATTAACCTCAATACCTTTTTTTCACACACTAATTAAACCTTTGGTTGCTTCAGAGGATCTTGAGGGCCTAGTTTTAAGATAAACTCCTTGAATTACCTCATATGGCCATCTTACACCTACCAAGTACTTACCTTTATTCATCAGTTGTACAGGTGAGTTTGTTTATTGGCAGGAGATTTTATGAATGAAGAGAACCTTTAACTGTGTTTAATCATTAAATATTTGTGAAACATCCTTACATGTTAGAAAACCGTATGTTTCTTGTTTTTTGATATTCTGGTATGACATCTTTCCATAAGTATCAGATCTCAGCCCAGCAACTATGCAGATGACATTTCAGCTTTGTTCCTAAGGCATATCTATTGATCTTATTTTTTAACAAACAGCAGCAATTAGCCAATTTCTGATTTCCCATTGCAATTGTTACCTTCACATCTCATATTGTACAGCCTGTTAAAGTTTTCAACTTTCGTTTCTTCTAATCAGTAGCAACACTTCAAACAGAGAATAAAGTAATTTTTACTTCACTTACATGCCTGCACTTGTAAATCTTGATATTGTCTGCAGCATAAAGAAGGTTATGTGAAAGGGAGTGTCAAAGGTACTGTTGGATGTTTTTTCAATGTTCAATTTTTTTAAATTGTCACCTCTGAATAATAGTTAAGGGCTAATAAGGCAAAATTACAAGTTGTTCTTCAAATTACTTCACCTGATTATCTGTAGTTAAAAGGTTTCATATATTAAGCAAAACTTAATGAAGCCATTTTAGTCTGAACATCTCTGGATCATTCCAGCAAGAAAATGCCTTTGGATATGTTTGACATAACCTGGTAAGTCTGTTCGAAAACTCATCAATTGTTAAAAAAAATTGTCTTTCAAAGGGCAACATTTGTTTTCCTGTTTTTCCTTGATCAATATTATTCCCCTTAAAACATGCAACAGTGCTTTTATACAATTGGATCTCGGTCAAGCTTTTAAATGCAGCATTTACTGAACATGAGTGTGTAGTATTCATACCTAGTACTGTGTCTCAGCTCATGTGGCAAGTTAGGTTAGTTCTGTGCCTTACTGTGAGAGTGCTTTACTCTTTGAAGGGACGTACGACCACAGTGTTTATGTGTGTTTATAAACTATCATGTTATGACTAATCAAGATAACATCATAACTGTTATTTGTCTGAAGAGACCATTTTAATCAAAGAGTTAAATACAAGAATGTTGCTACCAATGTAGTTTCTGATCAAGTTAAAACTAGCTGCAGTGATAAATGTTGGTCAAACCTGGATACAATATGACACACAGCTAGGTTTAACTTGATTGTGTTGCCACCAATATGGTCCAGTTGTCCATCCCTTTGGGATATGATGTCGGTTGGATTTCTCATTGTTAGATGGAAGATGTTTTGCTGACAATTGTCAATTATATTTGTTATGAATGTACTCTGATCCCCATCATATGTTAAATTCAAGACAATGTCAATTCATGTCGTGAGCTAGTCAGTTATTTTTGGAGGAAATTCTTTAATGAACTTCATCATGTTATGCATGTTTTATGAAAACTTTAAAATATGTAAGTAATTTATCAATCAACTCAATCCAACAACTTTTAGTCTTCTTGTTTCACAACGACAGCTCTTGCTGTCCTCATGTAGCCAAAAATCACTTTTATAAAGAGCAATAATTTTACTACATGTGTATGATTGTAGGAATGTTGCAGCATTGCTGACTGCAGATGAGATCTCAAGCTTGACAAGTTTATTAAAGTCAGGGTGTATTCATTATACAAGAGGTATGATTCAGATTGGTGTTCATAGTATAAGAGGTATCAGTGTATCTTGTAGAGTATTATTCTTATATATTTAATATATATGTCGCAGTTTATAAGGAATGATGACAGATTACTTGGCTGTATTTTACATAAGGGCTGGTTTGAAAGCCTATCAGGTAGATTTGGTTCACATGTCTTACTTGCATGCTATCTCATCATAATGTTTGACTTGCAACAGGTGAACTAAATCTCATCGATGTGTACTTTAAATAACAATAAACAATTATTGTAAAATATGTATTCTTGTGGGTGTGTTTCGTTCTGACAGCCTGGAGAAAAATGAAAGGTTATGATATTTACCTTCAAAAGGGTGACAACAGCAGATCAAATTCTAACCTTGGCTCGGAAAAGTAACTTTTAAAATCAGACCATCCAAACTTAATTCAATAAAATAATCAACATTCTAAAATCTTTGCTTCCTCACTTGTTGAATAGCCGAAAAAATTTGTTTCCTTGAATCTAAAGATTCACCATCTTATGGCTACCCTCGCATTCAACACTTTTTGGTTTTCTTCAGCTACATCATCTTATTGATATCCTTCAAATCCTAATGATTATCCTCACAGCCATCACCTTTTGGTTATTCTCACAGCCATCACCTATTGTTCATCACATTAGAGCAATCCTACATGCATCTCCTAATGGTTGACCTCACATACTTAACCTTATGTTTATCCCGACATGCATTACTTTATGGTAATCCTATTATTCATCAATTTATGGTTGACCTCAGGTTCATTATCCTAATAACAACCCTTCACAAATCACCTTATGGTTATCATATTGTTCATCCCCTTATGATTACTTTAGCTTTAGCAAGAGGTTGTGTAGAAATAATGACGGAACTACCTCTGTTGGGAGAGAATGCTTAGAATGTTGGTTTCCAGAAGAATTATTTCAATGTAATTCCTAGACAAATTAAAATGGTGAATTTAACGTGTAAATCTGTATGAAAGATGAAATTAAATTCAAAAGGTCCAAGGCAAAATTAGGTGATTTAAACCCTAAAAATAGTTAGAATTAAATGTTATTTGAAGCCAATCGCAACAACGCAAGACCAAAGTTCGTGCTAGTATATGTTTCAAGGGCTAAATGACCATGTAGCAATTTGATTGGTTTACCCATATCAAGTGTTGGTACGAGGGTTGTCCCAAAAGAAGAACCTTCATTGACGTGTAAATGGCATGAAAATCACGAGATGCATACTTTTCAATTGCATTTAATAGCCTGTCATTCAGAGGTACCCTCACATCTTTTACCGAAATGGAGAAAAGTGAATGTAGGGCTGTTAAACATTGAACATTGGTGTCCTGGTCGTCCATCTGATGTCACCACCGGTGAAAACATTGAGGCTATTCTTAATACAACAATGCAAAACAGGCGAGTGACTATCAGATACTTAGCTGATACTCACCACATCAGTAAAACATCAGTTGAACGAATTATACATGAACATTTACATATGAATAAGGTATCAGCACGCTGGGTTCTCAGAATGTTATCTGAGGACCAAAAGCGAAAACATGTCATGGTCAGTCAGCAACTTCTTGACGAGTATCGCGCAGACCCAGAATCATTTTTCGCTCATGTCGTTACTCAAGATGAAACCTGGGTTCATCATTTTGATCCTGAGACATAAGCCAAAGCATGCAATGGAAACAAAGAACATCACCCACCCCTAAAATGTTCAAATCTTGTTCCTCCAGTCGGAAGGTCATGGCATCCGTTTTCTGGGACTCTCAGGGTGTAATAATGATTGATTATTTAAAGAAAAAAAGTTCTACAAACAATGGCACTTATTACGCAACACTGTTACTACGACAATTACGCGAAAAAATCAAAGAGAAAGTTTTTGGGGTCTCGTGATAAGAACTGGTTTTCAGATGGGTTGCAGATGTTTCAAAAACGCTGGAGCAAATGCATTGAGGTAAAGGATGATTACGTCGATAAATATGTCATAAAAATTTGAATGTTTCTTTGATTTTGATGGTCAGGCCGGAAATGTTTGGGGCACCCCTCGTAATCTTAAGACATCAGACCTTGATGAATATGATAGTGTAGATTATAGTAAGAATAAGACAAGACCAAGTATACTTCAGGTTGAGCCTAGATATGTTGAATTAATACTTTTAGCATATATCACGCGAAAACAGTCTATCGAACATTCTAATTTGTATCTGTATTACAAGGAATCAATCACACAAGTTCATTGTGGTTTTTTCACCATTTTTTATTGCAAAACCCTCCTTTGTACCAAACAAATGTAAAGAAGATACTCGGACTTCATAGACAGCAAACGACATAAGCCCATTTTTATTTCGTTGGTGTTAACTTTTAACTGAATAATGCATTACAATACATTGAAACCTTTACTACGGAGGTTCCATTCGGAATATATATATTATATATTTTTGATGAGATGTGATCAAAAATAGTGATTAAAAAAGCTTCATATATGTATCAGTGTGTGATATTTCAGTTAGTGTTTAGGTTAGTAAAGCTATATTGAATTCATTTGAACATGGTTTCAACCTAAGCTTAAAAGTGTTTAAATATTTATTCTTTATGGTTATTTCCAAAATATTTCCGTTGTCAATATAAGCATTTGTAACTTATGTAGTTGTTAACAAAGTGCAAATAAAGAATCTGTTTGCCACCTTTTTTAAAATTATATAAATCAATTATTGAACACAAATATGGATTACGTGTCATAGACATTCAGAATTAATTACAAAGACAACTCCTTGGTTGGCTTTAAGTTAAACCATCAAAACATAAAATCTTCGGACTTCCCAATGACACGATAATGTAAGTTAGTATATAAGTATAATCAGAAAAAAAATATCAAGTGTTCGGATAGAAAATCGTCGTTGAAATTGTAGAATCCTCAGTTGTATGAGCCTGTATTCTAACTTGAAGCAAGTAAAATTTAGGTTCTACATTTCATGGGCACTCATCCATTGACGCCAAACCCTAATTATGGTTGTGAGTATACATACCTATCACACAAAATACACACAAGGTGAGACGTGATCGAGTGTTCTCTACTGATTAATGGGCAGAGTTGATTGAACTGGTTTATCGGTTCCATTAGGCTTCTAAACATTCACAGACCGATCTCAGTTTCGAATTCCGGTCATAAGTCAAATTTTATTTAACATGATACAGTTATGTCGGGAGGTAAATCATGCAACACCTAATATTTTAGATGAATGTCGTCATATGCATAAGTGAAATTCGGAGGTTAAACAAAGATACAAAACCAACAGACTCTTCAGTCAACAACCAGTGAATATCTCTTCTTACGTGATCCAATTTAAACAATAAAATTCGAGGGTAATTTAGTGAAAGGCACATATACAAGTAAGAAAGTCAGTTATATTGTTGACGAAAAACGTCCCCGCATAGACTGAACAAGACGCTGATGTTTTGATTGTGCATTTGTCACAAGAGCTCTGACATGTCAGGAAAACGCTTCTGTTACAACACTTCCTTAAGGGGCATTTTAGAAGCTGGATTCATGAAGAAGAAAGAGTTCTTATGGATAGTCAACTTCTTTATTGCACGAATTGCGACGTTTCGGTCTAGATACTAACACCGTTATGCAAGTGATGATAAAGGTGTTAGTATCTACACCGAAACGTCGCAATTCGTGCAAACAAGAAGTTGACTATCCATAAGAACTCGTTCTTCTTCATGTTACAAGAAAAGAAGGTGTTGCAGTTTTTTTCCAAATGTATAGGTAGATATCTACTGATAGGGCTTGGCGCCTTATTTTCCTTTTGTCTAGGCTTTAACGTCCGGAGCACGACGTTTGTTGATGAGACACATGCCCAGAAGGAGACACGCGACAAGCAGAATGAGCACCACCACAGTAAGGCCGATAACTGCTGCAGACAGGTTGATGTTGGTTGCCTTGGTAACAGCATTGTCCACTGCCACTTCCACTGTAAGATATAAGCGGTTAATGTAATGGTTTTAAACATTTTGTAAATGGTGCTTGATGTAGTCCTTATAAGGAGTCAGAATTGCCACTGTTTGATTAGAATTTTTCACAAGATTTTAAACTTCTGGTACTTTTGCTCTATGGCGATGTAAATTGATACTTAGGTCGTTGCCACAGAGTTTCCAAATCTATAATGTATATTCTAAATTACGTATGGTACCCTTTCTTTTTAGAGGTTATAGTCACAAAATCTAAATTTTATTATACTTATTCGCAGGTAAAACGGAAACGAAAAAGAATGGTCGGACGGACGGACACAGGACAGTGTGCATGATGAGCTGTTAAATGCACACGGAATAAAGAAAAGTCGGATGAAGTGCAGATTTGACTGAACTGAACTTTATTACACTCAGGCTGCAAACTGCAGCATAAGAGGAACATGGATATATATATATATATATATATATATATATATATATATACACACACAATGATACATGATACGTTGCAATACAATAAAAGGCTGACATGTCATTCTAAGGTTAAGTATCTAATCTCTTAAAATGCGACATGATGATTTTACAAAATAATGACAATTTTCATAGAGTTCCTAGCTTTTTGGTATTAAACAGAGTTTTCATTTTGTGCATATTTGTTCTGATATAAATTATTTGTGAATATTATTTTTTCTTTCTAGTTCTAATTTTGGACATTAAAATACAAAATGAAATTCATCACCAATATCGTCTAAATAACAAAGAGTACATAACCTGTCAGTTACGGGGATTCGACGCCATCAACCTGTTTCAATTGTGAGATAATGATTAGAAGTTCATAATTTCAACAAGGTATTGTAGTGCAGGGAGTTTAGGTATTGTTCAAAATTGAGAGATGGGTTTTTAAACATATGTGACTGAGATGAGATGAGACTGCTCACCATTGTTTTGTTGGAAGAGATCCTGCACCGTGAAAGGAATTGTCATTGTCCGTGTAGGTCCATCTGTTGAGTTTGATGGAGCTTCTCGCGTCTTTCTGGCGGCACACCTCTAAATAGGAAATCAGAAATTACAACTCGAATAGTTGTTTTAATTCAATCAACTATCTGTTAGGATAACAATTCATAGCAGATAGTCGATGTGATTTCAATTAAGTATCCTAAAAGAATATGGGCTCTCTTTAATTAAGTATATAAAAGTTCAAACTGGAGCCAAAGCATAACAAAATCTATAAGTATAATGCCTTTGAGCTAAGACTTCAGATTTATTGAGTCAATGATCATGATTTTGTTCAAAAACTCGAAATACTAGTAGTGAAATCTTCACCGATGGACAAACAGACGATACACGCCAAATCAAGCCATTTGCCAATCAGGCCTTCAGGCCATTTGTGCTAAATCCTGTAGGCTTTTTGTCATAGAGTCACAATGTTTGATGAAATCTTTCATGTTGTTCTATCAAATATTTAAGAAGTATAACGTAGGAAATCAAAACAGATGTTATTATCGGGGAGATCACAAAGCTAAATTTTAAAATACATACAATGTGTCACATGTAGGATTTCCGGTGACGTCACGATGGAGATCGGACGTGCTTTGACATCTCTCCTACTATGTTGATAATTTTTGTATCTCTCATGGTTTAATAAATGCCATCCAAGCCTAAAAATCAAGGAAACGTTTAGGACGCTATCTAATGGAGTGAGTGAGTGAGTGAGTTATTGTTTAACGCCGCTTGAGCAATATTTCAGCCATTAGCGGCGTTCTATCTAATGGATCCATGATAGAAGTTTGGAGAAAAGATGAACTTGCATTTTGTCGATTTTTATCAGATTGATTGAGAGTGATTCGTGTCGAGTATTCCGTGACTCCCGCTGTGTCTGTGCATGGTGTAATCATCCAGTGTTTTTTGTGTATACTTGTGTGATTCATAGGATTTTCTTTGGACTGTGCAAGGATTTCCAATTTGCAGAGTGAGTACTTGATAAACATTTTGTACACTGGTAACTTTAACTTCAAGCATATGGAAGTAACTTGTTCGAGTACTCCCTCAAGTAAACGTAACCGTGACCAGGTGTTTACATCGCCTGAATCTGACACTGATCTCGATCTTAAGCGCCCTTGTCAGACAAACTCTGATATAAACACATCCAACACCTCTGTCACAATGAGTGAGGATGGCGAGAGTCCAACTGCTAAGTCAAACACGGGCAGTCTGGCCAGTGATCTATTATATGCTTTACAAAGTAAAGAAGTCATTGCTGCAATTTCAGTAGCTGTCACTGAGCAAATACGACCTATGTTTCGACAAGAAATGGAGCAGGTTATCGAACGTAATAGAGTCTTGGAAGAAAAAGTCTGCAAATTGTCCGATCAACTTACAGAACGAGATAAAACTATTGAAACATTATCCCAAAAATTAGATAGAAGCGAACAATATTCCCGAAGGAATAACGTCCGAATCTCCGGTTTGCCAGAATCCGATTCTGAGGACACTGATGAATTCGTACTTCAGGTGGCCAAGTCTGTAGGTGTTGATCTTCGTCCTGGCGATATAGACGTAAGTCACCGCGTCCCTCGTCGTCCAGCTGGACCTCAAGATCCACCGCGTCCTGTGCTTGTCAGATTCGTCAGTAATGCTTCTAAGCGTGCTATCTTAAAATCTCGTGCTAAACTGAAGTTCGCTCGCAAACCAGGTGCTCCAAAAATCTTCATAAATGAAGATCTGACCAGTGCAAGGGCTGGTCAAGGAAAAGAGAGTCGAGGCAACTTGGGTGACTCGGGGAGTACTTGACGGCACTGTAAAAAAAGTGGCAAACGATAAACATTTTCATGAGGTCTATGAGTCAACCAGACTGAGAATGGCTTTTAATATGAGTCAAACCTAAATGTTTATTTGCTAAACATGTAATCTTGTTTTTCATATTGACCAACATACATGTACATACGACTTTATTATCTACTAGTTAGTATGTCCTGATAAATATTTTCCTTTTATTGTAAACAGTTTCACACGTTTCAAATACCATATGCATATCACATGGATAATTGCAGACAAAAATCTGAAGCAACGATAATATGAATATAACTTATTTATAATGATAAAACAATGAATGTTAATTCGATGTTAGTATCCTACCTCAATATCCTGAAGCTAGCTTCTGGCCATCAACTTTTATGTTTTCTGCCTTCTTACTGCTAACACTGGTATAACAACACATGAAGCAAACGCACAAGACAAACTTCACACAACTTTGCACTGTCAACTTGTCTTATGACTCGAACTCTCCATTCACGCTGCTCATTCACATCTCTTGTCCTCCTAAATCAGCATCTAACAATAGTAACAACCTCAGATACACACTTCAACCATGCAGACTAGGTTAGAAAACATGACAATATTGTGTCCCACGTGCATGGCATGCGCTCCCCGCACAGAACACGAAGAGCCCGGTAGTAAGACGTCATGTGACCGTTATCTTCTCACACACTGTGGTCTTGGTGCACTACGATATTTCCCATATCATTTATAGTGCGGTAGCTTAGATTTTCATCCTCACTGTGGTACCGGATGCTCTAGGCCAATTAAACATATTCCTATACAGAAGGAGGGGCTCCTATATATGCTATATGTTACTTGATAAAAGATCGTAAACTGACTTTGCTATTAATCGTGATATAACTATTTCAAAACTAATGTAAATGTAAGAGACTTTTGTCAATCTCCTTTCACTAAACTCAATGAAAGTCGTCTAAATGAGAATTGTATATCTGACAATCTGAATTATGTATATATAACTAATATGAATCATTTACTACACTAGTTATTCATTGGTGTTATTATATCCATGAGGGATTTTGTTTTTGTTCCCTTTTTCTTTTGACAGATTATGAAGATAATCTGCCTTTTCCTCTTTTACTTTTCTTTTCTTTATCTATCTATTCCATTCATGTTCGTTTTAAACCTTTTCATGTATGTTTACAAATCAACGTGCGTCGCGTCCGCTCCAACCATGTGCCTTCATATGTCTACACTGTCTATTTTGCATTTTGGTACCATTCATTTATTTCATTTCACTCCAAATGTTTCTAAAATGACTATTCCTCACAAAGTTAAATACTCTCATTCTGCAGCCACGCCCACTGCATCCTATCTATTAAATGTTTTTGTAAGACAGTCAGATGGGGGTTGACATAACTCAGTATAGAATTGCAGTTGGGCTGTTTGCTGCATCTACCACTAGGAGAAACAGTCGCCGCTTCGATAGATTTACTTGCTTTTGTATAGTACTGTGCCTTTGCTTAGGGGTACGTTACTTTTTAATCATATCTTTGTTACTAATCTGCTGTGGTGATGTTCACCCTCATCCAGGCCCTGATCTTTGCATAATTCACTTAAACATTCGTAGTTTAAGGGACAAAACTGATTTACTTGCAGCAGAGTATAGTCACTACGATGTTATCTGTTTATCTGAGACTTGGCTAAGCCCCGTTGTGTTAAATGATTCTATTTTTTTACCAGGTTTTCATCCACCACTTCGTAAAGATAGACCAACAAGGGGAGGAGGGGTTGCAATTTATCTTAAAAATAATTTGTATTTTAATCATTTAACTGATCTTGATGTTCCAGATTTAGAAGCTATTTGGGTTGAAGTTAACACAAACAACAATAAATTTCTCATTGGCACCTTCTACAGAGCTGACTTAAGCAATCGATATTGGGATATGATCGATGATTCGATTGCAATGGCTGTTAATAGGAAGAGGGATATGAAGTTGGGCGAGCATTGCCCTTTGAGGAATGGGGGACAACACATTGTGCAGGATTTGGGACTGGAACTAGTGCATTTGGATTGCTGTTGCTCATGGAAAGAATGTTTGACATATCACGGTGTTGTTCCTCGGTGATTTTGGAATACATGTTTATTGATTGAATGTTTTTGTGACCCGAAACTTGCATAACTTGATGTGCTGGAACTCCGTTACTTGTCAAAGTGCTTATCATGTGTTTTCTGGCGCTGTGACTGGTGATTCGCTTATGAGCAGACAAATTCGCCTTTGTTGCCATTGTTTTCATTAGTGAACCTAACTTGTTTTTGCCGACGGGCTGTCTTTTGAACCATGCCTCACCTGTAGGGGGGATTCCGGGTCTTGTGTTTGTGGCCAGGTAAAATGGATCACTTAGTTGAGAAAAGTTGCTCGGCCGAAGGGAAGCAAACTTTTTATAGACCTCAACTGGACAGCAGGTTGGGTCATTTGGCTGAGCCCAAGCTCTGGGTGTCACATCACGAACACCTGCCGGATCAACACCTGTGCGTGTTTTGGACTGGCGTTCACTGTACTCTAAGTATTCAGTGTTACTCGAGTCACATTTTAATTGGACATCACCCCAAGTCATTCGCCTGTGTGGAGTAATGGAACGAAGGCCAAAGAAAATAGTGTTATTCCACCATAGTGTATTCAAGATTGACTCGGGAGAATGGATACCAAGTTGCCCTGATTCACGGAGAATCTTTATTTCGTCTTTTGACACTGGTTCGGCTCGAAAAGGTAAGTTTCCCTTGCCTTGTTTTTTTAGGGATTTTGTTTTAGATTTGATGACTTCCCTAAGCTTAGAAAATTCTGTAGATGATACAAGTGAATGGCCATAAGCTTTCTTTCTCAAATATCTCTCAAGACTTCCCCTGAATCCAACAAGTGAACTTGGTTCATACTCTGTTCCATTAACTTTCCTAACTCCAATGAAAAATTTACACAATATATGATTAAGTTCTGTGGGTGGGATATCTTCGATTGCTCGATTTTCATTCAATTTTTCTGTCAGAAAGGACGAGACAACTTTGAGGTTCAAAAATGTTTTCTTCATAGTGTTTTCATTTTCATTTTGGGCAAGAAAAGAGTCAATGTCCTCGTCATTAACCTCGTGAAATCTTTCACGTATCGGTTCACTTGCCGGGCCGTCGAAAAAGTCATCTTTCATAAGATCATTTATGACTGATTGGGTAAGACCATGATCAATATCGACAAAAGTAGTGGGAGGGGCACTTGCGATTGTCTCGGGCACAATACGGATCCGAAATCTGGGCACTTGAATCTCACCTTGTTCAGTTTTTACAACAAATACATTGAATGTATTTAACGGTTGAATAATATCAACAACTCTCCCAAATATGCTTCCATCCACCTTCACTAAATCATTCACTTTTACCGGAGATAGTGACGCCATTTTTGTTGACACTGGCGATTATAATTAGCAGACGAATATTATGTTTCCTAATTACCAAGGTATTTTTGCTTATTCATCCAAATACCTTGACGAAATGTGTAAATAAATGGGTTATGCTTATAACAATAAAAATCTGAATGTTTATTTGACTTATATTTGTTTCATTCTCGTGTACAAGAGAGTGTGAACGTAAAACAATGAATGAAAGGAAACAATGAATGAAGTAGTTCCGGCAACCAATGAAATCGCTTTATTTCTCAGACAACCAATCAAAAGCCAGGAAAAGGTGTAACTCCCTAGGGACTTAAAGGTAAAATACTACCCTGTGTCCATCAACCCCTATGGGTAATAAAAGATTGTTCATACTGGGCGACTTTAATGCCAATATGCTCAGTACTAGTAACAATAAGATAAAAAATCTCCAAATACTTTATGACCTTGTTCAGATTGTAAATGAACCTACAAGAATTACTCAAAACACTAGCACTTTATTAGATATTATTCTTACCTCTTCATTAGATGTTGTACATAATTCGGGTGTTCTTACTCCGATCTGCAGTGATCATTGTCCGGTTTTCGTTACATTACAACTCGGAAAGCAACCCAAATATGCATTTAAGAGGACCATCTATGACTATAACCATGCAGACTATGATGGGCTAAATGATAGTATACTTACTACTGATTGGGACTATCTGTTTAATGATGATATAAACAGTTCTGCTACCGCGTTTACTAACACTCTTACTGACCTTATCAATGAATATATTCCAAACAAAGAAGTTGTTATAAGACCTAGAGACTGTATTTGGATGAACGGATATCTGAGGAAATTAATGAGAAAAAGAAACCGCCTACATAAAATTGCTAAAAGAAAGAATGATACTCACCATTGGGATCGATTTAAAGTCGCCAGAAATAAAGTCATTTCTGAAGTTAGAAAGGCTAAAAGGGATTATGATTCAAAACTTGATGACATTATCAACACTGAGAGAGGGACAAAGTCGTGGTGGCGCCTAGTTAATAAGCATATTAAGAAAAATAGAAATTCAGGTAAGCAGTTCCCACCTATCACTAATAATGGTTTCGTTTTAGAAAACGCAGAAGATATTGCAAATGTTTTTAATGATTATTTCACAGAACAAGCCCAAGTCGACGAACCTGATATCGATCCACCTCCCCCCACTTGCGGTGAAATCAAATTAGATTATTTACATTTAACTGAAAGCGAAGTTTATGATATCTTGCTTTCTTTAAATACTAGAAAAGCCAAGGGTGCAGATAACATTAGTAACAAACTACTGAAAGTTCTAGCTCGGTCTCTTTATAAACCCATTACAAAGCTTTTTAATTTATCCTTGAAATTGTCCCAATACCCTGTTATTTGGAAATATTCAACAGTTGTGCCTCTTCACAAGAAAGGAAGCATTCAAAAATTGTAATAATTACAGACCAATAGCGTTAACTTCCTGTTTGGCCAAAGTATTCGAAAAATGCATATTCAAGCATGTATACAATTTCTTTATAGACAATGAAATAATATCTAAACACCAGTCTGGTTTTAAAACTGGAGACTCGACAGTTTATCAATTAACGGAACTTTACCATGTGATATCAAACGCCATGGAGGATGGTAAAGAAGTCAGAGCTATTTTTTGTGATATTAGTAAAGCTTTCGATCGTGTTTGGCATGCCGGCTTATTAGTAAAACTTGAATCCATTGGAATCACCGGAAGTCTTTTACAGTGGTTTAAGAATTATCTTAGCGATAGAAAACAATCGGTTGTGATAAATGGTCATAAATCAAACACAAAATCAATATTTGCTGGTGTTCCCCAAGGCTCTGTCTTGGGGCCACTACTATTTCTTGTTTATATAAATGATTTAACAGACGGTTTGGTAAGTAATGTAAAACTCTTTGCAGATGACACTTCTCTATACCTTGTTATAGAAGATCCTTTCCAGATTCAGACCCTGCTAAACAGTGATTTAAAACAAATTTCAAATTGGGCTAACAGGTGGCAGGTTAAATTCAGTCCTGAAAAGACTGAAGCGATGTTATTTTCCAAAAAAGGTAATGCAAGTCCGAAACTTCCATTAACGCTAAACAATACTTTAATTCATGAAGTCAGTGAACATAAACATCTCGGTCTAACTCTACAAGAAGATGGAAAATGGCAGCATCATGTTGAAAATATACTGCGCAAAGCAAGTCCACTTATCAATTGTCTGAGAAGTTTGAAATATAGACTAAATCGATTATCCCTTGAAACTATGTATAGATCATTTATTTTGCCCATCTTTGACTATTGTGTTACCATCTGGGACAATTGCACTAAAGAGCAAGCTAATATGTTAGAAAAATTACATTTAGACGCTCTGAGGACCATCTCAGGTGCAGTTAAGGGCACAAGTCACCAAAAACTATATACTGAAACAGGCTTGTCTTCGTTAATGGAAAGGCGCCACTTTCACAAATTATGTATGTTCTATAA
Source organism: Phorcus lineatus (assembly GCA_921293015.1). Lineage (NCBI taxonomy): Eukaryota > Metazoa > Mollusca > Gastropoda > Trochida > Trochidae > Phorcus > Phorcus lineatus. Next base: position 29,384,399 of record OV121091.1, read on the forward strand.
AATGGTGTATGGATTAACTCCACAATATCTGTCGATATGGGTTCCACCTAACGTTTCTGATGTAAGCAGTTATAATTTACGAAATTCCGAAAATCTACGAGGCACTTCTGGGCGTTTGTCTCATTTTAATAACTCTTTTCTTCCATCAACTGTTAATGCTTGGAACGCGCTGGATACCACCATTAGAAATGCAGCCTCACTGGCACAATTTAAAACTTTGATTTCATGTGACAGGACTTTATCTCCTACATTTAAATATTATACATCTTATGGTCCAAGGCGAAGTCAAATTCTTCTCTGCCGCATGCGCCTCGGTTGCAGCGATCTCAATTCACATTTGTTTGATAGAGGGTTATCAGTAAATCGCGTCTGTTCTTGTGGAAACATTAGGGAGGATCCTTTTCATTACTTCTTTAAATGCCCATTATATGATAGATTCCGATCAAATCAATACTTTTTTAAAAACGATATAACATTAAAATCTATCTTGAGCGGCGACAAATCCTTGTCACAGAGTGCTAACGAATCCCTAATAATATCTGTATATCATTTCATAAATGATACCAACCGATTTTTATAACTCTTTTATTAAATCTGTACCAAATGCAAAAGTAGACAATGCTTAATATGATTTTGAGTTTTGTAAAATAATTGAAAATATATATTTCCACCAATGTATTTGATATCTTAATCGTTTCTTGCTTGTTTCAGGAGAAGCATTTATATAGGCATTTGCTGCCTGTTTGCTAATCCTTTTTCCTTTTTGTATATATATATATTCTGAATGTTGTGTATTATATGTTTTATGGAAATAAAATACTGTTTAAATCATGTGTCACATTATTTGACATACTCGTAACTAAAGCTAAATTTGAAAGCATTTTAAGTTATGACTGTCGCTCCTATATTCTACTTACGTTATAACAATCAGACTCCACCGTGCACAGTAGGACATCACAGACAACAAATAGTTGAGTGGAACCAACATACTTTATCACTGTGAAGGACAAATCGTATCCAATAGGAATCCCAGTACCGAGTGCTGCATCAGAAAAGTCTGTCGCGCACCTGCAGAATCGTGGAGGAGTGTGTGTCGATCATTGTCATCGTATGGTAAATGTACTTACGACTGATGTCCACAAATGAAATGGAAATATAGTAAAATATCTAGAAATAAAATTAAGTAACTAGATAAATCATATCTAGGTTTTAACTGACTACTCGTATTAAGTATGAAAAATAATTTCCTTTAAACATAATAACAACCCTTTTAAATAATTAAGAAACTATCTCTAGTTTGTTTAAGCAACTATTTTTTCAATTCTGGTGGCAATTGTAAAAAATTTTAACATATCCCAATGAGGGCGTTTGATTTAGAATTGAGAGTGAAGGCCGAACAGGAAAGGAGACCCAAAGGGATTAGACAAGCTGAAAGGTCTATTAGGGAACAAGACGAGCTGAACGATAGGAAAAGGCAACCAAACAGGGAAGAAGACGAGCTGAAAGATAAAAGAGACATGGAAGGAGACAAGTTGTTTGATAGGCACAGAAGGTACAGAAGAACAAACAAGAAAGTAGACAAGCTGAATGATAGACACAAAAGACAAGCTGTTTGATGGACACAGAATTCCCAACAGGAAAGGAGACAAGCTGAGTGATAGACACAGAATATCCAACAGGAAAGGAGACAAGCTGTTTGATGGACACGGAATACCCAACAGGAAAGGAGACAAGCTGTTTGATAGGCACAGAATACCCAACAGGAAAGGAGACAAGCTGAGTGATAGACACAGAATATCCAACAGGGAAGGAGACAAGCTGTTTGTTAGACACAGAATATCCAGCAGGAAAGGAGACAAGCTGAGTGATAGACACAGAATATCCAACAGGGAAGGAGACAAGCTGTTTGATGGACACAGAATACCCAACAGGAAAGGAGACAAGCTGTTTGATAGGCACAGAATACCCAACAGGGAAGGAGACAAGCTGTTTGATGGACACAGAATACCCAACAGGAAAGGAGACAAGCTGTTTGATAGGCACAGAATACCCAACAGGAAAGGAGACAAGCTGTTTGATAGGCACAGAATATCCAACAGGGAAGGAGACAAGCTGTTTGATGGACACAGAATACCCAACAGGAAAGGAGACAAGCTGAGTGATAGACACAGAATATCCAACAGGAAAGGAGACAAGCTGTTTGATAGGCACAGAATTCTTACAGGAAAGGAGACAAGCTGTTTGATAGGCACAGAATATCCAACAGGAAAGGAGACAAGCTGAGTGATAGACACAGAATATCCAACAGGGAAGGAGACAAGCTGTTTGTTAGACACAGAATATCCAACAGGAAAGGAGACAAGCTGAGTGATAGACACAGAATTCCCAACAGGAGAGGAGACAAGCTGTTTGATAGGCAAAGAAGGCACAGAAGAACAAACAAGAAAAGAGTCAAGCTAAATGTTAGACACAGATGACAAGCTGAACTGTGTTAAGAACAGGGAGGAGACAAGCTGAAAGGTCCTGCTCCATAAAAAAGAATACTTTAACCGGGTGGTGACTTTATCTAACTATATTAAACACCAGTTGGTCGAGGGTTACAGTGAAACACACAGCTTGTACAGAAAAAAGTCGAAAAAAAGGTTGAATGAAATTTGTAGTTGCCACTTATGCACAATGTTAAAATTATTTCAATAGAAACCAGAAAAATTAAAAAGCCCAGAATGATTTAAGTAGGGAATCGCATTAACCACTAGGAATGATCACATACCCAGTCTCAAAACAAAACTGCATAGATTTTGAGATTGAAGTTGCAAAGGTGCTGTAGTGATGAGGCAAGTCATATAAAGTTGTAAAGACCCTTCATATACAGAAACAAGTTGGAAAAGACAAGTTGTATGAGAGTTGTATTGAAAACACATATATAGGAAAGAGACAAGTTGGATTAAATTTGTAGTGAAGACTAATGCTATATACACTAAGAAATACAAACCCTGCAGTGACTGGGTTGTTTGTTTTAGTTGCTCCAGTCTCTTGTTCCTGCAGTGTGCATACTTTCGGAAGCACGTTGACGAAAGCTGAAGCAAAGCGTCCACTTGTTAACCTAACGTAATTAGGCTAAGTGTAGTTTGACTTGATAACATAATGTTAAAGTAAGTGTAGTTTATTTGTGTAGCGATATCTAACAGATCATCAGAAATTAACTATTCATCGGAATCTAAGATTATTATGACTAATGATAATCCGTATTCTCATTTGTCAAGTAGTCAGTGCACAAAAGTTTGGACGGTCGGATGAACAGATGGATGGAGGGACGACCACTGAACCATGCACAGAGTTTACTTTCAGGTGAAATGAGCAGAACAGAGAGGTATACATAATAAACCTACTTGTAGTTCTGAACTCGATTGTCACCGTGTCTCCCAAAGTTAAGGAGCCGGTTACCGCTACACCGCTAACTTTAACCGCCAAATCAACATCTCCTGAACCACCTTGGGGCGTGATAGTTGTACCCTGCACCAACCTAAATGAACAGAACATGTCACTTCATGAAAAGATGACAACAACCATAAAGAAAATTCATATCTACGCATATAGACCATTTCATCCTACTTAGACCTTTTTATCAATGACGACCATTTATAAAAGTATTCATTATCAACAATCTCATTAAAATAAAATCAAACATTGCTACACTACGTTACTAGGCTCCCTCACTCAAGCCGTCAGAGTGACCTTTGCTTTAGTTTAACCTTTTAATCTCATTGTCTTGCCGCAGATACCAACAAGAAATCACAATGCGCGTCTCTTGATAGCGATCAAAGAACTTGCAAATTTTAACCTTATGAACTGAACTTTATTACACTCAGGCTGCAAACTGCAGCATAAGAGGTACATGGATATATATACAATGATACATGATACATTACAATACAATAAAAGGCTGACATGCTATTCTAAGGTTAAATATGTTATCTCTTAAAATGCGACATGATGATTTTACAAAATAATGACAATTTTCTTAGAGTTCCTAGCTTTTTGGTATTAAACAGAATTTTCATTTTTTGCATATTTGGTCTGATATAAAAATATTTGTGAATATACTTTTTTCTTTCAAGTACTAATTTCGGACATAAAAATAAAAAATGAAATTCATCACCAATATCGTCTAAGTCACAAAGGTACATTGCCTGTCAGTAACAGGGATTCGACGCCAGCTGAAGTTGACACTCTTACGAATTTACACACAAATAGTCTAGGTTTTCAGCAAATGTCCGCTAAAGACCCACAATCCAGCAGATTTAGATATAACATTTCAGTCGACGAAACAAGGGTCAATCTCATTAACATATAAACGTGTCATATGACTAATATATAATTATCAAGAAACTTAGTATTTGTATTTGTACAAGTTTTTGGTTGTTTTTGTTTCTCAGCATGTTTATGGTTAATTTGCTTCACGAAATTAAAAATTATTCAACGATTACTACAAACTAAAAGACGAACGTTTATTCAACGTAACTGTTTCCAGAAAAAGCATTTGGAATGATAAGGTCTACTAACGGATAACGTTGAGGGATGCAGATTTTTCATCGCCAAAGATAACTCCATAGCTTCGATTTGACCTGTGTGTCCAACAAACCGAGCTAGGGTAAATTGTATGTACATAAAATACATTAATTCTGGTATTGAGGCAGTTCGACATTCGGAAAACAGTCGGAAGTTTTTGGTCTCCGAGATCTGAAAAGTGTACAAGATAAATGCAACATAGATTACGGGGCAAATTCGCTAATTGGCTGATTTGAATTATGTCGAGGCAAACCTGACGGATCACGTAACTGAGCCTGGTGAGATGTACATACGTTATGTTGTGGAGCATTTAGATTTCATTTCAACGAGATTGTCATTATCAATATCAAAATTTACAATCCTGATAACTGAAACATCGACACTTTGAAACCACTTTAAGACAAATCTTTCCTCAATATGCTACCTAGACCAAATTAACGACAGAAGAATTCATATTTTATATATAATTTTGTATATAATCAACTATTTTGTATATAATCCTGATAACTGAAACATCGACACTTTGAAAACATGGCTAAAACCACTTTAAGACAAATCTTTCCTAAATATGCTACCTAGACCAAATTAACGACAGAAGAATTCATATTTTATATATAATTTTGTATATAATCAACTACATTTATATGATATTTATTGAAACATGCGCTAGGTAATACAGAGCCAAATCTGAAAATCAATATTGACAACAACACTTACAGAGGGAAAGTATATAGATTTGAAAATAACTCTGAATATATTGAAACATAATTGGATTTTTCTTTGAATTACTACGATGTATCATTTCTTAATCCCTTTCACATTGAAAGGTCCCAGTTTATTATTTGGTTCTGTATGCATTACATTTGATAGTTAATTTGTTTACTAATTGACTTACTCATCGTCGTTGGTTAAGTCTGCAACAGTGATGTTGGAGACGGTGGTTCCACTGCAACAGTATGTTATCTTGCCATCCAGGGCGTCCCAGTAAGAGGCTCCATACCTTACTCTGGCCGTCACGCACGTTGTTGTGACCCCACCCTGCAGCAACCAATCATTACGTTCTAAAATTATGAAAATTTAACTGAAGATACAACCAGAATGATAATCAAGAAATAAAAATACTAGACCTTGATAGTTTAAGTAGTTAATTACGTAACCGCAGAAGTCTCTATCTAAACACAAACAAAGAAACATTAAGTACTTAAGTTTTGTGTTATTTTACGGGAAGACCGCTTTATGTACCATGATATAACATACCTTTTAAGATAGACACGCGTATTATATGTTGTAAGTGTATACGTAAAACAACTTAAATGAGGGCTACATGGAAACGCCTTAAGCTTTGTGACGTTACAATACGACCGCCTCCATGTATTATGACATAAGATACCTCATTCAAGGAAGCGTCCCGAAACTTAGACTTCCATATCTTAGACAGCTTCAAACAACATTTCTGGTTGAGTGCACGGCTAATCCTTCAGCTGTTATTTGGTATTTGAATTTTGTTTCATTTGAGTATGACTACAAGGTACATTGATACCCTCAGAAGGTTTTTTTATCATTAAAAGTATAAGAAAATGAAATAAGGACTGCTTTGTTACACTTTCTGTTACTTTACGGTATGGCCGCATTTATGTATTGTCCAATGTAAGATATCTTCTTGGATAGGTAATTGAATTGCCTCTCATTTGAGTATACGGACAATTTAATACACATATTGCTTGGTACCCTCAGCTTCTTTTCTGAATAAGTCAATGGAAAAAGTGAATATCGAATAAGAAATAGTTACCAACTTCACGCTACCCCAATAAACCGTGTCACCACTTTTGAAATGGGTAAGTGCAGTTACCCTTGTACATGTAGTAAGGGTAACAATGGCTAGAGATTTTAATCGTCATCGCGTTTGTCACAAAATACTTACAGCGGTTCCGAAAAGCAAAAATAGCCATTTAAGAGCCACTCCGTGATTTTCATAACATATTACTTATAATTATTTGATGCGAACCTAAATGTCATATGTGGTCATATAAAATAAAAACATCTTAACTTCTCATGTCCAAAGGACATAAATATGACAGATACTGACGTTAACTATGACGTTTCAGATTCATTTACATGCAATGTTGGCCTAAGACAAGGTTGTATTTTAATTCATATACACCCGTATATGACAGAATTAGTCCTACTGCTGTTTGCCGACGATATGATTCTATTTTCGACGAGTATTGTCGGATTACAGCGACTTATAACTGAATTAGAACGTTATTGTGATGTTGCAGGGTTAACTATCAGTATGGAGAAAACTAAAGTTTTAGTATAAAAAAACAGAGGTAAGCTGTCAAAAAAAGGGAAAGTGGTGTTTCAATGGGCAGCCGCCATTTGTTACGAAATAATATAAATATCTTGGAGTTTATTTCTCAAATCGCATTTGCTTAAGCTTTTTCGGGCATGCAAAATATTGTTCCACTCGGGCCAAAAGGGTACGTTTTTTTAAGTATATGTAAACTTTTTGATATTGATTACAAATCATTTTTCAAAATATTTTACTCGAAAATTCTTCCGATTTTATTTTATGGATCAGAAGTGTGGGGATTTAAACATTTTGATGTTATTGAGAAAATACGCTTATATGCATGTAAAAAATTTCTAGGAGTGAAGTCAAATACCCCTAATAGTATGGTTTACGGGGAATGGGGAAGATTTCCGTTTTACGTTTTTGGATTCGCCTTTTACATATGCCTTCTTATAGATATCCACGACAATGTTACAATATGATGACTATTTGTATGATAAGAGAGGAAAGACGAATTGGGTATCAAACATTCGGGAGTTATTAAATACAATTGGATATGGGGATATATGGCAGAGTCAAAATGTTATTTTCCATTCAAATTTTGTTAATAATGTCACACAGATACTTAAAGATATTTTCACAAAAGAATGGGTAAAGTAAATATGACTTTCAAGCAAATGGATTACTACAGGATATCTAAATCATATTTCAATCGAGAGTATAATTTGAGTTCATTAAATATAAGAAATTTCGGAATGCATGTGTACGCTTTAGGTGCTCATCGCACGATTTGGCAACAGATGAGGTGAGATGAGTTGGTGTTTAACGCGGCTTTCATGATTATTTCACTTATATCGCGGCAGCTAGTATTATTGCAGGGAGAAAGCCCGCAACACCGTTGTGACTAAGCATTGCGGTGAAACCTGCGAGCATCGGCTGGAACTAGCGAACCATGGGTGGTACTGCGCTGAATTTCAGTGTAGCATTGCAACCAAACCTGACTGCGTGTAAAACAGTTCTCTACTGCAGACAAAGTTGCCGAGCCCCTGGCGGGATACGAACCACAGACCTCTGATCCGAAGCCGAACTGCGCTATCCCGCCCCCATTTAGCAACAGAGACTGGAAGATATCATAACATATCAAAAGAACATAGAATGTGAAGGTTGTGTAATCTAAATTTTTTGGAAGACGAATATCATTTAGAAGATAAATAGTTGCCGGGATTCATTGTTATTCAACACACGCAAATTTAGTTTAAACGCTTTATAATCGAGGTTTAACGATATTTTTCTACGAGATTTATAATTGTTGATTTCGGTCTAGAATTAAACAAGTATGTTGTAAGGTCTTGCTGTTAAGAATGCAACTATATAAATTTGCTAATATCACAACGATGTTTGTAATGTAAATAATGCCGAGAATTGACATTACTAAGACCTTATCTCACCTCTTACAGAAATAGAACAGTCGCAAAGTCCTTTCCACACAAAAATAAGTACGCAAAAACAGAGTTCGCTTTTAAACTTCTAACTAACGGTCGTGTTACAATATCGATAGTTTGTTGCGTTTGTAAAATTTCCGGGATTCATTGTTATTTAAAGCCTGCAATTTTAAGCGTTTGAAACCTCCGGCTAATGCTGTCGGTTTTAAACTAAATTTGCGGGTGTTGAAAAACAATGAATCCCGGAAATTTTACAAACGCAACTATTTATCTTCTAAATGTTACGTGTGCCATTCAAAACGTGTCTTGTTAATCCGTTGTTTCCGAACAGTTCTCCACGTCACGACTCGCCTGGACTGACGGCCGACTGACATTGAGCCGAGATTTAGGTCACGTTACTGTTTTGTTTGGGTTAAATGTGACTTGTCATTCACCAGCCCATTGTGAAAATTTGTCTTAATCATTGTTAATATTATTCGCTGCAATAAGTGGATCTTCAATTATCACGTGTAACGATGTGTCATCCGCAAAGAGACGAATGTCAATGTCGATATCGCATTCAATATCATTAATGTGTACGAGGAATAGTAGCGGTCCAAGAACTGAGGCTTGAGGTACTCCAGCTATTACAGCTTTCTTATCTGATTTAAACCCGTTAATTACAACTCGTTGTACTCTATTTTCTAAATAACTTTCGAATCATTGTAAAAGGTCGCCTTGTATAACATATGTTTTTAGCTTATTAATAATTCCTCTGCTCCGACTTCTTTCCCTTCGTCCAGGGCTTTTGCAATAAAATTATACAGGTACGTTAACTGATTTGATGTGGAATCTCCTGGCATAAATCCAGAGTGTAAATACGACAATAGGTCATTATCTCTTAGGAAGGTGAATACATAGTTGAACACACATTTCTCAAAAACTTTTGATTAGCAAGATGTGAGTAGGACAGGACGTTAGTTTGAGCATTCATGTGCGCTATCTTTTTTATGAAGAGGTATAATAGATGCTTCTTTCCACGAACAAGGAAAGATTGATTAACTAAGCGATAAGTTGAAAAATATCGGGAGTAATGATGTTAGACTGTTTGCGGTATACCTGAGTACTTTATTTCCTATTCCGTCTGGGCCGGTTGCTGTTGATGTGTCTAATGACAATAAGTTATCGCTGACGTCATTTCGGGTAAGAGTTATGTTAGTTAAAGTTGACATACATGGTAATTGTATTTCTGGTAGATCTCGATCTGGGTCTTCATTAGTCAACTGTGAACAAAAAACATTATTGAAAACTTTTGCGATATCTTTAGGCCATTATAGAGTGTATCATTGAAAATAATTGATGGAAATTTACCGTCATCGTTACGCGATTTTATGAACGCTTTAGTCAGACGCCTACAAGTTTTGGTTCCAAACGAGTTGTTTACATAATCCACAATCTTAGTAACGAGTACTGGTTTGGCAGTTCTGATAGCAGAAGTAACTTTATTTCTGGCTGATCTGAAATTAGCCCACTTCCTTGGATAATTAGTTTTCTTTGCAATTTTATGAAAACGATTTCGTTTTCGGATCAAAGATTGTATTTGGCTTGTCATCCAAAGCGGGATGATAGTCTGATAGGGACAATCGTATTTGGTATATGGCTATCACAGATTTTCTTAATTGCCGATGTTAAATCGGTTACTGCTTTATCCACATTTTTGGAAGAAAATAAATTATCGCCGTCAATATCATTTGTACTTCTGTTCATATTTTTTGTATCAACTAGCGAATAGTTATAGACTTTCCTCTTAAAGTTGCTATTTGAGGGAACTGCTTCTTTAATTGTCACATATATCGGACAGTGGTCACTGCCTATAGGGTCACTGAGGACCCCTGAATGATTTACAAATTTACTATTTGATACAAATATCAAATCTATCAGGGTACTTGAATTGTGTGTAATTCTTGTTGGTTCTGATAAAATCTGTTTGAGATCATACATTAATTGAATGTAATCTATTTGGTTACGATTTTTCCCGAAGACCGTCTATGTTGAAATCGCCGACTACGATAGTATAAATGTTCAGGTCGATTGTGTTAATCAGATCCAAGTACACGGCGCTTTTATTTGCTCAGTAGATGGAACCTATATAAGGTATGATCGGTTTTTATATTTAATCGTTACCCAAACTGCCTCTAGCCCAAGATTGTCTATACGTTTCACTTGTAGATTACGTTTAACTTAGATCGCAACACCGCCGCCGCGTGTTTGTCTATCTTTCCTGAATGGTACATGTAGGTGATATCCTTCTATTGCTACATCAACGTTGGGAATGTCTGCGTGTAACCAAGTTTCCGTTAGGCAAATAACATCGTAAGATCGAAATTCCGCTTGAAGTAAGTCAATTTTATCTCTCAAGCTGCGTACGTTTAAATGTATTATTTTAAGGTCTTGGAAATATTTCGGTCCTGGTTTAAGGTGAATATCACCGCAACATAGGAGGAGAGAAATTATTCTTGATTCTTGAGAATTGTAGAGACACAAAAACTTGAAACTTTTGATGTTTTTCATAAATCGAACTGCAAATTTGGAAGTAGTTTTACAGCAAAGGAACCCACCGCCTGCCTGTACTGTTCAATGTCAGCCATAATCAAATATCATACATGCACATGGAATCGTTACAGGCAGGCCAGTGGGATCCAGAGGTGGACTGAATGGGAGTAGACACACACAAACTGAACTAAGCTTAAGGTAAATGATATCTAAACAGGTTTGTTGCTATATGATGATGATGTAACTCAACTGATTTTGATTGTAAAAATGAAGGTAAACAGAAGTAAGAGGAAACAAAACATAGGAAGATCATTACTATGATCTAAAAGGAATCTTAATAAAGTGAAACACAAATGCCAAGAGCGCTTTTTATGGACGGAAAGCAAATAATTACTGTTCCGTTTGGAAAAAGAAAGCAATCAAACTATACGAGAGAAAAAGCTGAAATCATGCATGGCATATACACAACACATAAACACATTCTCATGCTTACGTTCACTGTTACACACACATACAGCATACATCAAGTCATACAAAGTTGAACACTTACACACGAAACTTGCAGCCACTCATGAATACAGCATACATCAAATCATAAAAAGTCGAAGACTTACAAACGAAACTAGCATCCACTTATTAATACCCGTACCTTCTTGTAGACACATTTACTTACTAAACATGATACATTCATACCCTTGCTACATATATGTATGTCTTTACATATCATAGGCATTTCGTACACATTTTCGGTGAATATACTGATTCAAAATCTGTCAGTGCTTCACAAATGCTTTGCAAATATGGTATTGGTATATTGCAGATCACTACACTCTCTACGGCGAATATTAGACATGATACGACAGTACCTACATTGCTGAAAATATATAACATACTTCATTACTTGTTATAAACTTATACAGGGTGTATGCATGCTTACACTAAACTACGCATTTTATACAGAATATATGTGCTATAAACTCTAAGCACACGCAGTACAAACATGATAGAAACACCGTGCTTTTAAACACATTCAACACGTGATACAGAAACTATGCTACAGGACACTCATACTACGCATATAATATTGGATTTGTGCTATAGAACAGACATACTACACTCATTACAGAGAATATATGGGCTGAGCAACACAATTTCTAACACATATACAATGTTATATTGCACGGATATGCTAATCATATGATAGGACATGTGTGCTATAAAGAAAATACATAAAACATACTACAGATGCTTTTTGGTGTAGAAACTGCCCATGTTCGTTTTCTCTATACATTTTGTAGATAAAGCTTGCATATTTATCATTGACATTAACTATAAGCTAATGATTAACGGGTACAATAGCTCAACAAGTCCACGAGTCACTTTATTCTTTAATTTCGGACCAAAACTACAAAAACAAGATTAACTTTCTTCAATACTGAATAATAGCTTTGATATATTAGTTTATGAATACTTTTTTTCAAAATCTCTAGGTTGCAGGCAGGGATATCCACTATCCTCATATATCTTCATACAATGATTAAAACAAATATTGGCCCTCTTGATAAAAATTAACATGAATATTAAAGGCATCAAAATTGGAAATATAGAAAGGTTCTTTGCCCCATGAGCGAATGACATAACGGCGTTGTTTGATAAAACAAAAAAGATATTTATAGAGTTATGAATATGTTCAATGTCTTTACTAGATTTTCAGGCCATAAGGTCAATACAGAAGAAAACTAGTTGATCTGGATTTGTCGAAAATAAAAGCAATCTAGGCATAATTTGTCTTCTTTTCCGCTATATTACGTCCGATAGCAACTGTGTGTGACGATATCTATAACATTCGAGCTCCTTCAGGGTAGGAAAATACACTTTTAGAGTAGTAAGCCCCGCTTCGAAAATATAAGTGCGATAAACTTCAACTTTATATTGCAATTACTTTTTTTTCTTGAAGTTTGTGTAACCAAACCCTGTACCAAAGTTAAATTTAACCATTTAATGCTTGACAATTAGAAGGAACGAGCAAAGGAATCAGACACCTATCTCTGTCGTACTGTTTTGATCGCCAGCTTGAAACGTCCCCTTCTTACCGAGTACACGACAGTGATTTTGTAAGGGAGTTTACAAAGGGTGCAACTGTAAAGGGAGACAACTACTGTTTTCTACTACAGCCAGCCTTGCGTGGATATCTGAAGGGAACGTAGTTCGGTAGATCATAGCAGTGTGTAAGTGACGCTAGACAGTTCAGGAGTGCTGGGACAAAAGGTAAATACATTTTGTCACTTGCGATATTGTCTTGTATCATATATCTACCTGTCTCCTATTAGCACAAAAGCACATAAAAGACAACTTCTGTTGATATTTATTTGAGGGTCTAAACGAGTGGGCATTGTACGACAATGCTTTAGGCAAAGCATAATATATAACTAATATGAGCGATATTTGTAGACGTCAACTTACTTAACGTTAATTACTTAATTGTAATTTTAATCAATGTAGATTGTTCGGTCAATAAATTAGCCTTTAAAAATATCGTAACATTGCTATTTTAGGGCATTATCAAATTATGATTTTACGTTAATGTTTTTTGGTTTTTTTAAAATGATCCTTAAAGAAATACAAATCTTAACCGAAAGTCAAAAGCATTTCAACCTTTTGAAATGTGTATGTGTTCAATATTTCATCGTAGACTATATTAACATTTCATTATCAATTAACTATACATTGTATGACACTTTAAAAAAATACGACTAATATCAGATAATTCGAAGGCTGGGCCCATACAGGAAAATCAGGGCCAATGCGAGAAAAACTTTATTCAGAATTGAAGGCCATTTGGCAAAGACTACAACAGGTATGATAATAAAGTTGATATGGCTTTCAAAGCAAAAACAGATACTATGACAAAACACTAAATTATATTAATGTAGTGTTTCAACCGCTAACCTCGACTTTATCACTTCTCGATTTTTCGTTCAAAGATTTTTCAACAAAACAAGAACCTGGCTTCATTTTTTTTAATTTGTCCAATAAAAACCTTTAATTAGCCTTTCATTAGGACAGCTTAATTATCGGCTGTGAAAAACCCACCTGGGTTAGGGGCCACTAAATTCGCGCGGTTGTGACGTTTTAAACAGACTGTACAGAGTGGCGCATCATTATTTCAACTGAAATACCGCTTTAAATAATTGTTTAATTACCATTGATGTGGATTTCTTTCTTTTTTTACACCAAACGCTTAATAGTGTTACATCGTCAAATGATTTATCTTAATGAGTGGAAAACATTCTCTGAAAATCGTTATTTATTTTTTTCTGTGATAATGATACGATAGATGTATAGATCACGAGGCAATGATTCTGTTTATGACGTCCCAAAAAGGGCATGTGACCAGTCATGCATTCACTGGTTCGTGGCCAGATAGATCTAAGCGGCCCATCAAAAGTGGCATTAAAACGGCTTTCATTACCAAACTGAACATATTTGAGTAGCGACATTTGACGCACTATGCAATATTGTAATCAGACATTAATATATTCCAAAGAAAATAGTGAAATATTAATATGTCTGTAGTTACATAAACTTTAAGACTCTAAACTGTATGACCCTTTTTAAATGGAATATACATATTCGTTTGATAACATACGTATTCTGTAGCCTTATTAGAGCTCGGAATTTGACACTTGAAGGTTGGCAATATTAAGAAGCTGGGATATATTGTGATCTGCAACGTTTATAGAATGGACGTATTAGCTTATATGGTCTTCACCTTCAAACAATTCCAATACATTAATGACAAACAAACTCAATATATGGAACCATTTTCTTTGAAAATTTCTGGGTTTTTTTGTATATTTAAGTGATGTGATATTGACTTCGAAATTTGATAAACAATCGCATCAAGTGTTTACTTATTGCACCACTAGAAAGATACTTTTCTGGTTCTAAAAGTGACTTAAATGTACTATAATTTACAAGAAATGTTGAGGTTCTTATTTTGCTATTCCAGTGTTGTAATTCAATTTGTATCGGTCACTGTTTAAAAGCTAACATGAAGTGTCTTCAATCGCCACTGTCTTGGGCTAACCGTACATAAGAAATTCCTGTAGAAGACAACAGCATCCCAATTTTGTTCACCGTTATCACCGTCCATTTCCAGCATTTCATAACTTGTATTGGGTATCTACTTTGGTCCATACGAACTATTCGACACCAATATTTAATACACTTTGAATAATAAAGCACACACAAATTACATTTGCCGATTTCTGCAATGTACAGGATATGCTGTTCTTTTACTAATAGATGAAAAACTTTTGAAATAGTCACTTTAAACCTATTCAATGCAAGTTCTATAAGTATAGCCCCAAATTTCACATCCATATGTTACAATAGGCAATATATGAATAATAATTATTAAATTAAATTAATATACATAATAATAGATAAAGATTAATTAATAAAATTATCATTAATTAAGTATTCCCGTAATGGCCGAGATAAAAATACCGGTCTTTGGTATATTTAATCGCATGTTCACGAAACATACCGTTTACATTATATACCATTTGAGTTATAAAATGGTTAACCTGCATTAACCTATGATGTGTTTTATATATGTATGGTGTGCAAGCATGAGCATGATATTTTGCCATACGTAGGCCTACGTTTACTCCGCGTCTGACACCGTTCGTGCATATCTAACAATATTGTAGTGAGTTTCTTATCAACTAAAGGGACATGCACGTGCTTTGAATACTTATGGTCATGCATGTGCTATGAATTCAATAGTTATTAGTTTTTTAATTGATAATTGGCTTGTTTTCAAAAGAGATATATTTGTTCCCTTCCTTTTTGTGTTTTTTAATTTCTAGCCCGTAAATTTTAGTTATTCAATTGATCAGGAAACCTGGCATTATGTTTATTCAATATTTACAAAAATGAAATTGTCAAAGGCTTATTTTTGTACCCAGCTTCAAAATACTTCACTCTCCCATGTATATCAATGCAACTAAGGCTTAATTGCTTGTTTTCAAAGGTCCAAGGTGAACAAAACTCTAAAAGTAGTTGGAAGCAGCTATGATTTAAAGAGGAGATGTAACGCATAATTGTGATTATTACAAATTATTATCTGTATTCGTATCACTTATAAGAATCAATAGAGCCTAAAAATGAAAAAATATACGCTTTAATTCGACTACTAGGAGACCTTTTATACCCCTGTTTTGGATAACCGCCTAATGAGGCTGGCGAATGCTTAGACAAAATCACCGAAGCATGACCCGAAGCCACGCCCAGTGTGTGACGTGCTAGTTGTCAGCTGAAAGTCCAGCCCTTTGATTTTCTCTGTATTTTTAAGCTAATTCAACAGCAAAATAGAGGCAATAGCATGACCGAAAGAATTCCAAAATACGATATGTAACTGCTTCATGATATCAACTTTACCTCTTAGTCGTCAAATCCATTTTGATTGGTCTGTGACAATCCTTGGACGCGGTTTTCGTGGGTGGGTTTATATAAAAAAGGTTAAGAACTTGGTCGGTGAGAGATCCATTACTATGGGATATCACGTAGTGTTACAACATTTATTATCGATATGAAGCTCTAAATTGTCTCGAAAAAAATGAAGGTTTTTGTAATAAACGGGAGAGAATGTAAAAACCTGTTTAATGTTTACTGTAGAAAAAATCATTTTGTTTCACTTCACTTTATGACAACTTAGTACTTAGTGAATGATTCGTTTGTATTTAACTAACGTATATTATATTGTTAGCTAGTATAACATCTCACACCGTGTTGCAATATCTCTGTCTTCGAATTTAACAATCAATGACATGAAAACATACCTGGCGCAAGCGTTAGAAACATCCTATGTAATCCTAAAGAATGTTGGTACCCGTTATTCACGATGTACTTGTTAAAATGTGTGTCATCGTCCTTAGAAGTACATGAGCCAAATCTCCTTCTCTTAATTTATTGGTTGAATATATATTCTACAAGTTCATTGGTTCAAAATGACTGGACGCCGTGACAATAAACTAAGTAGCAGTCGAATGCCAAGATTACGCCATTATGACAGGACATATATTCCGCTTGGTGGATCCAAGGCGTTAAAATTCAAAAGGTATAATTAGAGACAATTAAATCAAGAACTGAAATTGAATGCGATAGGATTATATAACGGCCACCTGTGTGTCATAAAAAAATAAGACTATTTGAATCAGTCTGATTGTTGTGACAACATTTGGCAGACGTCGTAATTCATGTACACATGCTATGGGATAATGCGCATAGCATCATATTAAAACACTGTCTTTCGCTTGGAACAATACAAATAATTAAAGATATATTTAACATCAATTCATCGGATGTTTGAGTTACTTGGATGACTTTAGATATGTTTAAACAGTTGATTAGAATGTGAGATTTCCTGTTGTTTTTTCATTAAGGAGGTTATACTTCTGCCAACTAGCACGTCACGCGGCAGGACACGCGGCTTGACACGCCTCAGTGACCACGGGCCTGTTCAGTTCTGTTCACTGGTGCTAATTAGCTAGTGATTGGAAAAAGCCGTATTAAACTTGTTTATAGGCCGATTTCGAAAATTTAAACTCAAGTTACTGGCAAATTAGAATGCGTATTTTATGAATCGCGAAAGTTGCCATGGGTCATTTCAGTCGATCTTTAAAGCCATTTTACGTCATGCAAACAAAGAGTGTGCTAGGATGTGTTTCGAGAGGCCGGAACGACCAGGTTGCAATTTGATTGGCTTACCGATATCAGGTGTTGGTAACCTTAATACAATAGACCTTGAGGAATATAACCTTGTAAAGTATAGTAACAATTAGCCGTGACCATGGATGCTTCCGCTTTAGCTCAGACAAGTTGAATTAAAAATTATTAAAAGATATCAGGCGAAAACATTATAAGAAACATTTTAACTTGTAACTTCACAAAGAATCACATAAGTTGGAGGTTTTTTTTACCATTTTCTTTATTGCAAAACCCTCCTTTGTACAAAACGAATGTATGAACGATACTCAGAGTTCATAGAAAGCAAACGACATAAGCCAATAAGAAAATAAAATAAGATAAAATGGTACATGATGCAAAACAAAATATCAATGTTATTAGAAACAAAAACAATGTCGAAAATTACGGTAATGTGAGAATACGCTACCTCACCATTGAGCAAAAAATAAATCAATTGTTCTGAAAACTGTAAAATATATGTAACTGTTAATTACAATACAACGTCAATTTAATACAGGCAGTTTTGTAGCATCAGATATAACCGACTACATTACCTTTATTTCGTTTGTGCTAACCTTAAATACTTTCAAACCGTAACTACAAAAGTTCCATTCGGAAAATATAGGGTGAAAAGTTGTTGAGACGTAATCATAGATTTGGTGTTTAAAAAGCTATATGTATATAAATCAGTGTGTGCTATTTTTCACACTGGGTTATTTGGTTAGTGAAGCAGTATTCATTCAAATGGATAGGTTTCAACCTGCGCTGAAATGTGTTCAAATATTTATTTTTTGGTTATTTTCAAAATATCTCCGTTGACAGATAAAGCATTTTTGACACAGTTACAAACTCGTGTAAATATACGATCTTTTCGAAACCTTGTTTTATTTATATAAATCAATGCTTATTAAAAAATCGGGGTTTCGTTTCTTATAAACATTCTGAACTGATTATATAAGACAAATTCGGGATTAACTTGTCATCAAAGACAACGTCTTGGTTGACTTTTTTAAAAACACCAACATATAAAATGTTCAGACATTTTCAGTGACACGATTATGTATGTTAGTACATATTAGCATAATTAGAAAGAATAAAAATATGTCAGTGTTCGTAAAGAAATGAGTGGTTGAAATATTTGTAGAATCATCCAGTTGTATGAGCTCTTATTCTAACTGAAAGGATTCCCTCAACAAGCCGAAACCCTTAATATCGGTATGATTTTATGTACCTATCTACATAACATATACACACGGTCGAGTCTTCTCTACAATTAAAAAGGCGAACTTGATAGAACATGTATGGCTCAATGACCCTTTTCAACATTCATAAACTGAGCTTCCGGTGATAGAGGATTAAGATGTTACAGTAATGACGGGGGAACAGTGCTGCAACACCTAATATTTCAATGAGTGTCGTCAATTGCATTAATAGAGAAAATGAACCGACCTATTAAAGCGTTTGTCTCTGGCAGATCAATCCAAGATACAAAACCAACAAATTCTTTAGGGAATAACCATTGGATCTTTTTTTCATAGAAACCCTTTTAAAAGAACAAAATTAAAAAATATGTTAGTGCAAGACACCCTGAACGATTGTTGCAACACTCCCCTCACAGACTGAATAAGACGCTTAAAGTCTCAGTGAGGACGTCGGTTCTGTTCCGTTTTGGTTGTGCGTTTGTTAAAAGAGCTCTTAGGAAAACGCGTATGACTCAACATGTGCAAATATCAAGAAAATATGGTGTAACAGTTATCATTTCCAAATACATACATGTAGATAGGTACATCTACTGATAGGGCCTGGCACCTGTGTTTTCATCTTATCTAGGCCTTAACGTCCGGAGCACGACGTTTGTTGATGAGACACACGCCCAGAAGGAGACACGCGACCAGCAGAATGAGCACCACCACAGCAAGGCCGATAACTGCTGCAGACAGGTTGATGTTGGTTGCCTTGGTAACAGCATTGTCCACTGCCGCTTCCACTGCAATAAAAGTAAACGTGAATGCTTACTTTGCCTTACATACTGTAAATGGCGCTTGATGTAAGTGTATATGTAATCTTTATTTGGAGTTGTTGAGGTTTCCATTGGCTAAGATTTATATAAGATCTCAGCCTCCTTGTACTTTTTGTTCTTTGAAGTTGAAGATAGTTATTCAGGTTGTTGCCAAAGAGTCACACTCTATACACTTCAATTACCAACGGAGTCTTTACTCAAGATTTTAGGCCTCTTCGTTTTGAACAAAGGGTCACAGTCACAAAATCTAAATCATAAATCATGGACGGACGGACACAGGCGCTGTGCCTGATAAGCTGTGAATGCAAACGGAGTAAAGAAGAAAATTTGAGTGCGAGATCAGATAAACGTTTTAGATCCAACATGAGATTAGACTGCTCACCATTGTTTTGTTGGAAGGGATCCTGAACCTGGAGGGGAATCCTCAGCGTCCTTGAAGGTCCATCTGTAGAGTTTGATGGAGCTTCTCGCCTCTTTCTGCGGGCACAAGTCTGGAAGCAAAATTTGGTTTTAATCAAATAGTTGTTTTATTTCAATCTAAAAAAAATATCTGATTTAAGGTTAATGACTCATAGCATTAAGTCGATGTGATTTCTCGTATATTTATCCTAAAAGGAATTTTAATCTAAAATAGAGTTTGTTTGGGACTTTTGCATCTTAAGAAGACGATGGAAAGGGTTTTAATGCATGGTTACTGTGGCCTTAATTAGGGAACACAGAGTTTCAAAATGTATTATTCTAAAAATCCCCATCAGCTATGGAGTTTGTACTTTCTAGGATTCTTGCTTCTTGAGAAGAAAATGAAAATGGATTTTTTAAATTTCAGATTTCCTGAGTGATTGGTTTTGTTGAAGAAGTCGAAATAGTGAACATTTTACGGACGGATGGATGGAAGGACGCAAGACGCAATGTCAAGCCAAATGTGCTTAGACCTGTAGGGTTATATTATGGAAATGCCGAATGATACTATTTGTTGAAGTCTTTCAGTTATCTTCTATCAAAGGTGAATTTACTGAAACAGTTGCTTTATTGAAGCAAAATGTAGGAAATGAATAAACAGATGGTAGGTTTGGGTTGCAAACAAAACTTATTTCGAATATCAAAATACATTCACATTTTCAACATACATAATGATGAGTGTCACATAAACAAATCCTCGTTTACTCTGTTTTTTATTTGTATCAAAAGCTACATTTTAAAACATTTTAAGTTATAATTGTCGCTCCTTTATTCTACTTACTCGATCACATTCAGACTCCACCGAGCACAGTAGGACATCACAGACAACGAATAGTTGAGTGTAATCAACATACTGTATCACTGTGAAGGATAAATCGTATCCACCAGGAGTCCCGGCAACGAGTGCTGCATCGGCAAAGTCTACTGCGCACCTGCAGAATCGTGGAGGAGTGTGTGTCGATCATATGTGTCGTATGATAAATGTACTTACGACTGATGTCCACATATAAAATGGATATACAGCAAAATATCTTAAAATAAAATTGCCTCGTTCTTATAATTCTTGACTTAAATTATATCTAGCTTTTGACTGACTATTAAGCATGGAACAAATTTTCTTGATAACACGAGAACATCCATTATCTCCCAACAGAGGTAGCTCCGTCATATATTCCTATACAACCTCTGTCTTAATACGAACGTTTCTTGGTCTAGGAATGTAGAACGCTGATTGGATTCAATCAAAGTTAGTTGTGCAATCAGCGACGCCGTTTCAAAAGTCATTAAAATCGTCTAAGTTTTTTACGTAAGCTTTCCAAAAGCTAAAGTTTATTCGAAAATGCACCTTGCACTTTGAGGCGTCTTTACATGTCACAAACGTCTCATTTTGCGACTATATCACTGCACAGACCTGTCTGACAACAAATATGTTATTCATGCATTCGTTGTTTTCATTGTCTGAAATGTTGCCAGGTAGTTTTACAATATTGTGCCGGTAAGGAAAACTGCCGGAAGACCGAGAAACCTTCGTATTAAGACAGAGGTTGTAAAGGAATTTAAGACGAAGCTTCCTCTGTTGAGAGAGAATGGAGAACATCTCTTTTTAACTTTTTATCATAAATCTCTTCTAAGTTGAAATTATCTTTAATAAATGGTTGGGGTTTTTTTTCAGCATCTATTTTTTAAATTTTGGAATACTTTAATGGATGAGAATTGCCAAACAAGAGACAAGCTGAACGATGGACACAAAGACCCAACGGGAAAGGAGAAAAACTGACTGGTAGGGGACAGGAAACAAACTTAATGGTAGGGGAAAGGAGACAAACTCAATGGTAGGGGAAAGGAGACAAACTCAATGGTAAGGGAAAGGCGACAAACTGACTGGTAGGGGACAGGAAACAAACTGAATGGTAGGGGAAAGGAGACAGACTGAATGGTAGGGGATAGGAGACAAACTCAATGGTAGGGGACAGGAAACAACCTGACTGGTAGGGGAAATGAGACCGACTGAATGGTAGGGGAAAGGGGAAAAACTGAATGGTAGGGGAAAAGAGACAAACTGAATGGTAGGGGAAAGGAGACAAACTGAATGGTAGGGGACAGGAAACAAACTGAATGGTAGGGGAAAGGAGACAGACTAAATGGTAGGGGAAAAGAGACAAACTGAATGGTGGGGGAAAGGAGACAAACTGAATGGTAGGGGAAAGGAGGCAAGCTGAATGGTAAGGTAAGAAGACCAAACTGGAAAGGAGACAAGCTGAACTGTGTTTAAAGGAGAACCAACAGTAACGAAGACGAGCTGAAAGATAGGAAAGGGCGACCCAACAGGGACAAAGACCACCTGAAAGATAAGTAAAGACGATCAAACAGGGAAGGAGACGAGCTGAAAGATAGGGAAAGGCGGCCCGTAAGGGCAGAAGACGAGCTGAAAGATTGGAAAAGCCGGCCCAACATGGAATAAGACGAGCTGAAAGAAAGGAAAATGCGGCCAAAGAGGGAAGAAGACGAGCTGAAAGATAGGAAAAGGTGGTTCATAAGGAAGAAAACGAGTTAAATCATATGAAAAGGAGACTAGCATATATAAACAACAGTCATCAGTAGATGGAATATCCTACTGCCACCCAATAAATTATAAGTTACATCAAGAACATCTTTTCTAAAGTTACTGATAACTCATAATTTTCATTGAGAATACTTTAAAGACACTTCAAACAGTCTTGCATGGGGATAAATTGGAAAATCTTATAAGGACCCTTTTCAGTAGGTGGGTAATACACATTCGGAAAACAATGATGATGGACAGAGGGATGAACAGAGCGATTACTTTATCCCACTTTATTAGATACAAGTGGGATAACAAGTTGGATGAGAGTTGCAGTGAAATCCCAGTATACATGTATACAGATAAAAGTCGAAAGCGACAAGTTGAATGAAATTAATAGTTGACACTAATGCTAATTTCAAAGTTCTTAAGTTCAAATTGTTTTCATTTAAACCTGGTCTTTTTTTAAAAGAAATTATTTATACAGAAAAGGCACCACACAACCACTAGGTATGATCACATAACCAGTCTCAAAACAAAACTGCAAAGCTTTTGAGATGGAGGCCGTTCCAAACCCTCCATGTGCACCAAGTTTAAATTTTTTCCATCAAAACCAGATAAAATATCCAAATCAGAATAACCAAAGTAGAAATGGGCATCACTTCACCACGAGATCTAACCACATACCGAGTTGGGTAAAATAATATTGAATGGCTTTTGATATATGGCCCGGAAACGAGAGCATGATGTTCTTTACCTCTATATCCAAATTTGTAAAGAAGACCCAGCATAAACATAACAAATTGAAGAGACAAGTCGGGTGATGGTTGTAGTGAAGACGTTTCATTTACATGTACAGAAAGAAGTTGAAAGAGACAAGATGGATGAGGGTTGAAGTGAAGACCAATTATTTATAGGAAAAAAGTTGTAAGAGACAAATTGGATGAAATTTGTAATGAAGACCCATAATATACAGAGAAACGTTGGAAGAGACAAGTTTGATAGAATTTATGGTGAAGACCCACCATCAATGCAAAGTACGCTAAGAAATACAAACCCTGCAGTGACTAGGTTGTTTGAGTTAACTGGTGATGTCTCTTCGCTCTGCAGTGTGCATACCGTTGGAAGTACGTTGACAAAAGCTGAAGCAAGGTGATGACTTGTTAACATAATGTAGTTGGTTAACTTCTAGTTAGAATTATTGGTGCAGTCATGTCTTACAAATCATCCGAACTAGTCGATGTATTGAATTCTGAGATTATCAAAACAAAAGTTTTTTTAAATAAGTAAATTTCATTTTTAGTTCACTGGCCTATAAACTGTTAAAAAAGTATATTTTTAAATGGTATAAATGCCGGAGTTCGTCAAAATGATCTGTTTTAATCAACTTTTAGTGTGACTAAGAGAACCAGATCTCATCTGAGCACTGTAAAAAAGATAGATGGATAAGAAAAGAACCCGAGACAGCAGTGTCATCTCTGGGCAATTCTACAGCTAATAGTACGTCCTTACAGTTATTTTATACAGGCCTCAAAGTGAGGAGGTCATCATTTTCTACAATTATTGATTAAAAAGTATACCAGTCCTATGACCTTCCTAAATCAGAATGAGGCATATCGCTTTAATTTCAAAGATCTAATGAATTCGTTTTGAGATGCATTTGTATGGGTCACATTGTCACCAGACAAATTAGTCAAGTTACATGTAAAGCTTTAGCTTTGGAATCTGTACACAAGATTGCCGAATTATCCGCCGCTAATTTCTAGAGAAAAAACAAAACAAATTAGTGGCCTTATTAGGGGCACAGAGTCATTAAACCTACAGAATATAATTCTCATTCATTCATTCGAATTCAACATCTAACGTGACTTTTGATTATCCATATCCTCAAATAGTCAGTGCACAAGATTTTGGACGGTCGGACGAACGGATTGATCGAGGGACGGACATCGGAAATCATGCCGTGCCATACGCCCCCGAAATTGACTTTCAGGTCAAATGAGCAAACCAGAGAGGCATACAAAATGAACCTACTTGTTGTTCTGAACTCAATTGTCACAGTGTCTCCCAAAGTTAGAGGGGCGGTTACCGCTACACCGCCAACTTTAACCGCCAAATCAACATCTCCTGAACCACCTTGGGGCGTGATAGTTGTACCCTGCACCAACCTAAATGAACAGAACATGTTACGTCACAACAAGAAGGAAATAATTGTAAAATAATTGTAACAGGAGCAGCATCACACTTAACAGTCCATTCACACATCACTGAAGGTGCCGGAGAAAGGTCATATATATTTAAATCATTTTTAAAAAATTGATTTTGTTGTCGATTTTACAACCGATCAAGTGAGATGTATGTAAGTTACTATTGTAGTTACCAGATTGTATCAGAAAATATATCACGGAAATGTTTTCCTAAAGAAATTCTCCGGCTGACGCCCAGAATGGGCCTGTTGTACAAAGTGATATTACGCGATGGATCCCGGGGATTATGTTGGTAAATATCAATTGATAAAAGGTGATACGTACAAGTGTTTCAAAAAGGAATACCCATTTATACGCTAAAATTATCGTCATAAAGCTGAGGGGATAATGAACATTTTCGACAAAAACAGATGGACACACTTGTATCTAAAGGGAAATATATAGAGATAAGTGACAAAATCAAGAGTCATTGTCAGAAAATCAATAAATATCCTAAATACATATTTTACTACTTGCCTCATTAGTTACCATAATTAACTTAACTATTATCATTATGACCATTTTAAGGAATCGATTTAACATTTCTAAATTCATTAATAAAGTAAGCCACAAAAAACGTGTTATGTATAGTTACGTACTCGTCGTCGTTGGTTAAGTCTGCAACAGTGATGCTGGAGACGGTGGTTCCGGCGCAACAGTATGTTATCTTACCATCCAGGGCGTCCCAGTAAGAGGCTCCATACCTTACTCTGGCCGTCACGCACGTTGTTGTGACCCCACCCTGCAGCAACCAATCATCAACTTATGTATCTCTGGCAAAGTCATCAATATAATGAAGCAGCCAGAATCCTATATCAAGGAATGATGTTTCTTGACACTGCTATTTGACTCACTGCTATACCAATGATACTACATGTATAAGAAACTGAGATTTGCAACGAGATGGTAATACACTACTGTATCCAGGAAAGTCCTGAAAAGATGCAGTAAATGATATATCATAATGGAGTAGCCTAATCAAAAAATGGTATCATCTGATAGCAGAGAGTTAAAACAATCAATGTAATAAAAATTATTGTTGTATCAAAGGGTCGTGAAATCAGCTCTCAATGACTTAAATAACAAAGATGTCACCAGAAACTTACATCTTAATCATTGTATGGGGAGAAAGTTTCTTCAACGTGACAAACCGTTTCATCGGAGACTTGCAGGTTTAAAGGGGCACAGAGTATGTTATTGTAGTCAAAATTTAATTAATGGTGTTTCTTTATAAACAAAAGTAGTGGTTGTTTCTGATTATTACCATATTAGAGCTTATCAGTTCAGTTAAGAAACAGTAAACAGGATGTAGTTGTAATTTGTGATCGAAAAACAGTGGCGCGCCGCAATAACTTAAACGTAATTTCTACAACACACTTTGATTGACAGTGTTTGGTCGGTCATTTCACAATTGTTCTAGTACACTGGTCGCAGAATGTGTTGCATTGAATTATCAGAGGAAAACATCATGACACCATTTAAAAATTGTATTATGACTCCGTTTATTCAAAACCTGCCAAATCTGTATATAGCCTACACATATATGTTATTGATAAAAAGGGCTTGAATTTTATGGGGCAATTTAGGGATAAAGATGCACGTTTTGGGAGGATACTTGAACTAAATGTAGTACAGATGGTATTTTGGGACTCAAAATTGAGACACATTAATAATATTCTGAATCATACTCTGTGTAGCTTTAACAACAATCCGTATAATCTAAATGTGGTAAGATCTGATTGCATCATTTGAAACTGAAAGCTTCAACTAAGTCAAAGCTTCGTGAAGATAATTCTTCAACTTAGAAACGGTTTTCAAACTTGTTCAAGAATATCATCGGAACAACTTGTATATGTATCTAAAATTCAGCTTTTATATAGCAATATGAAATGATTACATGTTTAAATAATTTTCAAAGTTACAGGGGATAATGACCCCGTTACATCTCTTTACTTTTTTCATAGTAATAGGTGCTTGTTGACCAACTGCAGCTGTTTTAGTGAAGTTTATTTTCGACGATACAAACTCCTGTCAAATCAGCTGTAGTATAAACTATGATAGTTACTGAAAATTTGTCGAACGTCAGGTTATTGGTTTTTATGTGATAAGTGAAGAGAATCTTCATTTGTGGCTTGTACAATTTGTGTCATAATTAACAACTGCTGCATCGACACTGTGATGAGCACAAGCATGAACATTTACACACAGTCGACAAGTACTTACGGGAGTGGTAACTTCAATAGGCATACAATTCGCATCAGAAGGTGTCGAAATCTCTCTCATGAATCCTTCCCAATCAGATGGAATATCTCCGGTTGCGGAGGTCCCCAGAGGACAGGCAGCCTCAGTCCCAACAAAAACTATATCGGCCCCCTCCAGGTTGGCGTTTATGATCATCTTTCCTTCCACTGAGCAGATCAGTTGGACTGGAAAAGCATTGATAAATATAAAATAATAACGAAAAATAAGTAATGCTCACAAAGCCAAAAATATGAAAATTTCAAATTTTCCCTTGTAAATACGATGTCTATGTGTTGCATAAAAGTTTCAGTTGAAAACATTATTACACCATTTAAAAATTGTATTATGACTCTTTTTATTCAAAACCTGCCCAAACTGTATATAGCCTACACATATATATCATTGATAAAAATGGCTTTATTTTATTCTTCGATACAATTAACACAGCATGCACATTCTAATGTACTGTTATAGGATATTTTAACAAAAAGTATCAGTGGTAAATTATGCTGCCACAAAAAATTACCCTACTCTGCATGTCCTTTTGTATTGTTTAGATAAGATTTTTTAAATGCACGTCCTTGAACTGCTCCAGCCCCGGTACAATATCGCTTCTTTATATACAACACAAATAGTTACTTTTTCATTGAAATGTATTGAAATAAAAAGCGAAAAATAAAACTTTCATTTACAGTTACTAATTTCAGTAATATCTGTAAATTCCACTATTGATAAAGTTTGGCATGTGTCTGCATCACAGGTGTCGTACATGTATATGTCAATTGTGATACCAGTACACATGTTAAGGTTAACTTCTGGTTTGATACAACTTCTACCGAAATATGTAACAGGACGTTGTGAGTTTATTCAGTTAAGTAGAGGAAAGTTAATGATAAAGTTGTAAATGATAAAGAAATGATATTATGGCCTTTATCTATTTATTATCATTATACCCGTCAACCGTTATTTTCTAATGGAACGTCCATGGGGTAACATAGTGTAAAGTAAAGAACCATTAGACCCTCAGTGAACTGTATGGTATCGGGAATGATACAAGAAGTCGAGTTCAAATACTTCTGAGATACGAATGATTGCAAGCATTTTTAGCGATGGCGCCATGGTTACCTGAACGTCCAATACTGTAATGCATCCATTGAATACACATTTAAAAGTGTTTATCTACATCTACATCTACATCGCCCTACATCGCGTCTCGTAAATGATAAGTTTAGAGGGGACGATGATATTTTTGGGGTTGCGTAACTTTTATTTGAAAGACATTCACTTACTTCTGTCATATTCGCATTCATTTGCACCACCATTGTATTCATCTGCCGCACACAAACATACATCGTCGTTCATACAGTCGGCGCAATTAGTTCCACAAGAGCCATCAGGAAGAGCCGTATCTGTCACAGGAAAACACTCGTTAGACAAAGCAAAACTCAGTGAGATTTGCATGGAGACACTGTACATGAGATAAAGCGACAAGGCATTTCGGAAGACTGTGATGGAATTGAGAGCACGTGAATGAGAAAAACATACAATACAAGAATTACATATCATCAAAAGAATATCCCAAATATCTCTTTTCTGATATTCATGATATGATATGTTGTATTGAAAACAGATTGTACATGGAAATGATATAATAAACTATCACGTGTCAAACTATATGTATACTTTACTAATCTGTATATAACAGTCATGTTTGTTGCCTTTAAAGCGTATAGCCAAGGGCCACATAACCCAATCAAAATAACAACAAGTACACAACTGACAACGTTGTTCTGTTGGATTAGTCTAGGCGGTAACACTTCCGTTGAAAAGATAGGTACTAAGATATAATATTTAAATTGAAAAGCCTTTCACATAATCATCCCTTACGGCTAACAAGTCATAATTTTCAAAATAAACTCAAAAACTGAAAATATTTATTTATAAATTAGCGCGCGACAGACGCTGTACATTGCCACGTTTTTTTATTTCAAATCGCGTTCATATACCTTCATACCTATTTTGAAATGAATGTCGTTAACAGCAACAACATGCAACAACAACAACAACAACGAACAGAGAAAATCAAAACTTAAGTGAAATTCATGCAAATTATATCAAAGTATCAAGGTAACTCAGCAATATTGAACAAGCGTTCTTTTGAAATGTGTGATTTCAATAGAAATTCTTTATTTTAGTTCTTATATATGTCAAAGCAATGCGAATAAAAAATGAATGCCTAGAATTTTCAACACAAAGAGGTTAAATTGTATTTTGGAAAATTACTTCATAACCCTACAGTTATTACATTGGGTCTTATTGAGGTAAGAACTTAATGTTATAAAATTATTGAATTATGTACCATCTTGACATTTGTAGCCATTGTTGGTCCCCGTGCAAACACAGCTACCAGAAGAGCAAGAGCCCCCTGCTGTACACGGCTGGGAGGGGCGGTCGCAGTTGAATACTGAAACATAAGCATGATGAATGAACAATAAATATACTTATTTGTTGGTTTATAAGTAAATGAATTGTCATATACTGTCTTCATCAACAACTAAAAGGAACTGCTATGGTAAAGGCTTGACGAGGGCGAGTGCACGTGTACTGCGAGTATGAATAAATTACGTCCATCAATTATGATTCAGAATTAACCATTTTGATGACGAAACCAAGAGAGCAGGAGACGACCAATGGTCTAAGCAACTATGCAGTAGATATTCAGTCACTCAAAATCGTTTCACTGTTGTAAGATTTAAAAACAACTTTTTATAGTTTGTACAGAAGGGCACAATTTAGAAAGTATACATAGCTATGGCAATTATTACAATATCATCGGACCTTGTTTATGAAAAGACCAAGACGTGATATTGCTATAGAATAACGGAACAAACTGCCCGAAAGAAAGAGGAAGAGTTTTGGGAACTACGTATTTTACTCTATTATCGATGTGTTAATTTGATGAATTGAATTTAAGTAAAACTCACTGTCAAAGTCGCCACGGACGTTGAAAAAGCTCATACAGAGGACCCCGACTAGGAAGAGGAACTTCATCGTGTCTCTAGGAACACAATCAATAAAAATCGTCGATTCACAAGAGATCATTATAGGTTTTTTAAACAAATTTTAAAACCTACCAAAGTTAATTTCCCAATGTGTTCCACACACTGCTTTTACTACATCATAACCCTCCCGTCTTATCCGTAACACACGTGTTCTTGTACAGCATAAATCACCACCCCACCCCCCCCCCCCCCCCAAACCCCACCCCCCTCTGTAACAGACACCTACTTGAACGTTAATCTTGCAACCCTATCTTGTACATCGTACCTAACCAATCTTGCCTCTAATTTCTAACTAACGGACTTTTCTTTCCATTGTTTGTGCATTAGCCATATAAACAGTCGTGACATGCGAGGACTTGTATTCATATCTCCATTTTTTAATTAAAAGTGTTTCAACAAACACATTGAACCTTTGTTGATCATTAATGATTTTTGTGCTGGATAATATTTAGTTCAAATGACTATTTTCCCTGCAGTTGTGAAGATTCATTTGCCTATTTGGTACTACATACAAGAAAATTCCTAATGTGGTTAATTTTATAGTTTTATTGAAAATGCTTCATTAATCATTAATGACTTGAATGAAATATTGGTTACAATGAACATTAAATTTTTCATAAAGCCATTAACATAAGTTAAAGCTCTAGATCTTCTGTTATAATGTTGGTGTTCAATGCAGTCGACAAACAATAATAGATTGTGACACCAAACTTAAATAGGTAGTTATTATCCAACAAACAATCTAGGTGACCCCTGTTTTCAAAGATAAAAATGTATTCAGAAAACCTTTTCAGGGAAATCGGCTAAATTGTGTGCGGAACGAGTTGGGGAAAAAACGTAAGTTCACTGATTATATTACCAATACGTAAAGATTCGCATTGCATAAATATATTGCGTTAAAAATTCGAGATTATACCTGTACATATTTTTCAAAGCATAAATCACCAACCATTTTTATCATATGAAAAGCAAAACTTATAAACAGATACAATTATTGAACTGAAAATAATTTGAAGTTATTTGATAACCAAATGTTACAAAAATTCCTCTCTACTTACCAATGAGTCGTTAGTTGTATTCTGTTTAAAGATACCAGTGGTCACTGACTATCGAGGACCGCTTCTTTGCTTTTATACCCCCCCTGCTTCTTCCAAGCGTACACGCCCTTAGGTTTGATTGGTTTATTTTTATACGGGTATCTCATTGAAATCGTCACCACGTCTCTGGCCAGCCCACCCGAGCTACCCGGGTTACTGGTTGGTTCATGTTAGATGGGACCCTAGGGAAAACAACAAAGGTACATAACGTAAATAACATGTTGACATTCTGAAATCTATTTTCGGAGAGGTATATAAGTCGACACATCATTTAGCAAGAAAAGTTAAGAAAAAACTGTTTGCAGTTACGATGCTACATGTTGGGTGTGCGATAATGTTTACTTTTTTTAAATCCAGAAATGTAGTTCTGGTAAACATTTCTTCAACACGCTAACCATCCGAAGATGACACCAAAAATTACATTTGGAATTCTCTCTCTCTCTCTCTCTCTCTCTCTCTCTCTCTCTCTCTCTCTCTCTCTCTCTCTCTCTCTCTCTCTCTCTCTCTCTCTCTCTCTCTCTCTCTCTCTCTCTCTCTCTCTCTCTCTCTCTCTCTCTCTCTCTCTCTCTCTCTCGAAATCTTGAACTCTCTCTCTCTCTCTCTCGAAATCTTGAACTCTCTCGAATATGTATTTTGATATGTTTAGCAGGTATGTTCCGAATAAGCAACCCCTAATCAATTTACTTATGAAAATAGGATTTGGCGACCAAGTGGTTTGCGCGTTCGGCATCGGATTTCGGGGCTTGAAATCCCTCTAGGGGCTCGGTACCTTAAGAGAGAATTGTTCTATATGCAATATAAGATTTGGGTACAATGCTGCACTGAATACTGCCCATGGTTCGCCAGTTCAAGCCGATGCTCGCAGGTTTCACAGCAAAGCATAGCAACATACTGTTGGGGCTTTCTACATGTACCTGCAGTAGTACTAGCAGTCCTGAAACAAGAAAAGCCTTTAAAAAGGCTAAGTTGGAGGCACCCTTGTTAGGCTAGGAAATACTGCGGAATCATATATATAGGGTACAAATAGGATAGGATTTTCATTACAGCAAATAAGTAGATTAAGGCCATTAATAGAAAAAAAGACCTTCATTTTATCTTTTATTTAGAAAAAGGTTTACAATTATTTGTTCATAGTATCAAATAATAGAATAGTCAGGCTAACTTGCAGTTATAAATAGATCTATACAGTTCTGTTTTAAACAACAGTCACCGATTTATCGCTTGGAAATAGATCTATTTTTAGAATATAGATCACAATTGATAGCGTCCGGATCCAGCACCGCTCGACTCTTTTGCAAATTCATAAATCCATATGGATCACTAATTGTTTCTCAACTCTCAAAGATTGCCAGTACAAGATATATTACATTAAAGTCTAAAGCATAGTTCACTACCTCTATCTTTGTCTGTCATGAAGCGATATCCCACAAATTGACTCGCCTTTATGACTTTCTCTACTTATCGACATTGTAGCCGCTTGTTTCTCGCGTGTGCCGTTTGAAAGGAAGGGTTTTTACTAACATGGAATAGAGTTTTCTAACCTTTCATTTACGCGTCTTATTTAGTACACGTGCGGTCATGAAGAATTGTACTGTCTTTTTTATTCTTAAACACCACTGTTCCCTTTAAATTTTGAGATTTGCAGAGACAATCGTTTTCCGTATTAAAGGTTGCCAATTATTTCGGAATACCCACATGGTCACGTGGTTCTAAATTTGATACAGATGTGTTCATTGGTTTACGATATTGCCGAAATACAAAGAGGCTAAATATGATTGGTTGAAAGTTCCTTTAAAAATTCCAACTGTAATATAGAGAGAATTTCACCTGTTTAGATGGTTGGAGGCCGGTGGGGCCTCCAACCAATAAGTGAAATACTCTTGAAAACGGCGTCGCTAATGAAAATAAATACATTTGTAAAAGTATGTCCGGACGTATTCATGTATGTTGTATAAACTAATATCATTGTTCATTTCGATCATTTCTCACATGGTACCACCATTTTAGTTGCCGCACTTAAAATTATTTTCACTATTGTCATGCTTTGGAAAACGAGGCCTCGAAAACTTAACATTGACTTTTAGCTACAAAGCGAAATGAGGATATAGGTCTAAGCTCATTCTCGTCTTCCCGTCCGCACGTACGCCCATCCGAGTGAAAAAATAGCCTAGCTTTTCTCAGAAACCGTTCAAAATAGGACAAACACATTTCGCGTGGCTTGGGTATCAGTAGTCTGTCATCCAGACCCTATGGCAAAATATTAAAGGAGCCTTCTTAAGTCTAGAAAAGGTTGGTAAGTCCAGTTGCCTCAGTACAGGACTCCTTTTTTATATTATATCATACCAAATATTGAACAATACTTTTTTAGTGAAATCTTTTTTTCAGGGACTATACGTTAGTCTAGGGTATCAGTGGCTATCAGAAGCATGCAATTGTGTATCCCTTGTACCGATTTTTAATTTTATTTTGCACATTTAGGAAAAGGTTGCAAGAAATAACGAGAACCCATCTTGGGGGAGATGTTGAAGCATATGTAGTGAAATAATATCAGATTACAATGGAAATCGATGAATCGTTTAAATGCAGAAGTTGCGGTCACCCATCCTGTTTATGTGAATAACTGCTATACAGCCTTTTTTCTATGATTTTAATCTACAGATTTAAAATTTTATGCAGAAAATGCAATGGGTCGTCCGGCCTTGAACAGATTTCGCTATATATAAACCATTAGTAGATAAGTTTCTTTTCACATGAAAAGCTTTTATAACCGCACATCTTTCTATCACGCATATATGAAGTCATCTTTTATACCCCTTTATAACGTTACGCCTCGGTGAATGTACCCCTTTATAACAGGGGCAGCTTTCGAAATAGAAGAAGAGAAAATAAGAAAAATAGTTTATTTCGGTGTCAAGTGCTTACATTCTTTTCACATATGGAATCGTAAAAAAAATATTTCACATGATATAAAACATTGCATATAAAAAGATAGCATCCGGCCTACAAGGCCTATATATGAGACACCATATTACCTCATATATCAATCATTATATATTAAAGTATGGATAAATATAACATATAACATAGGGATAAAAGGATGAAGAAAGATCATCAAAAGTTAAGTGAGGCCAACCTCCGTCGATACATTTGATTTATTAGGGCAGCAAGTGGCTTACATAACGTACTGCTAGATAAAGATATACAGCCTGGTCAGTCGGATTTAGGTGTAAGAAGGAAGGATCGGAAGGAGAAACAGAAGAAGAAGAAGAAGAAGAAAAATATTTTATTCACGTGTCACATGCTATTCATATAATCAAAGATCTAGAAATACAGTAAACGTCCTTGATATACTATTGCCACATAAAAAACCGGTAAAACATAGCATCCAGCCATAAGGCTTACGAGACACGAGGTACATAAAATGCATAACAAATTTATAATAAATACCGCACATCACCAGCTATACATTCATGCAAAAACATTCATACAACATGTTTTTAAAACTAGTAATGATAAAAGTGTGATAAAATACCAAACATTAATGTAGTTATTTCATGATTAGAATAAAATGTTAAAGCCTTTTCCCAAGACGGGCTTGGTACATTTTACTTGCTGTTGCGGCTAGAGATTTAGAAAGCATATCATTTTGCAATAAATATAGGAATTTATCAGTGGATTTTAACAAGAGAAATTCAGAGTTCAAGAAACAGATTTCCAAAATGTATACCTTAAGTCTGAGTAAAAACTACAAACATTGAGAAAGTGAATTTAACAGTGAATACAAGTGTCACACAATTAACATTTAATTATACTTTACAATCTTTCCATGATAAAACCTACTGAAAAAAGAGAAGGCTAAGCTTTTTCCCGTCAAGTTATAATTCTAACTGTTAAAGTTCGAATTGCACTTTTCTTGTTTGAGGATAAACCTAGTCGTTCTTTATCGTTTATGTTCGATCAGCGGTTGACGTGTTTTTAACATATCAGGTATCATTATAGAAAGTTTCTAAACTTTTGTCCTTATTCATTTAAAAGACCAAAATGTACAATCTCCATTAAAATTGAAATCATGAAAGACACGCTTGAATTGAAAACTTATGTTTTGATTAGCAAAAGAAAAAACATACAAAAGGTCACATACAGACACCCTAATCAATGGGTATCATGAATTGTTGGTTTGGTAACTTAGATGCCTTTAAAGAAGCCACAACGACCATATCATTTAAAAATATATGGGGGTTTTTTCGAATGGAAAATTAGTAGAAAAGTGATGTCATCTTAGCAGATGTGGAAAATAAAATGTTTATATTTTGGTGGTATCGGGGTTCCGTAGATGGTTAAAAGGGATGACCTTTGAAATATTTAGATTCCTTTCTTTTAACTCGAAGGAAACTTAAGTCTTGTTCACTAGGCAATTTGATAGAAAGGGAGTATAGGTTGATGCTCGAGAAAATGGGGTTAAACATCAAGAAAATGATGGTTCTGTGGTAAAACCTATTCTTCTCCACAGAAAGTTCTTGTCTTGAGTGTGAACTCATGGAAAATAGTGATGACAAATTGTAGAGTTGGTAAACTTATGGTAATGGCTTTAAGGGCCCCCAATCCAAAATATATATCTTCCTCATCCGTAGAATATATAGCCCTTGAAGCTGAAATCTTGTCTTCGAACCTCTCTTCATTAGGGTACTGAAATGTAGATATGGTTGCTCGGTGAACACTGAAAAAGAACAGAGTTCCGCTTTAAAAGCTATTTTCCGTTTCTTTTCAAGGACGAAACGATTCAGAAAGTTTAACTTTGAACTTAGTTTAGTGTTATTGTACCCCCTAATAAGGACCATAAGGGGGATATCTCACCTGTAAATATGATATTCTCTTGAAAGAAACTGGGGATTTAGTTACGTTAACTAAAATAAGTCATTATCGTTAGCATCATGAGCTAAAGGTCCAGATGCGCAACTGTTTTGTCTTTTTTCATCAATTTAACTTAACTTATGGTGAAAGTTCAACACCTACCATTTTTAATTTAATCCTGGCTAGAGACATAAGTTGTTGCATCGTTGAAAAAGTTGTTTGTTTTTTTATATAAAGTTCTTTTTGACTATTGATATAATGTCTGCGGTATATTGTGAGTATACTAAAAACGATATATGAATAAAAAGTGTTTTTCTTTAAAAAACAAAAAAAAAACAAGAAAGAATATAAATTACAAGCATATATAATCTATCTTTATTCTCAGTAACCTTTTCTTATTCAGAACAATACCCGGCCAAAAGGGAGCCCCTCTTACTGACACGATACAGAAACCCCGGCCTGAGGCAGATTAAGTTTTCAGTTATTCAGCGCTTTCATACATGGTCCCAGGCCTCTCCACTGAACAAAGTAACTGAATATGTTTTGGTCGCGTGTAACGCATCATTTACAGACATCGTCCTAACCTTGAAGAACTTAAAGGAAGAAAATGAAAGTATAAAGCGAAAATATGTTGATATACTTGTTACTCCCAACATGTAGTTGATCGCGTGTTAACCACAATATATATTAGAGATAATAAAACAACCTAACTGAGTGTTAGATAATTGAAAAGAATATTGGAATTTGAAATAAAACTTGAAAGCATTTTGACATTTTTTCTTTCATCTCAAATTCATAGAATGTTTTCAGTATCTAAACTAAACACACCCATGAAATTTTTTTTACATATGAAGATAAAGGTCTTGTAGCTGTTTTATAAACACGCAATAGAAACATACATTGCTCACGAAGGACTGCCAGGGTATTTCATCTGGTTTGAGTCATGTACACCTTCTAGTATAGGGTAAGATTTTCACAAGATGATAAAGAAAGGTCTCATATACTATGTACAAAAAGAAACCGTGTATCACACACTTTTACAAAACAAGGAATAGAAGTATGTTTAATCACAACACTTGAGCATTTGATCTTCATATGCAACAACCTCCTACTTCAACAGTGGAAATCAGTGAATACTGACAATGAAATTTGAAACAGGTGTTAAAAAACAAGTACTTAATTGGACGTTTATTCATACAATATGCCATGACTATCAAATGCACAACGTAATCGAGCAATTTTTTGGTTGAAGTAGGTGTCTCAACAGAAAATTGCCAATCCATTCAATTGTCACCGAATTGTCTATTTTTGCGGGTTCGATGTGGGCATAGCAATTGGCTATGATAGGTATGATGTTTTTGATAAAAAGGTATATAACGTTAAAAGTAACCGTTTTAAATAAGTCTAAACGACAAAAAGGTTGTTCGATCCCTTTACATCACCTTACTTGTTTATCCCAGCGGTATCAAATGTCCTGGGATACAATCATAGCCCTTTCCGTTTGTGTGTCCGTCCGTAATCATTTCAACTCTAAAACTGCTTATCAAATCCTTCTGAAACTTTGCATGTGTGTTACCGACCTACTGAAGTGGTGCATTTTGATATTTTCAGATTTATAAAAGTATATTTACTGTTTTTACTTATCATTCCAAATTGTTATACATCTTTTATTTCACAAACCTAAAAAGATTTCGCAGACTTTTTTCAACACTATCAAAGGCGAGTTTTCATTTTACAGATACCTCTACCAAATTTAGAGGGTATGGTGTCAGTTTAGGAAGGTATTCCTTCCTATTCAGGCGATTTGTGTTCAGTTTTAGATTATATGTAGTCAGTTTTGAAGAAGTGGTAGGCCTGTTTACCCTTGTGGTTTTATGCACTTCAAACAGAGCATAACAAACGACGTCTAAATAGGTTTCACAGTCACGATTCTTTTGTGTCTTCTCAGGTACTGGATGTAAACCGAATATTGTCGCAAGTGATAAATGGCGTAATCGATAAAGCGGTCATTCAAGTTGATAAATTTATTTGAAAATACAAAATTAAAATTTAAGTAAAACTTTGAACGATCACATTATTGTTTTGTTTTTTATTAAGTAAAAATTAATTCAAAATACTTTCCTAATTATTACACGGGGTAATATGCATTATAACGAGAGATCAGTCTTAAGTTTGCACGTCACATATCAATGACATCTATGGTCATAAGTTGTACTTCTATTATGATCTTTATCCCATGTATCTGTAAAATATTGACACGACTGAATAATGGAACTTTACTACTTGCAGACATTCGGGGTAGCAGCAAATATCAAGCATGAACTTTGACAACTCAGTAATAAACCATGGATACTCCATACATTAACCTTTTGGGCCTTCTTGCCTTCAGAGCATTTCAGACGAGGTTAGCAGTCTTACTGAAGGTATACCTAACCGTTCACTTACATTTCTTATGGGATTTTTTCTACACAACTTTAGACGAGTTATCTCAGATCAGTGGTGGATAGCAAAAAGACCGATCTACACAGCGGGATTTATCAGTAACATCAGTGACTGTTTTTTTAATATTTTAATGAGATTCTTATTCATTTACACGATAACCTTAAATTTTATCTTGATAAGGACATAATTTCCGAAAACTTATGGCATTATGGCATTCTATTTGGATCTGTCTGTCATGACTCTTGATACTTAGCAAGGTGAGTTACTGGATGTAGTAGTTATTCCTCCACCATTTCTTGATTTCTTGGTATTCTGAACAAGCTCTACTTGTATTAGTGCATGGGCGTCAGTGTTTGTTATATATGTTTCCATTGGTCGCTGTGTAGTTTCCTGTTATTCAATATGTCATATAGGACAACAATATAAAAATAGAGATGCAAACGTTATAAAGGTGTTGGCATCCTGTTTATGTTGTTTTAGATATATGAAAGGTGAAATAATATTTGCTACGGAAAAAGACATATCTACCCAGCATGGCCACGAGCATTCCCTTTTGAATTAGCATTTTTTTAACATGCTAGTATGCATATTGGAGAGTTCGGAAACCGAGGAAAACAGACTAACACATAAATATGTACGGGCTTACACGATACCTCCCGTTGAAGAAGATATAGTAATCGACATTGTCAGAATTGTTCAAGCGTGATATATTCAAAGAAAGTTATAATACGTATAATATAATATAATAGGGTATAAAATGGTCCCGGAGATTGCGACAGGCGTTAGATTTGAAATGTTATGTATATATTTTTCTCTCTCTACGGGATCAAAGATTTCCCCAACTCAATTTTATTCACTTATTGAAATTCACATAACTGCACTAAGTAGATGTAAATTAGATGAAGGTATGACAGACGAAATACATCTGCGTATTTTAAATGCACATGGTTTATAACTCCAAGAACATGGCGTCACGAGGCGTTCCCAAGATATGAATCAATGCATTCGTGCATCTCACCTAATATTGCGTTCGTTGAATACTGTCGTATTAGCTATAGGATGATAAAAACATACTACAGGTTTTTAAGGGAGCACTTTTGTGGAAATAGAGACAACCACTTAGTTAAGGTCGACATACATGTATTTCTGTGAGACAGGGTTGAATAGTTCCAAGAAACCTAGCAATCGGAGGGG
This sequence comes from Phorcus lineatus, assembly GCA_921293015.1. Classification (NCBI taxonomy): domain Eukaryota; kingdom Metazoa; phylum Mollusca; class Gastropoda; order Trochida; family Trochidae; genus Phorcus; species Phorcus lineatus. The sequence goes on from OV121091.1 coordinate 29,424,145, forward strand.
ATTTAGAGATATGAAGAACAAGATGGTTAATTTCAGGGTCAGGCAAATTCAATGAATACATTCATCGGAGAGTCGGGTAACCGTTACCTTCTAATCTCAGGTAGATTGAGAGGATATCCCGTTAATAAGGTCATTTCTTTATTCAAAAGATTCCTATATAGCAACTTTAGAAACAGTTTAGATTCAATGCAAAAAGGATACTTACAATAACAGGAGTTTTAGCGCATATTTACCTCAATTTCTAAGAATGTTTAACGGTTGCTTACGTCTTAATTCATGATCAGTGTGGCTCATGTTACCATGGACATTGATTGTCTATTTTTTAAGAATTTTTGCATGAGTAGGAGCTTTAAGTTCTGAGAATCTGGTCGTGTACGATGACACATAATGACTTAGGTATTTTTTCGTGGCGTGAATTCCTAAACGTCAGCTACAATTAATCAGGCTACCGAGTAAAAACGTACTACAAACTTCTGAATACGATTCATGTTCTGGAAAATGACACTATATAGAAATACTGAGATATGTTTTATGCGTTATTAGTGTTACGATTAAAATGAATATAAAGTATTAACATGAACTGGCATCGTTTTCACAAACTCCTAATTTAAATAAGTTAATAATCTTTCTGGCTTTAATGCTTCTCATATCACAGAATGATTATCAACTTCCACAGAAGAATATTGAAGTTATTATTGATTAACTAAAGGACTTAGATCTGATTTAAATGTAGGAAAAAGTTAACTCATTTAACATTTCAATTAAAACATTCCATTAGAGATGTTAGCTTTTAGAAATAAACCGGAGATTTTTCAAGTAAACGACGGTCATTAGGTTTCGCCTGGAGAGTTCTTTGATTTTAACGTTAAGGGTATATAAACTCAGTTTTTCAATATTCTCACCGCAGTCAAGAAAGAACAACTTATCTAAACAGCATCCATTATTTCTGAGCACAACATTGCCAACGACGCTTTAATGTTAATACTACAATTTAATCCAAGGCAGACACGTATTTAAACATGAATGAATAAAGAAATACGTTACTTTAGCCTGTTTCTAATATATTGTCCCGGCATGAAGATAGAATTAATTCAATGAATATCATAAAACTCATAAATATCATTTGTTTGAATTAACAGGATCATCTTACTTTAGTACGACTGTGTTAGAAATTCACTCACAGCTGGATATACAAGTGATATCAAGGTTCACTGTAAGTCCTGAACGATAGATGGAAACTTGGTACAGTCTCATACCTGAATCGAAGTCGTTATGAAGCATTCGCCAGGAAGGATCGTAATGCTCAGATGATACAATGTAGAAGCGCTGATTGAACAACTGTAGATAATAACGTGTGGATACAATACATTCTAACTTGGACTACAGAGAGAAACTCTTCGAGACGTCTCTCTCTCTCCCCCTCCCTCTCTCTCCCTCTCTCTCTCTCTCTCCCCCTCCCTCTCTCTCTCTCTCTCTCTCTCTCTCTCTCTCTCTCTCTCTCTCTCTCTCTCTCTCTCTCTCTCTCTCTCTCTCTCTCTCTCTTATGCAAACTGCGAAGCCAAAGTCTGTAAACCTCACAACAATGATAAAATATCTCTTAATGAAGCTTTATTCAATTATATCAGTTCGTCTAACGTCCAATGTATTAGATTTATTTGCAAATAACACATTTGGCGTCAGAACCATTAAAGTAACCTTTTTAACTGGAAAATTGTACCATAAATGTGATTAAGAAGAAAGAGAAACAAATAAAAGATGCAAAATACGTTGTTCGTATGAATTTGCGAGTCATGCAGAGATTGATATTCCTGTGACTAGACCGGTTTTCTGACCTGATTCTTTGATATGTCAAGGGATTTTGAACTGGCATATAGTTTTGATATTATCCATGTCCACTTCACTCGAGCGAAGAAAGCATGGATTATGGGTTGGCCCCCTTGCTGTTGGAGATGAAGTACACACGGACACACGCCACTTTGAGGTAGACAAAGATCTTTTTAAAAAATGCAATCTCATTAAAATAAGACGGTATCAATTGCAGATGAAAACGTCAATTTATTTTATGTTTACCATTCTGTCTCTGTTCAGAAATGTAAAATGGGTTCTCATCTCTGCGAAATAGGGTTTTTGATACGAGTAACTCTGTCATACAATGTTACGACACGAGTGCTTGGGTGTTCATTTTTTCATAACGACACAAAATGAAAATATATTGAATAAGATTATCATCGAAAACCAAATACACTACATTGCAGGCGGGCAACAACGTATCGTCACAAACAAAACCAAAAACCAAAACGTAATAACATGGTTATTATTTTTCTCTGGGACATGAACTCTGAATTCAAATTGAAATACTATTTGCTACTGAAAAAGCATATCCACCTATCATGATCACGAGCAAGCGCTTTTATTTTCGCTTGAATCAGCATTTTAAACATGCTAGTTTGTGTATATGGGAAAGTTCGGAAAAACAGACTTACACATAAATACGTACAAGCTTACACGATATCTCCCATTGTAGTAGATAGTGATCGACATTGTCAGAACTTTTCAAGCGCGATATATTCAATGAGAGAGAGAGAGAGTTTATTCTGTAAAGGGGCCACCAGCCCATTATACATGTAAGTTGATGATATAATAAACTGCCGAAGCGCCATAAAATATCATGTACAGATAAAGCATAATGCATGTAATGAAAGTAATAATATGTATTGTCGGCCCTGGAGACGTTACCTGAAGGCATTGCATTGGAAGTGTTATGCATTACATTTTTCTATCTCTGTGTGGATCTTACTCAATGTTATTGACTTTATGAAATTCATATAAGTATAATATATGAGATGAAGGTATGAGATACGAAATGTGTTATATATGCATATGGATTATTATTCCGCGAACATGACGTCAACAGTTGTTCCTAAGACATGACTTACGGCATTCATGCATCTCAACTATCATTAAGTTCATTGAATACTGTCGTATTTAATTAAATGTATAGTTTCAGAAAATTCTATATATTGACAGCTCGGAATTGTAGATGCCCATACTTTGTGTAATTATCTACTTTAGTTTTCGAGATATTGAGGTTAAAAGTTTCAACTTCAATGGGAGTTACGTGTTCTCTTGGAGTAGGTCGGAAATAGAAATTTGGGTTTCATCAAACTGATTGAATAAATTCAAGAGTTTTTCTCATGCATTTTCTGTATTGAAATTTTTTTTAACACTATTATTTTAAAATAGGCCATTTTCTAAGACAAAGAAAATTTTGATACTAAGTCATTTCTAATTTGAAGTCATTTTGAAATAAAATAATGGTAAATTTATTATCTAAGTTTATAGTCTCAATAAAAGGAATTTTTTTATCAAAAGCTATTCATATAATATTTATTTACTTTTCAAATAAATTAATAAACATAAAAAATATGATTTACTTCAAAAACATTTTTTTATAAAAGTATTTTTTAATTTGATCTCATTTTCATGCTGCAATTTTCCCCCCTTAAGGTCAAACTTTCATGAATATTACATAGCTTAACTCTACTGACTCGGCAAACGTCATATGTTGTTTCTGTATTAAAAACAAATAACTCATTAACTTACCTTATTGAGTAAGAAATACATGTAGGTTTATACAGAATTCGTTTAAATCTTCTACTCCAATGGTTCCATACTCCCCAATAAAGGGCTGTTCAAATATACTAATGGATAAGTGCATATACGGTCTTTACTTTAGTTGAGTTTGTGTCCTGTAGAAGTTTTGAGAGATTTATCCGCCACCCATCCTTTTTCCTCGAATAAATACTGTTTTCAGTGACTTCTCGAGGCAGTGGCCAAGGATATCGACAATAAAAGTGTTATTGAGTCAAAAGCAGTAACATCAGTAAACGATTCACTTGAGAACGAATTTAATCAGTATAGAAAATGTCAATAATGCAATATCAAAATCAAAATATTTCAATATCAATTAAAAGCTCTGTAACACCAATGCACTTTTACTATGAATTACACTCTCATTAATATTATCGAAGAAGTTACTGATTTCTGTGTTTTGTTACAACTGTAAGTTAACATATTAACGCATAAACAACTCTGTTAACCTTTTCAAATTAGTAATAAAACCTAATGGACATCAAGTGATGTTTAAAGTGATAGGTTACCTTGTTAATGTGAGATTGGTATTGCTTGTTGAGGCCACATGCTATTTCAGGTGTTTGTTTACCTGTGCTTGGCCCTGATTCGTAAAGCATTCCCCCCATAAAAGACCAGCTGCAGAAGAAACCTGGAGAACCATTATAGATAAAAGTCACGTTTTATACCAAAAATATCTTTTAAAAGCTCACGATTTGAAAATCATTCTAGCGTAAAACATACCCATATTCAATGGACAGCTGATATTAACCTTAGGGTGAGGTACAATACTCATGATGTTTATGATAATCAAAATGTATACTTTTGACGCCCTTTCAGATTTTTATTTTCTTCTCGTGATTTTGAATTTTATTTTTAAGCGAGACTATGTTAACAAATCTTTGGGATTCGCTTTGGTTTTTCGCACAGACAATACCGGTATACAGTGTTGGATGTCTTGGATTTCTTGTAGATTTTAGATAACTTTACGTGTGTTTAATGTAGCCGAACGATCGATAGTGTCAGTATATGTTAAATATAGAGGCCTATTAACAAAACCCCTAGCAAACTGAACATAAAAGACGATTATGAATATATGCATACGAGTATCTCGTCGAAGTTTCTTTGCGAACTCAGTTACAAAAGAAATTTTGCACCAAATTTTAATGACTTCGGTGAAACAAAGAAAAGCGATAGAAGTTCGAGATAATTAAAGTACCCTTTTAAATCTACCCTTTCTTAAAACAAAAATTTTACGATGAAATTTTGATTTGAAATCGTTTTTCTTATTCCCTATTACCCAATCAATTCTTTTAGGTAATTAAATGTGTTCTCTTGGTACTAGATATAATCAACTCGTGAGTAAAAAAACGCAGTGTTAACAAAGATGTCCAAGGTAGAATATAGAAGATATTTAACGATCATCCCAAGATTGTAGCCACTGATTACGATTCGATTTTTCATTTATTGTTTTTCAGCTCAATAAGTTCAAAACTAATAGAGGGTGGGATATCGCAGTGGTTAGCAGGTTCGGTTTCGGATCTTGAGGTTCTTGGTTCGGATCCCGCCAGAGGCTCGGCAACTTTGTCTGCAGTAGAAAACTGTTCTTCAGCTGCACATAATAGATTGTTCACATACTGATGTGTCTCAGTGCAAATATAATGTAATTTGGGTTTGGTTTGAAGGTCAGTAGAGTATCTTCAGCAGAACTGACAAAGTATCTCCAATCGTCAATGTGTAAAATAGACATTTTATAACTTATTGTTGGATTGTCTAGTACCTCAAAAATGTGCAAAAATTCAAATATTGGCATTATTAAATAGATAGAAGGGGTCACATTTTCGAAATTCCGATTTCCTTAAATTTCGATGAAACTACTCGATTTCGACTTTCTCAGAAAATTATCAGCAAAATCATATTGACTTAATAGAAACGAACAGAGATGACTTGTGTTTAAAGCTTTCGATAACTTATAAAAGATTTTGTAGAGAGAAAAAGAAATTACTGTTTTCGAAATTTTGACCCCTGATCGCTTCAGTGACCTGCCAAAAACTATTGCAGTTAACTATTTGGTATGGCATACGATTGCAATTGATCTTCACTCTTGTATTCAACATTCAATTTTATCCCTTTCTTTTTCATTGCTACGGTGCCTCAAAGACATGCCAAATTACATGATATTTGCACTAGGAAACGCAGGTATGACTTTTGATATGCGGCTGTACATGTAGCTACACTCCGCAGCACCACCCGTGGATCTCTAGATCCAGCCTAGTCTCGCAGGTTTCACTGATGATATAGCCACAATGATGTTGCGGACTTTCTTATACTAGCAGCCGTGATGTATCTGAAATAACATTGAAAGCGTCGATTAACCCTAAATCCCCTCACATCAAAACTATTGCAGATATTTAGATAAATATGTGCTTGTGTCACATCTCTCCCATTTAACGTGCAAAGTTTCTGAAATATTTAATTCTTTACAAACAAGATGACCGTAATTATAAACTATTTTCAGGATGAACGTAAGATTCGACAGTTATTTCTCAGATAGTGCTATGCAGTAGGCTAAATCTTCAAATTAAGAGTGCTATTTTAGACAATGTTACAATTGTTGGCATTGAATTGGAAAGAGTAAGTAATATTATAACTCTACTAATTCCAACAAAACATAATCATTAAACTCGGTTACCCAAATATATGAATATAAGATTATATTCCCCAGTTCATTTGCGGTACAAATCTGGAGTCAATACTCCTGTTCGGGGGTTGTCAGTCAATTCATAAGTAATGAAAAAGATATGGAACAAATAAATATCCTTGAAATTGAATATGGTTTTATTTTATAAATTATCTTTAAAGTACACGCTTAGGACAAAAAGATGCATGAATCATCAGCTCTTATTGTATCCTCCATAAACGCTAATTAACGACCGCTAGCTTAACAACATTTAAGATTGACTTTTGTTTTCTAAGGAAGAAGTATTAATATATTCAAAGGTAGTGACTATTTTCCCTCTACTACTTACAATTTATTCAAAGAACTATTACTCTCACACCTGCATTATATTAATAGCAGCCTTTAGATGATAGCCCATTTTACAACCATTTTGCCAATCACTCTTTTTACAACCCATTATAGGAATGCGAATATTACAATGGTTTTGTAAGGAGCTTAAAATAATCAAACACTGTTTCTGAAACTCATTGAAATTTTTCATACTTCTACTCATATAGAATGTATTCTTAAGTTATGACTTTTGAAGTTATTTTGACCTATTTTTCACACTTTATGCGAAGTTTCAAAACTTAGTTTCTAGATTTTTCATTAGAATTTTAAATATGTCTGAATTTTCATATCACTGAAATAGTAAAGATTTATTCTGTTCTTGGTAAATTAAGTTCAAAATATACAATATCGTAAAAACCTTCGCCTAAATAATGTTAAGTACTTCACCGCTATAAATGGTAATGAAGGACACTGAGATTTGAAAAGAATCCTATGAATATTTTTTCTGCAATCTGTCAGACAAATTTGACCTAAGAAAATGTATTATCTTGCTAACTCTTATACCCCGGCATCCCACAGTGGTCACATGAGTTTCGGTAGAGATATAACATTACTGTCCAAATTAGTTTAAAACAGCAATGAAAAGTATGAATATAAAGGTTTCACTCTCGTTTTATTAAAATCAAACATCTATATAACACACTTAACAGAAATAACAAAATTGTTGTGTCTTTTCACCTTGTACACAATACACTTTTTCGAAATCACCTGGAAAGATTTGTATAAATCACACAAATTATAGACTGAAACATATCAAATGCAGATCTAGTTTTGTTACATGTCAACAATATTTGTTTTGAGCGGAACAAAAGGTCGATTCGAGGGATAGGTTGTTTCTACGCACCCGTAGCGAGGCAGCTTCAGGTATTATGAGAATGTGGTGTGGTGTTGATATTTATTGGGCGCTGATAGTGGGGCTATAATGAATAAGTACGAAGTATAAAAATAGAGCTTATCAGATTTCATTTCATTTCATTTCATCAATGGCCACAGGGTCGGCATTTGGGCCGCCACAATATATCCAAATCAATTTATCATAATCCTCATCAATTTAAGACTCTGTAAACAAGATAATAGCTCTATAAGCCTTTTGCTTCTGGAGAAGAAGGTATGGCCCTTTTAAGGAGTAACAGGGTCACCAAATCTATACATGAGAATCCGTATTGACCACTGAGTCATTATACAAGATTACAGTTTCTTTCACCTCTTGCATCATGAGAAGAAGATGGAAATAGGTTTTCAGGACTTTTGGTCCTTGTTATGGGTCAAAAGGTCATCCAATCTATTTGATGAAATAAGGTTTACCATAATTTACTCAGTAAATCCCTATCACATAAGTAGTCAGTAAACAAAGTTTCCATTTTGTAGGCCTCTTGCTTCTTGAGAAGAAGATGAAAATAGGCTTTTAGGGCGTTGATCCTGTGGCCCTTGTTAGGGATCACAGAGTCACCAAATCTATTTATCAAAAATCCCATTAGTGAAGGCATCCTGTCTCAAGATAACTTATTTTCCCTGGGTCAGAACCGTAATGTGAAGTGGGTTTCTAACCAAGGACATATAAATTGGGCGAAAAATTATACGTTTTACCCTGAGACAGGATGTAGCTGATGAGTCTGTATACAAAATTTCAGATTTGACAAGTCAGTGGTTCTGGAAAAGAAGACGACAAGAATGCCACAGAACGTCATTAATCTTGCTATTTCCAAACTAAAAGACTTTTTCATCACATCTGCACGCGAAGCTGGAGGATTTTTTGTATCAAAAATTAATCCTGATAGTACCCTTTCACATCCTGCATTAGAGTAAGCTTGTTCACCTTACATAACAACACCATAGTACATTACCTCCTATTTTATAACACCATCGTCCTCTATCGCGCCTGACACGTTGTAACACCGCAGTACCCTATCACAACTTACATTATAACACCATAGTACCCTACCATACCTTAAATTATAATACCATGGTACCCTGTCACACCCAACATTATAATACCAAAGTACCCTATCACAACTTACATTATAACACCATAGTACCCTACCATACCTTAAATTATAATACCATGGTGCCCTGTCACACCCTACATTATAATACCAAAGTACCCTATCATACCTTTCATTATAATACCATAGTGCCCTATTATACCTTACATTTTAATATCATAGTACCCTGTCACACCCTACATTATAATACCAAAGTACCCTATCACAACTTACATTATAACACCATAGTACCCTACCATACCTTAAATTATAATACCATGGTACCCTGTCACACCCTACATTATAATACCAAAGTACCCTATCACAACTTACATTATAACACCATAGTACCCTATTATACCTTACATTTTAATATCATAGTACCCGGTCACACCCTACATTATAATACCAAAGTACCCTACCATACCTTACATTATAATACCATAGTACCAGAGCACATCATCACGCCCGTGACATATTAATACCATAGAACACTATTAACCCAGTATCATTAACACCCTAGTACCCCCTTACGCTTGTCATAGTGTAAAACCACATCACACTGTCACACCTGACACGTTGTACCATATCACGTCTACATCCAGTACATCAAACATTCAACATCACAGCCCATCACCACGCCCGCGACATATAAGCAACTCAGTATATAATCGCACCGGTTACATAATAACCCTGCAGTACCTTATTTAGCCTGATACATAACAACGCAGTACCTTTTCACAGCAGTTACATCGTAATGTGCAAGTCTTTTAGATGGATTTTTAAATTTGGAGGATGGGGAAAAAGTTAGTTTTATTCTTAGTTGTCCAATTGTTCCGTTTTTATCTGCCAAAACCTGTCTTAATATTCTAAAAAGGCGTACTGCAAATTTATATAAATCTTCTTAGTACTTTTAAATCCCTTTTGGATTTCCCCTTTTACCTGTATTCATGTATATATTTTAGACATAAGTGTCATAATTCCGTACGGAATGGCTCAACTTCCTACTGTGATTTGCTATTCATGTATTTATTCGTTTTTGTAATATGTTGAGGCGAGACTTGAATAAAAAATCTGTCTGTCTGTCTGTCTCGTATCACAGTACTGAAACCTGCCCCGTAACACAACCAACCTACTAGAGCGAAAGCATCCGGTTTCATTATTGCTAAATTTCAGCATTTCTAAATATTGGAATGCAAGGAGAATCAATTTGAATGAGATAAACCTCGGGAATCCAGGGTCATTTATCTTTTTTAATTTCCCAGTTCGCCTACAGTTTATGAAGATCTGTCAAAGGAAGAATTGCAGTCGCATTGCGAAATTACCTCGTCAACATGATTTGGGTGTGGTGCCGACAGGGGAACAAAGAGATTCACAGCAGCAAGTACAAGGATCTGTTTTTCAGCAAGGTTTTGAATTGCTTTCTTTTATCCCATTTTTCAAGCGGGAGACATATTTTCATTGAAAAAAATACATTTAAGAGATTATAAACAAAATTTTCTTAGAGCCTAACTACATAATTCAATAGATAAAGTCGTTTATATCCCCCGCCGGTGGGAAAACTGCGAATTATATAGACTACTTTGACTACGAATAAGCCGTCAATTCAGCCTTTCTATAGTCACATATATTTCTGGTTTTGAAAATGTTTCCATAATCATCTGGTGAATGTAACATACACAAGACAATTGTCTATCATCGCATATTTCTTTAGCCATTGCTTTTGATTAGATCCATAAAAAATATTTTGTTTAAAGAAGTCCAAAACTCCAAAAGGCACAGCGACAATCCTTGTTGACCCACTTGCCGAGTTATGCACAGCGGCACTAACTAATTAACTTAGATGCATCAAAAAATCTAAGCCATTAGCCAATGCTAATGTATGGTACTTACGACTATCTTAGTGCTAAGAGAGCTTCGAAAATCTAGGCCTTGGGTTTTCTTAAGCTAGGTCTCACAGTATTTTAGTTCTTATCTTATTAATCCAATAGATAAGGTCTGATTTATTTACCTTCATTTGCATTTGTTTGATATATATAATGTCAGTCTTTCATGTTATTTAATGACAAAAATTTCTACATTTTCTATTAGCGGTACTAAGGGTAGTGGGAGGAAAATTGCTGAGTCATGACTTAGGTCCCTCTAACGAAACATTGGTCAGGTAAATGACTTGTAAGACTTAAATATTCTGAAAATTTCAGACATTTCTACATAAGATCAAATTTTCAAACATTTTGGACCTTTCGGGGTAAATAAAGGGACCTTATCTTTTGGGCTTTAAGGAAACAATATTGGGACACGGGAATTTGGATGTTCACATCAGGAGCATTGTTGTGTCAACTTGGTGACGTCATCAATTATCATCAGTGTTGTCGTTGATGCCAAAGTATTCTGAGGTGATACTGAATAAATAAACAATTGTCCGTCTACTAACTGATGGTGCTAAATCAGTACGCTGATTGGTTTGTTGTTATATCTTCAATTTATATACAGTCTTTCGATAGCCGTTGATTTAAACAAGACTTATCTACTGTAGGAGCCAGTTTTTCAGTATAAAAGATATCATATGAATATAGACTGGTTTATTACTGATTATATTTGTTTTTGACAAACTCGAAGATATGTATATATTGACAGTAGTTGAAGTCACCATAGTGATAATAACTGTTTTACCGCTTCACAAATATAGGAAGGAATTTTTAAAAATAAAAAATTTCTAAAGACAAAAATAACGTTATGTACCTGTTCTAAGAAACATGAAAATGAAACTCATTTAAACTGTGCAAACTATCAGTGAAGTTTTTATGTTACACTTTCCGTCCTTCTCATTCAATATATACATCTATAAGCGTAACAACATTGTAATGAGTTTCTATTTATAGCACTTACCACTTAAACTGTCTTGATCAGTCTTGTATATATTGAACACGGGTGTGTGAACTTAAAGGCACTAGTCCACGCTTTTACGGTTTAAATTGGCTATTTTAAGGTTTGCGAGGACTTATGCATTCACTTAAACTTTCTATCGATGCAATGAAATACTAAACATCCTTTACAATTTACCTGCAATCAGCAATGAAAACGTTAAGACAGCCGCTGTCGGCTTGGACACATCAAAATCTATGGTTAGCTGTGCACAAAACGAATAAATTATTGACACTTGGAAACGGCTGAACTAGTACTGTGTGCAGCTATTGATTTTACCTAAACTCTGAACTGAGAACATATCATGAAATATGTTTTCTGAAAGCAATGTTGTAAATTAACCGATTTAATAACACAGTAGTAGCATTGTTATCAGATTGACCATAGCGGCTGCCGTTTCCGCTTTTCTGGTTATGAGAAAAATCTTAATATTTCCGATATCGTAGTTCATGCGGATTTAATGTAACGTAACATTAAATACTTCCGGTCTTTAAAAATCCACTTTACTACCCGAATACGTAAATATTTGTTAAATAACTTACGAGGTAGATTACTTGAGTGAGGATAGTGAGTAATATCGAGAGCTATGCAGTATCTGTGCACTAGTGCGTTTAATACTAAAAGGAATACTCTTTTATGACTCCAAGGGGTATGACAGAGTACGTTTTTGTATGTGGCTTATAAGAGAGCCAAAATACCAAGTTACATTGTTATCTCGAAAATGTCAAAATATTCATGTTTTCTTGTTTTCAACTGTAATCGAAAACCAGCCATATAAATGTTAAGAAGTCGAAAATCTGTCACCCATTAACATGAATATTGGTAAAAATCCTAATTAGCACTACCAATGTATATTTGTCGTTGTTTCTGATGTAAATACGTTTCCGAAACTACGTTTTAGTCATTTGCGCTAGCAAATGTCCGGTATTCGATCACAAATCTCGACATAATCTGTTTATTGTCATAAAAGTGAACTCACAAGCCCTAAGTTGCTAATTTTCAGAAGAGATATATTTCTCTATGAAACACCATTATGAAATTTGAAACGTATGATCCCAACAAAATACTCTATAGTAGCATAAGTTCATATCACTGCAGGTGGCTTTTAAGCGTTCTCTTGTTCAATCTTTAATTTCTCTCGTATTAACTACTTTGAAAAAAGTGTTTTCAGTTACTGATAAATGATCCATGTATTTGTTCTAAAACATTAAATTCTGTTCTTTATTAAGTTAGAACACTCGCAGCAGGACAAGACCTTATATATATCCTTAACATTTTTCTACTTTTGTGAACAAATTTATTGCTATCAATTTTCCAACTTTATTGCCTTGGATATTGTTGCCTAATCCCAGATGATGTGTCGAGAATGTTCTCCGATTTTAAGAACAAACAAAGCAGTTAGATTCGAGGATAAAAGCGCAAAGGGAGATAGTGTACAACATACGCCTTTTATTATCGTGAAAAACAGCAGGTCACGATTTCCCTGAAGTGAAAGGCTTCGCCATATACTTAAAAGTCTTTATACTGAGAATGTGTAGATGACTTGGTCTTTTACAAACATATAAATACAACCACGCCGTATTGATGTTGTACTTTGTACAAATAAAATGTTTTTTAAAGGAATAACCTGTTATCCATAAAAAAAATAACCTCAAATTTATAATTCAACACGCACTGAGTTATGTAGGTCATCATACGCATCATCGTTATAAAAACCTACAGGGGAAGTAGCATGTTGTTAGATAAACAAACTGATCTGACGAAAACAAAAATAAATGTTTTCAATCGCAAAACGATGTGTTTTCATCAAAAGAAGCAGTTTTAAAACTAACATCACATGATCAATTTCCCTACCTTTCCCTAAACGATTAAAACTATGTTCAAACAAAAATTCAAACAAAGTGGTTTTTGCTTGACCATGCATGATTGACGAATCCATATCCCTACCTCAAATGATCAACAGGCATTCACACAAAAATGGTGGACTCGATAACTTCATCAACGACTACTTATAATCGGGATGACTTATGAGATGTTTTGACTCTTTTGGTATAATACATTTGGCATAAACTAATGTTTATTGGGGAAACTTTAACTAATTTATTAAATCTTTCAAAAATTTTGCTACTGCCCTTTTAATACATATTACAGGCTTACAGAATAGTAATATTAGTATAACTCACAATGATGAAAAATTACATTTGCCCAAGTTCAATCTGCTATAGTAAACTGAATTTAGTTTACATAAACTTTCGTATAATGAAAGACACAGTCTGATTAAAATCGACCGTGTTCCGAGGAATAAAAGTTTCAAAATATTGACTCTATCGAGATTCGAATTGAACTCTTTCTGTCTAGGCTATCCTCTCCACTAGTGGAGAGGATAGCCTAGACAAATAGAGTTCGAATCTCGATAGAGCCAATATTTTGAAACTTTTATTCCTCGGAACACGGTCGATTTTAATCAGACTGATGAAAGACACTGTTTTAATTTTATGTACAAGGGGTTCCTGTTGTGCAATATAAATAACAAATACTATGATGACTCATTCTCTGTCTGTGTGTGTAGGTGTGTGTGTAGGTGTGTGTGTGTGTGCGCGCGCGTGTGTGTGCGTTTGTGTGTGCATGTGTGTGTGTGTTTGCGTGCGTGTGCGCGCGCACATGTGTGTGTGTGTTTTCTTGGTGCACGACTATTAGTATTGAACAAAAACCACCTATTATTTGATGAAAAGGAACGTTAAGCTTCTTTAGAAGTACTTGAAACGGCGACAGTCCGTCTCGGCAATTAATTTCTCTTCAATTCAACTACATACACAATATTCTAGTAACCGTTTGTCGGACGGTTTCTACATGTCATAATTGAACATGCGGCCACAGAGTAAAATAGAGTAAAATTAGTAAAAAATCTTCAGACCTTCAAACTTTCAAGTTACCATGATACTTCAACATCTTTTCAAATCCACCATTACCCATTTTGATAAGATGCGTGAAAGGCTACATTTGAAGTGGCTACGTTAACTTTTGTGTGGAGATTTTATGGTAGGCTACTGAGTGAAAATTGATGAGCCGTAAAATCTTAGACCATGCGTTCTTTGCTGTAGACCGTGATGTTAACAACACCATTTCCAGTTAAAGCACGGACGGAACATTTATGAGTAATTATTGCAACATAACACAAACATGCATTTTATTACATTAGAAGTTTGTACAACATGAGCAGCCTTACGGGTCACTAAGCAGTACAGCATATATACATCTATGTGGAACGTCTCCGTGGACATTCGGCATCCGTAGTCAATTTCGTCTTTTATCATAGACAGTTGACTAGATGTTTCTTCCATATACCTGTAAACGAAAATAATAAGCCTGAAATTCGTTCTATAGTATGCTATTTGATTGAGATTACGAATGACACAATTCAGATCGCTTCAATTGTATGACCTTGCATGTCAAAGGTCAGGGTCACGAAGCATGGGTTATGGCAATCTTTATCCTGTTATCAAATTTTATTCAACATGACGTAGATCGCCTGGGTCTATTTAAGATAAGTGTGTGAACAACTACGGTAAAAATTCAGATAAACATGGAGAATTTACCCGTTTTACCTATAATGGGTCATGTGTTGTGAATTATTTCCATACATTCCATATAAAACAGATTTTGCTAGGAAAATTTATAGAACCTACGGTATAAAACCCTTATATAGCCTCCATTTTTGGAACAAGAGCTAGATGAAGTTAAACATAAAAGATATGCTGCTCTGAGGGCACAAACATACTTTAGTATTCACTTTGATATTTTAAGATTATCATTGAAATGCTGCTTTAAAGTTAAAAAGAGGAAATATTATGAACATAAGCAACTAAAACTTGTGGAAGCCAGGAATGATCCTATAAAGTTTTGGCAAATTCAACAATCAGTTAGAAAGCTGTCTAATACAAATGACAATATTTATCCATGTGTCATATAATATATAAACAGGACTTACAGTTGCCTTCATATGACACTCAAGGTGCAGAGTGTAATACTGTGTGTGATGATGACTTGAGTGATATCATGACTAAACAGGAGTTGAACTCAAACATTGACAAACTGAAATATGATAAATCTTCTGGGCCTGATGACATTGCAGCAGAACTCAAAACCGTTTGTGAAGCTTCTTACATTACTGATTCATCAAATAAAGGTTATTTCCCAGCCGTTTGGGATGCAAGTACATGTGTATAATATGTCCACTATTTAAATCAGTACTGAGGCAAGATCTTAGTTATTATAGGGGAATTTCTTAAAAAGATTCACTTTGTAAATTGTGAACTTGTAATGTTACAACCATGTTGCCGAACTGGTGTGATACATGATATCAGGCTGTAATCGGGACAGATTTTATTTTTTTCTTATTGATTTTGCAAAGGCTTTTGATACTATTAATCATAAAGTTTTCTTTGACTGTCTAAAGGATGTCGGTATAATGATAAATTCTTCAATATCTTAATGTCCATGTATTCAATGCCGGAAGCTTGTGTTAGGACTCCAAGTGGCATCATTGATACTTTAAGATGTAGTGAGTGAGTGAGTGAGTTGATGTTTAACGCCGCTTTCAAGATTATTTCACTTATATCGCGGCTGCTAGTATTATTGAAGGAAGAAAGCCCGCTACACCATTGTGGCTATGGCTTGCGGTGAAACCTGCGAGCATCGGCTGGAACTAGCGAACCATGGGTGGGACTGCGCTGATTCAATTATTAAGGTGACGTTATGTCATTTTTTTTACCTGTTTGAATTTGTTTTCTTCTGGCTGTGGATTCATACTTTCGACTTTTACCTATTGGAAATGGTACCAAAGACAACTTTCAACAACCATTCAGTGGTCATTTGATGAAAGGAATTAACTCGAATTGATTGAATTAACTGGGATCTGAGTACAGTAAGAGTTGTGCATCGTGCTCCATTGAGACCATTGTCTACCATCTACCTTCAATGTCCTTGTATAAAACAGTCCCTATCGAAAATTTGCTCTTATCAAACGATATGCACTACTACTGTGTAACTCTGACTTTAATACGATATCTAAAATACTTCATTTGTGACAGCATGCAACCCAATATTGATTTGAAAATGATGTGGCAATTTACCATTTAAATAATTTCAAGTATGGCGAATTTACTGCACTCAGATATAGGATGAATTACTATTGTATATGGTTTTCGATACAACAACATAAATCGTATTCAAAAGGAATTGCAATAATTTGAAATTCCATTACATTCGAATATCAATCCTCAATATATTATAACTGCTACAATTTTGATCAGCACAGATGTTGTTCCGTTAATCTTATATAAGAATTGGAAATAATGAAATGTGGTAACTATGTCTTCATTTTATCCTATGCCAAATAGACCACTGTCAGACAGTGCAGGAAAACTTGTTGGACGATTCATTCATTGGATAATTTGACACAAATTATGAATATTGTCACAGTTTATCCATTTTCATTCATATCAACGTGTAATGCTGCGATTCGTCTAAACTCTAAGTAGGCCACTTGTCGTGTAACAGGAACCTCTCTCCACTCGATAACTAGTGCAGGTTATGACTGCCGGAGGTTTGCCCTTGACTCAAACCTGTTGCTTACTGCTGGGGAAGTTTGACAACGTTGAGGACCATTTTTTTGGGAATGTATGAACTATTATCATGAAGAGAGGAAGACACTTTGTGTGAATCCTGTTTAAGAATACATCGTGAGCCATGGGGTAAGGAGGCATGCAAACAGGAAACAGGATATATTTTGTGCATCTATGTCAAATCGAAATGACTAACAATATTTTAAATTGTAGCTTGATAAGATCTCATTTACCCAAAATCATATTAATGGTTCTCATATAGAGTTAAACTTGAATTCCCACTGGAAGTTATTTAATGCCAAAACTGTTGCCACATCAACGGGAAATGAAGCTGTTACGATCACTGATTTTTCATATTTAAGAATAGTATTATGTGTATTCAATTCCTAACCAAAATGAGTATTCGCCTTAATTAGTTTGGGAAAGTTTGGTTATTTATTCCAAATTATGTGTATGTTTAATTAGGTTCATATAATGTTGCAAAGGTCTCAAAATCACAAACATCAGAACTAATATCCCCGGTCCAACACGTTTGTTGTAAGACAAATAAGCATACCTCATCAATTGATTTGTACATAAAGATTCCAAAAGTAACATCATTATTGTTGTCGTTAGTTATCAATATTATTATCGTTAGTGATCTTTCTCCTTGGAAATAATGAATGCCTGAAAATCAGTCAGTGCATACACCATATTTTTTAAAGGACAGTTTCTTAATCGATCCCATCTTTTATTATATATTTTTACAAGAGGATTAATATCTAGCATTTTCAATCCAATATTCACATATTCATTTATCATGTCAATCTATACGTGTGTGAACCTCCAGGTAAATTTTGGTTCTAGTTTCAACTATTAAAACAAAGGATGCAAGTACGTATTCTTGCAGATGTTGTTCAATTAAAATTCATGGAGATTTTCATGAGATGAAAAGCACCAGAAATTTTTAAAAACGAGAAACAAAAACCGTCCAGGATTTGTACATGATATAATATCGCATACTGATTAAAGTTCTAGTATCTATGAAGTGCTACGTCAATATTATTCAATATTTATAAAATATTATCGATATATCAGGGTATCAGTTGCAAACATGAACATGTTTTATGAAAATATTTGAAATAAAGAGTATCTATGAGAACTTTTAAAGCTTATCTTGGGGTTCATTTCACCAATGAACGACACCCTTTTCAAATACAATTAAGGAGTCACAAATATTAGAATGATACTAGTATTCCTGATTTGCCCTGGCATGTTGAATGTTTAGGTTTTCATTTTAGAATAAATACCGTTATCACCAATCGTTCAATATGTTAGCGGAAACGATGAAAATGTTATCTATTTTCTTATACAAAACGTATGCTAACTTTATCAATTCCAATATGTCATGTAAGCCAAAATAGACTATAAACTTAGTTAAGACAAAAACGGGTATTCTGTCTTTTAAGAACATTTCTAATTGAGACCAGAAGTTTTTTATATACTTACAATAATAAACCACATGTTCTACATTTTCTTTTTCTTCCATACAAAACGGACATATATTACTCAAATTAGCTTTTAAGCCATATTATTCCACTAGCCAAGAAATACATACATAAAATGAGCACTTTAAGGAAAATTCTTACATTTCCAAAATTTTACAAATCTCTAAAAGAGATAATAAAAATAGAGAAATATATAAAATACAACAAATATTTTATATTTGAGTAAAAATGGAAAGGATTGGTGAAAGATTTGCTAGGGTAGTATCAATCTATATATCATTATAGACCATCAATAATATGAAGGACAATAATCTGAAATCCCAGTCTATGTGTACATTATGAATGACAAGTAGCAATACTCTATGTAGAAATGATGACAGATTAAAGTTTATTTGAATGTATGTAAAGACATGTAAGAAATTATCTTTGAACTGAATAAAAACATACATTCAAAAATTCCAATATGTCCTATTTTAAACAAAGAATCATCAATATCAAAGAATTTTACTGAAAATGCATATGAAAATCGTTTATCATCATCAGCAAGAAATAAACACTTAATCATCAAGAACTCATTTTCATAGAAGATGTTGCTTGTGGGAGAAGAGGAGATACCGTTTCGCCAGTAGATTTTGAAAATTGCTCTTCCATCGACAAGTATATGACATCATAAGTGTTCTTCATCATCACTTTACAACATAACGAAGTCAGAATGCAATGACATCACCTCATTAGGAGTCTTAAATCAGTGATGCGTTCATAGATGTATCTTTTTATGGAAACGTTATGAAAAATGATTTTGGATGATAAATATATAATCTCATCCTCGCGTCTTCTCATATCAAATATATCAACACTGGTTGATAAAAGTTAAAGGCATGTAACTTTGATATTTGTAAGTTGTATCAACTTGTGTTGATATATTTGGTATTAGAAATCACGTGGTGAGATTCTTTATGTATCATTACCAAATATAGCCATTGTATGTTAGCTAATGTTAAAAATATTTTTAGAATAAATTACAAATAAGGTATTTACGCTGATGAATCTTCAATTACTAATATATCATTGCGTACTTTTGATCGAAAGATTCCCCCTCTATATTCAGGAAGATTCTGTTTCCCCCTTCCTCAATCAAATGCTTAAGTCCATACATTTTTTTCAGAAATGTATGCTTGTTTAGCTAATGAATGAGGTGTCTCCACGAATTGTAATTGTAACAGTAAGTTGACCACAATTATCTTCCTCATAAATCGCACTCACGGAAACACCATCTAAGTCAACTACGGAAAAGACAATTGAATTTTATTAATAGATCGTTGCCTTGTCATAAAGCTGTTAATGAAATCCCGATCATCACGTCATGGGTTTCAGAAAGTTATTCATAGCAACTACCATGTGTATAAAAGGATGGCGTCACTGCTGTCTTTTCAGTCTCGAATCCCCCCTGAAAGAAGCTGAAGTTCCATGTATCTTCTCGTACAGAACATCATACCACCCAGAATGAAGACGTCTATGCTCTGCCTCTGTTTTCTCCTTCTCCTCGGTTTGGTCAGTCAGACGCAAGGCTGTCGTCGACAGTGTAAAGGGGGGAGAAGTAAGCGTTCTGAAGATGAAGGCGCTAGCTCATCTGTTAAAGACATTCTGCACAACCTCCTTGAAGGAAAGAAGTTGGTGGCTACCCAAGAAGAAACAGAGGCATTGAAGTCGCGAAAGATGCCGAGTTGGCCAGAGGTTTTTTCAGAATGGAGGAGAACGGTATCCGACTGGTACAAAAATGTGGCCGCATCGAAGGAAAACACCCCCAAGTCTGGAGAGAAGGTGTCCACCGAAAAGATCAAGTTTAAAGAGAATGGTTCTTCATCTGCTTACGATACGACCAAGTCGGAAAAGAATGCTTCTTCATCCATTGACGACATTGCCAAGTATAAAGAGAATGCTTCTTTATCTTCATCAAGAGAAATGAGGACTCAGTATGACAGACAGACGTCCGATTCCGGAGAGAATAAGTTTGATGCAAGAGAAGAAATGTCCGGGGAAAACAAATTGTCCGATTCAGAAGAAACTGATGTTTGGACCCAGTGAGAGTTTAAGAGGGAAATACTATTTGGACTTCAAGTTGTAGGTGTGAATTGATGAACATGGCTTTCTCCAAAGATGCAATTAATGTGATATTTTCGTTTACTATAACACTTCATATACCCACTTGTAAATATATCATTAGTATTTATCATTACTAGTAAAAAAATTAATTCATATTGAAATATGAATGATTTAAAATGCAAGAATTGTCTGTATGAATTAAGTTATTTGTGTTTTGGAATAAAACTTTAAACACGTTATTTCTTAGTTGATTTGGTAAATCGATTAACCATGACGATACAGCCTTGAAGGGTTTGTATGTTTATAGAATTCATAGATAGAACTTATTAAAGTTGATAAGTCATGACAGCTTCATCCACGCAACCATGAAAGCTATTTCAGATATCAACAATTGAACGTCATGATGTTATGACATTTTGAAGGCCTATAGTGATTTTCTCCTAAATTTTACCACTAATGCATAGTTAAAACAACAAGCGAATATCTCATATCTTTTTCACTGCAAATATACAATTAAAATAAAGAACATTCTGTAGAAAAAATCCTTTCATTATCAAAATCAAAAGTTTAGATTGATAGTATTAACTAGCCAATACAAATCTGTTCAGACAATATCTGTGTCTCAAGAATGCCGATTGTACATTTGTACACTGAACAATCGGCACTCTTGAGAGTGTAACGTAGTGTAGCGTAACGTTGTGAAGCATTTTAGAGTTCATTTTAATGAGATAAGTCATACTACATACTATGAGTTCATAAGTGTTGAGTCGCAGCCCTGTCAAGTTGAGAATAATAAACAATTTATTTGATTGAATTGCTCAAGAAGAACGAGGTTAGAGTTATATCTAATAAGAGAAATCTTTGCTGTCGACTGAATTTATAAAGAACAGCAAAAATTTGGTCAGAGTGAATGTATCGACTTGACATGTACCTATTTCACGAGATGAAATAAAGATGCCATTTGGTGAATTTCATTAGGTATCCTATTTATCATTTAATTCTAACAATAACATGTTATTCTAATCAATCGAAAGTAGCAAAGTAACTATAGTTGTTTCATGGTTGAAAATATTCCCGGCAACTAACCAATGACGATATTAGTGTATGAAATATCCGAAAGAGGACCGAAACGGTTATGGATTTAGCAATAACTTGGTAAAACCGAGGCAACTCCTTATTTAGATAACCTATACCATTTTTAATAAGGTGCTCAAAAAGGATTACATAAAATGGCTCAACATAACGGTTGGTCTAGAAGTCATCAGCATAAATGTACATGTAAGGCGTTGTAATGTTGCTGTCGATATAGGAATGACCTTGTCTTTTTTGGACGGGAGATAAGAGGTTTACGGTAACTGATACAACATTATTCCGATGTCTATCACTCAGCATTTAAGGTGTAGAGATAAAAATACTGGCTTTGAGATAATGTAAACAATTCAAAAAATTTGAGAAAATCTAGATTGACTGAAAAGATAATATTGTATATATTTCAAAATTTGTAAATGTTGAACTGAAACATTGGTAACTTTCTGAAATATTAATATCCGGACTTCAGTCGGGAAAGAATGGTGAAACGTGTAATGAAGACCAACGCTTTCATCGACGTTAGAAATTCTCTTGATTTCAGAGAGAAAGAAATCTAATGTCATGTATCTCCATGATGATATTAAGGAAATTGGAGTTGGAAATTGCTTATGTATTTATAACAATATTTCCTGTTTTCATTATGAATCATACGTACTACATACACCTTAGAAACTTATCGAACAAAATGTATGGAGGTATGGATTTTAAAAAATATAATTGATATTGATCATACCTCACTTTTAATTAAAACTGAACAAATTAATAATGATACATTAAATAGGGTTTTCGCGTTTTCAAAATTGTCACAATTCCAGAGTTTGATTAGACAATTGTTCAAGTCGATGTATCATAGATGTTGATATACTTTTGTTAGTTTGGACTCGTAATGGAAGCAAAAAAGGTCAACGATTAAGAGACAGAATAGATTTAATGTGAAAATATTGCAATCAAAACATTATAGTGAATTACAATTTTTATCTAAAATAACAAAAACTGTTGGAATATGAAGTGTACTAAGAAGACAGTTTTTAACTTGAACTTGCAGAAAAATATAAAAAAAATCTCCATCCACATTCTATGATTTCATATAATGCCTTAACAAGTATTTAAGTAGAACTTGATATACAGGAATAGACGAGTGAAGTTAGTAAGCTAAATTATCGATGAGGAAATTCATTGGATGTTAAAAGAATTTCCTCTGGGATAATAGAGTCTTATCCTCTCTGCATTCAGTACTCTTCTCCATCTTCCTGTTCCTCCTCTTGCGAGTCAATTCCAACCTCCTCGTAGTCCTTCTCCAGGGCTGCCAGATCCTCACGGGCCTCAGAGAACTCTCCCTCCTCCATACCCTCACCCACGTACCAGTGGACGAAGGCACGCTTGGCGTACATCAGATCGAACTTGTGGTCAAGCCGAGCCCAGGCCTCAGCGACAGCAGTAGTGTTGCTCAACATGCAGACAGCTCTCTGCACCTTGGCCAAGTCACCTCCGGGAACAACAGTTGGTGGCTGGTAGTTGATGCCGACCTTGAATCCAGTAGGACACCAGTCGACGAACTGGATTGTTCTTTTGGTCTTGATTGCGGCGATGGCAGCGTTGACATCTTTAGGTACCACGTCTCCTCTGTACAGCAGACAGCAGGCCATGTACTTGCCGTGACGAGGGTCACACTTGACCATCTGGTTTGCGGGCTCGAAACAGGCGTTGGTGACTTCAGCAACCGTGAGTTGTTCATGGTAAGCCTTCTCTGCAGAGATCACGGGTGCATATGTGGCCAGAGGGAAGTGGATACGTGGGTAGGGCACCAAGTTGGTCTGGAACTCAGTCAGATCCACGTTCAGGGCACCGTCGAATCGGAGAGAGGCAGTGATGGAGCTGACGATCTGACCAATGAGACGATTCAGGTTGGTATAAGTAGGACGTTCAATGTCGAGGTTACGTCTGCAGATGTCGTAAATGGCCTCGTTGTCAACCATGAAGGCGACATCAGAGTGCTCTAGGGTAGTGTGTGTTGTCAGGATGGAGTTATACGGTTCCACAACCGCAGTCGAGATTTGGGGAGCCGGGTAGATTGCAAACTCCAGCTTGGACTTCTTGCCGTAGTCGACGGAGAGTCTCTCCAACAAGAGAGAGGTGAAGCCTGATCCGGTTCCGCCGCCGAAGCTATGGAAGACCAGGAAGCCCTGGAGTCCAGTGCACTGGTCAGCTAACTTCCTGATGCGGTCTAGGACAAGATCGATAAGCTCCTTGCCAACGGTGTAGTGACCACGGGCGTAGTTGTTGGCAGCGTCTTCCTTGCCGGTAACAAGTTGTTCCGGGTGAAACAGCTGACGGTAGGTGCCCGTTCGAATCTCATCTGACCGAAAAATACCATCAATTTTAGACGTTAGTAATTTCAATCAAAACTCGATTTTTAGAATGACAATGAGATATTACCAAACGATAGTGATCATTTTCGTTGTTTTTCAACAAAAATAGATGTTACGTTACTGATGTGATCTATCACGTATGCTCACGGCTTCAATTCTTACAAATATCACACAAATATTATATAAGTATAAGCTATATGATGATTACTTAACTGAAAATTTATGTTTAGGTCCCGATTTTGTCAAGACAGCACAATTATTATCATATTCAATGGATCATAGTTCACACCCCAAAAATTTAGTAATTGAATTTCAATTACGCATATGGCCTTCTCTTTTTTTGCGACAGCAACTTACCAACGACAGTAGGCTCGAGGTCGATGAAGACTGCCCTGGGAACGTGTTTGCCGGCCCCCGTCTCGCTGAAGAAGGTGTTGAAGGAGTCGTCCCCACCCCCCAAGGTCTTGTCCGAGGGCATCTGACCGTCAGGCTGAATTCCATGCTCCAAGCAGTACAACTCCCAGCAGGCATTGCCCATCTGACATCCGGCCTGACCGACGTGAATTGAAATGCATTCTCGCTGGAAGAAAATGTACAATTTGACAGCGATGCAAGACGTAATCGTTTGTTGATCAACCGATATTAGAAAATGACGCTGAACACAATAATTCGATGTTTCCATACGTAGTAAAGCATAAATAATTAACTCATTCGGGTATTCAAATATGAAAATGTACTAAATTGTATAGGCATTTTACACAAAAGTAGATAAAGGTCAGATATATTAATAAGTGGCTTGATTGTTAAATAATTTCTGTAACATTCTTGTGTTAAATGGTTCCTTGAAATTTGGAAGCCATTTGTTCAAACGCGATATCTGACATCTTAAATTGAAACAAATTCAAAGACCACTCCGCTGATACCTCCAATAAGCCAGCTTATTAATATTTAAATAGACCACAAAGAGAATATCGACTTCCACACATGGACAGTCATCTCTACAAACTGTTCGTCACGCTCTATAAGACTTTGTATACTCGGATCAATAGACAAGCACTCAATTCATTGATGTTACATTCACATCAGGAATAATTTTAGATGATACATGTAAACTACCTCTAGATCTTTAACAAGAATATTTTATAAATTCTTATCATTTTGTTATCATCATTTTATTAAATGAAAACAGATATTGATTTTATGTTACTTAATCATTGCAAATATGATTTTTTTAGTGAATTAATTATGTAACGAGAATTGCTTTATTTGAAGGTTAACGCTGTTTTTAGTAAATATATATTTGAAATTTTTTGGGATACATGAAGATTGAATAGATCCAATGAGGATTGAATTGAATGGTTGATGGATTATTGGCATCAGTACTACTTGAATAGTATCAACGATGGTTAAATGGAAAGAGGGTTGAATTGAATCCATTATGGTTTACAAGAACGAATTATGATTCGGTTGAATCAGTTACGGTTGAATAGAATCATATTGGTTGAATTGAATCAATAATAATTTACCAAAGGTTTGAACAAGCGTGTCACAATATTTGATTGAATCAACTTAACCATTGACGTTTGATACCATGCCACTATTGGACAAAACGATTTTCACAAAAACGACCTCAGACACAAAGGAACTTACCATGATGATTGAGATGTGAAGACGAAGCTCGAATCTGACTTGATGTGGTCGTGTCTCGAGATGATGTGATGAACTTGTCTCTGTGACAACAGGACAAGATGGTTGTCATGGTGACAACGTTATGGTGTTGTCAAACCCTGTATTGCGTTCACGCAGTAACTAACGAAATGTTTCGGGACGTGATGAACGGTCAATATAAACACGTCAATGTTCCAATTATAAACATTCGCCCGAACACAATCTACGATTTTATTGGTGAAAGTGTAAAGCAATTTGAATCAATAGCTATACGACTGGTGGTGGCAAAGTAATCATTCTAGCATGGACGGGACAAAAGTTCTAAATGCTTGATCAATTTTCTATACATCGGGTTTGTAGACAAATGAATCGCGGATCCTGCCAATATCCACAATGCAGTTCTCAACCTTCGATCTGTTGTAAACACATGACAGATTCATCTTTTCTACGTCAAGTACAGAGTTAAACGCATCCACTATTCAACTCTAAGGGGTCGCCATGGAAGCATAACACAAAACATCTCCGATTTGTCAACCCACTCTTTGTATTCGTCAGATTCCATACAATTTTATTTTCATCATTTCCAAACTATTTAAATTAATTAAATACTAGTAATTCATAGTAAATACAAAAGTGTGAATCTATAAGAAAAGTATAAGAAAATGTAGTTCATTTTTTGACAGGAATCATACACGTTTGAGTAATTTGAAATATTAGTTTATATTTTTATCTTAAATTTCTGTATATATTGTTGTTAAATGTCACAAAAGCTTTAATGCTTACAGAGTAAATTGTTTATTTGAAAGGCAGAAATTGATATGAGGAAAATACAAATTGTGTAGACTTTTTTGTCATGAAGTTGCGAATTTTACGATGTTGACACCAACACCAACATAAAGCAAAAAACTTGCTTATATACAGTGCTAGTATGTATACCGAGACGTCTCCTTACACTAAAGAAGCTGCTTATCCATATACAATTTGTATTTTCTCACAGTGAGTAACGTTATGATTTAAGGGAATTCTGTGTCTTCATATATAAAGAATATATAGACTGTGCGATATAGAGTGACTTGGTTTGAAATTTCTAAGGGAGATGTTGAACCAATTGCGTTAAATTTAGTCCAAACAGCGTCAATATTTTAATATGTGTTTAATTACATGCGGTCATATTGAAAGTATTTGCGCTTTAACGAATACCTTTTCTTGATATGTGAATGTTCTCGAGAATTTAAGACGTCAAAGGCGAAGTCTCTTTCACACCCACTTAGTCTTCTTTCTATATAGAAATAATTTATTATTAAGATTTTTCAAAAAGTTTACCGAAATAATACCATTTTACACATTACAAGATTATATTATATAGGAAACAAACCATGATAACATTAAATTTTGTAAGTCCATCATTTATGAAGATGACTTTTTCTAATTTCAAGTATGCGTTTAGAGCGGAGAGCACAATACCGAATTATACTGTACCGAGCCCAATGTAATGCTTGTCAATATGTATGTCCTCCATGTACTTGGATGCTGGATAGATTGAGTTCTTTCATTGTTTACGCGTTTCCATCGTTCCAGTTTGCTGAATTGAACTCCACGCCCTTTTACCATTTTCTGCAATCAACCGTTTTGTTGTGCTTGGTGTCATTATCAACAATCATACCATTCTGATTAATGGTATGTTTATCAAAAAGAAATGTGTGTTTTTTATCGGAACATAGTGCTTAATCACACATATATTCAAAATTATTTATTCACACTTTTAAAAATAATTATGTATCATAAATTTTCTGCATCGGGTAAAACATTTCATTAGTCAACCAGATTATCCGTGGTCCTACAATATCGTATCTCGTTTCAAGCTAAAATTACCAGATACCATTTTGGTGTGAACACCTTTTAATCATTCATGGAAGGGAACTGGATTCGCGCTGCTTGACCGAACATCACACATTGATTACCTCATTAAAATAAAATCTAATAGTGCTGCACTACGTTACGCAGATTATAGATCTCACTATGCTGTTTTACTCAAGCCGTCAGGTTGACCTTTGCTTCAGTTTGACCTCTAAATCTCACTGGCTTGCTGCAAATACCCTCAAGCAATCACAATGAGCGTCTCTTGATGGCCTTCTAAGAGATAGCAAGTAAATTTGCAAGTTGAAGCTGAAACTCTTATAAATTTTCGATATTTTTCTTTTGATATAATTTATTAAACAATGAAAGTTACAAATGCGGACAGCTCAATGAATACTACCCTTAGACATAAAACAAACTATCACAGGGTTTTAATGAGATTGGCATTGATTGAAGGGTTGCCTTGCAATTAGTAACATTAATTCTCTTTAAGTAAGATCCCTTTATCTCCCTGAAAAGGTGTTGTTACGCCTTTAATTACGTACATGCCCATCAACCATTGTGATGATTAATCAGATTTTATTCTTACGTATCGTATTGTTCAGCTCAAAACCTAGTAACAATTATAGTGCTTCCAAATTGTAAAGCATTATTCGAAAAGAATTTGTTTTGTTTTGTTCAAAGTCAATCTCATTAAAATGAAATCTAAATGCTCCACTACATTACGCATGTAGATCTCATTTCATTCAACAGAATAAACCGTTTCAAATAATAAAATCTCTATTACTTTAATAACAGATATGATCAACCCGTATGTTACATCAAACAAAATCCTAGGATGTTTGACACGAAGCACATTTATTTGGAATATCATCTCAAATGTTGAAAAAATTAATTTCATGTACATAAACATTGCTTGTGACTGTATATTTCTATTCAAGACTGTGATGATGTAAAACAAATTCCTGAAATTATCATCATTATTATTTTATGATTATTATTATTATAAACTTCATCATCAACATCATCACCATACGTATCATCTTTAAAAAAATCATCATCATTATTTTTATCATTATTATTATCATAGTATATCCAGGACATACAGAGTCTGAAATAGTTATCATAGTCAACCACTGATAAGTAAATCAACTCATAGTTATATTGGTAGTGATTACAGTGGGCTGGAAGATATTTACTTCTCTCTTGATTATATGCTATACTATATACTAGAATGACACGACATTCATTCTCGCGCTGTCACTCTCAACAACTATTGCCAATATCTGGAGTCAATTTGTAGATACTCTTTACAAAAGTAAGTGTGTAAGGTTTCAGAGTTCCCATCTCTATAATTCCGAGCCATGTAACAAAATTGTTTTATTTAGGCATCAAATATTTTAAAAGCAGGATGAACCGGCACAGGTTTGTACCTAGTACTGAAACGTTTGATTTGGAACGAAATGAACGGTTTAAGCTTTTTAAGACTCATAAGCTTAAGTACGTTCCTGCCTGTATGTGTCCCAAAAATACAAAACCAAGATGTTTATTCCATAGTATTTATAGACAAAAACAAAACTGAAACGTCACCGAATATCGTCACCTGTTTCAGTTTGAGGTAAAAGCTTCATCGATGCTTCCTCGATGTTCATTACCTGAACGATATTTTCGAGTCCAACATCTCTTAAATGTCTATGACGTTCTATCGGTTACCGGCGCAGAGCGCTTAAGCAAGACGATGTATATTTGTCAATGGCTTTGCATTGAGCAGTCCAATATATATGATTTCAACTGCCTAAGTACCTCTTGTGCATGATTGCACACCGACACTCCCATCTATGGAATATACCATCCATGACGTATCTTAGAGAGAGTGTTGGCGGTAGTTATACGTAAGCTAATACCGGCTTTTACGTATTAATTGAATTATATATAAAATGGCGACTCAGCTGTTGTTGCTGATATGCTTTTCTGTCAGAGTAGGAACTCATCACCGATTATATTTTCTTAAACACACTTATGCTCCGTATTGCTTGCTCATGAGATGATGTGTTCGAAGATTAATAAATCAGAAGTCATCGTGAAAAACACGGAAGTGTGGAAGTCCTACACATACAACGATGACGTCACGGATTTAGGGTTCAGTTTTGCTGCTTTAGGCAGGGATCGTATATACGATCCCTGCTTTAGGTAAGAAGGAAGTCATATATCGAAAAATAGCATTTGGTACTTACTGGATGATGTAACATTCTGTTCTTGATATCGTGGTATAACTAAATGATTTTCCTAACTAAATAGTTGACTAAACAATATTTCAAAATGATTAAAATTATGCTAAAATGACAATACATATATTAATGTTTGAACAGTTTGGAGGTAACCACAAGGGAACACCCTCCGAATCCGTAGCCATTACCTCTCCTTAAGGAACAACCCCTGCCTTTGTTTGGTCTTTGACGTCACGTCCTTCCACTGCTTTAACTTTTCCTTTGTGTCTGGCTTAAAGTGGTGAACCAAATTTTTATCCATCGGTTATAGATGATATTTGGAAATAAGGAATGGTTTTCTCATTGTCTTCAAGGCTTTTGATCAGTTCTCAAAAGCATTGGCACCCATCGTGATGAAATATTTGTCATTTCTAAGATTCTAAGATGATAACAAGATGGTAAAACTACTCTTGCTATGAATCGTTCGTAACTATGGGTAATACTTTATCAAATCATAGACTTGTTGTGCCATTTCTGTTGATGTCTACGTTTTTCGTTTACCAGGACGTAGTTCATCTTTAATGTTGTTTGATTGTGACACATGTCTTACCCATTGCAATATCTTCGGTACTCAACCCCTTTTATGCGGATACTTAATCACAGCTACGACATGGCCGCTTTTCAAATAAAATCCGACCCAATGGGTTGAAAAGATCTGGCACAAACAAACCCTTTCAGTGAATGTATTGAAAAGTTCGCGACAAAGCCCTACAAACATGATAATACACATGCAAAGCGTGGTATCGTCATGCTGCACGGTTGTTCAATCGAGGATCCTTATTTATCAACCACCCTTCGTAGATTCCGAGATTATACTCTCTGTATAACAAACGTCGTTAAAAGCCTTTTACCACCATAAACATGTAATCAATTATATTTGCATGTACGTCAAACTGAAATATTGAACTTCATGGAGAAGCAGTGATAATATCGACTAACGGCTTTCATTCCCATATACAATCCAAGATTTGCTCAACAACTTCAATACTAACCACTATACCTCAGGGAGGTATAACCAGTGTCATATCTCCCACTTCCTTTGAACGTCGAATGTCAATTAAATCAGGTTAACTGAAGTCGAAGAAGATTCTTCTTGTGGTTTCTGGCCGTTTTTTTTTGTTGAAAAATATTCAGATTAATATGTCTCAATCAAATCTTGAGTGGAAGATTGTTTTCCTCGACATAACTCTGCAGGAAGGTCTTGCAAGCATTATAACCCCTCTGCAAACAAAAGGGTAAAATAATGCGTATTGGTACACATGTGGGGAAACAAAGTCATTTCATCAATGTGGGTACATAACAAATTATCTTCGTTTATGGTCGGGTTTGCCGTCTGTGACACCATACACATTTAACCATTGGCTCTGTAGCCCATCAGGCTATCCGTAATTCATTTTTAATTGGTCACAGGGTCACCATATGCGAAGAAATAGAGTCACCAAATCTATAAATTAGAATCACCAAACAAACATAAATCAATGAAATGTTCAGCAATGATCAAGCTGTCTCTCAAAAGTGCTTTGTTCCATAATTTGGTAATCTACGAGTATAACATACATTTTTCCTGTAACGCGTTCTATGGTTCGGAGGGACAGCAGCACGTTTTTTACATTTTATTTCTTTAAAATATTTCACAATAAATATATGTTTATGCCAAATCGTTATCTTCTTGGGGTCAAAAACCTCAACCGTAGTCGTAAAATAAAGTATCAAATATCAAGCGAAAACATTTGGCGGCCATTTTAGTGGGAGCGCCTTTAAATCATTTTAGTGGGAGCGCCTTTAAATCATTTTAGTGGGAGCGCCTTTAAATCATTTTAGGGAGGGAAACGGACTCGCAAATGTTATGTTCGTTGAGAGATGCTGCTTTTGATTTAAAAGATTGCTTTGTAATAAGTAACATTTGTTTTCGCTTTAACGACATCACTGTTTTTACCTAAAAAGAGTTCTACTGCGGCTGCCACTTCAAAAACAAACTACATTTTGTCCTTCACTATAATCTATTCTTGATGACAAGTAAGGTAATTCGTGTGTTTGGTTTTTGACTTTTCAGATTGGACCTGAAAAAATGAAGACCTACTGACAAATTAGGTAAGGGATATCGAATTTTCTATATTTCATATTTGTTCAATGTGCCATTCAACAAATACTCATGTTATATGATTTAAAATTTTACATGGTATTCCTTGCTAAATTTTCGAATATAATAATCATCGAAAAAGTATCTGAATTTCCTCGTAAAATGAATGTTAGACACGTTTTTGTAGAACAAAAATGTTAACATTTACACTGTAAACATAAAACAGAACATAAGTGAAAATAGCAAATTACCTGAACTAGAAACTCCTTGTCAGATTTTTCCAGAACAAAGTCTGTAGTTGTTACATGACCAGTGTTGATACCAACGGTCCTGTCAACATCTGAAGACTGAAACATTCAAGGGAAGGGTACTCGACTCGTTCTCCGCTACCGGTGACTGATGCTAAACCAACTGCCCCTACTCTTTTCTATCAGTTCGGGTTATTAAGGAAGAATAACGTCTATAAGCATTAAGTTATTAAGAAAGAATACCGTCTATTAGCATCGCACCATGTGGCTTGATATCTGCCGAAATGCCTCATGTACTTAGTCAGATTGAAAATATCTCACTCACGTTGCATATAATTTATCATACATCGAATAAGCCTGAATCACTGCTTCTTGTACATGTATACTAGTTAATCGCCACTAGATCATCACAAAGTTGTCTATATGAAAGATTTTGATAAGTTTTATAATTTGATAAGTTTCATAATTTGATATAAGTTTTGTTTATTATAGCGCCGCTGTCGCTGTACAATGGTTCCATGAAAAAAACAAGCATTTATTTTGTCACTAAATTGAACCAATGTGAATAAACTGTTATATTTCTTTAACAATCATTGCTTAATGAAGTAGCACCATTGAAAACGTTTAGCATCGGAAATAGCGTGTCCGCACTATAACCCCTGGTTGACTGAGATAACTATTGCAATGATTTTTTTTTTCAAAAAGCCCGAAATGTCCAAGTATGTCAGTTATTTAAGGTACGTAAGCAAATTCACATTTAGATGTAGCGGTGCACATTTATCAACAATCATTGCTGTATCGTATATAGTTTTTGCAAAGTGATTTACGAGCGCTTCACAGATGTATCAAATATATGATAACACAATCTGATTAAAACCGTTGATTCGCTCCCTAGCCTTATATTTGGAGTTGTGACAAGTAACAACCACTATAAAACTAGGGAGAGAATCAATGATTTGATTTCATTGAGATTGGATCACTTTGAAGTCGTCCGATATGTGTGATGAAAAAAACTTTAAGAGATAGCAAGGGAAAGTTAAAGTGGATTAATCATCGATATACAATTGTGGTTAGATGTCTAAGAAGCTATAAATTTACTTCAGCTGAACAGTAACGCAAAAGTGCTAATTCGGGGTGTTTATATATTTTTTTAATTATGCTTTGATGCAATGAAAGAATGTTAAAAAAAGGAATAAAACTGCATTATTTCCATTTGAGTCTTTTAAGGGAATATTCATGAAATAAATGAAAAAGTGAATAATTCTTTACAATTTCGTTTCTGCAAAACAATCCATGAGGTCTGACCGCAGCCACACGTAGCGCACATTTTGACACGAGCTTTGTGCGGACAAAACCTAGTCAGTAGCGGACCAATCACATCATCGCGTTTAAAAGAAGGATGGCGGTGATCAAGTTAACGAATGATTCACGGGAGTTACTTGCCCCTGGCTCCTGATACCGAATGCATTGCGAGAGACGTTGTGATTGGATAGTTTAGTTTACCTCTGAATGTGAGCTACATGTGGCTGCGATCAGACCGTATGAAGAGGAAAGGCCCCGAGTTCTAATCTCTATAAAAGTTGATATTGTGGAACTTCATTAATCGGAACAAGGTCGATATTCAACGTTAATCCTACCTTGACGCAGATACGTTTGGTGTTCACCGTGATGGTGCTCTGGATGGAAGAAGCGAAATTGAAGAGGTTCTGGACCGGCCGTCTGATATGACAGGAGGAACTCTCAAGGTGGATCCCCAATGTGCCGATAAACGCCAACAGCTCCCGGGAATCGATCTGAGATCAACATTCAGAAACATAAACAGATTATTAACAATTTTTTTCAGAAATCCTATTCAGTATTTTAGATTTTAATCAAACGTGGTCTAATTAGTTATTAGCTTGAGCGTGTCATTTACAAGGTGAAAACATCATAAGATTATACAAGTGTATATGAATACTATGGATAAAGATTTCTTCCTTATCAGAATGCAACATATCCATAGCAATTGGTGTTTCATTTCTGAACAGGCTACAAGAATGTGCAACGAAATGTAGCACTCTCAGAATAAAGAAGTCGTTATCTAGAAAATTGTCTTTTATAGTAAGTAGTAGTAAGAATCCTGTAACATAACAGCCAAATTTGCAAAAAGATTTATTTTACTTGGATTATTCATTATACTACAAATCGAAACTGCCTTTGTAATCGATTAGATCGAGAACTTATTCTGTTAGTCAACAATCACTGTCACTGTTAACCCTTTGAAAGCCTCATGGTCTAATTAAGTCAAATCCAAAGAGCTTCTTCAATGCCATAATTCTCCATGCTGAAAAATACAAAGCTTGGCTGAAACCTTGATTTCCTTGCAATTTCAACCAATTTGAGCTTCGTATTACCTCAGAGACGTGATGTGTATCATATGTAAAACATCCAGTGAATAGCAATTGAGATATCGCGCTGACAAGGAAAAATTGTCAAAGACGCGCCGTGACCTTGAAATAAAGGTCAAGGTCACAACCTGCACTAATCTCACAATGTATTTAATCGATATGCTGTCAACGGTTTATTTAATTTTGTACGTACTGACGAATTCATTTTCTATATACAATATACGTTCTAAAACAATTCTAAACATTAACTTACCTCGCCATTTCCGTCGTGGTCGAGGCAATCAAAGACGTCATCAGGACTGACATCTTTGCCGAATAGAATGTCCATGTGTGCTTTTGTCAGGGACCCCTGAGACAAAGAAATTACAGGAAACATATTGGTATTCGCTCAACAAGAAACATAAATGGCGTAGTTTTTCAAAGTGAACGATTCTTCTATCCCGTGTATATGTCAAGAAGTATCAACTTTGCATTTGGGTTTGACACTCATTTCGTAATGTTCAATATAGAGGCCAAATTCCTGTAAAAGCAATAAACATGATCAGAAAGGGTATTTCACGAGATCATTAGTCGTTACCGTCATTTCTTGACGTTTAGAAATGTCAAATTCAACTGGAAATGCGAGCTTGCTTACCTCAGTAAGTGCTTCACTGAGACGCTCCCTGTCGAGGGTTTTGTCAATCATGTGTTCCTTTACAACCTGTTTCGTTTATCAAGTGACAAGAATATTGATAACATAATGAAATTAATTGAATAACAATAAATCAGTTACCAATAAATATGTAAAGATAGAACTAGGTTGAATTTAAAAGTAATTCAATGATAGTTTAGACCTTTGGATTTAAGATGCAGCTACAATTCTTCCGTAGACCAAAATATAATGAACATCGTTGATTCCTTACGAAAAGAATTGTTTTTGGAGTACATCACTATAAAACAATGATGACTTTTTTGTTTCGTGCATAACATAAACATGTTATGCATTTGAAAGTTTATGTTATATCGTATGTAATACAGTAGCAATTATGTGTAATTATCTAGTGTCGTTTGAATTTTGATTTAAATGATACTCAAACATCTCACCCTTAGAAATATCTCTGTGGCCTCTCTTAATAGTTTGTGGATCGCCTTGGCCCTTTCATGTTTTCCGTGCTCTTTGATCCATTTACTAAAAAATCATAATTATTGCACCGGTCATTTGCGAACCCCTCCCAAGAGAGTTCCAAATATAGCAAATGATGAGAGTCGTAATTGCAATACATCGAAAAAATATACAAGATACATGTAGGGCATGAAACTTGAACTCAGTAGATAAGCTCATTTTCCCATGGACACACATTCTTTGATCAAAAGTAATCATTCAATAGAAACTACTTGTTCCACTTATTGGGCGCACCCCTCCCACATTAAAATCCTGTATCCGCCACTTTGGTCAATATTCAGTCAACAACTTAGAACGTTGGATGGTAAAATATAAAACATTAAAAAGTAAGATATTGTGCTCATAAAACATTAACACGAATCTGTAATAAAACTGATTGCTTATTTTTGTTAACTGTGCCATCTGGAGCACAGTGGTATAGTGGTTAGCATGCTTGCCTCTCACGCCAGGGACACGGGTTCGAATCCCGGTGGAGACAACAAAAAATTTGTGGTGTCCCTGGGCAAGACACTTCATACACTCTTCACTCAGTTCACCCAGCTGTACAAATGGGTACCTGAACCATTTACCTGAACAAGGGGGAGTACGGACATATACGGTCGCGCTTGTTAATCGGCGGCACCGAACACACTATCTCTCCAGGGTAATAATACTCATGGCGCTTTGTGCATGCTTTGTCATTGATATATGCGCGGTATAAGAAAGCTATTACTATTATTATCTCACTCCCTCAGAAAACCCACAACAAGAATCAGGCAATACTGTGTAATCATCAAAGTAAAAGAAGGAGAGTTTGACCTATAAATACCTTGCGTAGTGCCTTTGAAGGGACAGGAAATTGAAAATAATCCCTTCCGAGTCTAACTCAGGATGGACAAGCGCCATTTGTCACAGTGGCGCTAAATCATATATCTACAATGGCTTATATCTCAAATCCTAAGAGATGTCATCGCAAATTCTTCTCGCCGATTCCATCAAATTTCATTCTAATCGTAGATCGCTTAAGAATTTCGTAAACGAACTTTCAGGTACCAAAAGCCTCGACGAAATCTCGATTCGACCTGAACGTTTCATTTTATCATCACTAAACAGCTACAGCTTAAAATTTTAAAACCATTCTTAAAGGTCGAAATAAACGACGTCAAACTGTTCATGTCCATTATAATATATATTTGCTTTACATTACAAAGACTCGTTGTTTTAAAATGCTGGTATTGATGGTAATGAAAATTGCAGGAAATATATGAAGAAGGCTAGCGTTGGTTTACATTCGTTCACGAATATACCTGAACGTTGGGAATAGACAACGAACCCGTTTGAGCTGAAAAAAAGCTGGTATAAACGCCGTGACAAATTAACAGATTTACCTGTAGAGTTTTGTTTCCTCGTCCGGTTGCTCCGGTAGTGGTGATCCGGACTTGCGTTCAAGTGCAGACCGACGTAACTCCGGCTCGTCTTCCGAAAACTGCGTTCAAAATGGCACTTGCATTGAAAGAATAATCAGTGGACTTAAAATGTTTTCATATGTCAATAATAAAGTTTATGTATCAAGACGTTCGGAGCATTATAAAACACTTAGAAGTCATGGACCTTGTATTTAGAAAAGGAAGAACATTATAATCTATTTTAAGGAGATAAAACTCATCTGGGTGACTATCTTACTCACGGAGTGGCGGCAGATGTTTTCAAGATTATTTTGTAAATTAACTATAATACATGGTTATTGAAGTACTCATACCAGCTGGAAACCTAGCGTTTTATTGTCCGAGGTCTCCTTCGTAAACCTGTCCTCGTCAAACGTTGCCAGGTCTCCGCCATGTCGATCTAACCTCTCGATGAAGTTGTCGTCCTCGGACATCGACAAAAACCATCCTACAGGATATAAACAACACACGATTTTAACCACAACCATAAAAAAGACGTGAAATGCAACAAATTAAAACTTTCAAATATGTTCACCATGTTCTTATAAGTCAAACCATTTATGTTAACATTTATCTTATTCAATCAGAGGTTTGTATACGAATCCTGGCGGACACAAAATCGTTTCGTGCTAAAAAGATCCTATTTGCAGTGACCACTATCGGACTGATATCAATAAACTTGATACCGAGGACTCTAACACTGATAACGTGGATGATGTTGCCTACATGTTAACAACCTCAACAAAGAATGCATGTGGCAATAATATTCCAACTGAAACTGTTACTACTCGACCATCAGATCCACAAACTAAGCTGGAAAATTCTGATACCTCTGGACTCGATTTCGACAAAGATACATGCGAACCAGCTAGATGACATGATAAATAGATCCTCTTCTGATAAAAGATGGGGGGAAATAGTTAATAACTATGTGAAGTGAAACAAAAATACAACAACCTTTCTTCTGATAATTCAGAATGATGAAGCTAGTGAGTACTATAAACACAACCGAAAGGCTCAGTGATTTCTTCAGTAGGCAATCGCTTGTGCAAAATCCTAAATTATCACCTCCTGATATCAATCCAAAAACGGACAACAGTTTATCGGACATTAACCTTAATAACAATGAATTCTACGACGTCTTAATGAGTATCAACTTTACCAAAGCAACAGGTGAACATGAAACAAGTAATAGAATTCTTAAATTAACTTCTCCTATTTCAGAATTCCTTTAGATAAATTGACATTTCCGGCAGCATGGAAAGAGGCAAATGTTGTACCAATTCATAAGAAAGGAAGCTTAAATGAGTGTCCTTACTACAGACCAGTTTCACTATTAAGTCGCCTTGTTTTAAAATTTTAACGATGCATTTGGAGATAATCATATCTTAACCAATTTTCAATCTTGGCCTATCCTTGGTGACACCGACACGTGCGTTAAATAGTTTGATGGCAAAAACTAAAACTCTATATCCTATATTCTACCAAATCTATTCATATTTATGATTCTCCGCTTGCTTTTTTGTGTTCTTCAATAACGACCCGCCAGGGGTTTGGCAACTTTATCTGCAGTTGAGAACTGTTCTACCCGCAGTAAGGTTTGGTGCAATGTTACAATGAATTTCAGCGCAGTACCACCCGTGGTTCGCTAGTTCCAGCCGATGCTCGCAGGTTTCACCGCAACGCATAGCCACAATGGTGTTGCGGGCTTTCTCCCTACATTAATACTAGCAGCCGCGATATAAGTGAAATACTCTTGAAAGCGACTCTCACTGGCGGCTAAACATAAACCATTCAATTTAACCTGTATAATGTTATTTACAAGTAGTGTTATCTTGTCATAGGTTATTCCATCACAGGTGCCAATGACTGTAATTTGGTACATGAACGGTTATTGAAGTTTTTGTGCATTTAACTCGTTCATATTCATCAAATCTTACCATCGAAGCAATGTATAGGATAGTTGCACAACACTCCACCGTCAACAAATACGTCACTTTCACCAAGGAGGGAATAACTCTTAGCCGTGAAAAGCCCTGTAGAAAGTAGTGAAAACATTTAGCTCAGTTAGTTCTTATTTCATGTCGCGTTGAATTTCGACATTTTTCTCGAAAAGAAAACCTCCGTAAGAGTATAATTTGAGGGAAGGGTTGATTTATTTCTTAATTGATTTTGAATTCTGTCATTCTTACATATAAATCATGCATAATTAGGAAGAACATGACTTAATTCAACGAAAACATATATATTTATCACCGCAAATTATTGTTCGTCACTTTTATTATTTAGTCTCGGCTGTTGATGTAGTCATCAAGTAATGTCAGAACAAAGTAAACGTTACCTGGTATAGTTGATGACATGCGCAATGCAAGCCTGACAGGCATATCCGGTGTAGTTTTTGGGTGACAGTATTCAGTTCTACCCCAGCTGATGTTTGTGACCACCACGCAGAGTTCTCGACCAAACTGCTTTCTCACCTGTATAGGGAAGTGTTCTTCAAAGTTACTCACACTGTCACAGTAGTGTATTTTATATAGTTCACGTCCAAATAGCTTTCACACCTATATAGAGTAACGTTCCTAATAGTAAGTAAAAGTGATATTATGTCCTCTTTGGACCCATCAAGAGTTCTCGTCGAAAGAGATTCATTACCAGTATAGCTTAGCAATTTGACAGTTAGAGCAAGTATAAAAATAAAACTGCAATGCAAAAAAACAATTATGCAACTATAACCTTTTTAGTCATACAGAGTTCACGTCAAAAAAGCTTTCTAAAAAACTGAAGTACAAAAGAAAGTACAAACGTCAGGATTTTGATTATCAAAGAAAACAGGAAAAACTTTCGAGCATTTAAAATGTTTAATATTAATGAACCATTTTCAAACATTGCAGGGACGTGCTGGAGTGTTTTGTTCAACACGTCACTTCTCTATATATTATGTTTGTGTCTACTGGGGTATATTTTTTTTAATTTACATTGACAGATCAGGCGACATTACGTTGTATGATTTTCAAATATAGCTGAGTTAGTATCCCAATCACAGTCAATACAAGCAAAGACACGTCTTCTCATGGAAAAGGTAAGATGTCGGATGACGTCATTCGGGATACGCTGCCTCTCTTCGTGTAGTGTCTAATACAGCTCTTGAATGGTCACTGGTTGCTGTGGGCGACGTCTAAGTCGTCTATCCAAGTAGTCCTATAGATGCTAGATTGGTGATTAGTCAGGGGAGCGTGATAGCCAAGGCAAAACCTGGATGTTTTTTCGTTTTATGAAGTCCATGGTGATCCTGGCGGTATGTGGTCTTGCGTTGTCCTCTTGAAAAAATCATCCCTTGCTGCTGCATCTGTATGATTTGGACCACCAAAGAGTGTAACTTTATCCCTGTATTTCTTGGCTGTAAGGATCTGACGAATTGTCACCAAATCTGTATTCTGGTCGCCGCGGATCCCGCCCCAGACCATGACGCTGCCAACGCCATAAGGTACAACTTCATGGACACATGCTTTAGCTTGTCCCTCGCCTTTACGTCTGTATATACTCTCACTCTGCCGTCTGCTTGGAACATATTGAATCGAGTTTCGTCCCTGAAGATCAATCTTGCTCAAATAGGACGTTGCCAGCGACTTACTCTCCTTGCCCTGCGTAGATGGCTGAGGCGATGTTCGCGGATGAAGGTCATTCCGCGGAACGGTCGATCTGCCCGAATACCGGTAGCTCGAAGAGAGTGTTCTTGTTGATATGGTGCCCAAACGCCGTCGACGCCGTTGACGTCATGGTGACGAATCTGTTGCGCAGATGCAGTGTGCGCAGATATCGGTCTTCTGTGGGAGTCGTCACCCTCGCTCTTCCGCTTCTAGCACGGTCAGATGCCTTGCCAGTCTGGATAAGGCGAAGAAAGAGTCGAATGACCGTTTGTCTGGTGCAACAAAACGTCCTGTCTATCTATCTTTTCGAACTCCCCACTAGTGACATTCCGATGACTCCTTCTCGCTCTGCTGCTGTTTCAACATAGTAATTTCTACAGGCTCTTCTGTAACACGAGTACTTAGTGATCGAATTCACCGCATTTTATACTCTCAGCGAGTCCAATTCATGAACAAATGAAAAAAGGATCGTGATTTCTGAAAAAATCACTTTTCCGTCAACTGATATGCCTAAGTTGCGTTTTGGAGATATGTTTCATTGTTTCTATTTCTTACATTAAGATAATACAGTCAAAAATTCTACTTTGTCAAAATGAATATCAGAATACGAAAATCTTTGTAATCTGTACTTTCTTTTGTACTTCAGTTTTTAAGTTTAGCGTTCGAAAAAGTTTAGCAAACTTAGAACGAGTATGTAATTTGAGTCACATTTGTAAAACGTTATAAATGGTGTTACGTTATCGAAATCTAATTAAAACTAGCTGTAAAATAATACGTCCCGAAGCACATCTACTTTTAACTAGATTGCGAAAAATACTGACTGTTGCTGAAAATTGCCAACTTAACCAACAAGGCGTAACTCGCGTCTCGTTCATTTTCTGGGCAACTTAAGCCTTACTGCGTTTCCTTTACTTTTTTCTACTGGCTTTTGGCCTAATGCAGCTGAACTTGGTATTCCTACCAGAAATATCCTGGCTAATGGTTCTGTCGCCGATTCATGCAACCAAATCTGACGAAACGCGGCAACACTTTACATAATCAGTTCTTTAGCCTGAAACGAATTATGATTTGCGGGGATGTTAAAAAAAATATCATTGCAAAGCAAATCGATTCAGTTAATTATCTCTACGATACTTTAAGAGGTCGGAGGTTGATGAATGACACGTGTTTATGTCTTAGAGGGGTTTTGGACGCTGCACATGTAAGCATAGCAAGATGTTCTTGATTCAACTTCCTTATTGTAATTACTCGACGACTCCGGGTACATTATAGCTTACCCCTTCGTCCGTTGGAATAACGAACAAACTTTTTACCAACAGATATATGCAAAATATAACAAATAAACGAGAAAATGGTTGAGGCGAGGTTAACAGTGTAACTGTTGACACTCGTACATAAGAAAATAAACCTTGGACTAGATTTCCGAAGCTCTCTTGGCACTGAGACAGTCGTACATACATACACGTACCATACATGAACATTGGCCTACAGCTATCTTAGCACTAGCACAGCTCCGAAACACTACAGCTGCATACCAAAGGTTTGTTCACATACCTGCATATCCTAGTGCAAATATCTTGTAATTTTTTGGAATATCATATGTAAAATGCAAAATTATTCGTTTCTTTTTCACAATGCTACGATGCCTCAAAGACACGCCAGTTACATGATGTATGCACTGGGATATGCAGGTATGTGAACAAACTTTTGGTATGGAGCTGTACGGCGGTAAATGAACAAACTTTTGATATGCAGCTGTAAGTCCTGTTCTATGAATATCATTATAAAGGAAGTACCTACTGTACATTTCATTGCTAAGGGCAAAATGCAATGTTCTTCATATCATGGACGTGTATGGTTATGAGGCGTGGAGTTTTAAACAATGACAAACGATATTGGCGTATTCATTTTGATTATACTCATCTTAAACTGTGATACCCTTGAGAGTCTTCGATCGTTTAAATTCAAAACCAACCAACTGCAACTCTAAGTTGAGATTGAACATATTCGGTATATGTAATTTATAACTCAGTTTGTTTTTCTCATGTGAACATCTACTTGCCTCTTCGAATGTGATGTCAGCCGATCCCGTTTTCTCCTTTAATGTTTCGCCTAGCCAGGCGTATAACCTATTGGCCGGATGAAACCCAAAGTTCCAAAATAGGTTGAAGATAGCTTTGAAATAAGTGCCATCTGAAAACACAATTCTATTTTATATCCATGTCCATAATATCTTTAAAGTTTGTCTAAGTCAATGAAACTTAATCGTGATTGGTGTACATGAAAACTATTAAGTTCATATCAGAAACATGTGAAAAGTAGGGCAGAATGTTCAGCTTAGGTTCGAAGCCAACTTTTTAGAATCGTGCGTGACAAGGATACCATCCTTCATCTTTTTCTAAAGATGAACAAACCAATTTCCCTTTCGTTGTGCAGGTATGGTTAAGAGTTAGTTCCAAGATACGGTTACGCAAATGAACGTCTTACAATCCTTTAAGTTCTGTTCTTAGTAGAGATTCAGACGGGGGAATCTGTGGAGATGGTACAAGAGTGTATATAAGTGTAGACCCACCCAGAAAGACGTGCTGCAGATCCTGCCCCAGGTAAGACTTAATCTGGTCGGCCGTGCATCCAACAGCAAGTAGAGCGGCGGTCATAGCTCCGGCACTCGCTCCAGCCATCCTCTTCACGTTGGGCATGGCGCCGATTTCTTCAAGGTACTGAGGGAACACATTAAAGGGAATAAATTCTAATTCAAATGGTGATATTTCAAACTCAATAAATTAAAATCGTATATTTGTGCTGCATATGATAGTAATAAAAAATATAGTCGCAAGCGACGACAAACGGATTCAGCGCATTAAAAGAACATTCATCACGCACATAGTGATGTTAACAATCATCCCTGAAAGTTTCATGAAAATTGGCCGACGCCTTTACCTACAAC
This sequence comes from Phorcus lineatus, assembly GCA_921293015.1. NCBI lineage: Eukaryota > Metazoa > Mollusca > Gastropoda > Trochida > Trochidae > Phorcus > Phorcus lineatus. The sequence goes on from OV121091.1 coordinate 29,468,111, forward strand.
AGCATGTTTCATCTGACCTAATGTGTGATTATGGCAAAGACGTTGATAATTTGAAAACACTATGCTACTCAATCAATTGCAATCATCTTATGTTACCAATCAAAAACCTATGTGAAACTAAATTCGTATCAGGTCATATATCACCAATATCGTAATATATATAAGATATAGTTGAATCAATACAATTTTAGTTCATAGGAAATGAAACAGAGGAATTGTAACAAATATGCTTATGTTGTAGGTTAAGTGCATTAGTTAAAACAATTACTATAATAACTCCATGTTTTACACTTTACAAGTCAGTGTTTACTACAATTCTGATCATTTCAGAATATGTGCCGTTTTTGCTCCTTACTGAATTGTGCTCATGCTGTTTCATATAGTGCTCCTATTTGTCACGCTGAACATGATACTTGAAATCGGCCGACTTTGACGGCCTGTATCTCAGTTGTCATGAACACGATTGAATTAAATGTTAATATTCTTGAAAGTATATTCTTTCGTCTGTGTTTTAAGGTAGTACAAAACGTTGTATGGTTTGTTGTTTGTTAGTTACGACGTTACAAGAATACACTGTAAACGCCTGGTTTTGTGAATTTGCAAACTTTGACCTTCACTCATGACCGGAAATGACTGTTCGCGATCTATTTTATTCTTGAAACATGAAGACCTTGGTCATATCTACCTCTCATGCAAAAATCATTAAATTCGACGGGTAGGTTTTTCAGTTATCTGCCCTTGAAGTTGGCGATTTTTAAAAATTCACTGACTTTGAGTGGTTACTGTGGTAAAAGAATTAGGAATTTGCAAATTCCAAGACAAACTTGTTTAAGGGCAATCATTTAGCCGTGTAACCGTGTAAGTATTATCTCTCTACTGCAAGTAGCGGCAGTGTAGTGTTCGCTCAAAAGTGCATGGGGTCGGACATTCCTAAAAAGTGTGCAAATTCAAGATGGCGCCCAAACCACGTGACTTACGAATTTGACATGATTTACTTTTTTGCTTGCAATTTTATTGCGCATCTTTTAAAACAAGTTTTAAGTCTCTAAGTCAATTTTGAAAATTTTTCCAATGTTAATTTTCAAAACTTTGAGTGGGACTGGGCCTTTAATGCAATGTTTGAATTGGCTGAAAAGTTTCGTGTCGCGAGTTAGTTGTAAGGGCTATAAGCTCGTAAAGTTTGGTTGTAATCGAGTCGGTAGTTTTGGCTGAATGTTGTTCACAAAAATCGTGGAATAATAATAAACACGCCAATAACAATAAGGATTCAGCATTTCTGCTGAATCCTTAAGGACCCGATTTTCGATGTTAATAACGAGACGAACGTAAGCAGAGCTCACATACCTCAGCGGAAGTTTGTCGCTTCTCATTCTGTTGCATATTTACTGAGTGTGTGTTATTTAATTGAGAAGAAGTGGTTATTTCTGAAGCTTCCTATCTTAAGGCTAATCAGGTCGGTACGATGAACGACGATAAGTCGTGATTTGTGATCGACATGGGAGCAAATGCGCGCGTCAATGACCTGATTGTAATTTTGGAAATTAAGTTACTGTTGACTCACCCAAAGACAAATATGAGTTGGTAGTGTTTGGTAGGTTTTTAACTAATTCAAATGTTAACGGGCCGCTGAAATTTGACTTCTTAACATCTGTATGACCGTTATTCGATTAATATTGAAAACAAAAATGTCATAATTTAGACATATTAGAGTTAAAGATGCATATTTCGGGAGGCGATATGATAATTTAAGAACCTATGGAATTATCTTATTTGAGCCACATGGAAATTATGAAAAATACCCTGTGTCTCATAAGGTCGACACAAAGAGACAACAAAGTGATTGTATTTCGAGAATGTGAAGAGCGTTCTAGAAAGCTGTTCGGAGATATGAAATGATTGAGAATGCTTTGAAGAACTGATGGACAAACTGACAGGCGGAACGTGATCTCCCCAACAACTTTGTACGGGGGAGTAGCAGGAAGTCGACACTTAGATTCGACGTCCTGCGACATTAAACAATTATTGACTTCAGTTGAGGTTGATCCAATGATTTATCGACCTTGGACATGTGATATTCACAAAGGCGAAGCCGAGGTGAATATCACATGTCCAAGGTCGATCCAATGATTTATCGACCTTGGACATGTGATATTCACAAAGGCGAAGCCGAGGTGAATATCACATGTCCAAGGTCGATAAATCATTGGATCAACCGAGTCTGAAGTCCATAATTGTTTTATTATATGAATAAGTCTTGAATTACCATTCTTCTGGTATTTCCGGTAGACCGGAATTTTCGAAATCTATTTTTATCCACCGGAGGTGTTTGGATTGTTATATCAACCTCTAGCGATCCACACAGGTTGACATCGCTTGACGTCATTGCTGTCATGTGACCAAATAGGCCAATCAGAAAGACGGAAATAACCCATACATATAATAAAACCCTTTGTACAATTACTTGGTAGATGGGGGTGTGATACCTGCAACATTGGTCTCGTCATACTCTATGTTCTATGCTACCAATGACAACAGATAGTATATTAACCCCCCTAGAAAACAATCATCATACTCTATGTTCTATGCTACCAATGAGAAGAGATAGTATATTACCCCCCTAAAAAACACAATCATCATACTCTATGTTCTATGCTACCAATGAGAAGAGATAGTATATTACCCCCCTAAAAACACAATCACCATACTCTATGTTCTATGCTACCAATGAGAACAGATAGTATTTTACGCCCAAAAAAACAATATACGAGGAGCTATGAAATGAATAAACCTTCAACTCGAATATAAACACTGTTACGCCAGTTAGGAGGGTCAAAACCGGTTACAAAATCACAAGAATATCCATGTGAGAATTTTTGAGGGGTATATTTGAAAGATATTCTTTATTTCCTCCAGTGAATGAAGATACAATGTGATATGGTATATTTACACGAGGTACAGATTAATAAAGATAGTTACAAACAATTTGCAAAAGAGTGAAATATTTCAGAGAATGTTTTTTGAAGGATTTAAATATCTTTCTGCTGGTAGAGTAGTGGTTAACCCAATCTAGTTAAAACTAGCTGTAATATAATACGTCCCGAATCAATACATCTAGTTTTAACTAGATTGTGGTTAACCCTGATGCAGATGTTCATATCTTTTTATCTATCATATAAATTTTTTGCTTTGACAAAGGGGCCACAAATTGTATGACAATCGACTCAGCCACTGTTGAATAGAAGTATGCTAGTGTATGAATGACACGGGATCGAGACGCCATATTGCAAGAACATATGATGATTGAAAATTTAAATTATTATTTTAAACTATAGTGAGTAGACGATTTGATTTAAACTGTAAACCCATAATCTTATCTTATTTCAAGAGAAATATATGTTGGATAATATCAATATAATTTTCCGTAGCAGGGGGACTTATTAAGATAATTTCCCGGGGAAAAGAGCATTATCAAGATAATTTCTCGAGCAAGACGGACATTTTTAAAGATAAATTCCTGGGGAGGCGAGAATGAATCAGGTTTGAATAAAATTATGAGAAATAGTGTCCCGGTGAAACATTAGAGTTGCGACCATTGAGGTTTATAATGAGTCACAAGTCTTCTTTTTAAGTTTTTTATGTTTTAGTGGATTAGAAATTCAACTCTTTTGCACAAATCCACATATCATGCAATCTTTTTTCCACTCTGCCCTATCTGCTTACAAATTTACATAAGTTTTACATAAGAGCGCGCGTAGTGGGTGATTCTGATAACAATCTAGGACAGTTACTGAGTTGTATCCGGGTACACATGATTATTATTTCCAGATCGGACGTGCTAATCTTTTTATCGCTACGTTAAAAGGGGTTAATTGTTACTTTTAAAAATCAAATTTACAGTCAACGGTTTTGAATATGCAATCTTCAATAGCAACAAGATGAACGATTAGGTATAAACATATTGAGCAAGGCAGGACTAGGTATTATGGTTTGCTCTCTAGGGCGGAAATTCGGATGTGTATTTCCCAACTCACCTTGACCGCTCCACAATAAGCAAGGCCCTTGTTGCCGCCACCTTCAAACACGAGATTCTCGATTGGGAAGCAGAGTTTGTCTGAACATGTAGGACGAGTATCTATGCAATTTAACACTTCTCTGTCCGCGTTCACTGACGCGATGTCCAGCCCCCCAGTAAAAGAAACTTCTTCCTCCATCCCCGCAGCCAAACACTTCCTCATCTCGACGATCCTCGGTCTTCTTTCCTCACACAGTACTACCGTGCCTTCAGGATCACACAATCTGGCCTCTGGAAATAAGAAAGTATTCGGCTCTGTAGGACAGCCCACACTGATCCCTATATCAGAAATTCTCTCTTCTCCCTCGGACTCAGTGTCGAGATCTCCAGTATTAGAAAGTCTCTCCTCCCTCGCGGACACAGTGTCGAGCCCTTGAGTACTGGAATATGTGCCCTCATTTGGTGTTAAAGTATCCGACCCATGAATACTTGAATCCGTCTCGAGCAGGGACTCAATATACTCGAGGCGAAGTCGCTGTATTCGCTTCTTCATCGGCTCCGTCTTGAACAGCACGTTACCCATATTGGTGCTCGTCTCACGTCCAACACTTAAGAAGTGCCACCAGTTGTAAAGGCCCACCCGACTTCGTTTTGTCAGGTTCAAACAAATCACGGAGCACCTTACGCCGTCAGTCTTGCGTTATTAGTTACCCAAAACAGGACACAACCAAATACCAACCCGAAGGGTGAAGCTCCACTGCACTGCGTAACGTTTAGTGTACAATAGTAAGTGATACATGCACCTATCAATGTTAGTGGGTATGTTATACCTTCTATTAACTTAACTGACCTTTTCCCCTAGGCGTAATGGAGATGAAATATGTACGTGGGCCCGAGACAGTGGGTAAGGATAGGTTTTTGATACGGATGGATACACATCGAGGGTTACACATGACTTATTTGAATTGGGGTTTACTTGAGGTTAACATAGCACACCACAGGTCGGCATAGACAACGAATGAAGCGGATATACTTTCTCTTTCTGTAAGATCAAAATATCTTTAATTTCTTTATTTTTTCTACAATCTAACCGAGTAAACGGATATAAAAGAAACTTAAATGACATTGGATATATGTTGATATGAAGAAAATGGTTTCGTATTAAAGTGACACTAAGTATGTTATAGGATATATCATGTCAGCTCATAGAGCAAGAATACATGACCTTGGTTCAGTCTAAATCATATTTCTTAACTTGCATCATTAACTCTAAAATGCCAATAATTATGATAATAAAAATAAACTGCTTTATAAATGTCATAAAGTCGAAATTAAGGTACAATTTACATGTATACAGTATTAGGTGAATGGCCTGTTGAAAACTTTCAACACGTTTGTCAAGACTGCTGAAATTAAGTAACAAAACTACGTTTGAGGCATTGTCTTTTTTTTTATAACAAAGAACGACCTTAACCAGTTTATTGTCATCATACCTATCATACATATATGTCTATCTCTTGTCTGAGACATTTTATTTGATTTGATTTTATTTGATGAACTGATTGATGAGGCGCATCCATCTTGGAGTGTGACTATCCCTGGAGGCGGTTTTCTCGGTTGGATTTATATAAAAAACGGTTAGAAATTTTGTCGTAAGAGATCCATCACTATTGAATAACATGTATGGTTACATCATGCAGGCTCTTTAAACGATATGAAATGTGAATTGTCTCAAACAAAAATTGAAGTTGTTAATGAACAGGATACAATGTCAAATGTTTACTGCATTGACATTTGTATCATATTTCGCAGAAAGATCTTCCTTTCTGTTATTCAACTTTCATGACAACACAGTACTTAAGTGTATGATTCGTTTGTAGTTATCGATGTTTTGATTTTATTCACCAATTATGACATTTAGGTTCTTATCAAAGGTAAATAATATGTTATGAAAATCACGGAGTGGCTCTTTAAACGGCCAGTTCGACCGGGTATTTTCTGTTCCACAAATATTCGGGAGGGAATTCCCTTTTGCACGCGACACGTAACTTTTTTATATATTCGATTTGTTTTCTATTTTCTGTGTTTACAACTTTTTCATGTTTGGTAATTAGTTGTAATCCGTCCTTCAAACTGAAAAAAATAGCGAAAACAATCGAAGCCACTGACCAGCACTACCAAGGGGCTTAACTCTATTGCGATCATGGCGGCCATTAGATTGTTGTCCGCTGCATGATTGATCTGCGTTGTAGTAACCTTGTAGTTACTTGGATGTTTTGATTGTTGGGGATTAATAATGTAAATAATGTTTGCATAACTAATTATGACATCTCAAATGGCTAAGCTCAATCAATATGACACTGAGGAGAAAAGTGGCTTCGCTCCGGCTTCCCAATATAAACAAAGATTCGTCCAGACTATCGCACTCCAAATTACTCACAGTGCTGCAGTTTTCCGTACATTAAAAACTTTATGTGAAGTAACTTAGATATCTTTCATAAAAAAGAAGAGTTTTACTATGAGTGAAGTTGTGCGAAGTCGAGGGCGACCGCGAAAGTACGATGGAAATTCGCCTGCGAGACGACAACAAGTGATTGTCGCCATGTTGTGAAAACATGCAGCGTTGCATTATGGGAAGGGACTTTTCTCATTCTATTTATAGATCTACTTAACTGCTGACGCACTGTATCTAAAAATAGCTTCGTTAGCAGCATAAGCTTATCGCTGAAAACGTAATCGAACTGGCCGTTTAAGTATATGATTCGTTTGTAGTTATCTAACAGTGAACGGACAAACAGGCGCCAGATTCTGAATGTACAATATCATGTAAGTATATATACATGTAACTATATAACATTTATGACACACCATGACACTCCCACCTCCAAATGGGACAACCTCCTGAACACAGTTGGCAGCATAACGTTCTCCACGACGTCGGTATACACGTGCTCGTCCATCACTTCGTCGAAGAAGAAAACAGGACTCATCAGTGAAGAGAACGGTTCTCCACCTTGCATGTGCCCATCTCGTCCTCTGTTGACACCACTGGAGACGTTCCGCCAGATAACGTTGCGTTAAAACGGGACGTCGAACTGGTCGTTGTGGAAAAAGTCCAACCTCTCTCAGCCTGTTGTGTACCATTTGGTCGGAAATTCGACGCAAGCCTGGTATCTGCGTTGTTGTTGTCGTTGCTGTCCTGGTGCGTTCCCGAAGGTGGAGCAGTCGGATGTACCGATCTTGGGCCCGAGTAGTTACCCTTGGTCTGCCTTGGCCTATCATCAACGCTGTTTCGGCTGTTGAAACGGGTCCACAATGAAAAGATGGTCTGTCTGGACACGCCAAAGTGTGTTGCAACATCTCGCTCCTGCTTGCATTCTGCCGATAGCGTTGTTGCGTTTCGCTCTGTTCAGTCTTGGCATTCTTCAGGTCGCTGAACCGATGTCTGAATGAACAGCGGCTGATGTGGCTTTTGATACCTCTAAAGTGTCTGCATGTAAACCTTCATGATCCCATGCTGCACGTGCTTTGGCAGAAAATGCATTTGGACGAATCGTCCCTGAACACAATGTAAACTTTTTTTGGCCATTGTTACACTTTTGAGCAAGCCTTCCTTTAAATTACAGGTATGAATCATGTAAAAAATTGACCCGTTTCGAAAAAAAATCATTTTCGCATGAATGTCAAGTTTCTTTTTTGAAGAGTTCACGTATTTGACCTCATTATTGATTATAAGCCATCTCCGGGGAGTCATGTTCGATGATAGGTAATTTTTGAATAGTAAGTCCAATCTACGGTCTGTATTTCCTGCGACCTGGCGCATGATGATGTGTCTAGTTTGTCATAACATATTGAATGCCGAGATTGAAACAAGTGGCATGCTTTAGTGACAGTGCCGACGAATCAGTACAATAACGTCGCTTTTTGTATCCATTTTCAGCTTCTAGTGTCAATAAAACGTACAGAGGGTGATGTAAGCATGTTTTACTTTCCATTTTGTTTATGGAATTTATGGAATTTGAAGAAAAAAGGAGAGCTCAATTGAGCACATTGCGTATAGGTAGCTACGCCCATGAATGACACTATCGGAAGTAAATGAACTTCTTTAAGTAGCCCCTATAACAGCCTTGCCATTGGGTAGTTCAAATAACATCAGCTTTAAAGTAGTGTCTTTTATTTATAAGTATACATTTGAACATTTTAGATAAAGATATTTTAATGGCTATCGTAAGCCAAATGTGACAAAAAAATGAAGCATTTTTCTTCTTCCTTTTCTTTAAATAGGCTGGCCCTATCAACTGATCAATTACTTTTCCCTGATGAAATCAGTCGACAAACGTTTTCATGCGCCATAAAAGAGAGTTTAAAGAATATCGTTATGAGATTCAGAATGCTTAAAAGTTAAACTTTTTACGGCTGTTGTACTGTTCAGCTGGGCACCCACTTGTTTTTTTGGTTACGTAAGCTTGTTTTAGAGATATCTTTGAATGTCCTGAGTAATTCAGACAGACTTCTTCTTGTCTTAGTATCCAGAAAGGTTAAAATCAGCCAATTTTGTTAGATAATTCACAATTCTGTATGACCAAACGTTTTAATCCATTAAAACAACATAAGTTGCCTTCGGTGAAACTTCAAAGGGTTTTTATCGTAATAACAAATGTTGCTTTCCAGCTAAGACACCTCCAGAAGTTAGATGTTTCTAGAATCTACACTTGTATTTGCTATCATTCTCCTGTGTCATTGTTCTCAATGTTTTAGATACCTATTAACAATCAAGATTCATCTAGATTCAACTACAACCAACTGCTGTGTTGCCCAAGAACTTTAGTCACTATACTTAGATAGCTAAAAAAACACTTTTGTGACTATACTTAGCTAGCTCAAAAACACTTTAGTGACTATACTTAGCTAGCTCTTAAACATTTTAGTGACTTATTGTAGTGTGCATCAAATACTGCATTACCTTTTTGCATTAGTCTGTTTCGTAAACATTGTTATAATTATAATCCATTGTTTGTAATATTTTGCTGGTTTGAATGGGCAACATTTTTAATTCTAAATTCACACGTAACAATATGAATGATTTAGAAATATGAAATTACCAATTAATCCAAGAATTCAGCTTAGTAACAGTTTACAAAATGTGTGAAACATTCAGAAAACATTAGCCATCTGACCACATCTTAATAGACACTGTCAGATGGGAGGTCTACAACGTCATTTTTATATAAATACTTTAGTGTGTTTAGATGCCTGAAAGTGAGTGAGTGAGTGAGTTGGTATTTAACGCTGCATTAAAGATTATTTCACTTATATATATCGCGGCTGCTAGTATTATTGCAGGGAGAAAACCGGCAACAACGTTAACATTGTGGCTATGCATTGCGGTGAAACCTGCGAGCATCGGCTGGAACTAGCGAACCATGGGTTGTACAGATGCCCGAAAGGGAAGATGATGTTATATTATTGGTGAAATGACAATACCTACGGAAGTTAGCAAACCCTTTGTAACCACGCATTGGATGAAACTTACAAACATTGGCTGGAAAAAGCGAACCACGTACAGATTGAACTGCATTGAAATCAAGAGCCCACACCTTACTATTTGAAGCACACATCTCTACAATAGAAAAGTTTCTGTATTCGTTATCTGAATAAATTTAGATCAACAGTTTTTGTTATATCATATGATACTGTAATAACGTAATATAGAAATTGTCATTCTAAATTAATTTACATTGTCATATTTGAATCCCATGTCCCCTGATCAAAAGCTGGACATGCTATGAGAACCTGCTGTATTTTCATATCTACATAGAAGAAAGACCTGTCTTTTACAACAGATGGTTTCAACTTTTAAGAATTTGTGAAGCCTCTGTGATATTGAAAAAGTTGGTTTTATACTCTCCTCACCAAATGTGATGTTTATAGATGCAAAACTATTTTAGACTCATCACACCTCATTATCAAATTTAATTGGTAGTTTTGTTTTAACCCTCCCGATGCTACCTGGGGCCTCACAGGCCCGATGGCCTCTTTGGAGGTCTGTAAAACTGGCTAAATCTTGAATAAAATAACATAACACTATGTAATCTTCTAAAACCCCAATGTGGGTTTACTCAAACATAATCTACTCTTGACGAAAAAAATTACAAATATTATGTTAATTTTAAAATCCACAGTCAGTAAGTGCATCCCCGGGCCTCTGAGTCATTGTTCAATACTTGAGCATCTTTAAGATTTGTTGATATAGCCTGCAAGTGGCACGTGGTCCACGCAATCCAAGACGAGTTAACGGAAGAGAAATACCAAGCCTTTGGGGAATTTGCAGAAGGATTTGATGTCTGCTGGGAGTAGCATTGATGAGATAGTGTTTGGTGAAGAAAGTGGTTCAGATAGTGACTATCTACCTCTGGATACTTCTGACAATGATACGTCTTCAGATAGTTCTGAATTAACATCATCTGATGTTGAGGATAACGTTGATGATCATGACATTTTTTGTCGGCAAAGTGGCAGCAAATGGTCTACCAACCCACCAGCACAACCTCGAACTCCGCAACGCAACATCATTCAAGGTCCTATACAAAAGGTTATACATGCAGATCATATCAACAATGAGACAGATATGTTTCAACTGTATATCAGGAAAAAATATCACGAAAAAGATTGTCACCTTTACAATCAAGGAAGGAAGGAGAGTGATGAAAGAAAAAGGGAAAGATGAACAGGAATGGGCAGAGACAGATGAGACAGAATTGTGGGCTCTTGTCGGAATATTACTGACTTTTGGACATCTCAAAATAAACATGGTCGACACTGATGTGTTGTGGAGCAAAAAATATGGAATATCTTTTGTACGAGCAACAATGTGTCAACGTCGATTCAAGGATCTCTTGAACATACTGCGTTTTGATGACAAAGAGACCAGAAGTCAGCGGCGTCAGAAGGACAAGCTGGCACCCATTCGTGAGATTTGGGAGGAGTTCCAAACATGTTTGGGCCGATATTATGTACCCGGATAGAACCTTACTGTTGATGAACAGCTGGTCCCATTTCGTGGCAGATGTTCCTTTATTCAATATATTCCAGCCAAACCCGACAAATATTGACTCAAACTGTTCTGGTTAGTTGACTCAAGCAACTGTTATCCCCTTCGATGTGTGCCATATCTTGGAAAGGAAGGCAGAAGTGCCCACGTTGGACTGGGTAGAAGTATCACATTGGAACTCTGCAGGCCTTACTTTCACTCAAACCGTAACATCACTGCAGACAACTTCTTTACTGATCATGCACTTGCCTTGGAACTTCTTTCAAATGGTTCTCACTGTCAGACAGAACAAGCGTTTTTGCATCCTACACAGCATGTAGAGTCAAGTTCCCTCAGTGCAATGCATCAGCTTGAGGTCCTAGTCGTGAGTTTCTACAAGCCATTGCTGAAGCTCTGTTGCGTCCTCTTGTCAGCAGGAGAAAGGGAATGTCGGTAACGTGTCAGCTCCAGGGCATTGTGCAGGATCCTGATCCAAGTGATCTCGGAAAACGACGTAGATGTTGCATCTGCAGTACGAAAAAAGGCGTGTTTTCTTGCAATGTGTGCAGGGAGCACAGTGTTTAGACAATCGTGTGTATGGACTGTGTGGACTAGGGATTATGTCAGTGTGCAGCTTTCTGGGAACCTTGAACATTCAAGTTCAGACCAGAATTAATATACCTTCTTTACGTCCTTCTTTACATGTAGGAAACCATTTCAGAGGTTGATTTTGGTATATGCTCGACAAGGATTATCTGTGTGTTTGCCCTAATGTAATGAACGAACGTATGTTATAGTTAGTTCTAATTCATAGATGGGTCATTCTCAAAATTTGCCCAAATTTCAGTCAGTAGCACATTGCTAAAAAAATGTGATATCAACATATTTTCAAAAGTCATTTAATCAAAGAAAAGGATGCTTTGTTCCTGATACAGATGTAAAATGTTGTAAAAGATAGTATTTTGGGGGATAAATTAGGGTTTTTAATGTCGTTTATTGAGAAAAACGTCCGTCAGAGGACAACGAGGCGAATTTGCAGAACCATAAAAGATCAATTTCAATATAGTTATAAAAAAATGTTCAGCACCTCAAATAAAATACCAATAGAATAAACACTTTCCTGCAAGAAATAGATTCTTTGAAATCTTTTTTAATTGATTACGACCAAATCAATGACCGTCCAAAATGTCACAGTCAGTGGTGTAACAAATCATAAAACTCTCATAAAAATGATTATCTCCCTTGAATAAAGTATAAATTACTGAGTGATCCCTTTGCTGATTACATATTGTTCATAGCTAAAGTTTTATTGTGGTCACATTTGAATTTCTGTTGAAGTTTTATGCATGTTTGTAAGTCTACTATGATCCATAACTTTTTCTTGCGTCAGTGGTGTAACACTGATTATTTATTAATCTGAACTAATTCAGAACATTTAATATTACAAGTCAGTTAAAACTAATGATAAATCTTCATTGATGTTATGTGATCATTAGGTAAGGTGCATTTATTGCTTTAAAGGTCTTGAAAGTGTGAATGGGTCAGTGGTGTAACAGTCAGTGGTGTAACATTGGGGAAATGTAACACCATTGACAAGTATTGTTACACCACTGACAAAGATTTCCTTTTAACACCATTTTTCACAAAAATGAACTTGCTTGCATTACATTTATCCAAAGTATTTTCTTTTTATATGTTTATTTATATCTATTACTAAATAGTTATACCAAAAAGTAGAATTGCTACATATTATTTCTCATGGTTAGCTAGACCTGTTACACCATTGACAAATTTGTAACACCAATGACAATTTTGCTGCTTTTATGAAAAAAAACTTATAAATGATAACAAATTCTATACTTTGATGCTTGGTTACCCATTTGCATCTTCTTACTGGTCTCAATTATAAAAAAATGGTCTCTCTATACACATTTTGTGCTTTGTGGTAAAATATTAAAATGAATATAAATGACATTCACTTTTTCAGTATCATTTGACTTGAATGATTCAAATGACCACCATACGACAAATGAAATAATGAACAACATGCCGTCTAATTTGTAACAGTAGGAATTAAAAAGAATTCAAATATCAAATAGATACGTGGCCATCAAGATGTTTTTCATTGCTTAAAATATGTTACACCATTGACATTCATAAGATAAGGTAAGCAATAACATGTACTTATTTATTTATAGAATTAAGTGTGTATAATAAATGGATATCGATGTATAAACATTACAAAAGCTGTTGACATGTATGAGTAGATCTCAATCTTGAGAATGTGTCTACTTTGTCACGCCACTGACATTGTTATTTTGGCTAAGTGGGAACCATTTTAAATCCTGAGTATGAACGCCATGACAGATACTGATTGCCAAAGAAAGTATTTAGATTAAGGCGTGCTTTTTGCATAAAAAGAAAAAGGGAAAGATACAAACACAAAATGACATGATTGTTTGTAACTAACAACCAATTGGTTTTGTACAATTATCATCTAATGAGGGGAGGGGGGTGGGGTTGTTTTAAAAAGTTATTTGTATGTAACATTGCGCTAGAGAAGTTCTTTTTTTTCAGTACTGTTTAAAGTGCTGAACAATCTTTCCATTCTGGTCAATAGGTTATTCCATGTTTCATTTTTAGTGGATTCATCCAGTCATCCAGGTTAAGCAAACGTGTATGTCATTAGTATAACAATGTTCTTGGAGTGTGTACATTTACAAAACATGTTGACATATCATTGTTTAATTAAATTGAATTAATATATTCGCAAATTTTCACTTACTCATTTAAAGTCCCTCAAGATAATTACATATGGTATATTAGGATATGAAGTTAATAGACACATTTCAATGTTTTAACAAAATGTTCACTATATTATAATATTATTTGGGTGTAAACCTTCAACATCCAAGTTTTTATAACCTTCTGTAAGACCAGTTTGGTAACATATAAAGGCACTAAGGTTTTATAAATCTTTGAGTAAGATCCAGCAACATTAGTTGTATAAGAAAATATGTCATTGGTGTTACATTCTTATGACAACTTGTTCTTTCTATGTTATGATTTTTTCTGAAAAGTTTTTTAATTAACATTTTAATAATGTACCATGGAATCCTTCAATTTTTCAATTGGCAAATAAATGCACTTAATTTGGCTGTAACTCAAGAGTTAGGTTTTAAAAAATCAGTGGTGTAACAAAACATGTCATTCGTGTAATACTATTACTACAATATGTTCAGTAAGTTCATGCTAGGCTTATTTTCATGAAAACTTAAAAAGTCTATAGTGTTAAGAATGTTCTATTTAACCCTTTGAATTTGTCAGTCAGCACTAAGATGCATATAATTTGGCTTTGTCATAGACTTAGGTCAAACAAGTAATTGGTGTAACAAAATATGTCAGTGGTGTTACAACAATACTACAAAATGTCAATTTTATATATTTTAATATCTTTTTCATTCCTTAAAAAATCTACCTGTTCAGAATTTGCTATTGAGGTTTTCAAATTTATTAATTAGGAACAAGAGGTACTTAATTTAAACTTTTATAAAGAAATGTCATTGGTGTAACAAAACATGTCATTGGTGTAACAGTATTCATTGACATTTTACATGAAATTGTTTAATTTTGATAGTATTTGTTTTTTAATGCCAAATGATAGAAACTGGTTCCTTGACAATAGTTAGTAGGTCAATTAAATCATTATATGATTTTTGGTTTGGCTTATTTCTTCAGTAATTTTGCAGGAAGTTCAGTGGTGTAACAGATGTTGTCAGTGGTGTAACAGAATTATCAGTGGTGTAACATGCATGTTTTTGAAAATTTTGATATTTCCTTAAATTAATTTGATAGTTTGACCATCCAATCTTATGCTAACTGAAGGAGACTATTGTAATGATGTGAAAAACGTGTTCAGTCTTAACGTTTATATATTAGATGAGAAGAATGAAATGCTAACACTTGGTATTTTCCTTATGTCAAGATTGTTTTTGCCAAAATGATGATTAAGTTTTTAAAATAAACAAATAATTCAACTCACATTTGATAAAATACGCTTTTATCTGATAATGACAACAGTGAGAATATTCCTTATTAGACATCAAATTGAGAAAATATTCATACTTTTTGCTTGTTACACCACTGACATTTTTCTCAAATTGATAAATTGTAAACTTTATTTCTAAGATATTTTATCACCTTCGTGTGTGCAAATTATCATAAATAGATTTCCCAAATGATTGATCATTGCAAACAATAAAGAAATCATACATTTAGATACATAAAATTTCTGTATTTTCTATGGTCTAAATGTGGCCATTTTTTGAGAATGACCCAGCTCTTTCTAGTTCATAATTGGTTTTATTTATATTTGATTGTTGCTCGTCAGATTCTGATTGTTTCTTGGACTTTAATTATCTACAAAACACAGAAAAGGTATTCTTGTGTACAACTTTATTTGATAAGTTTTTCTGAACAATTTATGGTTACAAGAAGAAATTTTGTTTAGCATCTAAGGTTCATTTAGTATGGTTTGTAGCGACTCTGTCCCTGTTTTTTGCAAGCCAAGCATTTGACAGAAGGATTTCGCCATTCAAAGGAAACCATCTCCTCTAGAGACAGGTGCGTACCCTGAAAGAAATAGATAATGTATCAATCATTTAAGGTAAAATAAATGCATCAATAGTGAGATATGTACTGGAATAACATATGGCCGAGTACTTACAGCTGACACATCTTTGTACTGCTCATCATGGGCTCCAGCTTCTCCGGGGAAGCGTTCTCGCACCGCTTGCCTTCTTCCCGTCATACTGTAACAAATGTTATTTTGTTGATTATAAGTTTATACATTGAGCTTGTTTTTCATGATTAGGGGAATACATACCCATTTTCAAAGGCGTGTTGTCTTAGTGTGAGTGTACAATGTGAAATAGTCAAAATAAAAGTTTACTGATACAGACAGAGTGATTCTGTTGTCTGTTACTTACCACCAGCTGTCCATACATATACTGGTAGACGTCCTTACGAGTTTGTCCATGATGGAGAAGGACATGGAGAAGTCCTGCAGGAATCTTCTTCATGAAAATACAAAAGTTGAAGTTTTATAGCTGGAAATGAAATGAATTTGAAAATGATTATATATTTTAACGTAAACATATCTTCAATACATGAACATACCTACCCAATCAGATCGACTTTCATTCTCAGCTGCTTCATGGTTGCAATGAATTGTTCATAAGACATCATAGCCACTTCAAAGGTCCGAAATAGAAACGAATGATATGCCCGGGCCCAAGAGGCCCAGGGAAGCACCGAAGCACAGTAAAAATTTCATGCATCGGGAGGGTTAAATGTTCTTAGCTTTTTGTAGCATTTTTTATCTTTCTGTTCATATTGTTGAATGCAACTCTATGTATTTTAGTTTAGTATTTTCATTTTAACTTTTTATTATATCTTTGTCATTTTATATTTATCTTTAATAATAACTTAATAATGTTCTCTCATAAGCCTTCTTTACAGGGTGGCTCTTCATTTATTAAATGTAAATGACAGGTTGAGACTTGAATAAAGAATCTCTCTGTCTGTCTGTCTGTCTGTCTGCTTTCCTAAAGATCTTGTGAGCTGGATTCACTGTGCCCAACTAGCTAACAATGACTTGTGTCTTGACTTAAGTTGCAGAGATATTTTCAACATGGACATTATCCAGCTTCGTTGTATCTTTACTTAGCTTTTTAGGTAGACAGATATAACACAAGATAAGGGATTCTCATATTTTATTAACATAAAGTCCAGCAGTTAACCAAAGCAAATAACACAATGATATGAACAGTTATAAGCAAAATGCCAACTTCAAACTGCCAGACTAATGCCAATAATGACTAATATAAACTCTCCCTTTCACTTTGGATAGGAACAAAGTATATGCCGAGTCATAAAATTATCTTCCAAGTCAACTTTTTAAGCTCAATTTTGATTGAGAAATAGAGTAGTCTCAACCATCATGTGTTTTGCAATAGTACAGTTTAGCACTAAACTATCATAGTTAAAGTTCAAGGCCGAAAGGTGAGTAGTTTGACGCAAATAATAATTAGGGGATGAACTGTACTTTATTGCAATACACATGATGGTTGAGGCTACTTCATTTCTTTTCTAGCATGTCAACTTTCACTTGTGTAAATTATATTTTAACCAAAATGAACGTAAATGAAATTGTAAGAATTTTTGTAGCGAATTGGAAAATTCAAAATGCTCGATTAGGGCCATAACTTGTGACGTAAAAACGTTATTGTTGTTGATGTCATGGTTCATTATTTTGTGATGTCATTCAAAAACTATACTAAATTGCAGAATAAAGGAAAGGTGGCCCTTTGATCTTTACTGAAACAATGCTTGAATATAAAATAGTGCATGGGCCAAGTTTAGCCTTGGCAATGGATATAAAATTGAACAGTTTTCCCTTTGCGCAAACAAAGCTCACTTGATTACCTTTATATCCCTTACACCTATTGCCGTATGAGTCAGAAACATAAGAAGAGAACTTAATTCATAAAAACATACAGTTTCCATATTAAACAGGTTTGTATATAACAAAATTTTTACTCATTCAGCATTATATCGACCAAAATCCTCTCACATACATCAGCATATCAGACAAAATATCCCCACACCCCTATTAAGGAAACTAAATAGACTGATGGGAAAATTTATTCTGGAACCTATGAAATTTAAGAAATGACATATTTTGAGTTTGCTGTGGTTATGATTAAAGAGTGACAACACTTATATTCTATGCATGGACATTGAAATATGAGTATTAATGTTTCGACAACCAATGAAGATGTTTGTTTGAAATAATTAACAAAAAACTTGCTTTCAAGAGATCAAATCTGGTTGAACATTCTCTGAAATATTGCAACAGAAGCAGCTTAAGGCAAATAGAAGAACTGAAGAAATATTCAATGTACAATGACACATAGGTTACATATTATTATGATAATTGGATTTGAAGTCAAATACATTCAATGATAATCTCCATATTAAAGTCGTAGAAAGCTTGTCGTCATCTTACTGTTTGCCCCATTCAGCGCACTATTTACAACAATATTTGTGCCTATGCAATGGTAATGCTTGCTCACATCATAATTCATCATGAACTTGTTTTCCCCACCATGTATCCAGTTCTGCCACAGATTCCCAACTAACAAGTTTCCACCAATCATCCACGTGATCTGGTCTACGATTCTGATGTTTGAGATAATATGCATGTTCCCATACATCGAGGACAAGGATTGGATGAAGGCCCTGAGTAAGAGGACAGTCCTGATTGGCTGTTGTTGAGACTATCAATCTCCTGTCATCATACTGGCGTGATAACCACACATATCCTGAAACATAACCACACAGATTACTTGAGTGTTTAACCTGATTAGTGCCAAACTATTCTAAAGTGCCAATTTTTACTAACCATGACAGTAAGTATAGAAAATGGTTGAAGATTAGTCACTCATGAATGGTTAAGATGTTTAGATTAATGGGCAGGACAAGATCACCTTAAATTTTAGTAAAAAAATTCATATTAAAAGATTTACTTTACTTTGCCACAGAGTACATTTCATAAACTTTATCTCTAAAATATAAAAATTATGCTATTTTCTTATTATCAATGATCATCGAAAAACAGTGACATAAATGTTAAGAAATCAACATTCTATGTCCCGTTCACATAGATACTAATTGTTTATTGTCACTATGCTGGAGTGATAAGCATCAAAATGGTCATTTTCAGACACAACCTATACTTCTCTATTATTTTACACCATTGATGAAGTTTGACATATTTGACTTGAACAACATACACTGTGTCCCTTTACAATACAGCTAAGAATCTTAACTTTTAATTTCTACATCATGCATTTAAAACAGCATTATGTAAGCAAATGGTTAGTTGTGAGTCTTGTGACATCTTACCTGATCCGAATAATTTAGCTGCTTCCCTAGTAAAATACTGCTTAAAGTTTGTGAAATTGCCAAAGTCTTGATTGATACCATCCAGTAGGTTTTTATCTGGCACTCTCTCTTCCTTCTCTGGGTTTGGAGACATGACAGACCAATAGAAATTATGATTTACATATCTGCAACAAAAATTCTTGTTAACTCTATCACTGGCTTCTATATATTCACTATTGTTACTATTTCTCAATCATGTACTTGTTTTTATTGTTCACAATCTCATTATGTTGTACCTGTGTATATATCTATCACAGTTTGTCTATATTCACGCTTGACAACAATACAAGAATCTGTGTCGAAGCGTCGCAAATCTCAGAATAAACATATTGTCAATATTTGTCCTTAATTTGCCTTAGAAAATGCTATATCATATCAATACTGAAATGTCAAGAAAAGGTTCATACTGAATATTATTAGTAATTTAGTATATATTTTACTTGGCTTGTTTAATTGTCTTGTTGTAAAACTTGCAAAACTTGATCCATTCAAGAGAAGGGAATGAAGCAGCCCTAACAAACAGAAAATCCACACGAACAATTTGTACAGGAAACGAGTGTTATGTAAAAACTGGCTCAGAAAAACAATTTTACTGTACTGTTATGTTAATGGACTAACGATTCTAATAATATACATACCCTCCGCCGTTGTTTCGTATTGCAT
Source organism: Phorcus lineatus (assembly GCA_921293015.1). Lineage (NCBI taxonomy): Eukaryota > Metazoa > Mollusca > Gastropoda > Trochida > Trochidae > Phorcus > Phorcus lineatus. The sequence continues at coordinate 29,487,823 of OV121091.1, forward strand.
TCCTGTAAGCGTCTGGAATATCATCAAGGTTTGTTATGATATCAATGATTGACTTTGAGTGCAAACCACTGTTTTTTGTCTGAAAATGAAAATTCATTCTAATAACAGTTGGGTTTTCGATTTATCATCATACATAATAGCTCTAGTTCAGCTGTACTAAATGGTATGATAATTATCAAAATGTACTGTGACAACTACAAAGTATATTGTAAGCCACCTTGAAGAACCACGAAGAAGATGAATTCAAGTGAACATGGTTTTATTAAATTCTTCATGCAGACCACACAGTCTGGGATAAAAACTATTAAAGTTAAATTCAGCAAAATCAACAATAGCATAAACAACAATAGCTCTTATAAGGTTCAAGTCTGGCTTGAGTGTCTTTTGGCTTAAAGTGGCGAAATATAGGAGTGAAGAGTCTTATTTAATATGATCTTTCAGTACTTGTTTCTTTACAATTAATAATACTATTATTTGTCTTTCTAATATATTTACAAATAATAATTAAATATTATTTGTTAATAGATAAATGTTTATGAAATAGGTGTTTCTATTTTATTAAGATATTTCAAATTCTTATAACTTACAACTAAATAGATAGGGAAATTCCGATTTTATGGTAATTACGGTAGGTGTTGTCACCTCAGAGCATGAGATGCGAGTGACTGAACTGTCATCTGTCGCTGCTTATATAGAGAATTTTGGAGTCACGTGATACATTTAAACCAATCATGCGTCATTTGTCATCTTGAGCCAGACATGAACATGGAGCCACTTTAGGCTAAAATGGTAAATATCATTGACATTTACAAACATGACAATTCTGCCCCAAGTGAATTCAAACGCATCTTAAAATTATCTATAAGATGCACTTTACAAAATAACAATACATGAAGAATTCATCTAGTAATGTACAAATTTATGATTGTCCATATCAATTAACATGGGAATGGAAGGTTCTTGATTTACACACGTCGAAATATGACGATTCCTTAATTTTAATTAAGGGGCACGCTCTGCCCCAAGATTTATCAAAGGGGCATTCACCAAAACTATCATAAATTGAAAGGGGCAAGATTATCGGATTTACTGCCCCAAGTTAATTTGGTATTTATTGCGGTCTATCGAGAGAATCGCCCTCGCGCAAGAATACAATTACATAGATCCTGAAGTCACGGATGAATATAAATAACAACATATGAATTGCTTCTACAACTCGATAAATATCATCTTTGGCATCAGAGGAATATTTACATTCAAGAAAACTCTCGTGAATAGCAAGTTTGATAAATAATTATGAAACGATAGATCGTCATTTTGACCGCAGTCAATAAAAGTAACAATGGCGGCTACCGACAAGTTTACGTCAGCCGAAGAAACAGAGAATACTGATTAATTACAATGACTTATGTTATAAAATACATCTGGAGATTTCTACTTTGAACAAATGACCTATCCGTATGTACATTGCATAACTTTGATTACGATTTACATAAAAGATCACAAATTACCTGCTACTCATAATATTTGGGTTCGTCGAAGTTTGACAGCTAGCATTATGCAAATTAGCCACATGAATTATTGTTAAAAATAGATGGACATAAGGGAGAGGTCATTACATCATACTTCTCTACTGAAAATACATACATTCATCAAAAACATGATAAAATCAATGAAACTAGTAATTTACCTTTTTTTTTGGTACTAAAGTAAAGGCAACAACATAGAAAACTATAGGGATCAAGTTCTAAAATTTAAAACCCGCATATGATTATTCCCAAAGTTATTAAGATACAATAAATCAAAATATGATAAGAAAATTTACCTTTTACCGTTAGTGAATTTTTAGTAATTTAACTTAAAGAGCTACTCCGTGATTTTCATAACTTATGATTTACCTTTGATACGAATATTAATGTCATATGTCATATGTGTTGTTCTAAGATGTCTAACGGTTAGAACAATCGAAAAAAAAGTAAACAGACAATAAAGGTATAGTTTTTTCATGACATAACAATTGAATGACGTTATATTCGCTCTTCCCCGCTGTCCCCTCGTGATCACACGTCCATGGTAACCTTTCATTTTGGTTCTTTCGATCAACATGGCTTGTCCCTATCAATGTCCATCGTATTGGCGCTTTTGCCCATAATGTTTCCTAATGTTTTGGCGCCCCGTGGGACTGTGACGTTGGTTCACGTCAACGTCAACGTTAACCGTCTCTATCAGGTTCAATGTGACACGTTCAACCTAATAATTAAATAATTCTATGTGTACAGCCCCAACAGTCTGCTTATATAAGAGATTAAAGCATCACCTTCAACGTTTATGACAGCAGCAAAAAAAAAAAATAGATGTCAGGATTCAGTCCGTCATCACGCTTCCGAAACAAACATTACCCATAATTCTTTGTGGAATGTTGACCACGTGATAAGCCTTATATGGGCAATGTGGCCAGCACTGCATAATTGCACGACAAGAGTTTGTAAAAGTAAAGGTTTTTAAAAACCAAGAGGTGTTAATTTGTTTGTTTAAGTTTTGTTTTTTTAAAATAAGCAGAAAATATAATTCAAAACTGAATAAATGAAAAAGTTAAAGTGCAAAACTGCAGTAATCAGAGCTTTAACAAACTAAATGTCGTTTTAAAGTAGGGTTTGGGTTCTATACTTGGAATAGCCAACAGTTAGCCCTGTTCATGGATTATTAATGTGAGCGATGTAAACACTTTATTTTATTTCGAGATTATTAAAATCAGAGTGGTCCTTGTAAAGATCATTTTAGCATCTTAGAAAAGAAATAAAGTTCGCTCTACCCCAATGTGTTTTGTAATAAAGTATAGTTTTGCCCTGAACTATTATAACGTTAAAGCACTCGGACGGTAGTAGTATACTTTATTACAAAACACATCGGGGTAGAGCGAACTTTATTTCTTAAATATAAAATAAAAACATTTTAATTTTTCATGTCCAAAAGACATATAATATATGACAAATACTGGTTTTATGAAAATCTAAAATGAGCCTTATAAATGCACAGAGGTGTAGATATCACATCCAATATACATGGATACTAGTTATATTACCTAACAAACGCTATCAACTGCCCTTCTGGCTGTTTTAGATAAGTCTCCAAAATTATGTTTGACTATTTGACGCGTGCCACTGTTCGGTTTTCGATCATAATTGCGACGTTCTACCTTCATATTGTCATTGTAAAAAAACAATAAGCTTTGAAATGTGTCCTTTTGTTAACAGTCGATACTTCGCGATCGAATGACACCATTAATTAAGTTTGGCATACATTGACTCCCTACAAATCACAGAGTGGCTCTTTAAGATTATTCAAAGAACTCTCGATCTTTTTTTTAAGTTAAATTGTAATAAAGCGTTCATTGAGAGTGTATGACTGGACTAATGACAATTGACTGATGAAGATTGTTCCTTTACATGATCACGGTCACTTCTCCACTGGGCAAGAGCTGCATTCAATTTTTTAGTGTATGCTTTGTGATGGCCTGTGTGATGAACCCGAAGCGTTGCCTCGTCAATCAGCGGTTCTAAAGCATCATATGCATATGGAAGATCAGGTAGTTTATAGTCATTGGAATATTCATCCATGCCATCATAAGGTAAGCAGTTGCTACATCCAGAAAACAAACCCAAAACAACCAGGATACGAGTAGTTGTGTGTGCTGCCATTTTGAACAAAAATATCACGTGATCTATCATGTGATCAACACGTTTTCACCAAACTAAATGGTATTTTTCTATCATTATCTCTAACATAATTTAATGATGAATACATAGTGTACCTCGACAAAGGAAAAAATTCTTGCGATAAAGTGCTTTTCGAGGATATTGATTTGGGGAACCCCGATACGAAACTGCGTCATAGGAAATTCCGACGCGCCACCTAGCGGATTAGTACGTCAGGGTTCCCATTGGGGATTCCCAAAAGTCTAAAAATAGGCAGTTCTGCAGTAATCGATTTGGTTTTTCCATATTTAAGTTGTTATTTCCAAACATCCATACTTTGCGAAAATACGAAAATTGGTTTACTTAAAGTAATGGGATGAACACGTGTCACTGGAAGTCAAGTTGTAAAGAAGAAAGCATGGACAGATCTAAACTGTAACAGGAAATGAAAATACAGAAACTGTTGAAACAGAAAGTTGAGTGAGAGAAAAAAGAACAGATTGGAAAACAACATGTTTTAATTCAGTGACGTGTTTCTTAAAAGAGGCTCGGTATCTCTGATACTTCTTGTCATCTGCTCATCTGTTAGTTGCTGTAATTTATCAGTACACAAATACAAAATGGAACTTGAATTTGAAGAGACTAATATTTTTTGCACATTCCAAATGGCAAAATTTCTCTGAAATAAATAGGTTTCAGGAACAGAACACATTTATAGGTGTTCCCGGCAAAATGCATTCTATAATTAAATGCAGTCTATAAATGTATTCATATGAATATTTTAATCACTATGTGATAATATAAAAAATATTAATAAGATTGAAATACTAGAGGAGTAAAATGCCTAAGAAGGACTCCTACAAAAGCAACCTGTTGCGCATCTCTGACGGCCTTAGTGAGGAGGACCTGACCCACATGAAGTTCCTGTGTGAAGATGTTTTATCTAGACAGGAGGCTGAAAGTGTTACATCAGGCATTGAACTCTTCCAACTGTTGGAGGAGAAAAGGAAACTGGCCCCTAACAACCAGCATCTCCTGGCTGATCTGCTCAAAGCTGTGGGACAAGATGTCCTACTGGATCATTTAGACAGGGAAACACGCTATGAAGAGCCACACAGATCTCAACTGAAGTTGGCAAGGTATATAAACTATTAAAAGTATAATGTCATTTCATTAAATGGACATTGATATGACAATGTATTTTCCTTAAAGATATTTCTGTCAATGAGTTCACAATTAATGTATAAAGAATGTTAAAGCGAGACTGCGTCCATAATGAATTTAAATTTATTGTTATTAACCTTGTCTAATTAGTTGTAGTGGTGTGCATGGCTCGTTAGCTTTAAGGTTGATTAGCCCTGGTCCTTTCCAAACAAGTCTCATTTCTATTGTGGATGCAATCTCACTTTAGAATTCTATATCATCTTGGCAAGGCATAATATTTACTCAGCTGGGGCAAAATGTTGCATGACTTGCGTCACATCACTTACGGTGACTTTTATCATTGAAACATATCTCTGACTTTTGCATGTTAATCCCAAGCGTGTCAAGCATCTATGCCCAACATTGAATATGAAACTTCAAAGTTATCATGTCAATACAGGGGCGGAATAGTGCAGTGGTTAGCGTGTTCGGCTTCGGATCAAGAGGTCCATCGTTCGAATCCCGCCAGGGGCTCGGCAACTTTGTCTGCAGTAGAGAACTGTTCTACACCCAGTCAGATTTGGGTGCAATGCTACACTGAGTTTCAGTGCAGTACCACCCATGGTTCGCTAGTTCCAGCCGTTGCTCGCATGTTTCACCGCAATGCATAGCCACAATGGTGTTGCGGTCTTTCTCCCTGCAATACTACTAGCAGCCGTGATTTAAGTGAAGTAATCTTGAAAGCGGCGTTAACCCCCAACTAACTCACTCACTCACTCATGTCAATACATTACTGATTTTAAAGGAATTTACAAACATGTTGCCAATTGGGTGTTTATCAAAGGTATGAGTTTTGGAAATCACTTACATTCCAATATCTCACTCCAATTTGAAAACTACTGTCAGCTTATGTTAAGCAACTAATCGACTAATGATGTTGCAAAACTGATCTTATACCTCTCCAACAATTTCAAAGATTTGATCAATTCCTTACACTTGCAGTATTTTAAATCAAACAGTAGGATTTCAGAGAATGCTATTGTACAATTTCAGAGTGTATGTGTTGAATGTCGGGATGGAAATCAATGATGAGGATTTTAAACAGCTGAAATCAGCTTGTGGCTGCAATAAAGAGCATATCACTGAGTATTATCAGCTGATCACGTTCTTAGAGAACAGAAAGAAGATCACCCTTAAACAGCATGTGGAAGTCAACATTCTTGTAGAAGGACTTAAAAAGGCTGGCTTGATGGCTGATTCACAAAGTAAACTTCGAACATTAACAGAAGAATTTCAGAGTATGTATCAAATATGAATATTGATCATTGTGTAAATGCTCTTTTCTAAAATATATCATTATAATTATACTATTTATTTTCCATTCATCATTTAAATTTTAATTTTAATTGGCATTTCTAATTGCTCAAATATTGAATGAGATTTTTAAAATTTATTTGTTAATCAATTTGTACATGCCTTCAGTTATTGGTCTGTGGATACAGGAAGAGGACCCTGTGTTCTGAGGCTGTAGTTTTACTGGGTAGCAAGAAATAGAAGCTTCACATGGTTTTCCTAAGTGTCAAAAGAAAGTCACATTGAAACTAATCTAAATACATTATTATTTTTGTAAATAGGAATCACCAAAATTATTTAAGGTATTTGCTAGTAGAAGATATGAAAATAAGTAAGTTGAATAGAGCCATTGGCTCTGTAACTCATCTGTCTTTTATGACTTGTGAGGTTGAAGATGTGCATATGAATTAACCAGATTCTTCACATGGACTGAATCATTTAAATCGTGAAATAATAATAGTTTCATTGTCAACGTTAGTCTACTCAAGATTTCAGAACTCAACTGATTATCCTTCAAATGGCTTTAAGTAGGAAACTTATTTGACTTGGCCAAAGAAACTGATAAATATTAACATTTATCTGCTTTAAACTACTAAATACTAAGGATGCGCGGTATTGTCGGTATATCGGTATATTGCAATACAGAAACATCACGATACGTACCGATACAGTCTTCTGAAAATATCCGATATATCGGAAGTTTTAGAATTAACTTTTTTTCGTGTAAAATTGCAGAAAAAACGTTACAAAAACACCATATGATTTTACTGAAAGTTGTAAACAAAGGTGAACGTGCAAAGTAGAACTAGCACAGACATGTTGAAATACGAAACCAGTCACTTAATTATCTCTCTTTGCAAAATGACGTCCAGTTGAGCATTGATCACTGTAATAATTGCTGTTATTTAGTGAAGAGAACATTGAAAAAGTACCAATATATTGCAATACGTATTGCAATACGCTTTTTTGTATCGCAATATATTGCGATATGGAAATGAGGACCGATACCCATCCTTACTAAATACATTTAAGAATACGGTAAATGAAAACATTAAAATATAATTTCAAACTATCAGCATCCTTTCACCCATTCCCCAACCTCCCTGTACTTGTCTAATTAAACTCGAGAATTTTTGTATTGAAAACAAATTGTATTATCATATGTAAAATTTTATATTTTCAGAACAACTTAAAAATGAAGAAAGCCGTTACCCAATGACATCAACTCCAAAAGGTTTGTTATATTGTCTTGAATGTAACACAAGAAATCAATGAACTAAACTTTACAGAAGTTATTTATGTATCATCATATCTGTTGGTACATCCTAATGGTGAGAGTCTTGTTGTTGTTTTTCTTGTGGAAATGAAATTAAAGAGATCAGTCCTGTTTATACTTGTCAATATGTTATAATGCATGATTATTTAAAACTTCATTTCAAGCATCTTTATGAAAATAAGTTTGGTTGCCTAAACTTTTACATTAAGATTTGACAAAATAAAGTGCTTTCACTGAAAAAGACAAAAAACATTGTAAAATGAAGCCAATCAACATCGCAATGAGCGTGAATTACATCAGTATTACACAACAAGGCTTAACTGATACCTGTTATCCTTCATCATCTGCAAATATGTGATATACACCATCAATCCATCAATTTTTTCTTTAAATTGTTCAAAACTAGTGTTTTCTGTTTTGATTTCATCTTAAAGTGGCACAGAGTATGTGCCATAAACTTTACATGTGGCTTAGATAAGTCAAAATACTATGTGACTTGAGTTTAGTTCAAATTGCCTTTCAAAACTTTTATCTTTATCTGTTTAATGTCAACATAATGATATTTTCCATTTTGTCATTTGTAAATGAAATACACACAGGTATGTAAATGTTAAAGAGGAGACAAAACGCTTAATTTTGATTATTACAAATTCTAATCTGTATTCGTATCACTTATAAGAATCAATAGAGCCTAAAAATAAAAAAATACACGCTTTAATTCGACTACTAGGAGACCTTTATACCCGTTTTGGATAACTGCCTAATGAGGCTGGCGAATGCTTAGACAAAATCATCGAAGCATGAGTCGAAGCCACGCCCAGTGTGTGACGTGCTAGTCGTCAGCTGAAACTCCAGCCCTTTGATTTTCTCTGTATTTTTTAACTAATTCAACAGAAAAATAGAGGCAATAGCATGACCGCAAGAATTCCAAAATACGATATGTAACTGCTTCATGATATCAACTTTCCTTCTCAGTCGCAAAAACCCATTTTGATTGGACTGTGACAATCCTTGGACACGATTTTCTAGGGCGGGTTTATTTCAAAAAGGTTTAGTACTTGGTCGGTAAGAGATAACATCTTGTGTGGCAATATCTCATCTTTGAATTTAACAATCAATGACATGAAAACATACCTTGTGTAAGCGTTAGAAACATCCTATGTAATCCTTAAGAATGTTGATACCCGTTATTCACATGTACTTTTTTAAATTGGTGTCATCATCGGTAGAAGTGCATGAGCCAAATCTCCTTCTCTTAATTTATTGGTTGAATATATATTCTACAAGTTCATTGGTTCAAAATGACTGGACGCCGTGACAATAAGTTAAGTAGCAGTCGAATGCCAAGATTTACTCCATTATGACAAGACATATATTCCACTTGGTGGGTCCAAGGCGTTAAAATTCAAAAGGTATAATTAGAGACCATTAAATAAAGAATTGAAATTGAATGCTATAGGATAACATACCGGCCACCTGTTTGTCATAAAAGAATAAGACTAGTTACACCAGTCTGATTGTTGTGACAACATTTGACAGACGTCGTAATTTATGTACACATGCTATGGTATAGTGCGCTAGCATCGTGTTAAAACACTGTCTTTCGTTTGGAAAAATACCAATAATTAAAGATATATTTAACATCAATTATCGAAGGTTGGAGTTGTTTGGAGGATTTTAAATATGTTTAAACAGTTGTTAAGACTGTGAGATTTCCTAGAGGTTATATACTTCTACCAACTAGCACGTCACGCGGCAAGACACGCTTCAGTGACCACGGGCCAGTTCAGTTCTGTTCACCGGTGCTAATTAGCTGGTGATTCGAAAAAGCCATATTAAAGTTATTTATCGGCTGATTTCAAAAATTTAAATTCAAGATACTGGCAAATTAAAACACATATGTTATGAATCAAGAAAGTTGCCATGGTTCATTTCAGTCGATCTTTAATAAGAAGTCAAAGTTCTGCATTCTGGTTACATTTATATAAGGCATATGCCCTTTTAAGCATAACCAACCTATATATGTCACTGTGTCTGCAGTAAATTAGTTTGTCATTGGCGTGCAGCACCGACCGTTTTTTTTATCACAAATGTGACTTTAACCTGTTTATTGTCACTATACTGAACTGATAAGCATTGAGACGGTAATTTTCAGAAACAACCAGTACTTCTCAATCAAATTACACTATTTACGAAGTTTGTCAAATTTGACTGAATTATTATACTCTGCGAGCAAGAAGGGTGCTTTCAGACCGTTGTGGAGAGGATAGCTCCTGATAGTATATGTTCAAATCCACCTAGAATTCATATTTTTTTTAATGTTTTCCTCGGAACACGGTCAATTTTAATCAGACTGCTGACTTTCATTGACCAAAGGTTGTGTCCATTTCAATGGATATCATCAGTACATGTAGAAAGTGTCAAGTCACAGCTGGTAAGGTGCTTACTGTTGATCAGAGCTATAACCTTGCTAGGTTTTTTTTAAAGTTTGCTTCCAAACTGAGGTCATGACAATGGGCATTAGTGTTTCTAGAGATTAATGATACAACAAGCACTTAAGTAATTAGAACAATAAGAATGTTGTCTTTATTTTGTTAAAGTAAAGGTTTGTGAATGAATTGTTTCTAATTTCATTTTCATTTAACGTTCATTCTTTTCAGGCGTCTGTGTTATCATAAACAATGAGGGCTTCAATCCTCCCAGATATGGCTCCAAAGTTGATAAAGGTACAACCTTATAAGAAGATTCAAGAGTTGTTTGGCACTTTAACTTAATTTTCTGTGCTTTTTAGTATCAAAATTCTTATTATTTTTCCTTATTACATGCAAGCAATAATCTGTTTAATAAATTTTTTTGGAATGGCCTGTACAGTACCACTTTGAGTTAGTTAAAAAGTTATTGATGTTATAATACTAAAAAGCAAAGTGAATTTCAATACATTAACATACATATTATTCGATAGAATTTTGTCTAACAGTCAAACATATTTGATCTTATATAAGATTTAACACAGTTGTATTTTCTTCCCTCATTTTCTGGGTCTTAAAGAAGTAGAAGCTCAAGATTTCCCACTAATGTGATGAATGAACCAAAGATATTTTTCTCCTCTGAGTACTACCTTAAACACATTTAAGTTCTTTGTTTTTCTACATTATATGATATGTTACAAGTTTTGTTGCGCTACATATCCAATGACCCTATTTTTTAGATTTGCTGAAGAGATTGTTTAAGAAGTTCAAGTACGATGTCAGAGTATTCCAGAACTTGAAGTCACATGAAATCATGCGTGATCTAGAGAAAATATCACAGGAAGACCATTGGTTGGCGGACTGCTTCATCTGTTGTGTGCTGTCTCACGGGTCTCTGGGCAGCATTTTTGGGGTCGACAGAGTGGCAGTCAAAATCAGAGATATTCTTGGCCTTTTCTCTGTCACTAACTGTCCCTCCCTGGCTGACAAACCTAAAGTGTTCTTTCTACAGGCCTGCCAGGGACAAGAAAACCAAACAGGTAGAGGTTTGACCTCAAACAAGTAGCATTCAATATATCTTAGTAACCTGCTTTCTATCCAACGTCCTCAAAACTTGGCTACTTTACTGGGCTTGCCTCACTTTCTCCCAGTGTATTTATATCATGTCTAAAATCAAATATCAGATAGCCCGAAGAGCTATGGAGCCCTTTCTTGTTTCATAGAGTCTGATTGAATTTTGCCAGGATGGTGATTTGTCTTCCTTGTTGTTGTGATAATGAGACAAAAACTCAATAAGTCTTTAGAAAACCCAAATTAGTTGTTGAAACAATTGTGAACACTGAAGCAATATTCCTTGGTTCAACCTGTTTAAGACAGGAAACTTCACAAATATTCCTACATTTTAGTCAATGATTAGTGCGTTAACAATTCCATTGCTACATGCTCTCATTTTCTCAGCACAGAGGTAGCTAAATGAATGAAATCCTATGCTAACTTCTGTTCTAATTAGACTACTACTCAGGCTTACAAAGTTATTCAAAAGCAGGGAAAATTGCAACAAAATATTTCTGTAATCTGCATGGTCTATGAGGCATAGGAAATGATTTATCCATTTGCTATATAATGTGACCATGTTTATCAAAAGTCTCAAGTGCAAAATTGATTAGGTTTTGCGAATGAGAACTTTTGAGTCAAGCCAATCACGTCCTAAGTTCTAAAATCATACAGAGGGTAGCATAGAGCTACTTCTTTGGGGAGAGAAAGACAACCTGCACTTCTATGATAATCAAGAACTCCTCTTTAGATGATTTCTGTTTTGTTTCTGGATCTTCTGATTGTTTTATATATCTATGAGTTTTTATAAAATAATATAGTCATCTGTAAGAGGCCTTTTCTTTGTATTTCAAATTATTGTACAATGGTCTGACAAAAGTTCTTTAAGAAAGTAAACCAATTTATGTGTAAGTATTGTGCGTGCTTATTACAATTGTTTTCTCTTAAAGGCTCAAGTCAACCATCCAGCTTAGATTCTGCAAGTGGTTAGTAATGAATCAATCAAATCTCTCTGCATGCATGAGCAAACTTATCTCTTTTTGAACCTGAAAAGGCAGAAGATGTGTTAATATTAAGCATACCGGTACATCCAAATCACTTAAAGTTAACAATAACCTAATAGGACTAAAGAAACAACTCTGAAAGTTCGTAAAATGCTGCGTGTACACTGCGAGCTCAATCATGCCAAAAGGGCCATCATGTCAAGCTTATGATTCAGATATCCCTTCCACTCATTAACTGCTTATAAATCTCATAGCCAATATGAGCAGTTAAATGTTTTAAGAACTCCAGAATCTGTTTATACTAGACAATGTAATGAATTTGACACAACTTCCAGGAGATGCAGATTCGAGAGAACCGGAGATGGGGGTCACTGAATCCGACACTTTAATCGACGAAGCAGCTCCAGCAACCTCTGACCTTGAGCCCGACCTGTTGCTAGGATACGCAACTCCTCCAGGATACAAATCTTACCGAGACAAAAGCGAGGGATCCTGGTACATTAACGGACTTGTAGACACCCTTCAGAAGCTTGCAGCTAAGTGAGTTCCTCACAGGGTTTGTCATAAACATATGCTTCAGACACAAGGTAGCCTCAACCATCATGTCTTTTGCAATAAAGCAGTTATATTATATATACCTGTAAAATCTGCTTTCGCAAACACTGTCATGATGATAAAATTCATTGATAGTCGATTGATAATTAACAGATTTTTAATAAAGTGTGCTTTTTTTTCTGGTCTTATCATGTCTAAAGACAACAAAATCAACCAACTTTAGTAACTATGCAGTCATTCTGAAAGGGGCACAGAGTATGTTGTTGGAGTCAAATATGTCAAACTTCATAAATGGTGTTATTTTATTGAGAAGTAGTGGTCCTTTCTGAAAATCTTAATCTATAATGCTTATAAGTTCAATATAGATGCACTAAACAGGTATAAGAGTCAGGATTTGTGATCAAAAACAGGACAATGGCACGGGCCAAGGATTCAAATATAATTTTGGAAACTAATTTACACCAAACACAAAGACAAATATTGATGTGTAGAGTAACGTAGGTCATTTAATATATACATGTAAATTCAACAAAGAATTTATATGGTTGTTTTTTGTTTATCATTTTTGACATTTTAGAGATATAGATGCAAGTTTAAGCGGGTGATTTGAACTTAAATCAGGACATATGGTATTTTGGCTCATATTTAAGCCACATAACAAATCTTATAACATACTCTGTGTCACTTTAAAACATTAAAAAAAGTTTTGTCGATGTCACCATTTTACTGACTAAAACTGATGACACAAAAGCAACACAATAAGACGATAATAATGTTTCCTCAATGATCAAAAATGCTTCCTGAATAACCATTCCTGCATTACTGGACAATAGTGTAAGCTGTCTGTGAGGCCTGTGGTTCCATTCTGTTTTGGTAATGCGTATGTCAGAAGAGTTCAGTATATAACTGGGAAACTCCCATGTGTTCAGATGGTTTACAGAACATAGGAAGAAATCAAGAAAACATTGATATTGCATAATTTGCATAACTTCTTACAGATTTAGAGTTCATTGCATAACTGATCTTTCTTTCAAAACTCTTGGAGGTGGAGGCTACATAAATTCACATAGAGTGATCACCTAAAGAAACACAGAATCTTCAGGTTCTTAATTACTAGAAGAATTGGTTGTTAAAATGGATAACTGCTATGGTTCAATAGTAAATGGTTTTCTTTCTGTTAAGTGTCACTGTGAAAAAATTAATTAGCAGAAAACTGTTAACGAAGTACGTATTTCCAATACCATAATATGATTTTCAGCATTGTTCTGTTTTCAGTTTGGCAATTCCTATAGCAAAACATTTTTTTGGTCTTTTTGATATTTCAGGGAGGATATCTTGTCTATTCTTACTATAGTAAACAACGACGTAGCAGAAAAGGAGGGCACAGCAGGCAATGTGTCAGTGAAACAAACCCCCTGTCCGACCTTCACCTTGAAGAGGAAGCTTTTCCTTGCAAATAAGGAAGACATCGGATAACTCAAGTATCCCTCTGGTTCTCTGGCTTTACAACTCAGTCAGTAGACAATAACTCAACAAAATATGTCATAAGACTTGTTTCTCTGGAAATTATGTGATATGTAAACTGAATGCAACATGGGTGTGATTTATGAACTACCTGACCGAGAAAAAAAAGGTTAAAAGTCCTATTGCAGCTGCTGTTGCTAACTGATTTATGACTACAGGATATGTTTGCTCATCATTGAGAAATCAGAGATTATTATATAGTTATTTAATAAGTATTTCCATATTCCAGTTACAAGATACAAGTTAAAGGGCCAGTACAACCAACAGAAATACTTAATTAATGAAAAATTTATTAATCAACTTTATTGTATCTTACTTGCATAATCAAAAAGAGTTAATTTCCATCAAAATAAAAAATATCAATGAGATTGTTGAATTGATTTAACTGATGATAGTTTTGAAGAAATGGCATATGGCTCTTTATTATATACCCATGTTAACTTAGGATAGTAATACAAGGGTGCAATACGGAATCCGTCTTCAAATTCCGTATTGCACTCGAGATTCCGTATTGCACCCCTGCCGGTTCTACTTTTTCTGAACCTTGGGACTTCCCGGATTTCCCGAAGCAGCTATTTATAGATATACATTTAGGTCATTGGGATTCCCAGTTTTCGAGAGTTGCACAAAAGCTCTTATAAAACAAGATTGTCATTTCCAAATGATTTGATTACAATTATAAACAAATACCATGAACCATAAAGATCAGCAGCGAAAGCGTAGACGTGTTATCTTCAACAGTGACTCCGACCAACTAACAGCACGAGCCAATATGACGACTTGAAAATGACCTTGAACTTTAAAAGTTACTGATTTCTACACGATCGTTAAAAAACAAAATAGCTTGATCATTGTTTGATTTATGCTTTATCATATTTAATCAATTCTGAATTTGATCAAAATATCTTTCTTTTTATCTATTTGTTGTTATTTTAAGATGTGAAAGTCGGACTTGCTATACTTGACGTCATGCGGAGGAATGTGGCATTCATGTCAATTGCGTTATTCGGTCGTCGGCGTACTAATACCAATGTCAAGGTAACCTCAACGCGGAAGTATGTATGGCGTGAAAATGTGTATCGCTACGCAACCTTTTTTTTTTTATAAAACATATTTTTATTAGTTAAGATCGGGTATATAATAAATATAGAATGTCATACTAGTGCATTTTGATGTTTTGTATTGAACTCGAAAATGTCATGGGAGCATAGAAACAACTCGTTCTTCGAACTCGTTGTTTCTATGCTCCCATGACATCTTCTCGTTCAATACAAAACATCAAAATGCACTAGTATGACGTTCTATATATTTCTCCTATTGAGTGTCTGTGCTTGCTCAGAATCACATTGGCCCAATTTTCTCTTATTGGCTCCCGTAACAAATCCAGTGATAGGGCTGTGCAATATTATCATTATAACAATATATTGTGGTACAGATTGTGCAGTTGCAATATTATTTTTCATATTGCAATTAATCACACCAACTAATTTCAAGTCAAATTACATTAGAGAGCTTGTTCCATAGTTAGCTTATTTGTGTTAGAAAAATTCATTTGGTGTGCAACAATATGTGTTTGGCTTTATTACTAATGATAATAGACAGTTTTAAAATATATATGATATCAAAATTTACTTACAGACTTATCTTATTTATTAATAGTCTATCCCATGAACGATCTGAAGGCAAATGTATAATGTTTAAATTGCGTAAAGAAGCATAAAAAGTTCATTCTATATATTGCAATATTATTGCAATTCACGGTGTGTATATAGCAATTTATTGCAATAGAAATTTGGTGCTATACTAAGCAGCAGTAAGTAATGTATAAGGGCCATACAAGTGATAGTTATTTAGTAGTAATAGGTATATGATTCCAATAGGGGTGTCAAGATACGATATGTATCACGATACATATTTTTCATTCAAATTGTGGAAGAGACTGTGTTTACAGGTTAAAGTGTTAACAGCAAGTAACCGACAATTACAAGCCAAGGTGCATTTCTGAAAAACACTTTTATCTTAAATAAAGAAACAAAATAAAGAAACATTATTTGTTAAATGAAATAAGATAAATCAAATGACATTGTGTCACGTCTTTACATCAAGAAAAAAGAGTCTAAATTTAACAATACCAAGAGGAGTTTTAATCAAGAAGAGATTGATATTGCAAAATAGATGTATCGATACAGTTCATTTAAACAGAATTGATACACGTCAACACGTCATATCAGTAAACATATATTGACACATTTGTGTATCGTGAAACCCTTAGTTTCCAAATAGGTAATAAGAAGCAATACTACTAAAATTAGATTAAAGTAACCCAGAGTATGTTTTATGAGTTTTTATGTTGCTTATAAGTTTGAGCCAAAATTCTATCTGTCCTGAGTTGAGTTCAAATATGCCACCTTAACTTGCAACTTTATCTCTAAGATGCCAAAATTGTTTGGTTTTTTTCAATGCTAATTTAAAAAAAAGGCAAAACAGATATTAATTAAAAATTCTGTGTCTAATTTACATGACTATTAGTTCAACTAATAAGCATTAAGATAGTGAGTTTTCAGAAACAACCACTACTTCTCAATAAGATAGAATCATTAATAAATTTTGACTTCAATAACATACTCTGAGCCCCTTTATGAATTGTCATTTGATGGGTGTCAATTCCACTGATATGTAAAAAAATTTCCTGTAAATAGCAGCATGGCAATATATATATAACAAGTGTTTGCCACTAACATGGCAATGTCCCCCGCTGTTATGAGATATTTAGGTGCTAAGCTTTACGAGATATCGGGTTAACAATGTATTACAAAGTGTTGTGGTGACCTTGAAAATGAGATTAAGGTCCACTGCTGCCTGAATTAGGCTGTCGTCAAATATAAACACTCTAGGTGCTAAGTTTTACGAGATATCGCGTTAACAATGTATTACAAAGTGGTCAAAGCCACCAAAGTTGATTGGCGTCCGAGTCTTCCTCCATTGAAAGTTGTAACCAAATATGAACACTCTAGGTGCTAAGCTTCATGAAGCTTAGCACCTAAACAAGAATCCGGATGTACGGACGGACAGGCGCCGCTGAATTCATAGTCCCCGTTACGTACGTACGTCCGGATGTACGGACGCCGCTGAATTCATAGTTCTGCGTTGCGGCGGGGGACAAATATATGAAATGTATTGTGTAAAATCAGTTTTTTCAGGTCATGTTGTATCACTACAGCGCTGTTTCATGTGAGCTGCAATACATTTTATCTAGCTCCATTTATCAAATGTCGAGCACTTTCCCCACTCGTAATTAGGCCAAACTACTTAAAAACATTCTGGTTTTTGTAATTTGTCTATAAAAATATAAATGTAGATTTGTGTTAACTTTATTTGGATTGAATGAAGTTAAGCAATATTGCCAATGTGAACCAATGGATGAATGACTAATTTATTCGAGATTCTTAAGTTTTATATACCGCCCTGAACTTGGTGCTTGGACACTGTTAATCTGTTTGACTATTCTTTATGTATTGGGGAACATTTAACAATGTAATTTATAGACATCAAATTACACTTGTCATCATCCTATTGATATGTTGCTAAATGTTTTTTCAGTAATGGAGCTTTGTTTAAAACATCAAGTTTTTCTCTTGAAATTTTGTAATTTTAGTGATTTCAAATTATTTCTCTGAATTCAGAGATAAACCTATTGTTTTATACATTTCATTATTCTAAATAGATTCGATACCTGTTGTCATTATTCTCAGCCTAATGTGTAAGGTTTGGGACAACAGCTACGTACCGAACACCGTCACGACCCTGGAATTATTCTGCAGCATGACAATGCTAGAATGTGAATTGTTCGGATTGTTTAGATTGTTCAGATTTTATGCAGCTGATTGAGTTGACTTTCTGCCATGACCTAGGAATGCACCTGATCTTTCTCCACTTGAGCATATATGGGATGAAGTAGAGCATGACAATGTCACCAGCGACATTCCTCTAATCTTCCCGACATGTCTGATTGGGTTGATGAAGTGTCGCTGTAAAGGAATGCTTCAGAAAAATGAAGGACACACCCTATATTGAGGGTAGGAAATTTCTCTTTGACCCCTTGTGTATTTGTTGACCTCTAAATCTTCAAAAGGACGAGCTACAGACAGGATTTGCAACACATTATGTGTTTGTCTATCCAAAAAGGTGCCTCATTGTGAAAACTACTGAATAAAATCGTGATTTTCAATGCAGAGTTTCTTCTTGTACCTTGTATTTAAAAAGATTGTAATACATTTGTGTTGCCTGTGTAACAGGCCAAACCCTGGGGAAGGTTTGGCCTAGGACAAACTAAGAGCTATTTCTTCCCCACCATTGGTAGCCCAGATCAGCCCAGAGTTTCCCCACTGAAAATTATACCAAGGGTGGAGAAGAAATACCCTAGCTAGGCCAGAATTCCCCCCTGTAAATAAATACCCATTATATTAAATTATATGATTTAATTTTAAAAAGAGGAATCTAAATTAAGAAAGAAAACAAATGACAAAAACAGATATACTAAAGATTTTATTGATAAACTTGATCACTCATATACATAATATATATTTTTGTTTTGTAAATATTAATCACACAGAGTTGCAGTGTATAATCAAAACACGACCACACCTATAACAACCAGCTGGGACAATGTTTACAAAGCACCCTTAGGCCAAGGGATCTTACATAGCTCAGGGAATAAACAGGTGTCCGGGCTCTAAGGAGGCTTTGTGCATATCTACCCTGCATTGCAGTCACAGTACAGAGTGAAAGACACTCAAGCCAAACTAATTTTTGGTACAATTATGACCACTGTGGATGGCACTCAAAGAGTTAACCCTGTAGATTTAGCAATTTAGTCCCCCATACTGCTGAATGACTGCACACTCTGTTTTTAACAGTTAAGCCCCCTAAGTGCCTAATCACACATGCCATCAATGTACATAACACAAGTGAACTATCTCCTTTCAGCAGGGTAGACCTTCACACTGTAACACGTACTGCTAAACATTGGATTAAGGACATACAGTTCATTGTGGGTAGAAACATGACACGCAACAACCTCAACCAATTATTCTTGGAGGATAACACTCACAATATCCAAACTAAAATGCAATCGTGTTCTACCCTGAACAAATATATGATGAAATTTGAACCTTAAGTATATCAAGGATGACTTAACCTCCTACACACCGTGTGAACTTCATGGAGTTCGGACTAGTGATGCAACCATCGTAAGCCCTGCTTGAAAATAATATTTTACTGTTTTGAAACGATATGTACAGAGATGGGATGATTTAAGAGAAATCAGTTTGTGGTGATAGAACTAGGAGCAGTGACCTCAACTGCTAAATGCACAGCCGGTGTGATAACATATACTTTCCATTAATCTATTTCAAAATTGATCATCTATTTTGTGTAGAAATTTATTATTCAAAATTAGTTGAGGCTTAAGGCTTTATGTTGAGAAGTTAAATATCACAATGAGAGCTGAAACAGATTTTGACAAAATCAACATTGATATCAAAATTGACTCAAGTTACCAAGAAAAAAAATTTGGGAATTTTAAAAAAAAAAAGCACTTATTCACTTCTGAATATGTTAAGAGAATCAATCTAAAAGTAACCAAATTAATGATATTTAATTCATCGAGATGAGAATGAAAATTTGAATTAAAATAGAATAATTACTTTAGAAAGCATGCTAACTCAAACCAGATCTTTTCAAATAATTCCGTGACCATATCTCTAGATCCATTTCTAATTGCTAACAATGGCTGCCTATATATATTCATATAAAGTAACTTAAACATTGATGACATAACACAACATAAAATTTTTGGAAAGTATTTGACTGATGACTTGTATAACAAACCCATGGCAGAGCTCTTGGTTAGCTTCTCTAATTAACTAAAAATAATTAATGGAATTAGATTAACTGTTCAGATTCAGTTGTTTCTATATCAGCATTAAAATCAATTGAGGGTGGTTCGAGTAACCAGTTATTTTACATATGCATTGATAACATTCACATATTTACAAAACATAACAGTGGGGGAAGTAATATCAGGAATATAATTTATTGACATCTATGACCATATAAGGGAATATCAGAAGCACATCTTCTAGCACTGCTAAGACAAATGTATACGAATACAAAAAGCTGATCAAGTTTACCATAAATTATGCATCAACAGTCAGAGGCAAGCAAGATGGCTGCTTAAAAATATCTATAAATTTTACTTGGATAAAAAGTTTATCGTAAATAAACAACACTTAAAAGGACATAAAATCAACATTTGACAGCAGCAATTATTATCTTAGATTAAATTTTGATAATTTACGAACGTATCTTGCTTGCCTCTAAAAGTCAAGAAATTAAAACTACAGCTTTTTACATGAATGATATCACAAACAGATGAACCCACCATTAGCACTATACACAAACATGGCTACAGACGGAGATTATAATTGCATATCCCTTGTAGGAGGCAGGTCGAACATGTCATATTTACAATGCAGTTCTATACACAGGGTGATGCAGAGAAGGATCAAACAAGAGAGGTATCGAGATGCTCCACTCACATCTCTTATTGATTTCTTCTTCCATGAAATCCAGATTTGAAGAAATTTCTGTATAAGTAGAAATCAACTTTGAGACATGCATGTCGAAAAACTCCACTCAAATCTCAAATTTGGATCCTCTTCTAATCTTGATAATAAAACTTTGAAAATTTGTTTTGCACATGTATGATGAGAAATCAGTTTTGAAACTTGTGAAAAATATTTCACTTTAATCTCAAATTTGATTTCCCTTGAGTTAAAACTTGAAAGAAAATCATTGGAGGTAGCTATTCAAAAGGAATCTGACGATAAATATAACATCACTGTTAAATAAGTCAATAATGTTCCGATGTGGAACATTACGTGCTTTGAAATAGACAGCTGCAGATATATTCACAATTCATACTGAGCATTAACTACAATTGTATATTCAATCACAATTATGTTATAGGAATCATTTTTCAACTGTTGAGTCAATCTTAATCTCGATATTATTTACAAACGCTGCAGAAAAGTTCCAAAGAACTGAATTTTCACTTAGTTTTTAGATAAGGAAGTAGATAAGTTCACAACTCTTCACCAATAAACACAACAAGCTATAGTACTGAAAGCAAATGACAAAAGAATGTCATTAAAATGCCAGAATACAAAGAATATATGCAGATTAAAAACTTCCCTTACATATAAGATACAGGTTGACGTCCCATTACAGTGGCCTGTTGTGGTCCATATGAGGGCACAGCAATAAACCCGAGACCACAGCGAGAAGACAAAATATGAACATAACCATAATGAACCTTTAACAATTTAGCCGAGTTTCGGTTCATTACCTGCATCTAAACTAAGCCACAGCAGGAAACAGGCTTATGTTTAGTGCAAATTTGACGATAAAGATACCAAACTAATACACCTCTATGCATTTGAATCTGGTTTCATGAAAGTGCACAAATGCATTATCATAAACGGTAAAGACAAGAAATAGCTTTGATTACTGTAAAATTGAACAACAGGAAGATACATACTGCAATAGGCAAGACACATGCTAGACAGAATATAAAAGTCAGCAAAAACATTGATACACAATATGTAAGTACTATAAAGGACTAGAAATTGCTCTTAAATAATACTTAAAATTCCTGGAGAAGGATTTACCAAAGAAGAACAAACACTGAAAAAAACATGCAAATATTGTGGAACTTAGACCATGTGGCAAACAACAGTTAGACAAGATTTGTAGAACATGTAAGGAAAAAAGTCTAATGAAAAACAAGGATTTTCAAATAAAGGTTAGTTTAAAAATTGGATTTCTTTGTCACTTATGCTTCTGAAGAATGAAAGTAAGAATTTCAAAATGTAAAGAATTTGGTGGATATTTGAAATAAATGTTCCTTCATGTATTTTTCTCAACATTTCAGCATACATTAAAATATCACTCTTGGGATAAAAACATCTTTTTTACAAGAAATCAACTCGTACTTAGGTTACCCGGTAATATTATATCACTTGATATAGAACAATATCAGGCATTGAAAAAAATTATACACATCTTTGGCTCATCCATAACAATGTAATACTACACACATAAAGATTGTCTTCAGATGAAAAATAAATTTCTACAAAATTAACATAACCACAATTACCCTTCCATGATTTGTGATCTGGCCAATCTTGCATCAAAATAACATGAAAACTTTTTTCTTTTTCTTGATGTATTAATTGTTTTTCTCACAACACCTTTTTTCTCACACCACCAATGATGAGGTAAAAGCGATTATTGACTATACAAACATGTTTCATAACCTCTTTCCTTTAATAACACTCCTTTACGTTGTGGACTTGTGGTACATATGAAAGTATGTTCATTATTTTTCAGAAAACAGAAAAATGTCTGAACAATTGATTTCATAGAAATATTAAGGGAAACTTGTTCAAATGTACAAGTTGGCATGACCATCCTACAAGCATAGAATATTTACATGAGAGATTTTGATGATCCAAATTTGATTATTTTTATGAGAATTTCATGATCCCTAGTAAGCTCTCTTGTGCTTTTTAACCAAAATGTTTGCTGAAATTAGCATTATGCGAATTATCTTTTACTATATACATATGTTTATCACACGAAATGTATTTGGAATAAAAAAACTCTAATGACAAAAACAGAGAAATTATATCAAGTCTGATCTTGATAATATTTGCAGAAATGAAGTGTAAAACAAATCATTATGCGAAAAAAAATAATCAAAAAATTGTAAACTTAAAAAAGTTATTTAGTGATATGGATTTCTTTGAACAATGATCTTATGAAGCAAGATTTCATTTTCACAAGCCTCAAACATCTGAAAGTAATTAAAAACAATAGAGGACAAAAGTTTAAAATAAACGTTGTACAAAAACACCATTTGAATTGAATAGAACAGCAATTACCTATCACCTACTCAGAGCAGTTGAAGACAACAACATCTCGATCTCTTTAGGACACAAAAGTCAATACATATAAAAACAAGAGTTCAACCACACGTTTGGTAAACAAAACAGTCCAAAGTTTCGAAGTTTGTTTCCAAATGTTGCAAAGTATTTCAAACGTCAAAATCAGATACATCTGACTTCTGAACACAACTGGCTTAATCATTCCCCCTTTGTCAAAATATGAGCATCAAAACGTTTACTTCTTCTATTTCTTAAAAGGTGGCATAATTGACAACTGATAACTGTAATGCTGTTAACAAAGTAGAATATATATATATATTTTGGACTACAAAAATATTCTTTTGGCAATAAATACACAAAACTTTTTACCATTTTAACATTTTGTGTGTTTAAAAGTTCCTAGTTCATAAGGAATTAATGTAATTTAGGTAGTGAAGGAACATTTAAAACATTTTCTTAGTTTCTTCTTCTTCAGTAATGCTTTTTAAAATACTGAATCTGAAAGTTTTTAACTGTAGCTCTTTTTGTTTATATATATATATATATATATATATATATATATATATATATATATATATATATATATATATATATTATATCATGATACATGTAGGTTAGCCATTTTATAACATCAACAACATGTTCAATATTTGGAAACAAACCAAACCTGCAAAGTGAAGTGTTAATCAAATAAATGTAATGTACATTTCTCTCTCTCCTTCCTAGTACTTAATATATCTGATATGTTGTCAATCCACGTTTCAGCAGTTTAGCAAACCAGCCATTGTCACAATCAAAATGCCGCCCCTCCAATGAAAAGCTCCACATAAACTTGATTGAGAGACATGGCAACCTCTATCCTCCCACACAAGCTTCTGTGATGTGAACACATGAGCCTTATAGCTATCACCTAATACTTTTCTCCCCTTTTCAATTTTGTTGGTGAATAGAGTCATCTGCCTTACTATTATTGCGACATACCATGCTTAAGAGATTTAATCACCCATGTGCCTCTTAACTATTATGACAGTTTTTGGGTACATAAGTGCATGTTATATTTGTTATGATATACCATGTGTTTAAGACTTTAACTCTTGAAGACTCTCAGTATTATCATGGACACACCATGGGATTATTTTCATGATTAAAAAATGTTTGAGCTTTGGAATCAATAGATTCTTTGAGTCGATTAAGCATTTGACAGATGGGGCCCGTTCCACAAAACACTTGCATTTGATTGTAAGACTACAATCAATTTCTTAAAAGAATGGGCTACAATTGATTGTAACTCTACAACTGCTTTGTTGAATAGGCCCCCAATTCCTGTGTTGCAAGTATGGTAACAAACCATGGTTTCTGATTTGAACAAATAAACAAATGCCTCCAATAATATTCTGACAACTATCATGAGACACTTATCACAAATCTTCAATCACATGATTTCTAGAGTGGCTGATCTGCTTCAAACAACAATAACTTCTGGTTCTTTTTGTAACTACAGTCTCCACCTCAGGAAAACTGTCATATGAAACATGGCTGTGACTTGCTGACATCAGTATCCCTCCAGGTTAAAAGAGTCACATCAGATCTTGAGGGAAACATTATGAGGATGGTCCTCAGGAGAAGCCTTCAGTCTGGAACTAACTGTTCATCAACAGCTCTGCAGGTCATCAGACAACAGAACATGTCTCCATGACCTTCTCATTCTCTTGACGACTTATCTTATGAACCATATTCTAGATTTACTCCTCAATTGCAATATTTGTACAGTTACTCACCATGATTATAAAATCCCTTGCACAAAATATTTCCAACATGTTAGTCAATATGTACAGAGTAAAATTTCCTAAGTATTTGTCACCTTACACCTTGGTGACGTCATTATCAGGTGAGCTCTGATTTCCGCAGTCACTCGGAGGGTCAACAACAATTTCTGGAGCCTTTATAAGTGACTCCTTTTCTTCGGGCCCCTCATCGTCGATGTAGAACTTGACTGGGTGACCTTTCTTCTTGGTGGGCGACCTCCTTGGTGGCTCCTCCTCATCCTCCTCCATGATAGCCTGAGGACTGCCCGGTATCGTGGGCAGAGAGTCATGGTCCTTGTCGCTGTGCTTCTTCTTGTGCTTCTTCCCCTTCCTGCATCACATAATTTCATATCATCAATAACATTTACCAAGTGTGAGTTATGTTAAGCATTGGCTTGAGCAATATTTCAGTCATTAGCGGCGTAGTAATAGTTATACATAGAGAGTTACCTGCTGGTGACGTATAAGATAAATAGATGTCCTATGTCTTAAGGTTGTGTTGTGAAAAACCTAATGTATTATAATCATTTATACAAAATTGAAAATCTTCATCATCTAAAACTTTGCAAGAACAACTTGAAGTGATCTCCTATTTTGCCTTTGATGGTGTTAATGTAAGTCCAGAGAAAGCTTAAATAAGTTTGAGAAGTTGTGCCCAATCCTTTAAAAACTCTGAATATATTGTGATCAATCTAACTTGGTTAACATCTCTTACCTGTAACAGACGAATGAAAAGGGCACACAAATCAGTAATATAGTTCATTCTTTTACATCTTCCTTCAAAAGACACTATTGAGGATAGGCAAAATATAATTTATGTCGTGCCTAATAATCATAATGATTGACATCTTCAAGAAAGTTACACTTACTTCTTAGAGCTTGATCTGTGACCTTCACTGTGATCGTGCATCAGATTTGACGATGAGTCATTTGCGACAATAGTTTTCCAGAGTGTGGTTTTAGCCATTTCCTCAGAGATATTAACAGAGTCAAGTGTGACCTCTGTCTGGAGAGAAGGGGGCATGTGCTGGTCTGGTGTGTATCCATCTACCACCGTCAGCTCCTGGATAGGGTACAATTATCAATGAGTTATGTATTGAAAGAACAACTATGTTTAGCTTAATTTAAGAATGATGTGTCTCTCAAATGAACATATTTCGATCCTTTAAAGTCTCTTGTCTTAAGTTAACCTTTTGTAAAACCTTAAACACAATTTTGGCAGATATTTTTTCTACATTTATTCTTAAGCTGTGGAAATTTTCAAATGCATTAGCCCCTTTGTCTTTATCTTAAGAAAAATGTCCAAAACATTGTGTTATCAAGATAGAACTTTGTCTTTAAAACATTGAAGTGAACATGCTACAGGCTGCAGATAAATTTCTAGAGAAACCATATGCAATTAAGTTCTATTGTACCAAAAACAACATATTGCCTTTAGCAATCTTGATCACAATCTACATCTACTAAGGCGAGTTTGGTACAAGTGATGTGAGCAGATATGACGACGTAAGCTCCCTTCTGACTGAATACCTCTATACAGTTCATGAATCAAGCGATCTCACCTCTTCCTTCTTCTTCTCCTCGTCCTCCTTCGCGCGCTTGTGAGACTCAGGCATGATGTCATCCAGCCACTTGAGCTCCCTCTGTGTAAACAGGTGGTCCATGGCCTTGCGCACAAAACACATAGTCAACACCTGCAATAAATCACCATTTTGTGTAAAAGCTTGAAATGTGAAGTATTATTGAGAACTATCTACAAAAGTTGCAATCAAAGGCAGTTTGTGGCATTGTCTTTATAACACATTTTCAGCACACAACAATTTATATTTATCAGACGGGTTCATGATCAACAGGAGGAAATGCTAGATGTCATTTACCTGATATATAATATGTAATGCAAGATCTAACTCATAAGGGACGATGCTGTATCATGACAGTGAGTTATCAAAGCTAACAGACCAAGCCATGGCTTCTTCCAAAAAAGATTTATCATCACCCTTGCATGTTATTGAGGCCGATTGAAAGTCAGTTTAAAGAAGCTAATATTGTTCTCACCATAATGGGGAAGGCAATGGAGATGACCTTGACCGTCTTGATGACCCAGAGGATGCCGAGACAAAGAAGCTGGATGGCGGTAAAGAGGTGGACCCGCTTGGTGCGCACGTGCCGAAGGTACATCAGGTCCGGCTGGTACTTGGGTGGCATGAAGAGGATGGCTACTCGGTCCATCAGCTCCATGCCGCGCAGAGAGGACACGCCCATGTAGAGGAACACACCGTAGAGGACCGGCATGGGGATATACTGCAATGGAACGGGCACACAGGGACAGTTATGGCCTGACCAGAAGACTATTCATAGGCAGTGAAAACTTACCATAAGTATATAGCAGTTTAATACTCTACTTCCTCTAATCTGGATTCTATAACTTTAGCTTAACATTATTTTAGGTTTTTTTTAAAGAGAAAATAAATTCCTCTCTACAAATATAGGATAAAAAATCATAAAGAGGGCAAACTTGGGAAAAATTCATGCTTTTTGGCCATAGGAGAGTAAGGTACATGTGTTGATCCTAATAGTCTTGATTTGACATTTCAATACTGACGAAGCAGTAAAAGTAGACTCAAGGCTCCAGATAAGATGCGTATCTGCGTAAAATACCCACGGGTAATTCAGATATAAGCATTGGAAATGAAATCAAAGAGTAACAGATACGCATAAATTTCCCACATTACGAGTCAGTTATTGTTTACATGCGTGAACGTTGGTTGTCAAAACAAAGTTTCAATTCAACATGTCTGGTCTTTACATCTTCAACAGTAGCCTACTTCATGGCAACCTGTGTTGAATAGTTTATTTTCACTAGGCAATTTTACTCCTCAATCTTAATTTGGAGGAGTGAAATATCCCTGGATTCAAATATCTGTCTGTCTGTATCTTTTGAGCCATATCAGAGAGATAGGTTCATGTGTTGATCCTATATGGCTTGACTGGCTATTCCTGTTTTACTACACACATCACTCGACTCGATGTGTATGGTGAACTCTTACCTTGAGCACTGAGGTGAGCAGCACAGATAACCCAATCATCAGGAAAATCATCACTCCTGTGACACGCTGCTCCCTGCGGTACACAACAGTTTGTAAAAGTTAGTCCGTGCCATTTTGATAAGTTTTTGTCTTAAGACTTTGCTTTCACATTAACAACTGTCTTATCAGGGTATGGGGCAATTCTAACCTTGCCATTACATGTTCAATTATACAGAAGCAGAAAATAACGCTTTTACATCAGACGCGACTTAAGACAGCCTCACAATAGTTTTTCAGTTGCAGGAAAAGCTTGCTGACTTAAAAACTTCTCTCAAACTAGGTTACTTATTCCAGCAAACCAGGTCTCACTCAATACTCTTCAGTCCCTTCAACTTTGAATCAGAGTATGTTTACCCATTTGAACCTCATACCTGACTCCAAGGAACCGAGGTTTCTCTCCTGGGGCAGCACTGGCGGACTCCTTCTTCAAGCTGTTGACATGGTTAATGGAGAGAACGGTGGCCGCAACGAACCAGGGCAGACCCAGGAAAGAGTTGATGATGATGAGGAGAGCCACGAGCATCAGATCAAGGTGATACCCATGGCCTTTCTGTCAGAGAAGAGTGAACAAGTGTTAAATGAGAGAAGAAATGGTATGTACCTATGGCCTTCCTGTCAGAGAAGAGTGAACAAGTGCTAAATGAGATAAGAAATGGTATGTACCTATGGCCTTTCTGTCAGAGAAGAACCAACAAGTGTTAAATGAGATAAGAAATGGTATGTACACGTGGCCTTTCTGTCAGAGAAGAACCAACAAGTGTTAAATGAGATAAGAAATGGTATGTACACGTGGCCTTTCTGTCAGAGAAGAGTGAACAAGTGCTAAATGAGAGATGAAATGGTATGTACACGTGGCCTTTCTGTCAGAGAAGAACCAACAAGTGTTAAATGAGATAAGAAATGGTATGTACACGTGGCCTTTCTGTCAGAGAAGAGTGAACAAGTGTTAAATGAGAGATGAAATGGTATGTACACATGGCCTTTCTGTCAGAGAAGAGTGAACAAGTGCTAAATGAGAGATGAAATGGTATGTACACGTGGCCTTTCTGTCAGAGAAGAGTCAACAAGTGTTAAATGAGAGATGAAATGGTATGTACACGTGGATTTTCTGTCAGAGAAGAGTGAACAAGTGCTAAATGAGAGATGAAATGGTATGTACACATGGCCTTTCTGTCAGAGAAGAGTGAACAAGTGCTAAATGAGAGATGAAATGGTATGTACACATGGCCTTTCTGTCAGAGAAGAGTGAACAAGTGCTAAATGAGAGATGAAATGGTATGTACACGTGGATTTTCTGTCAGAGAAGAACCAACAAGTGTTAAATGAGATAAGAAATGGTATGTACACATGGATTTTCTGTCAGAGAAGAGTCAACAAGTGCTAAATGAGAGATGAAATGGTATGTACACATGGCCTTTCTGTCAGAGAAGAACCAACAAGTGTTAAATGAGATAAGAAATGGTATGTACACGTGGATTTTCTGTCAGAGAAGAGTCAACAAGTGCTAAATGAGAGATGAAATGGTATGTACACGTGGATTTTCTGTCAGAGAAGAACCAACAAGTGTTAAATGAGATAAGAAATGGTATGTACACGTGGCCTTTCTGTCAGAGAAGAGTCAACAAGTGTTAAATGAGAGATGAAATGGTATGTACACATGGCCTTTCTGTCAGAGAAGAGTGAACAAGTGCTTAATGAAATAAGAAATGGTATGTACACGTGGATTTTCTGTCAGAGAAGAACCAACAAGTGTAACAACTGAAGAGCTTAAAATGTAGCCAACTTAGCCAGCATTTAAAGCTACAGGGGAAAGGGAATGTTACCAGCTTGACCAGGTTTTATAAAAGGGGAAAAGACTGACCATTGTCCTTGGTCAATTACAATAATATCTTACATGTTCATTGTTAAATGCCATATATATGACAATTATCATTTCCATGGTGATCTTACCAACAGTTTGTTCTCCTTCCTGTTGACGATAACGGCTGTGATCTGCTGATCCATGAAGATGAGGATGGTAGCGAGGAGAGCAGGGATGATGGCTGCAATGGAGGTCCACCAGGGGTTCTTCCCCAAAGGAGAGACAACCCATCCTCGTTCAGGGTTCGTTGGCTGCAATATCAATCAAAAGTAATATTGATATTTCAGACAAACTAGAGTCATCAGAAAATGCCATACCCCAGAATTGGCAACTGACAAGGACTACTGCTTGACAACAATTTGGTGAAACATGCTAAAATTCTTCAGACTTAGTAACTGCTTTTGATCTAATCTTTGAGCGTAACACCAATATCATAATTATTTTAAATGACTCAAAATTGAATGCGCTTTTTTTATACAATGTTTCTCAAAATATCCAAGACTTTATGTTAATGGGAGAAACATTTATAAAGCAACGGGTCATAAATAAGAAAACAAATGATTTTTGGAGAGATGTTCTTTTAGCATGGAGTTCATATACGTCATATAAGAATAAGAAAGTTGTTCAGGGTGGCGATGTCTTATCACAATGTTTGTGGTACAACGAACACATTCTTTTAGACAAAAAACCCTTTGTGTACCCACACTACGCCAAGGTCGGTATTACCTTTGTGAACGACTTGATAGATACCGATGGAAAAATATATACATATTAAAATATTCATGAGAAATATAGAGACAATTTAAAAACAAATTTTTTAGAGTATGCAAGCCTAATAAAATCAGTTAAACAATATTGTAAAACTTATGATATTTTATTTGATAAAAAACTAGAAATACCCTTTATTCCTTATTACTTTCAAGATATTCTTACAAATACAAAAGGGTGTAAAAAATATTATGACATACTTAGTCCAGTAGTAGAAGCTGATATGTTTAGCTATAAGTTGAAGTGGGAAACAGAACTTGAGACAAGTATAAGTGAAAAAGACTGGAAATCATATCAAAAGATTATATTCCGAGCTCATAAAAATTCAGAATTTAGATGGTTTCAATATTCTGTGATACATAGAATCTTGCCAACAAATTTACTATTGTTTAAGATGGGTTATATTGAAAGCCAGGCATGTTCACTTTGTAACGCTGCATCTGAAAGCTTGATTCATCTCTTTTGTGATTGTCCAAAAACTAAAACCATATGGAAGGAACTATTTACTTGGATAAAAAGGAAAACAGATATTTCTTTAAATATTGATAAGAAAAAAATCATATTTGGGTTTCCCGAAAGAAGGAATGATGTCATTAATCTACTTATGACAATTGTGAAATTTACAATATTTAGAATAAAATCATACACATGTAACCCTGGATTTGATAAAATTAGAACTGAAATAAATAAGATTTACAATATCGAGAAAACACATGCCATCTCATCTTGTAACTATACTAAGTTTGTTGGGTTCTGGTCCGACTGTCACCATTTATTTGATTGAAACCAGCGGATCCTATGTGATAATGTAATGTATGTATAATGTATGTATGCCCATGTCGCTATATAATAGCCCTTTATGTATTGGGTTTTTTACGTTTTCAATATGAATCCCAATGACCTGATAATACTTTGTTGAAAATTGATGTGATGATGTTGTACCACAAAAACTTGAAAAAAAAATAAAAAAATAAAAAATATCATAATAGATGGCATTTCATTATAGTTTGTAATTGAAAAATTGAATAAACCTTTTCACAAGAAGAAATATTAAAAAATTCTTTTGATTCAAATGTACAAACATTGATCCCCTATATTCAAGGCAGAACTACCTACCTCCTGTTCTGTAAATTTGGAGAAACATTGTAACTTATGTGCATTTTGTAACATTTATGTGTACAAAAACAATGGAGGTAGTATTTCATATTGGGTTCAAACATATCTTGCTGTGTTTTGAAATTTTTTAAACCTTTTCTCACTTAGTCAACTAAGAATGTACAGTTCAAATTGAACTTTGTAACACTTCAATAGCTGAAAATATAATTAGACAAGCCATTCAATATCCCATCTAGCTTTATAGGCCTGGTAAGCTACAAATGGTCAAAAAAGAAATTTAAAAAACAAAAACTTGTAAATGATTTAAATATAACCGTAACCAAAGACATACCGGGTAACACAATTAAGTAGTGGCAAAGAATAATCTTTATTTGAAATATTATCAAGGCATGAAATTAATATTCACAAGGGTTACAACTACTCACAGCGAAGGTTTCTGGCACGTTGAGTTTTGGTGTCTTCAGGTTGACGAGGACATCAAACACCACCATGGCCAGGATGGCAACTAGCACAGCGAAGTCACTCATCACACCCCGCACCTGCAATCAGAAGCAGGTCTTCACTACTGTACAACATCCTCAATGTGATAATGATGACATGATATTTGTAAACACCACTTCAATTTACAAAACATATCTAGGAAATCTCACTCAACTGACAGATATGTTAACATTTGTTGATTATAAGAAAGTATTCTTTGCAACTATCATTCATTATCTCTTGAAACTATTCGGTATCATTTAGGTGAGATTGTTCCATATTTGTACCATCAGGGCAAGTTTCACAAATTAAAGTTTTCAGGTTCTCTATATAATTCTTAATTGTTCAAAGATAGCAGGAGAATACAACATTGTTATATTTGGTATCACACTATCTGCCATAGTACAATTTCTTGTACTTTTATAGTCAAAGTTCTTTGCAGAATCAGACCAAAACCCTCAAGTCAGACAGGAAGCTTTTCATGGATTTGTACTATTGCAGATAGTGTGATCCCAATACTAATATGAGCAAATCCTTGAGTTGTGTGGTGTATGAGATACCCACCATAGTAGGAAAGTATGAGGTATTCCTGGACATCTTGAGCACCATGGCTATAGTGAATGTTCCGAGGAAGAGGAGAACAGAGAAGAAGAACACGTCAGGAACATAATGAGGTGTGTGACAACCGGGACCTTCCATTGTCCCGTTCAGAGCTGTGCAGTTCTTCTCTGGGAGCACTGTCCAGTTGAAAGTATCTACATCAACCAATATCACATCAGAAGTGACATTTGTCGTGTTAGGTGGAAAACATGTACACTCATATGTGAGCGTAAGGTCAGGGTTAAGGTTCACTGGATCGTGATCGAGGATGTGGAACAGCTTCTTGAAGGCCTCGATGATAAAGATAAGGGAGATCAAAGCAGCAAAGCTTTCCTCTGTGAACCTGGTAATGTAGCGAACAAGTGCGCTAAGGTCCAAAGCCACCATCACGAGGAGGATTACCCCAGTCCAGAGTCCGATCCACAACCGCATCTGCAGATAGTCTAAATGGTTGTCGCTGGAAGTAGAAAGCTGGCGTTAGAAATAAGGCCCCCATAAAAAATCCTTCGGTTAAAAAGGCAATCCATCATCTCTATGTCATATGGTTTCGCTTTGAAACTAACCTAAATACCATGAATGGTGACTGAATTATAAATTTCCTACATATTTATCCCTAAATTGTAAAATCTGCTATTTTCTATTTTCAATTCAAATAGAAAAACAGCACATTTTATATGAGATGAAATCACACATCCAAGTTACATGAAAACTAGCTTTGTAACCTATTGAACACTGTTTTTCCTGCTGAAGATAAGTTTCCAAAATTTTGTTTGATTCAATGATGCATTTAATTATCTGGTTTTCAATCAATATCACAATTTTACATCTTTATATTGTAAAACTATAAACAACTTAAATACAACTCTTTTAATCAATGCCTAATTAGCATCAAGAGACAAAACTGAAGAGCTGCTGAGTTCAATGAAGCAAGAATTCTGTCTCATGATGCAAGAGACGGCCTGTCCTTCATCCCTCTTAAGCTAAAACAACGTGACATCTTGTTGTCTAACTATAACTGATACTCACTGACAGAAGTGGTTTAGGATTGTCTCAAACACCAGGACCGGCCCGGTACTGCCCAGGATGGTGAGGGGTTGCCCAGCAAATAGAGAGTACACTATACCACAGATAGCCCCTGCCAATATAGACTCCAATGCCGCCTGCAAACATTAACATCAGAAGTATTGGTGATTAGAAATGTAAGTGACAATGTAGTCATACCAGGGTTTTCCAAAAGCAAGCCCTCTCATTTAGAACCCCATGAGCTACTCTTCTAAATAAAAATTATTCCAAATAGAAGCATATGGACTTCTATTTAATTCCAAAGCTTGTCCTATGAGAGTAGCCCACTTCACACTTGGTCATCCAAAACACCCCCTAAAACATCAGTTATACATTGTTACTTGGTTGAAAAAGTGAGGATGACATCAATTATCACAATTGAAAGTTTTACAATTCTGAGTCATAATTATGATCACTATTCAATGTAACTGTCACTTTGAAAAATCTTATTAAGAGAAAAGTTTATGAAAATAAACTGAAAGTTTGAAAAAATTTAACCCTCAAAGGAACCTTACTGAGTTAATTACGCAAGTTTCTTCTAAGACAGCTACAGAACTCAAGGTAATACCAAGCAAAGATCAATGACAAGTCTTATCTACATTTAAATGAGACAAACTTACCATGTTATTGTCAGTGGCGTCACCAAGCAGACCTCCAAAGGTGATAATTGGAGTGAGGTTGGCAAAGTAGAGAAAAATAAAGGACGCAAGACACTGCAGGCTCAGAGCGTCTCGGAAATCACTTGGCCAGTATGGCAGCTTCCGTTTGATGTCGTCCCGCAATCCACCAAATAATCTAGAATTAATTGAGTGATCCTTTGAGCAAAACATTTTAAGGAAAAGGAACATGCATTAGGGTAAAACAAGAGAAGAAGTGATCTACATTAGCATACAGGGTCGAGGCAAATGAAACTCGGCCTAAAATCAAGGAAAGATAAAGTATAAAATCATTCAAATGGTTAATGTATATTTAGAACTCTACATCTGACAATTGGAATGGAAAATTAAATCGAACAAAGTAATTTTTCAATGAATAATCTGGATTTCTTTGCTGACTAAACACAGAAGGGATGGGGACTGGGAGAGTGTTCAAAGTACCTACCTCCCTGTCCTGATAAGTGTGGGGTCGGAGTGTTCGTCAGCCTCTTCCTCTATGACCACTTTACCATTTGGCTGTGGAGGACCTGCTGAGGCTGTCTTTCTCCCCGACTGGAACACAACAATATACACAACTGTATCCAAGAATCATTCTCCAAAAAAATAATCCTATGTTAAAAAAAATCAATTGACATGGACAAGAAATCAAATTTGCACCTTCAATGTCCTGTGCAAAGTACTTGGTTTGTTTCTCATCATTCCTAAGGGCAAACTTGCAAGAATCAAAAGTAGGTAATAATCAAAGATTACATTCAGAGGCCTATTTAAATCCAAACTTACCTGTGAAGGGACACTTTTGGGGGGCTCTATCCTGATGCTCGGGTCCCACTCACCAGGTGGCAGAACTGTAACCTGGTCTAGAAACTCATCGATACCAGCCAACAGGTCTTCTCGGTTCCTTGCATGGTATGCAACATCATGGAAAATCTGGTGTGAACATAATACCATTTGAGCAATAGAGTAGTTGTTTTCTCACTGTAAAATAAATGTGAACCGAGAAGTTACAATAACTGATGGTGTGACTGTATTCAGCTGCCTGCAAGATGATACGGTGTGAGGTTCAGTTTATGTTAGTTGACAAATTGTTCAAGCAAACAAAACTGTCTTTGAAAATCAAAAGCCTTAATGCCAGTCAAAATATCTGGGCATTTCATACAACAAACATGATCACTTATGTATTCAACTTGATGATACTTCAGATTAAGAACAGTAATATTTTATGGATACCAACAAAGATTTGAATAGTAATGAGATCCTTCACTTTCAATAGTCATAGTGATGAACATAGCTTAAACATACCTCATCAGACATGAGGGTGGCGATGGAACGTCCGAGCTCATGGAACTTGTTCTGGTTTCCTGTGGGCCCGAGGAGCACAAAGAGAAAACGCGAGGGTACAGGAACCTCTGTGAGGTCGCCTAGCAACACAGCCTTGGAGAGGCGCACAAAGGCGACAATCTGGTGGTTGAGAAAGTCCACTTCACCTACAAGGATGTTTGAGGCTTCAGCACCTGGCGGGATCTTCTTCATAAAGTGGAGGTTCTGGCAAGCGATTAGAGAATTGTTATAATTGTACTAATAATTATCATCAAGTACTGATACAACCATTTTAATAATCCTATATTAGGATAAATACAGAAAACTATTTTTTTCTAAAAAGGATATTTAGCATGAAAAAATCAGAAAACCTTTTTTCACTACATTGTCATAAGTATCGAGCAATGGCTATATTCTCATTTTATGTTGGCTTTAACACACTGTCAATTCAGGGTATGTAGGGATCAAGTTCTCAACTCTTCATAATGATGATAATTACCTATTTCTTACATTCTATTAACATGTTGGACTATATCTATACTGCATCGTAATAATATTGTGGATGTTTCTATCCAAAGGAGACAAATCTTGATATGTTGTCTCCCTCAAAATCCACAATTTTCTTCCAACTAAAGTTTTCTCCTATAACTATTTAGCATTGGCAACCATAAGCAATGACTACTTGATATACAAAGTTCTAGATTTGCAAAGCTTTCACCGTGCGCTGGTTTTAGTTCGATAAAAAGTTAATGGGTGCATTTTTGTAAGTTGCTATTTACTTTAAACTAAGATTAACTTGTGCAAAGACTCCCAAATTGCCTTAGAACGAAATTGATTTAAGTCAATATTGA
This sequence comes from Phorcus lineatus, assembly GCA_921293015.1. Classification (NCBI taxonomy): domain Eukaryota; kingdom Metazoa; phylum Mollusca; class Gastropoda; order Trochida; family Trochidae; genus Phorcus; species Phorcus lineatus. The sequence goes on from OV121091.1 coordinate 29,524,504, forward strand.
CCCTTGTAGAGGGAAATTCATTATTTCCATATAGCGTTTTATTTGGCTTTGATATGTGCCAAATACTACATATTAAAAAGGTTCAAAAAATCTTACTAAACTTGTTTATTCAACCTGAAGCGTTAAATACATAGTACAATTGTTCTATACAAACTTCCTTCAAATCATTTATTCCCTCCCTGGTCTTATATTGGGTTGTCAATGAAGAGCTTTTACAATGTTTTACAATAAATTCTAAATGATACACCATTACAATAAATATAAACTTGAATCCACTTGCAGCTGTTTCCACAACAAGGTACAGTAATCTATCCACAGTATTATGAGTATATTTCCCACATGAATCTTGTAAGGCACTTCACTAAACAGAGGCATATAAAACTTATTTATCAACATAATTTATAATTACTTTAAAGCTGACATAATGTATAAAATAAATCAAAATAGAGGGGAGGAAGGTGTTCAGGGCAGACAGGGCAGTCACAGACAACATGGGGGTGATCATGCCATCAGCTGTAGCAGGGATATTCAGAATGTAACAACATGACCTCTTAAGTTGTGGGAGTTGATTCAGTGGCTTTGAAAATCCCTTAGTTAATTCTCGGAAGAGTTGCTTTAAAATGTAAACTGTAAGTAATATCTAAGTCAAATCTATCTTAAAGGGGTTGTTGTAATACATAAAACTGTCATTAATATTTGTAAAATTTGTTTTAATATTTAAGCAGCCAGGGGATGTTAGCATATGGAAGTCAGATTGTGGTTTGCTGTAAAGTACATTTCCTTGTCATAAGACTGGCTTATGGTAAAATAGACAGCAAAATGTTATATATGACATCAAATAGCAAACATTGATGAATGGAGGGGGAGGTAACATGCATGAAACTGAGTAATATAATATTTCAGTTAGCGGTATCAAGAAAATTTTGATGAAATCAATGTGCCTCTGTGAAAACTTGTGCGTATTTACGATTCAAGAGCTAAAACAGAAATCACATAATGATATGATCATTCATGTTAAGGTAATGTATCACTTTAGGAAATGCTTCCAGGTTTTCAAATTGATTGAAATAAATACTGTAAATAACAACAGCGGGATGCAATATTTTAACTATAACTTGACTGACAACGGAGCTGTACTGACAACATGGAAGTACGGGAAGAGAAGATAAAGTATGCAAGGTCCAAATAAACAGATGTCTACTAAACCTGGATAGCAAAATATAAATATGCTGGACTACTATATGGCAATTACAAATGACTGGGGGTGTGATAACTTTAAACTGATAGTTGGGTGTCAGAAGTTATTTTTTTGATGACTGAAGTGATTACATCCAATATGAAAATAGAACCATTGACTGTAGCTCATAAGTCTATGCATGATCTAACTGATGTGGAGGATTTGAATAGGAAATACATGAATCAAATTTTCAATATGCATTGAATCAATTGGTACCAAACATGCAATCATAACCTTCTGGTCAAAGTCTCAACAAGATTCATCATTATAGCTACTTTTGTTTATTTGAAGAAGTTAGAATAACCATTGTTAAGTAATTGCTATTAGTTCCACTTTTATCCTCATTTGCTTAACCATTTGCTTAACTGCTGTAAGTGATTAATCGATTGAAAAAGTAATCATGTCTGAAGTCACTAACAAGCCTGTCACTGCAATCTCATTTAAGGTCATTAAACATTCAAATCCAGTGATCTAATACAACATGGTATCTTCCCAGACATTCTAGAACAACTGTCAATTTGCAAAGAGGGAGTCAGTAATATGCAATGGTCACACTAGGGTCAGCTCCTGGGTCTTGATCTACATTTTTTCAGAGTAGGACAAAAATACATCAGACTTTTATCTGCCTATCACGAAGAAAATATTTAGTATTTGGAGATTCCTACTATAACTGGTTTCTGGAAAATAGGCAATAGAGGGTTTGAGGGTGGACACTCCGACCATATTTCCATAATTTCCATATTCGAAGGGATTCTTTAGGCCCAAATGTACAAATTTGAATCTTTATCTACAAAGAATAATCTTAATAACCGTTTTAGGGTTAATCCCAGCGACAGTTGGATATCCACAAACTTTGATCCAATAGGTTAACTGTACATCCAGACAAAATTCAGCAGCAGTTCTGGTAAAGTTGAAAATGTGAAAAGTAGACGGATGGTCGGATGGACGATGGGCCATGCCAAATACCAATCTGTCCATTTTAATATTACTAGCAGGTCTGACATGCCAGTAAATGATAGGGGCATGAGAGAGTAGGATATTGAGAGTTGAGAACCTGCATGCAATAACCATACGAGAGAATCAGAGTAGAACATGACACATGGAAAAACAATACCCAATTTATCTAGCAACTTAACGGGGACAACAGGAACAGTTCATTAATGAGTAACAAAGCATCTATCATATATATTATACCATTTTCATGATGCTCCATTAACACACAACTATCAAAGCTAAACTAGCGATACGCTGAATACAATTATTTTCATAGACATAACTCATTATTTTGAATAGGCAACGTAATGATATATATTTGTTTAATTCTCATGTCGTTGTCAATAAAATGATAACATGTGACAACGAAATTAGAATCAATGCGGATCAAGTTGACCTACACAAATTAAGAGCTTGTACATCCATCAAAATAATTTCAATTTCACATCACCTTCACTTCTAATATGCCAAATAAAGTAATATTAAGTTCTTACGATAACAGTTTAAGTTCAATATTTTGAAAGGAAATAGAAGAATTTATATCACACAAGTTACATTATTTTGGAAATACAAAAAACGATTTCTTATAACCCTGTGATTAGCTTAAAAGAATTTTTCCCTGAGAAAAAAACCATAGGAAAGCGACCAAGATAGAAACCAAAAATAGACTGCAGCCTAAAGTGTATAAATTGTTGAAGCACTCTGCAAAAAATCTGTTCAAACTAAAAAACAACCATTAAATCAATATTTGTTTTTATGTATCCTTTTAGATAAATATTTAGACTACAAAATATGAAATTCAAAATAATTTTCTGATTGTTTCTTTTTTTAAATTTAGTTCATTTTACCTTGACTTGTGCACCACTTTGTCAATTTCCAGGTTTTTATGCATCAAGTGGAAACTATTTCTTTTGGTATATTCAGTATTTTTATAGCTAACGTAATTGTCACTACACTGTATTAGCCTCTCAGTTGCAATCATAAATAATAAAACATAATGATAATTATAATCACTACAGTTCTTGAAAAAATGATTAATCAATTGATACGTTTAACAAATACACAGATTGTGAGTTGGGTTATCAATGTGACGTACACATGTTAGTTGGGTTAAAGTGCAGTATTAATAACCTTGTGAAGTGAACAAATAATTGAAAATGATGAAAAAAGTCTTAGAGCAATCAGATCATGCAGATCTCCATTAGACTTGAGTATAGATTAAACATAGAGTATTTTTTAAGAAAGAGAAAATTCTCACATAGTCCAAAACACCTTTAAACATGAAGTCATTCAAAGCATATATTTTTAACTAGTTTGAAAATATTAGATTTATGAAAACTGGAAAAATTATACTCATATCATGATTGACAATTTTCTTCTCATATTGCATAATCTATGTTTAAAATCATTATTTCATATTTTCAGCCTTAAAAATAAACTAATTCAAACATTTTAATTCAAACATCTTTCAATAAGATTAACAGATCAGTTTTTAAGGAAAATCAGTTATTCAGTTTTTGAACATCCCCAAAAAGATAACAACATGTAAAATTCAAATATAGCGATTCAAGGGTCAACGTACAACATGACTGTCAATCACAATAGAGCAAGTAGATAGCACAATCACAATTCAAAATCAAACAGGACGATCGAATGAAAGGTAGAATATATGAAATGGTATATAGAGGATAAATTAGTGGAATGCTATCCCCTTTTACCATGTGAGTTTTGTCTGCCGAATTGGAGCCGGCCTGAAATGTGAAGCATCATTAACATCGTTAAGAGAACTAACGAAGGTAGACATCATGCAGTTGCATGCTGTTAATAAAAAAATACCTACCTGATACAAAAACATATCAAGGTTCCAAAACCTTTTATCTGCAGAAATTACCATCACTTATCCAAGAAGATGAGATAATACCCTCAAAGAACTTTTTTATAATTCTAGTTACGTCAGCTTGATTCCATATTTTCAAAAACTAAAGGCTGGTACATTTTTTCTAACAATTGATCAATTAGTTAAAAAGCTTGAATTCAAGGTGTTCAATTTATCTTAAATACAAATGATAAAAAATAAGTAGAAAAATTTATTAAATTCTTTATGACCTTAGTCAATCTGCCTTCTGATGTTAAGATTCATATCAAATATATTTCACAGGCCAATATCATTTATTAAAAGAAAATAATATCAATACTATGGATACATCTGGAAGAAATGAAAAATTTTTCTCCGGGGAATAAAAAATACTGCTCCTTTTCTAAAACTTGTATGTATCAAAAGAAAAACTGGAAAAAGTTCCAAAGTTATCAACCGGGAAAAGGAATGAAAAGAAAACCAGCTTAAATTGTCTTTACATCAAAATATGTATCCTAAAATGACTCAATGTTAAGCTAGTGCCCTTCACCACAACGAGTGTAAGTAATCTGGTGTTAACGTCAACTTGTAAACATACTACCACCATGACAGTATGGTACACTAACCCATAAACTCTCGGATCTCCTCTGAAACCGATACTCTTCCATATCAAACACAAAACTCCATGAATGAGTGAATGTCTACAAAGGGGAATCATTCAAATTTCGCACTTGAAAATTCTTTCCTGGCAGCTGCAACTTCCAAGCAGAAGCTACTCTTTAAAGATATTTGGATAAAGATTACATTACTGAATTCACCTTTGTGTAATCATTAATAGTTGCAGCAATATTCTATACAATTCTTTATCCTTCATTTTCAACAGAAACAATGTTTAATCAAAATCACATTCAACAAACTGGATGAAAGCAATACCAACTGTGAAAGAAAATAACTTTGTTAGAACATTAACCACTGCAACAAAATCACTCTGACAAGAAACTAAAATTTATTTGTTGGGGTCAGATTTCACTCCAATAAGACACTTGGAAAAATTGATTGGGATAAAAGAAAATCTCACTCAAATGTAGAAAATGCACGCAATGGTAAAGATGAAATGTTTCTGCTGATATGCTTCTCACCTTATGTGATGCCGTCTCCGGTAGGTCTCCATGATGGGTGGACAGAGAGGTGGAGGTGTTGCCTCCCTCCGAGATATCCCCCCCCGAACTGGAATTGTTGGCCACTCGTAGCATGTTTGGCGTACTCTTTGCACCGATTCGGTCGTCAACTGGGTTAGAGATATGCAAAAAGAAAAATATCATTTTAGTTTTTTCAGGAATATTTTAGTTAAAAAGTCCCTAGTTTGAAAAAATCAATAATATTGGAATTTTTTGTCTTAAGTTTAAGAAATTTTAATATGATGTATTTATCTAAACACCTGGAAAGCAAAGTAGATAGTAATTGTTGCTTATTTGTCAAAACAAACTTGGATTCAAACAGAGTTGGAGATCTTTTTACACTAAAAAAATCAAATTCACAACTCTTATGAATATTTTGTAAGTTTATTTGATTCCCAATTTGACTTTTTGGTGGTTAAAATTGTTTATTTATATGATAATTAGTTGTACCTCGTCATATAGAATTTATAACTTTAATTAGGATATATTGAAAATAAAATGTCTATCTAAAATAAAATGTGCTTAAGAAATTCCTGAGGTTGAAACTGAATGCAATAGGTGTGTGTTGGACAGCATTGCATTAAAACAGGGTGAAGGCTATATGGCAGCCAAACAAAAGCGAGGGATTCAAGTGGTCATGATGTAAATTTATCTCCTGAGCGTTTTTGTCTTCATTAAAAGTTAAAGTATTATGAATTGAGTAAACCAAGATTAAATTTAAAGATCTGTCATTCAGCAACAAATTTAAAACTAGTTGTATTTAGTTAACACAATTTCTCAATCTGTATAGAAATACAAAAAGGAGGTGTTATATAAACTTTTTAAAACTGGTTGTATTACAATCCTCTGTCAACATTCGTCAAAACAATATTTCACCAAGGAATAATTATGATCAAAGCCATCAAAATTGACAATCCAGGGTATGATTTCTCAAAGATATGTTAGTGCTAACCCTGGCTTGAGACAATGTCAAAGAATAATATTAACAGTTTTCTTGGTGCAGAGAGAGTTTGGGAAGACTAGCTGGGCCATGGGAGGCCTTTTCTTCTGTAACTGAAAAAAAACTTCGAGGTGTTTTGCGTAGCTTGGATAGGGAAGTGAGCACTCCGATGTTTGCATCATATCAAAGAGCACAAACCAATGCAAAAAAAGAAATGCATGAAAATGATGAACATATTGCTACATAAAAATTTTAATGTCTCTTGACCATACTTGCGTCATTATTTTAGGAACAGGTTTTGATACTGGTATTTACAAAAATAACCCTTGAATTTTTAACATCATAATGACCAAATCCAAATATGCAACAAAATTATATGTCTGTAAGAAATAAATACTATGTTTTGTCAATTGGAAGTAAAGCTAAAAAATGGCGTTTATAATTTTTCCTAATTTGAAAATTTCTTTGGTTCTCAATTGGGTTTTCTTAAAATGAACATGATAAACTTTAAACAGAAAACGCATGTGTGATGTGGTTAAATAGAATCTAAATTCCTCTCCAAAAAATTTAAAGAATCCCGATCAGACTCCTTCATAGCAACTATGGGTTGCAGTTTGGATGTTTAAAGGTAAACTATTTGTTTTGTAATATACTGACCCAAAGCAAAAGGTTCAGTAATCATTGTTTCATAATCGAGTTCAAATTTTAACAAAACAGATGGACTTCTTAAACACTTACACAATACTTTTGACTTGTTAGTACTATATATACAAACATAAAAAAATTTCTCTCTTGGGGGAATTCCTTTTTGATGATAATAAGTCACACTTTGATATCGAACACAAACATGAAAACTTTTGTTCACATCAAAAATTAATTTTGTTATTTTTGATTTATCAGTGAAGAAATGTTTAGAAACATTGAACATGCAAATGAATTTTATTGTTAAATGTTATTTCCTAAACCATAGTGTATAATGACCAAATTTAGTACCGATGATACCAATCATATCAGGGTTCATATTTTAAAAAGATTCCCTAGTGAGAGGGTGACATGAAGTGATTAACAATGCTATGATGGACCATTTTGTCAATGTCTTTGCTTAGATTTTGAGCATATTTTAACCGATTTTCTTGTAATGAGTCATGCGATGCATTAATAAAACCCACACAGCTTAATTTTCATACACTGCGCACACAATAACTGATGCAGTTTTGATGAAATCGAATGCAATTTAAATACATGAAGGTATTTTCCATTTCTGACTCATCTTAAACAAAATTGTAGGGGCAATCCAATCATATTTTGCACTTGTCGCAGGTGTTTTTCCTCACAAAGCATGTGTGAGGGAAAGTAATTATGTATCATGCATGGAAACATTGTTTTTATTTCTTAGTCCAACTATCTGATATACCATAGAAACACTGTTTGATATTAAAGCTGATATTACAGCTGAAAATGATAATACTAATTGGAAATAAGTTATATTTGAAGAGGAAAGTCAGTCAACAACTGTGACCCTGAATCATGGTGTTACCTGCCACATAGGAACAAGTGAACCATGGCTGGATCTGCATGAGTTCAACTCAACCATGTAAGATACTGCAGTGCATTATCAATAAGGTAATAATAAACTAGCATAATACAGCTGTACCTATGAAGTCAAACTGTCAGCAACGCTGTCAAACACTGTCACAATGACAGCTAAGTTGAGCAGAACAGTTTCAGTCATTTTTGGCAATTATGGTTGATTTATTGGTTGATGTATGTGGGTTAGTAATAAACAGAATAATAAACTTCCTACGATTCCATACTAGTTTTATAAAACTTGTGAATACTTTTTTAATCAAATCAATTTTAGTGCTTTATGCTAATTCATAAACTCTTTTATTTTAATATGAAATGAAAGGTCATTATGTAACCATTATAAATGGAATAAAACAACCAAGCTACCAGCATGGAGCCGGTGTGTTCTCAAGATAAGGCTCGGCAGGGAGGAACGGCCTATGGTGGGGTTTGAACCAGAACCTAATTTTATAAGAGGATGTCCACAACACACTTATTTTCAGTATTTTTGAACTTGCAGTATTGTTAAAACTCCTTCCAGAATAAAATGATTCATTCTTGCATATAAATGTTATGATCAATATTAAAGACTAGTTAAATGAAATGATGATATTGTGTTAAAACAGTTAATTTCTATGTTACTCAGTACGACTAAAACAAGAAATTCAAAAACTAATAAATCATTAGGAGTTGGTTATTATACAAAAATTAAAATACATCGAAACTTTTCCCCCCATATCGGTTATGTTGAAGCAATCAACAACAGCAAATATTGAACTTTATGCCAGGATTGAAATCAGTAAATAACTTCAAGACTGTCCCTGTGAATCTAGACCTTATGCTAAGATTGAAGACAATAACTATTCAAAATCTTGACGAAGTTACCAGGGAATTAGACATAAAACAAACATGCATTGTAGACGTTGTAGAGGAACTCTCTGTGCAGGGGAGACACGAATGTTCACAATAGTCTATTCACTTAATTCCCTACATTCAAAACTCTTCTTAATTTTTTTTTACATGAGTATATTTCTGCAGCTAAAATTTCTATCTGCTTACGTAATTGTAATTAATGTGAAATGTGCCTGTTACAATCACACTTAGATTCTCCCTCCCCCTCCTTTCACTCACAGTAAATCTTAAGCTATGTGCACTGATATGGTGACCAAAAAGACAGTCTTATAACAAGGGAACGGTGTACATTATGAGAAACATGCCCCCTGATATCTACATGCTTTCACAACACGGATGTTAAACCACTTAGTGTTAGTAAATAAGTACTCCTTCAACAGGGGTGTGTATCCTCATTTGGTTATCAGATTTTCACACGATATGGCAAGATTTCACAACTACCTCCTCCTATTAAGACTTCTTTCAGTTCTCAAAATAATAATTGGTACAAAATTGATATGAGATTTTTGTGTATTATGAAGTGCATTCATACGAAGATAATGGAAGGTTTGGTTCCCCTCTACATAGCTTTTTTACATCTTACACAGACTTTTTGGCAATATTAATGTGGAAGGTAGCAAGTTTTAAATTTTCCTGACTTTAATATTGTCTCATCAAAGAAAACAAAACTAATTTGCATACAGCATTTATCAACCATGAATCAGACAATTATATTGTCAGGGTCTTTCAGATAGATTCTTGTAATCTGAACCACTTTTTCAAAGTATTGTGCATCATAATCCAAAATATGAAAGCAAATCTACATTCTTTAAGGGAAAAAATTAGATTAAAAAATGGGGATAGCTGTTGGGTAACGGTCTAAACCTTTTTTACTCGATATGTAAAACATTTGTACTTCGCAATGTAGTTTATGAATTTGTAATGGTTAATTTCAAAACAAGATTATTATCAAATAGAATATATTGCATTTCAAAATGTTATGGAGTTAATTGAAAAAGCTAACAAAATAATGGTTACTTGTTTTGATAATTCTAGAATGCCAAAAATGTTCAATTCATTTATTCATCTTAGCATGTTTTTTTAAAGATTGTTCTCTTTTATTTCCATCTGTCCTAAATAATCATCCATTTTTACACTAATGAATTTCCTTATCATATTGTTTACTTCAATCGGTTTAATATAACCACCATTCTTTACACTTTCGAAAAATATCTTGGTTTATAAGATTCTATCTACAAACACTGACCAAACAATGGAGGAAGATGTGAAGATTGACTGATTAATGAGACAACATAAGTATATCCCATGCTAGGTAATAACTGACCAAGTAGTCAAGTATTTGCTCGTTGCAACAACTAAACTGACACAGAGTAGAACCACAAGCGTCTAGTTACCCGTAGATAGAGTCGCAGGGGTTCCCGCTGAAAAAAGACAGTCGTTAATGGAATATTTTTTTCTAAAGTTAACACTTTCTTCCTTCTGACTTTTGGAAACCACAGTATTCAGCTATTTCCCTTTATCCCTCAACCTTGAAGAAGCAAATAAATGAAAAATGCCATTGTCAAACTTCGAGATAATAGAATTCCAATTTTAAAAAATATGCTTAAAGACTTCTATACAAAACTTCTGAATGGTTCAGTGGAAAAACTGTACCACGATGCTTCAAGAAAAGTTCCTGTAAAAACATTCTGTACATTACAAGAACAACTCTGTCCAAAGCCTACATCAAAATACATTAATAAGACTCAGTCCATGTATCCCTTCCTTACTATAATTTGATGGGGTCTGTCTGTAATGTTATCTTGAAAGCAAGCAAAGCTAAAAAAAAAATAGTTTGACCCATATCTCAAATTAAATTGCAGAGACTGAGACAAGAAATAACTGCTCATGGCCTAACCTCCTTGATGGGCGAGTCCCCTGGGTTCCGAGTACTTCTTGCCGATGTCTGCCAGCGAGCGGATGATGGGCAGATGGATCTTGTTGCTTGACTCATGGTTGCTGCGATGACGCTTCTCATTCTGGTGATGATGGCGACACAGGATCACATCCCGTACCTGGTCTCGTAATGTCTGCTCCAGTTGCTTGGAGGCAACCATGTTATCAAGGATGATATCTGGAGGAGAAATCAATCAATGAAATAATACCTTTGGAAAAGGAAATTGACCATTAGTAAGTCCATTAATAAGTGTCAGATCGTAGACGGTTTCCTTTTGGTGCTATAGGACCTGACTGCTCATGATACAGTAGCAGATACAGTTGCTCGAAAAGCAGAAGATGTTTTTGGATAGTAGATGTTTCAGAGGCAGAAGACACAAGGATAGAATTTTGTTAAGAGAAGAAGAGGGAAAAAATAACATTCACTGAACAAATAGAGATGTAAGGAGTTGAACTTGTTATCATGCAATCCAGTCCTTGATTAGGGACATGCACCCACCTGAGACCTGCTCAATGTTGACAGCATCCATGTCGAGGATGATGGTGCCAGTCAGGATACAGCAGCGTAGCTCAAAGAGTGAGTGGAGAGATAGGGTGGCTACGTGGGGCTTGGACCATCGCTCTCCCCCCTCCTCCACGTCCTCTTCAAACTTCACCCATCTGCATATGGAGGGTGATCATCAGGAGAGTAAGGAGAAGTATTTTCTAACAAGGGGGTAAATTTAACATTAACCCACCAACTTTCTTACTGAACAGGTTGGAGCTAGACTGATACACCTGATTTTTTAATGACTCTATACTGAAGATTTTACATGGTTACCTTTAAATAACGAAAAAAGTGATCTGCTGAAAATAGATTATAGGTAAAATTTAACATTACTTTTGTACAATATCACTGCCACGTTCTGCAATGTGTATACAAGCATTTGCTAAATACAACTGTTTGAAAAGATCTGATTGGCAAACCTGGCAGTTTCCTTCCATTCCATCTCATCACCATTGATGAAGAGCTCTGCCATCTCACAGAACAGGTCATGGGCACGATGGTCATCATCATCCTCCTCATCTCCCAGAATGCACTGCACTCGGTGAGAGGGGGGTGTGGCTGCAGCCAAACACAAACATAATAAACCTTCATTCTAAATAACCCTAACCCTTTTTCCATTAATGTGAGCTAAATATCATTGAAATCAAATAAAACTTCCTTCTCAATTGCCCTAACATATTTACCTTTAATATGAGCTCAAAACTATAGAAACCAAAAAAACTTCCCTCTTATCAACCCTAACGCTTTCTCCATTAAAGTGAGCTATAACTACAGCAACCAAATACAATCTCATCCTCAATACGCCTTACACTTTTCTGGTAATGTGAGTTAAGAAACTACAGAAGCCAAATACAATCTCATTATCAATAACCCTAACCTGTCTTATGTTCAGTTGACAATGAGTGACAACTATACAAATAAAATTTATCTGACGCCCCTACTTTTCCTAGCTACATTAGCTGAAAACTTCATCCTCGATAAGCCTAAACCTTAATGTGTAAACTACAAGAGCAGAATAACCTTTTATCCTCATCGAACCTCACTCTTCTAAATTAACATTGGTTGAAAATTCTGAGGGAGAATAACAATTTATCCTTTTTCACCTTCTCAACTTAACAAGAGCTGACAACTACACACACTGAATAAAACTTAATTAATCCTCATCCTTCTGAAGTTATCATCAGCTGAAAACTAAAACTGAATAACACTTTATCATTGACAACCATAACCTTTAGTTTGTTAACATAGCTGAAAACAACACTATGCTATCCCCTGGCTGGTAGAAATTATGCTGGACTAGTCACATGTAATGACCTACAGGATGAATTTGACCAAATTTGACAAAATGCACTACTCAAAATGGCTAGTGTCTGCCATTTTCAATCAGAGCATTTTTGCTGTACCTAACCAAAGAGAGGTGAGGTCATGAGAGTTGAGGTTTAACACCACTTTCAAGATCATTTAACTTATATACTTCTTCACGGCTGCTAGAATTATTACAGGGAGAAAGCCCCAAACACAATTGAGGCTATGCATAGGAGTGAAACCTGCAAGCATTAGCTGGAACTAGCCAACCACCGCCAGTACTGCACTGAAATTCAATTAACCATTGCACCAAAACAGTACTGCATGTAGAACAGATCTCTACTGCTGACAAAGTTGCCAAACCCCTGGCGAGATTCAAACACCAATCCTCTTGATCCGCTGACCAACCCCCAATCCAAAGAGAGTACCACCATCCCATCCCCTTCTTTTAAAACTCATCTGGTGCAGTACCAGTAATCATATAGGGTGGTACAATAAGAGCTGGAAAGGGAGACACTTTCACATGTGATCAAAACAGGGCAGCAACATTTTTACAAAGAGAACATTTTTCTCACAACTTTAATACTTTCAGGGGGTTTTCATTTTGATAAACAGAACAATTCATGATTAACATATGAATGAAACTTGAACCTAAATAAAAATAAAAATTAACCCTTAATCATATATCAATTGTAGCATTCCTTGATTCATCTTATTAACAAATTTCTTACTTAAACACATTGATACTGTACAACCTTGAAGCCAGCTGTTTGTAGAGAAAGCTTAATTATTACAATGTTACCACCACCTGACAAAGAGTGTTAGAATTTTATGAGTTTAATCCTTGTGCCCCAAACATAACAAACAAAACTTTTAAATAAACAGATAATTCATCTTCTGAGATTTCAGATCATAATTCATCAGAATTTTCAAGTAATGATCCAATGAGAAAAATCAGATAGATATTCATAACAGAATTCACAAAGCCATCAGAAAATTCAGATAATTACAATTGTTAATTCAAATTATTCATAATAAATTTCTCAATCTGTACAGGAATAGTGGAGCTTATTTACAGACTAAAGGAAAACGTTCGAACGCACAAACTAATCATTTCAAATACAAATTTCAGAGAATCATATTGCGCTGTCCCCATGCTTTAAGTCTTAAACAACAAGGATAATTTGTGACAACCTTTTATGGCACTATCCCAACGCCCCCACAACTACTTATTAAAATCTGACTGTGGTTTATAACTTTCAATATGCCAAATACAATCACAAAATTTCCAAATACACAACCCAAAAGTTTTTTTTCTTCAGCAACCTCTAACCGAATTTGTATATGTGTTACTTGGTTCTAAAGAAAAAATTGATTGTAAGAAAGGAAATAAAAAAAATAGTGTCACTTATTTAGTACAGTTTCTAAAGCTCTCTTTCTTATGTAAAAAATCCAGGGCTCCAGTTGTAACACTGAGTGAATGAGTTGTTAATAATCCAGTCATTAGCAAAGTACCCATCTTAAGAAACCTTCACTAAGGTAAACCTTAGTTTACATTAGTTAACACAGGGCTAAGGTTACCTTAGTGTCTTACAATCAACTCTGTGCTTTTTAAACAGCTTTACCCTGATTCACACTTGTGTATGGGTCCATCATTTATCAAAGAAATGTTTTAACATTTTACATCAATTAAAAGACCAATAAATTCCTTATTCACTGATCAATAATTCCATATAATATATATTGATCAACAAAATTCAATAGTCAAAATCCATAACCATATTAAGATCATTCAGTGTAAAACACCTGACAAATTTGTTAGTCAAATTGTGATGAAAATCTGAATTTTCAATTGTTGATGTGAAAGTTTGTGTTAATAAATCTAATGATTTGTTAAAACCAGAAAATGCATCTGAAGTCATTTCAAAGTTCTGAGTTTCTTACGCTTCAATTTTGATATTGTTTTCTATTTGACACCAAAAACAAGAATTTGGATAACAGACATCACTTGGAACAAACACTTAACAAAACAATACTAAGGGAATCGTTGTTGGGAAAAAAATGTCAAAACCCTTATTAAAAAAAGATAACAAACAATTTAAACAGAAAATTAATTCAAATCATGAATAAATAAATATACAGCTAAGTTTTAGCAAACTCTCATAACACTAAGTATTTGGTTTGAATTAAAATTAATACACTGTGTACGACACCACATCTGTCCAACATAACACTTTCGTTTACTTTGTCCACCTCCATACCTGATTATTATGATTAAAAACTTGTCGAGATTTTGTCCCTGTATATAACACAAAATTTGCCTGTTTGAATGATTGATGTGTGCGTTTTATGTATTAGCAATACAGATCACATGCACCTAATAAACTTATCACCTTTTATCTGTTATCACAGCTTACATATTAAACCTGTCATTTGGATAATATTCCAATTGACTAGAAAAATATGATAATTTCAAACATAATCCTTCTTTCTTTTTTTGTCAAGAATGTATTCATATCTTTTACTACTAGGAGCATTTCACTATTACTAGCTCAATCTAAATTATATTTGAAAGGTAATTTTTTTAAATTCTCAAAGCATACCAAAATTTTAAAGATTAGCAGCAGTAAATCTTATGTGGTAAGTTATCTTAAAATCTTCTAATACAAGCATTAATTTTCCTGAGAAAGAATTCCTTACTACTGAGCATTGAAAGTGTGTCTTTTTTTACCTTTGATTTTCTTCAAATGCATTTTCTTCTGATGAACTAGCTATTTCTATGAAAGAAAACTCAAAATGAAGAGAAAGGAAGAACAAAATACAAACTAACACACAACACGTTGGACTACTCATACCAAAAGTAACCTTTCTCCGCAACGCTGTGAACAAAATGATATAAATAAAAAAATAAAATGAAAACTAAGTGCATAAAATTTCCTGCCTGGACGGAGTTAAGCCTTCTCTTAGCTCCGAGATATAACCGTTCTGCAAATATTTCAGGTATCTCAGTTTCACTTTCAACTAGCAATTGTTTAGAAAGAAAGGAATTTATGAATTCATAAAAACCTTTTCCTGAATAGATTAATTGATATCCAAAAGGTATCAACAAAGCTACTTTTTGTATCAACGAGGAATGATATAATCATATTTTGGATAGCATTTATTTGCATTTTTTTTTTCATTTGAAAAATAATATCAATATTGGATTTCTTGAAAAAAAAGTAAGAGAAAAAAATTCAAACATAATGAAATCAACAAAAAATAACAAAATAAAAAGTGTAAAAAATTTGAACGTTATGATCACACACTCTCTTATGCAATTATCCTTTTTCTAAAAATATGAACTCTTAATCCATGTAGACGAATCATGGCAATCTATGTTCCCAAATTCTTCTAAAATACAAACCAAAATCACAATAGACCATTTCAATAAGAACATTCTGAATGTAAAGGGGCGAAATCTGATATAAGCTTATTCTCCTTACAGGTTCCTCCAAAACCTCGTAAAAAGGAAATAAAAGTAGGAGAAACTCAACTCAAATTGAGGAACTTCAAAAGCCAAAATAACATAATGGAATGATAAAGAATTAACAACGATTGTTATTCTTGAATAACAGACTGTCCAACAGACAACATCCATTTGGTGATGAAGATAAGTATATTGAAAATGGAATGGAAGCATGCATAAAACATCTTGGGAGAATGTGGTCAACAAGAAAGAGTCAATCAATGTCACAGACTGGGTTCTAATATAAAACCATTAAAATCTAACACCCTTTCAGTTCTCAGCAAAAACTTAATCCACATTTAAATTCATTTTAGATTCATATTTGATGAAGACACATGTTATATCAACTTCTCTCAATGAACATAGTCATTTTCAAGAATAATTCACATATAATTCTTTTAGGAAATTACTGCTAAATAGATAAAATACAAAATTACTTCAAGGATTTTGTAAACATACAAACAAAAATTAATCAAAACAGTTTTCTTAACTTTCTTTTTCAAAATGATCTTCAAAGAACCTTTTTTTTTTCAAAGGTGAAATTTTGATTTACAAGTGTCAGAAAAGAATGTTTTTGGTGACATTTTCATAGAATTCACTCATAAAGAAACTCCGATTGTTGAAATTTGAATGTGAAAACAATGTTTTGCTAATGAAAACCATAATTTGGCTAGTCCTCAAAGGGTCACTAAAACACAAGCACAGTGCCCTATATTGGCACAAGCAACAACAGACAGAGGTCTATGGTCTGTCACGTGCAGTCTTTACCTGACTTGGATATGCCACTTTCGCCCTCCTTATCCAATTCTTTTACAGATGGAATAAAACAAAATTCATTTATTCTAGTCCCAAACTCCAAAGTTTTTATACTTTAATTTTTTTTTGTATTTTTCAGTTAATGATTTTAGATCCATTATTGTACTAAAGTGTTTCTATCGGAATAAGCATTTTTGTTTTAGTTTACTGGGGTAATTTCATTTCTTGACCTAAATAAAGTCATTAGGATTCCTGTTTACAAAATTTTTTTTTAAAGTCTTGATAAAATTCAAATTCATGACAAGATTATCATTTACGGAAACTGCTGCAATAAATCAGTAAGTGCAAGCATTGTGTCTTGAATAAGCTAATCAACTATGCATTCATAGACTGAAAATAAACACATTTTAAATGTAAACATAATTATCTATGAATTTATCAAATATCATGCATCTACCTTTGAAGTTTACCATCTGTGACTCATGATCTAGATACGGCAAGCATCTATTGACATGTGATCTTACTGCTAGGATGCATACAGATTAATCATAAATAGAATTGAGATGTGAGATAGAAAAATCCTCAGTGGTACCAATGAGTCAATAGGATCTATAAAGAATTCCACCAAATTTATCAAATTAGTAAAGTGAATCTAGATAAGCTGGTATAGATGGAATTTGCTGTTCAAGTAGCAGAAAGTTACCTCAGATGTATGTATTTGAGAGAGTTAGTACGGGAATTTTAGAATAATAAAACAATATTTGATGTCTTGAAGTCTCACCATCAGTGACATCTTCCTTAGGAATTCTCTGGTCTCCCGGCTCTCGCTTGTGGTGTTTGTGATGCCTCCTGCGGCGGCGCCGTGGCAACTGTAGACCAATATATACAGACTGTCCTCCTTTACGATGATCTGAAACAAAATAAAATCTAATATAGATAGCTTTTTCAGAGACATAAAGGAACTAAGAAAATACAAAATAAGGAATTCACAACTTTTATTGCTACACAGAGTCTCAACCTGAAAAAAAAAAGAAAAAAAATATATATAGATTCAGTAATGCAAAATGCAGAATATATACTCTATTGGAAGGGAAGTATATTTTCACATTGCGGCCAGATTTATGGACAAAATGTACAGAAAGACAACAAAATTGTTTCAACATCAAAATCTGGCATGAAGGTGGTCACTGCTTCAATTAAGAAGGAATTCAAGATAAGGAGCAAGCTTGGCTGGATTTTAATTGAGGGGAGATAACTCTTTGGGCACTATTAGCATAAAGAAATATGTATGAAAGGACAAAATATCAACCAGAAAAAAAATTCCACATCACACTGACATAAAAATTTAAACCATGCACATAAGATAAAAAAATATTATCAAAAAATAACTTTACCTGATAACTCCACTTCACTGGGAGCGTGTGATTGAACGAATGATCCCCAATCTCGGACGGGCATAGTCCCTTCCATCTGTTCAGGGGTCAGACGTATTGCAGCGGTTGTTTGCGCCATGTTTATTTCTTGTATATGTGTGTGTTGATGTCTAGTTGGTATAGGTCATATTATTCCTCCTCTCAGACTCATTGACAACCTGCAACATAAGCACTGGACATCACATATCTGCTCCCGGTTGGTAGCAAAAGTAGTAGCAACTATCAAATCACCCTTACTCCGGCAGTGAAAGAGTTAACCATCAGAGCTCCGGATAAGATTTTTAAAAAGAGTTTCTGAAATTGAAGTTTGTACTTTTTATTGATACCAACTTTATTTTATTGAAGTGGGTATCAAATCTATAACATGGTGCATGTTACTGATTAGTGGAAGTGTCAGTGTCACTATACAAAATCGTATAATGTGCTATATCATATTCTGCTGATATTTGGAAACTATTGCCTCTTTGCTAGGTGTATATAATATCAAGTCATGATACATCTGGTAATAAAACACAGTAACAAATAAAACATCACTTGTTTAACTATCATTGAAACTGTCAAGTTATATTTAGCATATACAATAAGTGGAGTTTTCAGACACTGATCCAAAATCAAACATGTGTACCATACTCAGAATTTAACAATGTTCGGGTGTATACTACAATTTCATGCATATATTCTGTAAATTTCAGCTTATTCTACGCAGATACACAGCTTATCTGGAGCTTTGTCATGATCTTTGTTTTTACTCGCAAATTCTCGCAAAGACAATGGAGATATATTGTAAAAATGAAGGAAATCCAGTCTTTCAAATGTAACAGAAACTGACCTATTATTCAGTTTGAAGCAATGTTGCTGTCCATACAATCGTTGAAATCAAAACTTAGTTATCACAATTCTTTAGCACGTACACAAGAAAACTACACATTCACTATTCTATTCTTCTATATTGCAAAATCACATCCGCATGACTCATGAACATGTAAATATATCATAAAAAGTTCTTTTTTGTCCTCCAATGTAAAACTTTATTGCCTTTATATACAATCAAAACCTTAATATTTTTAAAATTGAACAAAATTTTTTGTCTTCATACCAACACAGCCATTTAATTTTAAAATTGAAATCAACTTTACCCCAAGAGGCTTTACAGTTTTGAAATCATGTTTCTTGTCCTTTGTCTCAATATGAAAGTCTTAATGTCTAAAGTATATTTGAATTGCCTCTTTGATTATATAACTGAATGAATGAATTTATGATTGTTTAGCTCTTTGAAATTATATTCATAAAATATGAGTGTGGTTTTTATATATCTATTTAAAGCTTTTTTGAAATTAAGTCAGTTTGTGAAATAGAAATGTTAGAATTTAAATGATTATAAGCAATTGACTGGCTTCTAATGTTCATATTAGTTTGAATGATTGAGAATGGAATGTGATTAATCATATTATATTTAACCTGTGCTAATAAACCCTTTCATTATTCAATAAAAACTTTGAATATAAGATATAATGTCACACCGACCTATACATTAGTGAGTTATCATCACAAGCTGATAACACTATAAAACCAACTTCTAGCTTCAATTGGACATGTAAAAAAAAATGCAAAAATTCCATTTCTGGAAACAAACACTGATTCGCTAATAATATCATAAAAAACAAAACTTTCAATCTTATATTGAAATATCAATAATGTAATGCTGTAACTATTTATAACAGCTTAAAGTGCATTAGTTTGTACTGAACGTCCAAGCAATATTGGTTTGAATTCTACCAGGAACTATCTGCCTGCTGTAGAGCACAATCGCACATGAAGCAAGTCTTCAGTGCAATGGAGCATCTACAGACAGTGCTGTCCGAGCCAGGGTTCAACAGTGGTTTAGAAAACCACTCTGGGCCAATTGCATGGCAAGCTCTCTCACCATCACTAACTTTCACTCGTCAGACCATAAATCCCTTAGGACAAAGCTTATATGCCCCTCCCCCTCTAGATATATAAATCATAGTGCAAATGCACTACAAACTTTTAATATGTAAATCTGCTTAAAAAATGTTTTGTTGTTCACAAAATTCTTAAGTGTGTATCTGTTGAGCATTAAATTGATTAAATTCACCATCAGAATGACACAAACATGTCCCCAAGACATAAATGTGCTGCGTCAACTTCACATTGTTTTAAATACACAAGGAAGGAGGTGGGAGAGCAGTGTTACACATGAAATTATTTCAGTTATGTGACTGTGGTGGTTAAGTTATTATGTCACTCGGTGGCTATTATGTCAGACTCGGTACAACAAAGGAATACCGTGGTTGATCTAGTAAAGGGTACTAGTTCCTGGTTCAAAGGGTACTGGTTCCCCAGGAAGAAACTGCCCTTAGACAATCTCCACTCAGAAAAATTAAACCAAGGGTAGACTAACTTTCCTTGGGAAAAGTCTTTCATCAACTCTAGTTTTTCTTGATACAGTGAAATGAAACCCAATAATGAGAGTCTATCATGTTGCATGAAAATGATCCTTACAAGGGACAGCAAAAAGTCACTTTGGGAGTAGTAGCACAGCAGGGATATGGGTTTCATATAGATTTCAATATATATATACATGAGGTGATACATATTCGACTCAAATTCATTTCTATACAAATATCTACAAGCCAACACGAGGCAAGCAATTACTAGGCAATTCACGATGGTAGCCATGAGCCTGTTCTCTGCCTGTCTTTTATCTAGAGTCTCGACTGATAATGATGCGTCGAGGGTTTGGACAAATCAGCAGCAATCAACTTCATTTAAACCAATCACCTACTGGCGTTCCGACTGACAATTAGAGACTGCGTTGCATGCAGATTGATCACGCTATTGATTGCCTTTCAGAAACCCTCTACATGTATTTTGGATTTTTATTTCATTAAAAGTGGATATATATAAAGTTATTATGTTTATTTAGGAGTTGTCGGACATCCTGTAATATCTGAATGTCATCAATGAGTCTGGTGTTTGGGAATATTATTTCAAATGAAGAGGTGCTATGTCAAATTAATTGTGTTCATTTATGAAATGTCAATAATATGTCAATTAGTGGTGTGACGATTCATCGAAATGCATCAATGCATCGATCTATGGGCTGCCAATACAGTAAATCGATACAAATTTTACTTATGAAATGTATCCGAACAGGCCACTATACATCGATGTTTATAATTCAAGCAGTTACTAACAAGGAAGATTTACTTCAGTTTCATGAATGATAGTATACTTATTTTGCATCGAAAAATGTCTAAGATACAGCGCTCGCATGATGTTATTAACATTCACAATCTATGTTTCGATGTCATTATCTCACTTCCGATTGCATATTGAAGCAGCGAAGGTTTTTAGCATCAGTATAGAAATCGTTCGGATTCTTGACAATCTCCAAGTGTGTTTTCAACTTCATGTGAAAGTTTTGTACTCTTCAATTCTGGTACAATGTATTTGAATTTTGGAAACTGATGTTCACTCGCACTTGTTCATGACTGATTGTCAATTGACTCAAACGATAAAAACGTAACTTTGTGATCTCTGAAGTTTTCCCAGTTTGTCAACTTTATTTTCAAATCCATGTAAAAGTTTAGCACTCTGGTATTGATCATGAATGACAACATAGTCAGAAGCTTACACCATTGTTACCTGCAGCAGACCATTTATTTTAGTTCCTGGTTATGTAAGAAGGATCCAAGAATGACTTTGAAACATATAACAGTCTGAGCGTGAAAACTTGATTTTTTTTAATGGTGTTATTGAGTTGGAAATAGATACAAAGATTTGGGTATCGCGATATGTATCATATCGCAACCCTTATATTGGGATATGTATTGTATTGCAGTTTAGGTGCACAATACTTTGGCGAAATATCATTGTGAATAAAATTTTAGAATCGTGATGTAACATATCGCAGAGTATATGCCAATACAACCACTAATGACAATGATAACATTATCATTTAAATTTTATCCAATTTTTAAATATTACTTAATTACCTGTTTATGAAAGTTTTATGAAAATCAACATGTGACAATAACAAGGATTTTAATAGTCTGATGTTCTATTACCAGTTTATTTCCCATTAAGATAGAAGCTGATGAATTTCTTTTATTTCCACCTGTCTTTCAAATGAGTGATCAACTGCCTGATGAGTGAAACAACCATTCATCACACAGAATATCAAAGAGCCAAATGTCAGTAACATTGTCATAAACAAAAATGAGCAACTTGGTCGATACCAAAGACACTTTAATATTACAGCTACAGACGAGCATCCCTTTGAATATTACCACTGAATATCTGTTAAAACCCGACAAGAGAGACAGTCAGACATAGGAGATGTAGAGGATTGATTTGACAACTACTCAGTGCTCTAAGGTTAAGTGCAGGGTACCCTACTAATCCTATAACGTTCGCAGTCACCACTGGATGCATGCTGCTTTAGGAGGAATACCATGTTGTTCAATCCCAGTGCCATAGTCAATCAAATCATTGTCCTGAACAACAGAGAAGCTGGACAGGTCGATCAGTGGTTTGCATGTTCATCTCTGAGCAACAGAAGTCTGGTTTGGAGAGAATTACAGCTGACCAAAATTGCTTCCAATTTGAACCTTTAAACTGTTGGCACAGAAAAATTCTCAGAATATCTTAAAGACAAATATTTCACAAATTCTAAATTCATAAACACAAAATATTGACTGCACCATGATACCAGCATTTATGCTAATTGATGCCTTTATCCAATATATTATAAAACATGGCATCGTGATCAAATGTGTCTTCTGATATTTCATAATTTCATAAACCAATAGAAGGTATAAGAAAAACACCTTAACTAGTTATGATTACTGAAAGTTAGCCACACAGGAAAGCTTGGACTAAATTTATTCACTAAGTAAAGCTTTTACTGTCCCCTTCAGCCCATGGCACAGTGAATGATAGATAAGATATTGGTATGCCTATCAAGTGAACATCATCAACTGGTCAGATGCTTGTCCTCACCGTTCTTAAACTATAAGTTACACTGGACGATATAGCAGGCACTTTCAGAAATGTCTGAACAGCCTTACAGCTTATGAAATAATGTTGATATGACAATTCTCCGACAAGGATCACACTTTAAACCCTAAGACTTCTAGAATATTTTTCACACCAATTCCGTATCTCTCAGATAGATATGGTAGTCTAGGACACAATCCAAAGCTTATCTTCTACAGGCGTGTGGCAAAGTGCTGAGGAAACCAGGAGGATCCTCGCAGAGTCCAATCAATAAGTCACACTTAAGTAGGATATCTATAGACCTTCTCCCTTCTCCCTGTCGTGTACCCTTGGGAACTATGCCTGTAGACGCAACTCATTTCAAGGTCTCCTCCATCTAACGATTAATTAACTTTCTTACAGCAGCATAGGAACAACAGAGGATTTATATTTAACATCTTCGTAAAGATGAAAGAATCAAATTTGATGTAATTACACAGATTGATCACAATCTGAGCCCAAAATAGCATAGATAAAAGAGCTTCATTTTTGAACATATATATATATGATTTGAAGGAAAGGAAAAAGATTATCTTCATCTTCTTGGAAATGAAATTTCAAAATGTAATTCAATCAAACTAACCCATTCCAAATTTAGCCATAAACAGACAGGATGAAGCAGCTATCATGTTTATGCATAAACATGATCTGTATAATCTGGCTGATAACAGAAGTAATTGCAAATGCTGTGACGACAAATATTTCAAATCTTCATATTTAAAAGAAATACTGCTCCTATAATTTCTCTAACATTTGTCAGTATATCAAACATTTCTAAAAAACAAGATAATTGTTAGGGGAAGACAAGTCCCATAAAGGTAAATGAGTGTCCGATCAAAGTGTTGTTTGATATAAATAAATAGCAATTGCTTTGCGTCAATCTGATTCGCTGAACACGGTAATAGAAGTTCAGTTCATACCTCCATAAACTTAATTTCGTGACGTCACATCATTTTAAGCCACGCCCATCGACGGAACTATTTGTAAACAAGTTATACGTTTTTCTAAAATTAGCAACACTTTGTGCAATGCCACTTCTTGAAAGTAGGTAAATAAAAAATTAACATAATTCAGTATGAAATAATTATTGTTGTCAAAGATTCTAAAGGTAGTCCTTTTCATAATAAACAAGAGAGCTCTATCAGAAATTACAACCGATCGTGTTCCACCCCACAGAAGGCAAATGCCATTGTTCAATGCTCTCCGCGGCCGTTGCAGGGAGGTTGGCAAAGTAATGTCGTTAAGTTCATGAACAGAGTTAAACATGGCTCCTCAACACGTTTAAGAACTGTTTGCTGTTTAATCAGATTCCGTTAGATCGAGATCATAACACCACCAGTATATGGCATCTAGGAGGGTAAATTCGGCTGGTTTCCTCTCCGAGTTCTACGTTCGCGATTTGTGTTTACAACTGTGAGAACAAGCAATGTCAAGGCCACGTGTGACGGACGTCCGATAAGTTCATGGCCACGTGCGTTGTAGATTTTCATTGGCTGATGAACGTTTTGTAGGCGGGGCTAGGGATCCGATGACGTTTTGATTGACATTTTATCTCTTTCATGCTGTTGAGCGTTGAATTCATTCGCATATAGAGTGCAGCTCTATTTGGTGCAAATATGTATATTTAGGGCAATAAAATGTTTTAAAAACAACTAGTATGTATATATTTATTTATAAGAATTGACTTCAACATTTATTAAGTTCATGGAGGTATAAACTTAAAAACCGATGTGCAAACTCGGCGTAAATCCGCTACGCGGATTCACACAGTTTGCACATCGGTTTTTAAGTTTATACCTCCATGAACTTAATAAATGTTGAAGTCAATTCTTAAATGAATATTTTAATACCATTGAAAACAAGTAAGAAAGATCAATGGAATGCCAGGGTTCTCTCTATTAATCACCAAATGTTTATATTTGAAAACTGGATACAAAAATACAGCCGTTTGCTCTATCACTCCATGATTTTTACATTTTCAAAGTAAAGACGGACAGATAGCTGTCCCGATGCCATGCTTTAACTTTAGCTCAATTAACTTACCTTTAAGGCAGAAGACAAATAGGGTGAAATTTAATTTCTCAGCTCAACTTTCTCCCTTACTCATCAATAAAAGAAAAGATATCTAGTGTCAACTGACCTCTTTAGCATTGACCTCAGTGGATGTTTTACCTCAGAATCGTGATGTTGTCACCTCAATCCTTTCCTTATAAGCACTGCTTACTCGAGGTCAATGACTCGCCTCCTTATAAATGATCCAAAATATGACTTGACAGTTTTGTGACTTAAAAAACTTGCCAAAAGTCATTAAAGTCATAGTCTCATTTTTGCAAGGCAAATTGTAATAAATGCAGGACAAATAGTTCATCACTCACAGAAATCTTTAACCTGACGATTGCAACAATTTTCAGAACTCTGCAGGCATTCTAGCCCTCAATAATGAAGTTCAAACTGCCCTACCCTACCCTAATATTATGTCTTTTGTGAGCGTTAGTCCTTACCACGTCATTTCGCTAAGGCTGTGACGAAGAACACATAAAATTTCCCAGCTGAATATCCAATGAAAATAGCTAATAGCTTACACTTTTTCAATAACAAAAAAGTGGTAAACTCAATGAAGAATGTGTCTGTCATAAGTATCGGCGCTGCAATTACTAGATTTCCGGTGTTTCGTGCTCGCGATGGGAGTGTACTTGATTCGGTACCTCATCGGTCTGAAACGGCATACGCCAATAAGCTGCTTCATCCAAAACTGTAAAAGGGGCATAAAAATGAAAATCTTTGCAAATGCAACAGGAAATATTTGTGTTAGTGGTCAGATTTTGTTCGTGAAGAATAATTAGTTCAGTTTAGTTGCCTTCCAAAAATGAGACTATGACTTTAACTTACTGACATTGAAAATTTTTTTTAACCAATGTTACCAATATAACATACTTCATCATGTTTTGCGTGTGTTATTAATGCTTAGTTGTGCTTATGTATATATAATAGAAGCCTTCAGTCTAGGTTTCAGATAAGCATATCTAGATTTTTCTGACAAACGAGCCAACTACCTTTAAGAAAGTGTTTGATTACAATAAAAAAAATTCTTTCATAGACTAATTCTAGGAAATGCTTAAGTCTTAAATACTAAAGAATGTTTTTTCTGAATGTTGTTGTTGATGCAGGTGTCAAATTACAGGCCCTGGAACAGTGAGGCAGATGACAGATATTTTGAAACATCAGCAGTGAAGTCAGAGGTGAGAGACCTTAAAGTTGAAGTCACGAGTTTGCTGTTAGTCACATAGAAGATCACATTCACATTCATAACAGTGTGCAAAAATGATGGAAGTGAAGTGAAGGAATGAAACAAAAACAATATTTAGTATGATAAATTAACTAAAATCATGTAAAATACTCGAAAGGACAACTTAAAAGTAACGTATCAAAATATTGGAATGCTCACTTAAAGCAAAAGTAGTAATAAGTTCCTTGAATTCATACAATGAATGTCATGAATGTAACCAACGGATGTTTTCAAGTGATTCCTGATTTCAACTTTGTGAACAACCATTTTCTAAGATTTATCTTTTTATCAAAAGAGTGAAACCACTTTCATGTAGTTTGGAAGCTCTGTCATCAGACATAGTCTAAGTGGAGACAACTTGCTCGAAATGGGATGTGGCTCATATTAGCATTATTGAAGAAAGACAACTTGTTTTATTCTGATATTTCAGTTAAATGAACGTAACAGATAGTGCTAATGCAAGATAGTTGATGCATCCAAAACAAATACTCAATGAAGCAAAACTGAACTAAGAAAATGTTCATATTTTTAAAATGCAAATTACACAGTAAAAGTTTGGGGAGTGGTAATTATGATTAGGGAAAGGAGTCTATCAAGTAGTCCGGGTTGGGAAGCATGTGTTTTTTTAATATACATATTCGTCTGTGTCAAGTTAGACAAAGGAAATATTTTCAACGTTCATTTGACTTGAGTTCAGTAAAATACACTTCGTACAACCTTTGCTTTTGCTTGACAGGAAACTATTTAAGGAGAGGATGTGCTCTGTAGATGTTATCTGAAACTTTAACTATGTACATGATTGAATTTTCAAAATAACTATATGATTTATTTGCTAAAACTGCCACAATATCTGTTAAATTTTATACCGATTTTGTCTAAATAATTGTTTTGGATTGTCACTTTAAACATTGACAGAAAACTTTTCCATAAGATTATTCATGAGTTCTATTTATATCATCTATAATTATTTTTGGTTTGAAACCATTATACAACAACTTATCTACAGATGTGTAGGCATTTGCAAACAAGATTTTACTTACCAGATACGGCTAGTGTTTATGGTCTTATGAAAACAAAGTTAATTCCTGTTCCAGTTTTCTTGAAAGTTTAATCATTTTCAAGATGGACGCTATACCAATCAGTGGATGAGAGCTTAAATTAGGAAGGATTTCCATGGAGAATCCATTTAAAAAGATAATCTGTATTATTTAGTGAACAATAGGTCGCATGTAGAAAGCAAACAAACACCATCTTTGACATTTTCTCTCTTGAAATATAAAAATTAAACAAGCTTTTTAAGGAGCATTTCAATAACAATCTATGAAACATAGGAGTAACAATTCTAGTCGATTTGACATTTGCGTGAAATACATCTGTGCCTTTAATAATTTAAGCAATTTTAGTCTTAGCCTTGAAATTTTCTACAAAAAAATACACTGGCCGATTAATAAACAACTCAGCATTCTATCATTGAAATTCCATTTTTTTTCATAACATTGATAATGCCTGAATGACCTTTTTTGTACAATATAGACCTATAGCTCATGTTTACACAAATTGTTAACAGCACTGAGCATAGCCTCATTCAGGGCATTCAGAGGGTTAAGGAATTTATACAGCAAGTGATGATACAAATAGTCAAGATACTTTTACAGTAAAATCATATATGGTCTTTAATGTTATGATACAAACAGCCGATCACTGAAGTTCCCCTTTGGCTGATTATTATGGTCTTAGAATACCATAACATTTCTCAGCATACCTTGAATAAAATGTTTTTAAGTCATCAAATATAAGTAGCATTTCACCGAAAATATCTTATGTAAATCTCAAATACATATATATTTAATAATAAAAATGAGGTGGTGAGTTGGTGTTTAACGTCGCTTTCAAGAGTATTTCACTTATATCGCGGCTGCTAGTATTATTGCAGGGAGAAAGCCCGCAACACCATTAATGATAAAAATGAATTATTCTATCAATGAACTTAAGCAACTGTGCAGCTGCAACTGTACACAGGATGTTGTAATGAAACACAGGTGATGGGCCTTGATCCTAGATCAACTTTAATGATTCATATTATGCAAATTGACAATTATGCCTCCATCAGCATTTCAAGCTGTGCATTGCATCGAATTTCATAATGATATATATTGCGATATACAGCTCATGTATTGCAGTAATATTGCAATATATTGAGAGAACAACATTTTATACTTCTTTATGCAATTCAAACAATATGCAATTGATAAAATGCCTTTAGCTCTTTCGAAAAATAGACCTTCAATGAAAAAGATAAAGTTTGTAAATAAATTTTGAAAACACAAAAACTTTTTACAATCATTCATTATACAGTAAAACACGTATTTTTGCACACCAAAACAAATTTTCTTAAATAAATTAAAACAAGGTCTCTGCATAAATTTGATTTGAAATTAGTCGGTGCGATATGTTGCAATATGATAAATAATGATACAATAATTGTATTGCACAATTTGTACCACAATACATTGGTATAATATTATATTATTATTAATATTGCTATATAATATGTCCTACACTCATATGCTTCACTGTCAGCTTAGAATCGTTGTAAAATCACATCCAACAAATAAAACAAATCCAACAATTTCATACATTGACTTTGATGAAAAAATTGTATTTCTAATTTCAAGTTGTAACAATCTTAATGTCATAGTTAGTTGCATCATCGATGTTGTTCCTTCAAGGGTAGAAACAAATGCGGATGCATACAAACACATTAGGCAAATCTATGTTGTTTTTCTTCATAGAATACATGCTTTGATCAATAAATAAGAAATTCAATTCAACTCTGATGACAGAATAATAACACTTCTACAAGACAATTGGAAAGCTACTTCAATCTAGGAATCTTCAACTCAGCCCTAACCATAACAATGCATATGATGCATTCTTGGAAAGCTATGTTAAACCTAAAATATAAATAAATCTGTTTTATACTCATGGCAAAGCTTGTGACATAGCACCTGCAGAGTGACAAAACAAACGCAGTCATGACATTTACAACAATGTTCAGACAACCTAAAAATATTTTGTTAGAGGATAGAAATGCTATTTTACTCATTTTCTCCAAATTGAAGATAAAGATTAATTCACAATGCATACTTTCAAAATTCTAAACAAAAATTATTCAAAAAGGGTCTTTCAAGTCATTTAGACTCCAAATTGTACCATATATATAACAGATTCCAATTTCATTTCTCAAAAGTATCTTCTAATGATGTCAAGGAGGAACCAATGACAATTGTCTTCAAAATCAAAAATAGCTAAACATCCTCCATACAAAATTCCAATCTCCAAAACTGATTTTCAAAAAAACTCTACGCTATAAAACAGGGAAATGACCCCAGTAATTTGCAAGCACTACAACAACAATCTAGATACAATTAAAGCACTGAATCCCACGAGGCAGGGTCACCTTGAACTGACAGGATGCAGAGCTAATCCCTCCACTGTTTACACTTCCTCACAAGGTAGACCTTCTGTTTGTGACATCTTTGGCCCAACCATTATTGACTTCTTGCCGAAAGTCTCTTGAGCAAGTACTTTGCTGCTGAGCCCAGTGCAAACCCTGTACATTATAACTCCACCACTTCTTAAACACTTGATCATTCTCTCCATTAAAGATATGTCCTCATACTCTGTACTTCTTTGGCTAGTGGCAAGTGGCCATTCCAAAATTATTCCTTGGTAAAACAGAGGATTGCAGTAAATTAGCATTCCACATTTGGATTGAATAAGCAGCTAAAGACTTAAAAGTGTCAACATCAACCACTGTAAAGAAAGAGCTGTGATGAAATATCTATACTAAGAGTATGCTGACACTATCCAGGGTATGTATGTATGTGTGTGTATATTTATATATATATATACATTGTGTATAAGGAGATGTCCATTATTGATCAATTAAAGATTACGATTCATAGCTAACTTTCTTCAAAGTCATCCTCAATTATCATCACAAAGACAAACCATAGCAACAAGTAGAACTAGAAATGAAAAGGCAATCTCACCAAAACAACTGCTGACTGGGCGATGATTTCCACTGTTTGCTGTCTTGAAAGCTTAGATAAAACCACCATTTCTGTTGAGGATATCGAACACTATTTTGCAAAGTTTAATACTGTGCATGCAGGTCATGCAAGAGTCTTAAACTTGTTAAAAGTCAATGAAACAAAAGTCCACTAAAACACAATTGTTTTCCATTTCTCATTACAACTATCATCAATGAAATTTCCTTTGAAAGCAACCCATATGGCTTTCGAACTTGATGACTTAATATGTTTAGTAATTTCATGAATTGTCTCCACATGTTCTAAAACTGTCAAGACATTGATCAATAAACAAAGACAACATTTCGCCAAATGATTATACTCTCTATGGCAACACTTTCAATCTTAAGGAATTCCAAACAGCTTTAAATTATTGAAATTTTAAAAAGGCCGTAAGCATCCATGCATATAAGAATTGAAGTAAAATGTGCAAGCATTTGTTGTATCAGATGGACACAATTTTCCTGGATTCTTGATCAATTTCCATGGTTTCATACTCTTACTCTGGTTAACTCTCTTATTTCATTGTATTCCTCAATAAAAGAATACTCCGTCATTTATTTTGTATATCATTTCATTTACTAAGTCCTTCAATGGAAAAGGTTTTTCCTAATCGTAAGCAAACATGCCTCCATAATCACAACAGTGTACTGTGAGATTTCTGTGTATTCAGTAACCATGTTATGGATTTTTCTATAAATATCCAGACTCGAAATAAATTACATTGAGAAAGGCTTGATGACCTTAGATCTTTGCTTTAACTCTGAAGGGAGAAACCAACATGTATATCCAGCTTAATAGAATCCAATTTTTTGCTAATCAAACATACATGATCAATTTCTGTAAAAAAAAACTAAACGTTTTGTCGCGTTGTTGCTATTTTTAATGCCTTTCCAAGAACATCCTGCTTAAAAATATTAATCAATCTAAATTGACTGTTTTTCTGTTTCAAGAACTTTATAGAAGACATCACGAGTCCTTAACATCTAGTGTTTGTTTTAAACCCTATGTAATCTGATACCATATTTGGAAACATTGAGTGCAATCGATCATTAATTTGAATGTTTAGAAATTGGTCAAAGTGCTGTAGTGGCCTTGAAAAAATCAACTAATCTCTGCATATATTCCAACAGTAGGCAGTCACAAAATTTGAAGACAATGGGTAAAACAGTTCATTGGATACTTCTCAAAGAGTTTAAAAGCAAGAAAAAGCTATTGTGACCTTGAAATTAAAGCCATAGTCACTGAAATGTACAGGTTTCAGCTTTATTCCCCAATATATAGGCTGTAACCTTTTTGACTTCGAAAATATGGTCACATTTACCAGAATGGAATGGTGTCCGCATATTCTTCAAATGTAGGCTGTCACCGAATTTTAAGACTTTAAAATCAGCTGTTCATCTGATATCGTGTTAAAAAGACTTCAGGCGTACCGAAGCTATAAACAATCAAATATGACAAATGCTCAGTGATAATGGATTCCAAGAAAATATATACGCAAATATCAACAAAAGATTATATCAATGACATATCTTCTCCAATAGTCTACACAATTCCAATCAAAACTGAAAAACCTTATCTTATTGAACTCTCGATAAAAGAACTCGATCTATAAGTGTAAACCATCAGACTGCATCCAACAACCTCATGAAACATCATCCAAATGATACATCATAAAGTCATTGTCTAGGGGGTTATTACTTGCCAATCAATGAGAAAATCAAACAAC